>CM040245.1:125556320-126200913 GCA_022545495.1 Chrysanthemum lavandulifolium
GGAGGAAATTTCCTAAGCAAAACTGTCAAAGAAGCTTTAGCGATCATCGAAAACAAGTCTAAAGTCCGTGACCGCACGAAGCAAGCGGTTGTTTCCCAAGTCGTTGTTGGTCCTTCTTCTTCTTCATCGCCCGTGAGTCATTCTAGCACCGATGCTAAGATTGATAAACTCACGGAAGCTATTCAAGCTTTGGTTCTCTCCAATCAAAAGAAAGTCTCTTTTCCACAAACTTCACCTCCTGAAGTTAAGAAAGTGGAAGTCTCAGTTACCCGTGGTGGCCCCATGCTTACTATAATCGTATGGCCACCGATGGTAACCCTTTGAAGCCAATGCTTTGGGCGGATGTCTAATCAAGGAGGCAATCAATATCGTGCTCAGAGACCCGAACCACCGCTCCTAACCACTACCACGACCTCCGGTTTCAATCAAAACCGTAATCGAATCAAATTAGACCAAACCAAGGTTTTCAAAACCAAGGTAATTTCGTCAAAACAACGGTTTCAAAATCGTAATCAAAATTTCCAACATCAAGGAAATTTCAATAGAAACCTGTGTCGGGAAATTTCAACCAAGGGTATTTTCATGGCAATAATCCGTGGAATTTTCAAAATCAAGGCCCTAATCCTAACAATAGAGGCGGAATTTTCTGCGCAAAATCAAGCCATTGTTCCAACTGACCATCTTCGATGAGTTGTTGAAACAATTCATGAAATCCCAAGAAGAAATGAATCGGTTGTTGGTTAGCGATTGTCGACATCAAGAAGTCTTTAATGATCGACCCTGGCTCGTGTACTTTACCTAGCAACACGATCGCTAATCCGAGGGGCGATGCAAAGGCGATCACAACCGTAAGTGGTGCTTTATCTTTGGACCCGCTATTCCTACTACCTCTTCTTCCTCTCTCCGAAGGTAGTGGAAGCGAACCCGAGGCGACAAAGGACAAGGAACTTCCTACTAATAACGGAAGTACCAACAATGTCCATCCTCGGGTTGTCCCCAAACCCAAGCTCCTGAGTTGTTTTGAACCTCCGGTTTGTGACCCTAAATCCAAAACTTCTATTCCTTATCCTCACGCTTACATGAGCAAAGCTCTCGAGAAAGCTAGTCATCGATGGAAAAATTCTTTCAAATTTTCCAAGAGCTACACTTTGACATAAGCTCATGGATGCTATCATGTTGATGCCCAAGTTTGCATCTACTCAAACACATGTTGAGCAACAAGGAAAAGTCGTTTGAAATGGCTAAGACTCCCTTGAACGAGAATTGCTCGGCGGTCTTGTTAAAGAAGCTTCCTGAGAAGCTAGGAGATCCCGAAAATTTCTTCTTCCTTGTGTTTTTCCCGGGATGATTGAATGCTTTGCCTCGCCGATCTTGGTGCAAGCATCAACTGATGTCAGATTCATGTGGAAGAAACTTTCTTCCGAACTTATTCCTACCGCATGACTCTTGAGCTTGCGACCGTTCTATATCGCGTCCTCTTGGCATAGCCGAGGATGTATTTTGAAAGTAGGAAAGTTCCATTTTCCATTGACTTTGTGGTTGTTGATTTCGATGCCGACCCTCGAGTTCCTCTCATTGTTGGGCGGGATTCCGAGGACGGGCCGTGCTCTTATCGATGTATTTGAGCAAGAGATCACCCTACGTGTGGGTAATGAAGTCATACCTTTAACCTCGATCAAACTTCGAGGTACTCCTCAAATTATGATATTGAATCAATTAATCGAGTCGATTTAATTGATATTGCTTCGAGGAGTACTCTCAAGAGTTTCTTGGTTATCTTCATAATTCGTGAGTGGAAATTCCAATTCCACCACATCTTCTCAACCTATCATTGCCGACTCTTCCCTCTCTCACCCGCTTGAGGAGGTGACTTCCTCCGAAGAGATCGATGACTTTCTTTCTATCGATGAATCAATTCACCGAATTGATGGTGTTTATGATTCGGAGGGGATATTCTCTATCTTGAGCAATTGCTTAATGAAGATCCATTACCTTCACTCCCTCCGAAAGAAATCACGATTGAGGAAATCAAATCAGTACAATCATCTACTGAAGAATTTCTCGAGGTTGAACTTAAGGACCTTCCTCCTCATCTCGAGTATGCATTCTTGGAGGGTGATGATAAATTACCCGTCATAATTGCTAAGGATTTAACTGAGGAGGAGAAAACTGCTCTCATAAAGGTCTTGAAGTCACACAAGCAAGCAATTGCTTGAAAACTCTCCGACATTAAGTGGTATCAACCACGAATTTTGTACTCACAAAATCTTAATGGAGGATGACTTCAAACCAAAGAATTCAACATCGAGAGAAGGTGAATCCTAAGATTCACGAGGTTATCAAACAAGAGGTTCTCAAACTTCTTGATGCCGGTTTGATTTACCCGATCTCGATAGTCCTTGGGTTAGCCCAATTCATTGCGTTCAAAAAGGGTGGCATAACTGTTGTCACGAATGAAGAAAACGAGTTAATTCCAACTCGATTGGTTACGGATGGCGTGTGTATTGACTATCGAAAGTTAAACGAAGCCACCAGAAGACCATTTTCCTCTACCCTTCATGGACCGATGCTTGAGAGATTAGCGGGAACGAGTACTATTGTTTCCTTGATGGTTTCTCGGTTACTTCAGATCCCCATTGATCCGCTGGATCAAGAGAAAACCACATTCACCGCCCATACGGGACGCTTGCCTACTGACGTATGCCTTTTGGCTTATGTAATGCTCCCGCACGCTCTAAAGATGTATGATGGCAATCTTCCACGACATGATCGGGGAAACTATGGAGGTGTTTATGGATGACTTCTCGGTCATTGGGGACTCGTTTCATACATGTCTCTCCCACTTAGACAAAATGCTTAAAAGGTGTGAAGACACCAATCTATGTCTAAACTGGGAGAAGAGCCACTTTATGGTCAAAGAAGGCATAGTCCTTGGCCATAAGATTTCTAAGAACGGGATTGAGGTAGATAGAGCAAAAGTTGATGTTATTGCTAAATTACCTCATCCTACTACCGTCAAAGGTATTAGGAGTTTTCTTGGTCATGCCGGGTTTTATCGTAGATTCATTCAAGATTTCTAAAATCGCCGCCTATGACCCATCTTCTCGAAAAAGATGCTCCTTTTATCTTCTCTCCCGAGTGCATCAAGCTTTTGAAACACTTAAGAAAAAGCTTACGGAAGCACCCATTCTAGTTGCCCGATCGACTTACCCTTTGAGCTCATGTGCGATGCAAGTGACTTTGCTATCGGTGCAGCCTTGGGGCAATGCAAACCAAACACTTTCACCAATCCACTACGCAAGCAAAACTATGATCAAGCTCGGACCCATTACACCACTACGTAAAAAGAATTATTAGTCATGGTGTATGCGTTTGAGAAGTTTCGCCATATCTTATCTTGACCAAATGCGTGGTGTATACGGATCACTCGGACTCAAATATCTCTTTGCAAAACAAGATGCAAACCCGAGATTGCTCCGCTGGGTTCTCCTCCTACAAGAATTTGATATCATTATTCGTGATAAAAAGGAGCCGAGAACCGTCACGATCATCTCGTCGATTAGAGAACCCTCACCAAATGTGTTCGAGAAAAGGAAATTAATGAAACATTTCCTCTCGAAACACTCAATGTGGTTTCTTTTCGTGGAGACTCTTCTACCCCATGGTTTCTTGACTTTGCAAATTACCATGCGGGTAACTTTGTGGTGAAAGGGATGTCGTCCCAACAAAAATAAATTCTTTAAAGATGTGAAACATTATTTCGGACGACCCTATTTGTTTAAAATTTGTGCGGATCAAGTCATCCGGCGATGTGTGTATGGTCGGGAAGCTATTGACATTCTCAAAGCTTGCCATTCGGACCTCACTGGGGACATCATGGCCCCAACTACACCGCCAAGAAGGTGTTTGATTCGGATTATATTGGCCCATTAATCTACAAGGATGCCCATGAATTCGTCAAAACCTGCGGACGCTTGTCAACGTCACGGAATATCTCAAAAGGAATGAAATGCCGCAAAACGCCATTCAAGTGTGAGATTTTGACATCCGGGCATTGACTTTACGGGCCATTTCCTTCTTCCCGTGGTAACAAGTACATACTCGTGGCCGTTGACTACTTGTCAAAATGGGTGGAAGCTAAAGCTTTACCCACCAACGATGCCCGAGTTGTTGTGAAATTCTTGAAACCTTATTTGCTAGGTTTGGAACTCCACGAGCCATAATCGCGATCGTGGTACGCATTTCTGCAATGACCAATTTGCAAGAGTCATGCAAAAGTATGGTGTAACTCACCGCACCTCTCTCGCGCACCACCCACAAACAAGTGGGCAAGTGGAAGTTTCTAACCGGGGATAAAGGATTCTTGAGAGGACGGTTGGTGAAAACCGTGCCTCTTGGTCGATAAGTTAGATGACGCACTCTGGGCCTTCCGCATACTTACAAAACACCCATCGGGTGCACTCCATACAAGCCGGTGTACGGAAGGCGTGTCATCTACGGTTGAGCTCGAGCACAAGGCATACTGGGCCTTGAAGCATGCCAACTTTGATATTCGGACACCGGTGATCATCGGAAAGTTCAAATGAATGAATTAAATGAACTCCGTGATCAAGCTTACGAGAACTCTTTGATCTATAAACAAAAGACAAAGAAGATTCATGACTCAAAAATCAAAAACCGCGTTTTCAACGTTGGTGATCGAGTCCTTCTTTTCAATTCAAGATTGAAGATTTTCTCGGGAAAGCTCAAGTCCCGTTGGTCTGGTCCATTTACCATTGCTAAGGTTTATCCTTATGGTACCATTGAGTTATCTCAACCCGATGGTCCTAATTTTAAAGTGAATGGTCATCGAGTGAAGCATTACTTTGGAGAGGACATACCCCCTGTGGTTGTCTCGGATCTTCAAACTTTCCCCATGAACCAATGAATGCGGGGATCGAGTCAAGCTAGCGACTCGGTAATCAAAAACAATAGATGCCATATGGGTTGTCACCCATATTTCGAAATGTCTTAAGTTTGTTACGGTTAGCCATTCACAAGTGGCTAGCTTGTGTGATAAAACTTGACAGCTTTAGCTTCTTCTTTCTACTTTCTACCACCCTAGTGTGGGGGGTTGCCCACATGTTTTGTATATAAGTCTTTTCAAAAAAAAAAAAAAAAAAAAACTTCTTTCTAAATAATGGCCGTAGTATTTCCTTTCACGTTCTTTGTTTCGGCATAACCGCCGGTACTTTGAATATTGAGGGCAATATTCATTTCTAAGTGTGGGGATTCTCACGAATTTTATCATGTAAATATACCGCCTAATTCCCCGCTTTTGGCCAAAATTTTTTTTGGAGTAAGTGTTCTACACTTACTCAATTGGTTATCATCCGCCTTGTCTAATAAACAAAAGGATTGGCTAATCCAGAGCAAACGGCTCTTGGTAAAGATATCTCAAATCCATTGACGGCTTGCAATTTGCCCAAAATTGTATGGTATTCAAACAAGATATCCTAAAAAGTGAAGAGTTGGCTAGCCCGCAAGATTATGGCTTGTGGTAAAGGCAAGGAAAAACCATAATTGGTAATCAGCTCACCAAAGATAATATTGATAATTTATCTAAGAGTTGGCTAGTCCGAAGCAAACGGCTTCGGTAAAGACAAATCAAATCCGTTGAAGTCGGTGGTTTGCTCAAAATCACATGGTTATCGGTGTACCATGGTTCTTACTTGAACCGAAACATTTGGCTACTCGAAGTAATGGCTTTTGGTAAAGAGATTCAAATCCATTATGTTTTTCTCAAAAGATTGCTAGGGACTAGCAATAGTTTAGTGTGGGGATTGATGAGTGTAAATACTCATCATTTTAGTCAACTGAATCGCAAAACGTTTAAAAATGCTCGAAATGCATCAAAATACTAAAAATATCTCAAAAGTGCATTTTATATGTTTCGGATGCAAAATGTTCAAAATCGATGAAAACGAGCAAAGTTTGCATAATTGGCGCTTTAGGTCCCCGACTTTCGAAAATGGCAAAATCAGTCCCTAGGCATTTAGTTTAAAAGAAAAGTCACAAAAGGTCCTTTTGGAATCATAAATTGTCATATTTAGTCCTTTGGTGGAAAATCCAAAATATTTGAGAAATTACATGTTTAGTCCCCGAAAATCCAAAATGGTCAAAATTAATCCTTGGAATTTCACAATTGGCAATAATGGTCCTTGGATTTTGGAGATTGTCAAACAAACCCTTGGATTGCTCTTCATAATTTACGCTTGGTCCTGTGAATTTTAAACTTTACATTTTTGGTCCTTATGTTATTAATTCCACAAACCAAACGGACCTAGTATAAACCCAAGCCCAATATTAATCCCCTGGCCCAAACCTTACAACCCGGTCCAGTATATCCAACCCGAACCCAATACCCAATGTTTAAACAAAACAAACCCGCCCCTTTTTACCTGTCTTCCCCGACAAAGTTGTCTGCAGCCACCCTCCTCCAGCCACCTACAACCACCCTACTTCACACCTTGTCTCCCCCCTCCTCACCTACCCTTCAAATGCATTAAATGCATCCTTGTTCCTGTCTGTGATATCAAAACCAAGAATTGGCGCCAAAACCATCAAACGGCCAAGATTGTTCAAAATCCATCCAAGGGTTGAGATTATTGCTGGGATATGTCCAGAGAGAGGAGAGAGATAGTTTGGAGCATAAATAAAGGAAGGAGGAAGCAAGAAGAGAGTAGTTAGTTTATTTTTGTTAAAATGTATGTCGTTTCTTTGATTATCATGTCCTAGATAATTTGTAGTTGTATTTTCCAGCTTATTTGTATTAATCAAAAACACTTCAGTGTATTGCAACTTATTTCCAATATCAATTCCAAGTTTATGTGCAAGTTTCAAATTTCAAGCCACTGTTGCATTTTTCACTTTCAAATTCTAAGATTCAAGCTTCACACAGCTTATTTTTTAGCTCAAACAAGCTTGTACTAGCTTGTTATAGCTTTCTGCAAGCTTGTCCTTAAGATTCAAATAAAATTGGATTCTAGTCAACAAAAGTCAATATGGAGCAATTCTGAGAAAGGAATGGAATGGGTTAAAGCAGTCATGGATTTGGGTTGATTGTTAGTCATTTGGGTTGATTTGAATAGGTTAGAGGTCCTTGGGTTCACTGTTGGCAAGCCATTGTGGCTATGGACATTTGTAAGTCAAGTTCAAGTTCATTAGCATAAACTGTTTTAGTGGTCATCAATAGTTAAAACCTGTTTTAATAGTAGTATTTTAGTTATTTTAAAGTAGTTTGATCATAATCTATGCTGGTTCAGTGTTAGCTTAGTTTTAATTTGCATAACAGATAATAAAAGTGTGTTTGGTTTACTGTCATATCTGTCCCAGAAGTGCATTCAGTGCTAGCTTATTATTGGTTCAAGTTTGTTTAGCTCTAAGTAACTCAATTGAGTCATTAAATTGAGCCTGCAACCCTTAAAGTCAATATTTCATAAAATCTGTCTTAATGTCTGATCTGTGGTAATTTTGGATTTGCAAAATCTTGATTTGTGTTCAGAAGTCTTAAACATTGCTTGCTTTGTGCTTGTTCCTTCATATTACATCAACATCAATCATAAAATTGGAATCAAAGTTCACTTTAGTCAAGTTTTCAAATTGTTTCAAAAAGTTAAAACTGTATAAAAAATCAGTTTGTGCAGAACTTGCAGGCACTGCACAATGGTCATTTCAAATAGTTAGGGTTTGATTCTTGGTCTAGTTGTAGCCTTCTTGGTGGTCTTGAGAACCACTTATCTGGTTTTAGCATTTGCTTGCTAAATAGGCTTGTGCATAAGCTCAAAGTCAGGTCCTAGTTGCCCTGCTCCAAGCCCAGCTTACACTGAGCTTTTCTCAGATCTTGCAGGCTTGTCTCAGGGCTCAATAGAGCTTGTCTAGAGTTGATTTTTGGTTTGATAGTTGTTAGCCATATCTAGTTTAGGTTGCCATTCTTACTTTTCAGTTTCTTACTTGTTTGGTGGCTTATTTTCTAGCTCAAAGTAAGCCCCTAAAAACTGTTTTAGCTTATACTCTAAATCATCAAATCTGTGCTAGTTTGTAATTCAGAGGCTATAGCTTGTTGATTTAAGTTGCATTTTGGTTATTTTAGTATTTCATAACTGCTGGTAACATTTGGTAGCTTATTGTGGTTGTTGGCTTATTGAAAGTGCTTATTTCTAAGCACAATCCATAGCAGTTGCTATTTTTCTTGATTTAAACTAGTTTTTAAGCATTTTTAATTAGCAATTAATACAAAAAATTAAGAAAAGGTTCAAAAAAATAGTTTTTCATTTTTCTTAAGTTTAGATAAATATAAAAAGACAAAAAAATATTTTTCTAGATTTTTCTTAGTTAAATTTGTATTTTTAAGACATTTAATTAGTTTTTAATAGTTTAAAATTCCTAGAAAATAGAAAAATAGTCAGAAAAATATAAAAATAGTTTTGAAAAGTTTCTTTTGATATTTTAGATTTTTCTAAGTCTTAATTTTATTTTTCTAGCTTTATTTCCTAATTTCTTGTATTTTAGATTAATATCTAATAGTTAAAATTAGTTTTTAATTAATAATAATTAGAATAATAGTTGTAAAAATAATTTTCTTTTTCTATAAATTTTCTTTTATCATTAGGTTTGTAAAAATGTCATTTTCATATTTTTAGGACTTGTCTTTCTTAGATCTCACTTTTTATTTCATACGTTTACGTAATTTTATTTTAAACGTAAGTTTTAAGTTTTAAACGTTCATCAATTTTAAAAATAGTGATAGCGTTTATTTAATATTTTTAATCTTTTTAATTTCCTTTAATTTGCATTTAAGCCTCTGTGTTTGTTTGATATTCCTATAGTTATAATAATCTCAAACCCCTTTTTCGTTCAAATTCCTCGATCACTATTCGTAGGGTGATCCATTGCATAGCTCGCTGGGACATAACGACCCGGGGAAACACTATACTCCTCAGATCTTCATTGCATTCGTGCTTAAGCGCTTTAAGTCGATTACGGTCCGCCATTCACAAGTGGCGTGCTTGAGTGATTTAGCTTGACTGTTTGCACGAATCAGTTGTAAAATTAGTGTGTTGCAACCCGACATATCAAGTTTTAGCGCATTGCAGGGGAATAATTTAGGTTTCGATTTCTATTTCACTTAGGTCTAGTTAACAAGATTCCTATCTAGTGATCATGTTCATACTTCCTTTTAGGTTTTCTTTATTTTATCTTTTCTTTGTTCCCCTTGTTCGTAACCCTTCCATTGACTATTCTGTTCCCCATCATGGAGCACGCGAATCTACCCATTTCACAAACCCGCACATATCACCTAGACCCCCTACTCTAGGTGAGTAATTCCCGACCAAGCCACGAAGGATAGACCAAGCCACGAAGGCTATCGAAATATCATTGATCTTACCGAAGAAGCCAATGTTTCCCATTTGCAATCCGACACCATCCGTTTGGTGCAAAATGGATGTGCATTCCACGTACTTAGGTCCGAAGACCCAAACCAACACCTTAAATATTTCCTATAAATTGTTGATTTAGTTGACCTTAACGATGCTTCCAGAGAAACGACGTGATTATGTCTATTCCAATTTTCTCTTCGCGCTTAAGCTAGCAATTGGCTTGAATGTTTACCCGCGAGATCCATCTCAACTTGGGTGATCTCACTTCTCGTTTCCTCGCAGAGTATTTTCCACCGGGGAGAACTACTAAGCTTTGGAATAACTCGTTTCAAGGACTTAATTCTAAAAGTCCCTCATCATGGAATTTATCTTTGGCTTCAAGTCAAAATCTTCTATGATCATGTCAACTACTCAGCTACGCAAGCCATCAACCATGTGGTTGGTGGTAAGCTTCGTGATAGAAATGCCGAGGAATCATGGGCCATTATAAAGGACCTTCCCCTCTATGATAACAAAAGTTGGAATGACCCTCGAGTACTTGTGGAAAAACCAGTCAATGGAATATCCTTGCCTTATAATGTCTTAATTATTTCCAAACGTCGGCGCATTGAGCTTGAAGACCAAGTAGACTACTTGATGAGAAAACCAAAAGCGCCAAAGTAATCGAACGAAATCTCAATAAATCCTCCTCAAGTACATGTCAATTCTGTTTCTGTAACCCAACCCCAACCACCTTATCCGGAATCACCTAAAAGAGAAAACAAATTTATCTTTCAATAACATGCTTATCTTTACCTTCAAACTATAGAACTCGAACTTGAACCAAGTTTCGTGGCTCAAATGAAAAAGTACATGGTAGCTCACTCGGAAAGAATGGTAAAGTTTTGTGAGGCCATTTACAAACAAAGAGAGGAGATCAATGATAAAATGACGAAAATGATGAGCCACTCGAATGAATATACTAAGGGAGAAGCTCCAGAGAAGGTTTTGGCGAGAAAGAAAATAGTGCACCAATTACTAAGTACGTGAATGCTATCTCCGTTGTTCAAGAGGAAGATGAAGAGGTCAAGGAACAAGGGATATTGATATCGATGTCATGGTGGAAGAAGAAGAAGTTGTGGACGGAGAAGAGGAAATTGTAGAGGAATGATTAGATGATGATGATGAAAGGATATTTCCTCAAAAATGAGATTAATAAGAAAACCATAGACCATCTTATAAACAACAATAAGTATAATGATTCTTTAAGAAAATACAAACTCTTTCAAAACCCGGAATTTACTTGCTTTTAATTAAACAATATAATGCAAAAAAGAATCTTCGCTTAATCTTTAGACTTAATCTGAAATACACTTCGAGCCAACCTCATTATTTGCATAGAAAACGATCAACCATCCGAACTTATCTATCCTACACTACAACGATTAGGTACACTGCATACGAGAGTTCTATAACTAGTGTGTTGCAACCTGACGCATCAATATGTATATGTGTGTGTATGATGTTCTTGTTTAATTTGGAAGAGAAATAAAGGAGCTTGAATAGTCTGGGTAGAAGATAAACATGGATGGATGAATTTTATTTGGGAATTGAATCTTTTTTAACGTTGAAGATGTATACTGGTGAAATGAACAAATTTTTCTCATGTGACATGTACATGAGGACTTAACAGAAAAATATTAACACCTGTTTGGTCAAATGACCGGTCTGTTACAAAACGACAAACACATGAACGAGTGGTATAAAACGAAACGTAAAAAATGTGTAAACCACACGAACGATTTATATAGTTAACTCAAATTTAAAAGTACAAAAAGTTTTATTCCAAAAGCCACATAACATATCGGGCCCTAATTCCATATCTAAATCCAATTTCAAATCTAACCCTTTTGCGAACCAAACGCACCCTTTATATGTATATTAAAACAACAATCAAAGAAATGGTATATGTTTATATCATAAAAATACTATCTTGTTTTGGTCTATATAAATTAACATTTTTTTTTTTAAAATGGTACATTTTTACGACCTACACCACCTATCTCACAAATTATATCTCACATGTCTTGAATGAGACTTGAACCCGCAACCTTTAAGTTGATGAGTCACTCACATACTAAATTACTATTAAATGATTTATTCATAACTTTATATCAACAAATGTAAGTTTTAAATAACTTTAAAAACGAATATTGTTTACATTATTTTTGTGATGTACGTACCTATTACAATTAATTTGGAGTATTACATCCAAATTGCCATCCTCAAATAATTCCATGTTCTTCTACGTTGTTTTCTCGTCAACAACCTCCATTCTCGCCCCTACATATATGATAAACCCCACGTATGGTACAATACCAAACATCAAAACCAACACTTTCATCAGTCAAACCTTTAACCCTACATCACACAAACTATACTAATTCATTTCTTAAAAAAACGTTGATAAGTGATAACTAGCAACACACTTGCTTACGTATCACCACATCTAAATCTAACATGTCTTCTTCTAAAACTAAATCCATATTTTCAAATGCCAAAACCATCGTTTCAACCATTGGTTCCATTGCTGCTACTGCAATGGTTGTCCGTAGCGTAGCCCGTGAATACCTGCCCCGTGAGTTCCGAGGTTTTCGTAATTTCATTAACAAATTCTCCACGCACTTGACTATGGTCATATATGAATCCGACGGGTTTCAAGATAACGAGCTTTACAACGCAATAGAACTCTACATTTCCTCTAAAATGTTTTCGGATATCCACCGTATGAAGATTATGAAAAACCGTAACCAAAAAAACATAGCGGTTGCTATGGATATCAATGAGGAGTTCACAGATGTTTACAATGACTTCAAATTTTATTGGTCCATGGTGTCTAAAAGACTCTGAGTAGATCATATTATAGTGAGGATGGCATGAGCCATACTTCACGATCAGATCTTCGATCGATGGAACTCACGTTTCATCGGGATTACAAAGATCTTGTGTTGAATGACTACTTGCCTTTTATACTTAAAGACGCGGAGATGAAGAAACGAGAACAGAAGACGGTGAAGCTTTTCACCATTAACTCATCCTATTCGAGGCCTACGACAAAGTGGACGTCAGTAAATCTTGACCATCCTGCGAACTTTGACACACTGGCAATGGACATTGATGTGAAGGAGAAGGTGATGAAAGATTTGGATAGGTTTGTGGAGAGGAGAGAGTATTATCGAAAAGTTGGAAAAGCGTGGAAAAGAGGTTATTTGTTGTACGGTCCGCCTGGAACTGGAAAATCGAGTTTGATAGCGGCTATGGCAAATTACATGAATTTTGATATATATGACTTGGAACTGGCTGACGTAAAGTCAAATTCAGATCTGCGAACATTGCTGTTGGCGACAGCAAACCAATCCATACTGGTTGTCGAGGATATTGATTGCTCGGCGGAGTTGCATGATCGGTTGGATGTAGAGGCGAGAAGAGCTGAAGCTCGAAAACATAAAAGGCATTACCACGAAGAGAAACGTGTGAGTTTATCTAAAAATATATAACTACATTGGACTAGATATTTTCTAATGTTATTTTTGTTTTTGGAATAGGTAACCGTGTCTGGCTTTCTTAATTTTATTGACGGGTTATGGTCAAGTTGTGGTGATGAGCGTATAATTATATTTACTACAAACCAGAAAGACAAACTCGACCCTGCACTAGTTCGTCCCGGACGGATGGATGTACACATTCACATGTCTTATTGTACCCCGTGTGGATTTCGTCTCTTGGCCTCCAATTATCTTGGAATCGACCAACATGATCTTTTTAACCCAATCGAGGATTTGATGCTCCAAATAAATGTAACCCCAGCTGAAGTTGCAGAGCAACTGCTTAGGGCTGATGACCCGGATACTGTTCTTGATGGTCTTATCGAATTTTTTCATGTTAAGAGGAAGGAGAATGAAGAAGCCGAGGCAAAAGCAAAGAATATGAAGGAGGAAAAATTAGCTGCAAAAGAGAAAGGAAAAAATAATGAAAATGAGATAGATTAAGATGTTTGTATCACGATTCAACAGCTAGTTATTTTGGGTATGTTTGCTTTAAGCAAAATTATTGACCCAATGTTAAATTAATAATAATATTAACTACATAGCATTTTCTTTTAAACTGTTGTTGTTGTGTATGACCAAGAAACCATACTGTAAAATGGTATAGATAAACAGCCAAACAACAAGAAACACCAAGAACTTATTCTGTAATACCCTAAAAAAAACAACCGTTTTCCGAAATTCATATATAATTTAAAATTTACTCTAAATACTATGAACATTAGTAAATAATTAAGACCTTATGTTATAATTAAATTAATATATTTTTTTTGAACAGTGACTTTCATTTTTTGATTAGAGTCGCACCCACCTCAGGTGAGCCTCATCCACCACATACCCGCACTACGTTGTTTTAACCGGTGCACGCTTAGGCGTAGTGGGATTTTAACGGCGTCCGCCCGAAAACCGCACCGCCTCACACGATTATAATTCACTGGAGTAATGGCGGATGAAAACCGGGTCGGCTCGATTCGAACCCACGCAACCAATGGCTTGCAGCCTCCTCTTCATCGCTTAATATCAATGAGCTTGTGGTCCACAATAAGAACTTCCCAAGAGGTCACCCACCTTGACTACTCTCACTTGTGGCTCGTTTAATTCTTGAAACTTTTACCACTGAACCACGTTCCCATGATATAATTAAATTAATATGACTCGTAATCTTTAGATAAAAGATCGATATACACTTATAAATAAAATGTCACATGCATATAAGTCCATTTGCTATAACCCATTTATTTTATTATTATGTACACATTTAAAGATGGTAAAGACTCCCCTATGTTGGTAGTATATCACCCTAAAAACAACTCAAGTGGCGGCACATTCTTTTTCTACAAGAAATCAAAAGGTGCGAAGAAGGTTCAAAGGTGGTAGGATCGTGAGTAGCAGGGGTTTGAGAAAGTTTGAATCGAGGGCTGGTTGTGTCCTTTTGGTTTCGTTACTTCAGGCTCAAAGGTATGATCACCACCATCACTCCATTCGACACACATACTTGGTGTACATAACTCAGAACTGAAACATGACCTATTGCTATGTTATTATGAATATGAATATCGACACTATTAAAGACCACATAAAATTATGAAGATATAAAACATATGGGTGTTGATCTTTATTTCCGTCATTGGGTCATTTGAATATGTGCATTCCACGTTTTATTTTTTTGTCACTAAAAACGTTTGTACCATCTTTAAAGCATGTTCTTGAACCTGGTAACAAAACTAAAGAGCTAGGACGAGTCATGCATATGATATACGTGAATTAAAGGGCTGGGAATGAATTTGATTTATGCGAATATGTATGTGTGGTGTTCGTATCTGATGGTGTGCGTGCATGAATTTATATGTTCGAGTTGCATGTACTTGGGTCGATTATGGTTATCAGTTTATATATATGAATATGGTCTCGTTGATGTTAATGCACTTGAGGTTTGAGCCATGCAACAGCAGATATACTCGGTGATTTGACTAACTATCCCTATAAATTATTAGCAGATGATGAAACCTTTCACGAGGAAAAACAAAAACAAAACTGAGAATGTTGCAATGACTATGATTTTAGTGTTCATAAGAACTGAACATGGTGCATGAATTATTGGTTATTAGTTTGCATGTGACCCATATACCTATTCACAGTATCATTATAAATAAAATGGGAAGAAGGATTATGACTGTTTATATGACACTGTTTCACAAATCATAAAAATGGGAAGTCTTATAACATTCGCTTTGCCAAAAGGATTATCAAATGAATGTACTCAAAGCATGGTCTTGTGGGGGTAAGTTTGAGGGTGATCGCGGGAATAACGGTTGAGTCATTTCGTATTTTGAAAGCGTGTCGGGCTAGTTGAGTCGGGGGTTAATCATATTACGTGATTACTTGGTCGTAAATGTTAGCCATATAGGCCGCGAGCAAGGGTAAAAAGGGTATGCTTGGTTTGGTTTTGTTTCTCGCAACACAAATGGTAAAATAGGTAAGTTTGAGGGCGATCGCGGGTTTAATGGATAAGCTGTATGGTGTGTTGAAAGTGTTTCGGGGAAGATGAGTTGGGGGTTAATCACTAGGTGTGTTTTTCGAGTCGCGTTGGTTAGCCGTTTGAACCGCGAGCGAGGGTGAAATTGGCATGACGAGGTATAAAAAATATGGGAAAATGACGCAAATAGACCGCGCGCCTTGACGCTTATCACTTTCCGGACCACTTTTATTTTATATTTGAAAATAGACCGAGGGCAACCGCTGTCATTGGGCAACTCAACCACATTGCGACAAGTATCCCGTATGTGTAAGGTATTGTTTTTTGGGCAACTAACGTCGCTGGCAACCGTGTTGAGTCCTAAGAACAAAAAAGAGTTACAATTACTGATATTATGAACAAATTTAGGTACAAGTTAGTATAGTTTGCATCATAAGACTGTGTGATGCCTACCGGTCCAAAGAGATTACAACAGTCTGCGTTCCGAAACTTTGAAAGTTCTGACCAAGCAAGACCACGTGGAATCACCTTGTTGTCTTTCACCCACCAAAGTGAGCTTTTAGGAAAACTCTCCAAAATCCAAATCTGTAATAGGCACACCCGTCATCGTTAAAAATGTCTAGTTATGCAGTTATCGTTTTTGAATTTGTTTAAAGTTTTAACAAACTAAAGGTCATCTGTTTAGGATGAAACAATACCTTTATGATTACAACTACTAAAAATCGCAAACTAAAAGTGTTATAACATTGTTGTAATCTAAATTACGGGTAACATTTATATTACGTGTATACACACCAAAAGACCAAAGATTGCATAATAATAAAACAACATCATTATTTATAGGTACTTTTCGATTGAACAAGTAATAGCACAACAAAATAGAATCAAAAGCTTTTAATAACCTGTTTTCTAAAACAAAGATGTTATCAAACTAAGACATGCATACATTAGTACAAACTACAGAGAATTCAAACCTTGAAAGCCCAAGCGAACCCGTATAAATTGTATGTGTAATCGAACTTTGGGTTTTTTTTCAATTTTAACAGATGATCTTTTCGTGAATATGAACAATATTGAAAGTCCTTTGATAAAATTTATGTCACATATATTCACCCCAAGGAAATACATTACATGCTTCAAATCATCAACCAAGGAAAATAAGTGATTATGGATGCAATTCTGTATTATTTTCCCATAAACACCAACTCTGCACTACCAATGACACACCCTAACAAAGATCCTCATGAGAAAGCGATAACCACCTTTTTCCATCCTTTTTCCATCATTAACAAGTTCCAAAAGATCAATGGCATGTACATTTGTTATACCATTACTCTTTTTTCGTGAAATACACGATCACGTAAAGCGCTAGATCGTTTATTCGCTTTGAAACTTTGCCAAATCGAAACCCCGTTATCGACAAAATTCTTTCCGCCAAACCTTAACGAATGCTCCCCAATTTGGAATGTTAGTGGAGGGAATCGAGGATATGTTAGAAACATATACCGGTGTTGCAAAACATAATGCATCGAAGAAAGTCATTCTCGCACGACTTTATATCTAACCATGGACCAAATCTCGTTTGCACGAACAACCTTTCGCGGTTTTCGTTCTTTGACAAACATAGTTTAATATATTGTTGCAACTTCAATGTAGAACGAACTGCGATTTTACAAATGTACAACTTTAATTTTGTCATACGTAATTATACAGTAAAATTAATTAGGGTGTTAGAGGGTTCTGTGAATAAGATGTGGTTTATGAGTGTGTGCGCGTGATCTAGAAGAAGATGTTTAATTGTAGAAGCTGTTAAATTGTACTAGAAGATGTTTGATTGTGTGTGTGTGCGCGTGATGTTGTGTGAGTACGTGTCTGAGTTATTAATATTACTTTTATAATACATCTATTGTAAAATGACCATATTATCCTCGTGTATAAATACAAGTTTCCCAATAATATATAGTTGCCCAAAAAACAATACATCACAAATACTGTCAAAATATGTACTTCTTTCATACTTTTGTCGGACACGTGCCAACCCATGGTTGGCTACAAGAAAATCGTTGGGCAACAAGTCCATTTTCGTAACGCAAAAAAGTGTGGTCCAGAAAGTGATAAGCAACAGGGCGCACGATCTATTTGACTAATTTTCCCAAAAAGTATAAAAGAAAGACTACAGTAGTACGAATGGTTCCATTTTGTTGTATGTTATCAATTATATATGTTTTCACTTTTAACCTCATCTTTAGAATGTTGTCTCATGTAACCTTGGACTTTTATAAATTGGCATTTTACACTTTAAACTATAAGATTTATAATAGTAAGCCTTGAAGTTTATTTATTTGTCACTTGAAACCCTAGACTTTGATAATGTGCACATTTGACCCTCAACTTTGATAAATGTCGTATTTAATCCTAGACTTTACTAAAATGATTTTAAAGACCATAAACTATGATATTTGTTACGTTAAACCATTAAGTCTATTAAATTGTCAATTATAAGTCTAAAGTATTAAAGTTACCTACTAAATATAGAGAGTTATTTAATTTGAAAAGTTACTAAAAATGGAAAGTTTCTAAAAATAGAAAGAAGCCTTAAACGTGTAATCGATTAACTATAAGCTAATAAGTAACTCATGATCCCTAATTCATGTAGATTCTTAGAGGAATGAGTGACTCTTGTTCTTGTGATCATTTCATTTTCGCTCATTTGCTAAGGTACAAATATTCCGTCCTTTTTCAGTAAAGGCATCCATTGGTATGGTTTACCGTTATTGCCATTGAAATCTGTTCTATTATCTGATTGATATACGTTTTGATATTCATTTTGATATTTGATTTGCTATCTCATTCTTATATTCGTTGGTTATCCGTTTGATATGATTCAGTTCAGTATATGATATGATATGTTTCAGTTCAATATTTGATATGATTGATTTGATATGATTATGATTGCTCTTGCATTGCCCATCTTATGTATATATATCCCTAGCCATGGAGGTACCATGGCCATGTCATTGAGGCACCGGTGGCATGACACTATCTAGGGCGGTGTGATTAGTCCTTGGCGTTCCCATTCGCCATTATGATTATCCGAGTATGTATGCTAGCCTTGAGCTAGTGTATGTACTACCTTGTTTTGCAGTGAGCATATGGATGCATCCTAGGAATCAGATCAGATCCGTGATTGGTCGATGTGTGTTCCTACACCCCATCATACTACGGTACATTGTGAGCTAGCTACTCCATGTACAACTTATGAATTGACGGTATATGACTTGTGATATGATTGTGATATGATTATTTGGCCTCTTCATGTGTCTTGCTTAGGCAATTAGGTAATGCACTCCGATCCTATGTTGATTGATATTGTTATGCACTCTAACTCAAGATTTGATTCATATGCGTTTCAGATTCTGCTCATCCGACATCCTCTCAAAGAAGCTCTTTTCCATTTCTTTGATTTGACATGGTTTGATTCGTATTTCATTTGATGGTCTTATTATCGCTATTGTTTATATATGTTCATCGGCGTTAGCTCAGCCGCGTTTCTTTCCATGCGGCAGGTATTTAGCTGGGAGCAGGGATTCTGGGGAAGAGTGGGAGAATAAGAGCTTATAAGACTTACCTTAGTGAACCCTCATTATTTGGACTTATGCATTTTAGACTACCTTTTAATTTAGTATTTTGGGCATTTTCATTTCAGGTGGTTGTTATGTTTTAGACCTTTTGGGAGTCATATGTTTTGTGACTTTTTAGGTTTTTAATACGAAACTTCCACTGTATTTTTTTAGTATGTTCTGATATGACTCCATACTTTGACATTCAGACCTTTGTCGGGTTGAGGTGTTACATATTCAACCAACCTTCTCCCACTATATTAAATCCTAACAATAGATAGTCCTCAAACGAGTTCTACCAAACATACACAAGAAAAAGATAGTCTCCACAACTGGATGCGATCGATAAAGAGATTGATCATGAATATAACATAATCGAATAATACAAGAGTTATCAAGAATGATAACTCAACAATGAAAGAGAAGAGACAATACATACAAAGATATTTTGAGAGAGAATTATGAGAGCGGCTAACACAATAATGAGAAAACCCTAGTTAGACTGCTTATATAGAAGGCAAGTTTCACTTTTGCCCTTGTGCTTCTATCTTTCACAAAAGGAGACCAAACTTGAATAGCTAGTTATATCAACTTTGTAATACTGACTAAATGACCCTTAAAATTTATTTGACCATAAGATGTAATTCTTTTCTACATCATCCTTCAAGCTTATGTGTCAAATAGTCTTTCCGTTCTGCAACTAAGACTGCAAACTCCCTTTATCTTTGCCTGCAACTTTCCCTGCAAACATATTCTGCAATCCAAGTTGCCTACAAAACGAACTATGTTGTGGTACACCAAAACACTTTGTAAACACATCAGCAGTCTAAAAATCAATGTAAATTTTCACAGTTTTAATAAATCAATCTGATACTTTTTCCCTTACCAAGTATACATCAAGTTTAAAATGTTTTGTTTTTTCATAAAATAATTGATTGGCAGCATTCTCAATAGCTGAACTATTATCGCAAAATTATTTAACTGGATATAAACCTTTTAACCCAAGACTATGCAACAAATTACCCAGAAAAATCACCTCACAAGTAGCATAAGTCATGCTTCTGTACCCAGCCTCAGGTGAACTTTTAGATAAGGTAGCTTGTGTTTTACTTTTCCAAAGATATTAGAGCCCAACCCAAGAAAATACAACAACCAGTAACATATTTACTAATTTTAAGATACTTGAACCAGGCTGCATCTACATAAGCTCTTAGTTTTAAATATGAAACTTTGTTAACCGTTAAACAAGAACCTCGTGAACCTTTTAAGTACTTTAAAAGTCTTAATGCGGATTTAAAATGTGATTGTACATCAAAAGGTTCACCGACTTTGAAATATGAAACTGGTGGGTAAATTAATTGTACTTAAGGAATGCATAACATAACTAATATCAGGTCTGGTGTTCGTTAAATAAATCAATTACCCACCAGTTTTTGATAATTTGTAAAATAATTGTTAAAAACTAATCATTTTCAATTTCCACAATAAAACTGTATTTTCATGAAAAGGAGAATCAACAGGCTTAGCACCAACAAACCATATTCATGTAACAATTCAAGACGATATTTTCTTTGTGACATACATATACCTTTTTCATTTTTCAAACTTACTATGTTCAAAGCCATGCTCAACAAACGAAAGAAAATAACGATCGTTAGGCCGAGAGACATAAATTGCAGCAAAAAAACAGTAGTGGCATAATTTGAAAAATAGAACAGTAATGACAAAATGTGTGAAATTATAAAACCATAATATATTTTTTGTAATTACTCTTGTATCTAATTGTAATTTTTTCATAATCTTTTCAATTTTTCATGGTTGCTTCTTACTAGCATACTATCATTGTTACGTTGTTATTATTTTTAAGTGGCTTATGGGATAACCCTAAGCTTAAAGAGTTTTGTTATTTTTTGGGTATGTGGCTTGATACATGCGATTGATGGTTTGTTCTTTTACTTCTATAACAGTTGTTACATCACGTGTACGACACGACTTAAAATCATTAAATTTTGAACTTTTACGCGAAAACGACCCAACTTTAATGGACATCATGTCACTCTTTTGACCATTGACAAAAGTCTATAAGCATTCAGACCTTGAGACTATTTTTAAATGAAACTAGACTCAATTACCTTTAAAATGATGGGTAGCACTACTTCAACTAGCCACGGTTGATTTTCTACAAAATAAGAAAAATGACCAAAAACTGGAAAACCCCTCTTGTGCACTAACAAACCCTAAAGTGCACTATAGTACCTCTTATGCACTAGGTATCCTTCAAGTGCACTACGAACCTTCTTATGAATTAAGGATTCCAAATGAACTACAACCTCTTTTGTGCACTAAAGGACCCTCTTGTGCACTATTATCTCAAATGACTCAGAAACCTTTAAACAAAAATTAACACATCGACATATATTTAAACAAGGGCAATTATGGCAACACACCTTTTCTTTCGGTGAACACTTTATAGGAAAAAGTTGCGCATATCCC
Organism: Chrysanthemum lavandulifolium; assembly: GCA_022545495.1. NCBI lineage: Eukaryota > Viridiplantae > Streptophyta > Magnoliopsida > Asterales > Asteraceae > Chrysanthemum > Chrysanthemum lavandulifolium. The sequence continues at coordinate 125,577,913 of CM040245.1, forward strand.
TAAATAGACCTCGAGACCGCGACTTTTTCTTCCAATCAAGGGCGCCAAGTGTCCATCCACTTTTCGTAACCCAATCATTGAGTTTTACTTTTCGTACTATGGTTTTTAATCGACCTAGATCCAAATGAATTTTAAGATTCGGTGAAATTTCTTTTGTTATTTTCAAAAAAAGTCAAACTTTAAACTATTATTTTATTCCTTAAATTTTTTTCAACGCCGAAATGACTTAAGTCAATTACTTTGAAATACTTTTTAAATTTGTACTTTTGTACTTTTATACTTTTTTACAGAACTTTAAAATACTTTTTAGATTACTTTTAGACTTTTTTACTTAAGCATATTCTTTTTTTTACAGCGCTTTTTCATATGACAGATCTTACTAACCTTTATTGAATTAGAATAACACATACATTACAAAATACTCCCACAAGCCAAGATCTATCCATCTTCTCGAAATCCAGGTTGAACCCCGCAAAAAAATGTTTCGTATTCGGGTATGTATTTCTATTTTTACATTAAAATTGGTTTTTACTTTCGTATATTAATATATATAAATTGTTAGTATCTTTGTTTTTTTTGTATTTTATTTAAAATTAATCCGGTTTAATCGTAGTTTTGTAACCACGAAATTGTTTATTTAACTTAGCTAAGGTTTTTAATTGAGTTGGGGTTTTTAATTTAGCTGGTGTTTGGAGATGTGCTCTGTTTTTGGCTCCCAAAAATATTATCATTTTTTATATAGGTTTGGACAAAATTGGTCATTGTTGTAGATAATTCTGTAAGTCAATATCTCAGTTATAATTCTGCAGCTCATCAAGGTATGTCATTTTCATGTTTAATTATGTTAAAGGGTCTTTGAGATCGCTTATTTTTAATGCTTATAATAAGCTGCTTAATAAGTAAGCACATACTGTACAATTATTGGAATGGCTTTCTAGTTTTTTAAGGTATGTCATTTTCATGTTAAATTTGTGTTAAAGGGTGTTTGGGCAGGATTTCTTACAATAAGCTGCTTTAGTAAATAAGCACTTCATGAAATTACAATAATTAGAATGGGTTTCTAGTTTTTATTTTATTTTTAAGAACGGCACCAAACTTGAAATCCGAACCCCGAGTTAAACCATCCAAACGGGCAGGCCTAACCGGGGTATCCCGTGAATATTTCTGACCCTTTTCTGGCCAAGTTATCCACATGAATATGGGAGAGACAACATGAATATGCTGCTGAAAAAGTTTATTCCATGTGCTCCGACATGGGTGGGTTCTTACAGGAAGCGTATGCTGCTGGATGAGAATCCCTCAGTTGATGATGATGCTACAAACTTGACTCGATTGTTCTGTGCATCTATCAAGAAGGCTGAGGCTATTGACCATCGAAAGCAGAACCACACAGTGAGCTGCATTTTCATCTGAAATGGAGTTATGAACCTCTGTTGTATGGTTTTGTTTGTGCTAACTATTTTGTCGTCATATTGCTAGGAAAGCAGCAGGAAGAATAAACCTCTGTGCAAACAAAAGTCCCATCACTTGTTGATACTATCTTTATGGGTATTTGTTAAAGTTAAGAAATTGATTAACTGTGAGTGGTTATTGGGTAATTTTGTTTAGATGAATTTTGGGCCGAAGGCATCACAAGATCGAGAGAAGCCATCTTGATTCGGACTAGAGGAGGAAGAGAAAATTTGACTAGACATTGTAAAAAGTAAAAACTATATAGTTGCGATTTGTGAAGGAACATTGTTTATGTGGGAATTTGTCTGATGATTAATTGGGTATAGGGTTTTGGCGATGAGGTCTACGTGTTTTTATTCCTTTGGTGTGACTCGGTCAGTTGTAAAATGGGATAAAGCGGTTTTATGAAGCTTATAATTAAGACCTTTTTGCTGTCTTTAATGTTTTTCCTTCTAGGGGTGTTTGGGATTGCGATTTTAAAGTGCTTATCTGCTTAAAAATAAGATATTACAAACTTACTGAAGTGTAAAAGAAGCAGTTTATTGTACTCAAAACTGCTTAAAATAAGCATAAGCAATCTCGAGCTCGTTCTCAGCGTCTCAAGTATTTGTGTTCCAAATATGGCTATAGATTGTAGTGTTATCATTGGCTTAGAACTTTTATCATAAAGGAATGTAGGTTAAATGATTATCTAGCTTCGTTGAGGGTCTCATTGAATTTATAAGTGAAATTAATCCAAGTGATATGAACCTCGAGAACTTGTACTTCTGTTTTGTTTAGTTGTCCTCGTGGGTTACTAGTTTTTGATAAAAGCGTGTTTAAGGTTGTACAGTTAGGTTTCTTATTCATTTTGAGAACGTGGAATTTAGGTGAAAAGTTTACATTGGTTAAAATGGAAGTAACTTGTGTTTTATAACTTATAGTCTTATCTTTTAGGACGCGATAAAAGATATAGGCTCTTATTGTATATGATCATTAATTCTTATGCGTGCTCTGAATCTGGTAGCATAGTTTGTATATGAAATTTGCATAGAATGTATGCCTCTAGGTGAACGTTATATAATGCTTTTTCCTAATATAACTCTTATATTTTATAAAAAAAGGGGCAATGGACATAGATTTGCCAACAGAGATCGGTCCAACAAAAGAGACTGTTGAAGCATTAATGGAATACTTAGTTGGTCCATTGTTACCTTTGAAGCAGACGGACATTACAAAGAAAAGCCTATCTGAAGCACAACAAATTTCTGTTGCTAAACAAGTAAGTGCGTAATCATGCATCCATTAGAATTAGTCTTAATGGCTCAGTTTACCTCATAATGATCCATACTTGTAAACCAATTATTTCAGGTTCATGCTGCTGCAGTACTTTACAACTACTACCATCTAAACCAACACCGTGACCATGAATTCTTAAAGTTTGACCTTTTGCAACCTGGCTATTATGTTCAAACCAAGTATACTGCATTATATGAAATACATGAGTCCATCAGACCGACCCACTTTAACCGACCCTGAAAATCAGCTTTCACTAACGGAAAAAGCAATCATGGATGCATGCAACATTTCTGAGACTTTACTTGATGCTTCGGCTAATGTCTCGAGTATGATCAAAGAGTGGCCCATAACCAAAGTAGCGGCATTGTTAATAGACTCGAAGAAAGAAAACTGCTTCCTGAAGTTTAATGATGGTGTATGGTCAGTTATTGAGAAGGATCTTTATCCTGAAGAGAGCACGAATGGGATTGAAACGAAAAAAAGCAAGAAACGAAAATTGTTTTTGATGAGAAAATATGATGAAGAAGGGGAAGTTGGTCTTCAGCAACTCGTATTTTCAGCTGTCAAGGAAGAAGCAGGTAGAATCTTTTCTTATAAGGGAAAATGTAAATAAGTAGCAATCGGTCAAAATGGCTATTATTGTATATAATAATTTAATTTCCAGATTAAAATGATTTCAGGAGGTTTAATGCTTAAAAAAATTACACTTGGGGTGACTTTCGACCCGTTTACCTGTTTGGACTTTTTGGCTCATTTTCATTTGGAGCTAGTTTAGTAATTTACCCCATCTTTTTAGAGATAAAGCATAACTGATTTGACTCGTATATGGGTTGAAATTGCCTTCTTTAAGTAGCAACATACTTTGACTTCATTTCTAATTTGGTTCAGACTTTAAGCATTACTGATTACTAACAGATTGTAGTTGAGTGTTTTTATAACTATTCCCAAAAGTTTAATGGTTTATAATGATTTTCAGAATCTAGATCATTTTGGTAACGGTTTTTGAAGATCTATTGATCACGTTGCTATATGTTAAACTTTTTCCGTATCATAGATGAAGTTACAAAGTTCAATCCTGGAGGCTGTGTGATGAGATTGATATGATTTATGTTCTGTTTTACACCTTTTATCTGATCTTTACTGAAACATGGATACAATTGTACAATAAAACAGGGATTGAAAGTGACGAACTTAAGGTCTTGGAAAGTCATGTCGTTTATTCTTTGAGCGAAGCAAAGACTGCCACTCGCTTTTACATAGTGCAAAGCACCAAATCAATCAATGAGGATAATTTGGTCCCTATTGAAGATGCTATTTATAGGTTAGTACTGTTTGTTAATTTCTTTTGTAGAACCTTAAGGCCTTGGTTGCTTATCTAAGCAAGAGATATGAATTGAATATTAAGGGGTTGTTTGCTTTGAGGGGTATAGGTTCAATAGTGTTATGATATATGGATTGTTATAACATAGCTACCACTACTCTTGAACCTGTTGACAAGATGGCAGATGATGTCAACACTTCTGTGTCGATCGAAAGCCCTTTGACCAAAAGTCACAGAAACAGAATATTCTACTGGCAACAGGACCACGGGTGCTAACATTGCTAATGTGAAGGCGGAAGATATGATTGGATCTTCGGTGGTTGAATCAAGCAAACAAACACATGCATCCATAAAGAAACATGAAACCATCAAACAGGATACTACTACTACTACTACCACTACTGTTGAACCTGCTAGCAAGGTGGCAGGTGATGTCATCACCTCTGGGTCGATTGAAAGCCCCTTTGACCAAAAAGTCAAAGAAATGGAAAATTCTACTGGCAATAGGCTCACGGTGGTGTTAACATTGATGATGCGAAGCAGGGTGATATGATTGGATCTTCGGGGGTTGAATCAAGCAAACAAACACATGAATCCAAAAAGACACATGAAATGATCAAACAGGATACTACTACTACCACTACTGTTGAACCTGCTAGCAAGGTGGCGGATGATGTCATAACCTCTGGGTCGATTGAAAGCCCCTTTGACCAAAAAGTAAAAGAAACAGAAAATTCTACTGGCAATAGGATCACGGATGTTAACATTGATAATGTGAAGCAGGAAGATATTAATGGATCTCGGAGGGCTGAATCAAGCAATTCGTCAAGTGGAGCCAATAACATGGATATTGATAAGCCACCCGTTTCTTTGTGTAAAGAAAATCAAAACACTAAACCGCAAACACCATTGAAGGTTTATCGTCATGAAAAAAGGACTATCAGCAATAAGGTTAATCAACTTAGTTATATGACATATTGGTATTCATATTTACAGTATTATTGATTTACTTCGGTAGGATCAATACAAGTCCTGCTCATAAGATAGAATTTAGAAAACTTACCTATATTGTGATTATGAAGACTATTTGAACAAACACCTGAATAACTGAACTTTTAGAAGTTAAGTTACAGGTTATTTGCATAAATTACCAACTTCTCTTTTCATTTGCTTCGTTTTAGCCTTCAGATTTTCATGTACATCTGATTCATCCAAAGAGGATTTTTGTCATTTGGGTCATTTTGAAAATCGATTTATTACGGTTTTTTGGTTACAAATTGACCCAAATGAGATACAACCATCTTTTGATGTCCCGTATGTAAAAAAAAAAGTAGTATAACTAAAACATGACAAATGAATAAGTACGTTGATATTTCATGCAAATAATCCTTATATATTTTGTTTAACCTAAAGATTGTGGTCACTGCCAGAAAGAACAGAAGGACTTGAAGACAAAGCCGATTGAATGCCAAGTTGAAAAGATTGATGGTGAAAAGAAACCTTGCTTTGTGTCACCTCATAAGGATAGTAAACCTCTCACAGTGAATCATGTTGTGGTTGCCGTTCAGCAAAAGAACGCCGGTCTCTTGAAGACTTTAAGCTCACAGTAGATGCTAAGAGATCTGAATTATCAGAGGCTGCCCTTGAGCTCTTTTAAATAAAAGACAGAAACTGGTATGGTTTATTCAACTGTTTTGACATATACTTAATTGTCTATTATAGGGTGATCTCTCATCAAGAAAACTGAATTATGTAAATAAGATAATTCAGTTAAAACTTAACTTGTTATCACAGTTATTGGCTTTATTTTACTTTTATGCCATTTGATCTTACTTCTGGAATTCTGGGCTTTATTATATGTCATGCTAAATAGCAATTTCTTGGTTTATATATTAACACAGTTTAATTTTTTGCAGTGTAATCAACAACACCATATAGAAACCGAGTTGGCCCTTTGTGATAAAAAGATTCAAGCAATTATGAATGGTGGTAAGTCTTTTTCTTGCCGCTTATATTATCCTCTTAAAATTAGAAAAAACCGAGTATATTACAAATTACTATGCATAATAATATATAGAATACTTTTTGTTTATTGCTACTTGTAAAAGGTATTGGAGATTGTTTGGAGCTAAAGCTAGAAGTAGTTATTGATTGTTGCAATGAGATCTGCCAGCAAAACAACACACAAGCTCAAAACAGTACAAAGGTGCATGTTGGCAGTAGCTTGCCCTTGTCCTTGCCATCATTGGGAAAGACTTTGTCTGAGGCCCAACTCATATTGACAGAAGCATGCCATGTAAGTCTCAAATCCAGCTCAGAAACCCCATGCCTCCCACGAAACCAATTGATCCATGTTTGTATGCTCACTGAGTTCCGATTTACGAATTTAAACCTTGTTTCTGTTAGATATGTAAACTCTATATATCAGTTTTGAAGTTGAAAATACTCATTTGACTTTAAAGTCAAACTGTATTCGTTTTTCTAGAAAGCTAGAGCTGAACTGAATTAAGTTTATGAATATTGTAAGGGTTCAACATCTCCTCACTACAGACAAGGAACCCAACTACTCACATTATGTCTTATTGTTTTGCAGACAAGGAACCAAGGACAATCGGGAAAAAAATTTCAAAAGAGGTGGTGAAAATCAACTTAACTACGCTGATAAAGAGATAGGCATATCTTCAAAATGGGGAGAGTACAACAAAATTCAGCTTAAAGATAACATTGATCACAGTTTTGCGTACAAAGCAACAAGCTCAATAATGTCAAAGTTCAAGAGGCCAGCCTACGATAATGTTGATCATGGTTTCACAAGTCTTGGATCAAGCTCAGTGATGACAAAACTTAAAGATAACATTGATCACAGTTTTGCTCAATAATGTCAAAGTTCAAGAGGCCAGCCTACGATAATGTTGATCATGGTTTCACAAGTCTTGGATCAAGCTCAGTGATGACAAAACTGAAGAGACCAGCTTCAAAATGGAATGATTTCCTTGATGATGATAATGACTTGGAGCTCGAAATCAGCAGATGTGAAGAGTTTAACAATGAAGCATGCGAGAGAAAGGTGAGTGACGTGATTGTAGAAGATGACGTCCATCTTGATTTCTTGTGAATTGTATCGTCTTGTTTCATACTGTCACATTCCTTTTCTGTTTAGTGAACATAAACCTCATCTTGGGAACTGAAATAGATTTATAGTTTGTTTGACCACTTAAGTCAAATATCGATATTTTCAATTTGTTATTGTCAGCTGATAGTGTTATATTGTGTTTGCTTTATTCATTCATAATGACCTTGCCGAAAGATCACTAAATTGGTCCTTTCATTCTTCTCTAATGAAATATATTTGTGATTATTGTGGTTATCAGAGATTTTTCGGATGGTTTGACTTATATGCTAGAATTATACCGTATATTTACTGTATTAAGAATATTGGCCTTCCTTTATTCCTTTTCTCAAAGGCAGTTATGACATACACCCTATATTGGGCAACTCAGAATGAAACTTGCAAAATGACTTCAGGCTAAGCGTTTTACACATTTCCTGCAAGTTCTTGCAACTTACTTAGGTATTATTAGTACACACAATCATTGAAATAAAAAGTCATATCTAAAAAATTTGGGGAGCAAGAATTATGCTCTCGTGATAGCATTGTATACCAAACCGGTAGTATCACAGTTTTTACAAACCACTCATGCAATTTGACGAGTAGAAAGGTTCCAAAATGCAGGTTGACAATATATTTATTCTTGAGCCAATGACTCTTCTACAAAGGTCCCGATCTAAATCAGAACCAGTACACCACATAATCCTCAAAAGTACAGTGACCAGATCCTGAAAACGAAAATTTATTTCTGTAAGATGGTAAGGGGATGCGGTTCTAAACCCATGACCTCCTAAATATTGCATATGACGAGAGCACATTAAATTACCTCATTTTTGTTTTAAAACTCGTAATAAAAATTTCAACATTGTATTTTTGGTACGTTTTAGCCTTTTAGGCCTGATTTGGGTCCACAAGATCCCAATGTCATTTTTATAAAAAAAAAAATGGTTATAAAGACATCCTGTTAATCATCCAACATCCCGGTCACATGTTGCAAATTTTACCACACGGAAGGAGTAAATTTTTGTATGGGTCAAAGGGAGTACAAGATATACCTTTTCTTCTGTGTATCCATTGCTTCATGAGCATCGTTCTTCAGCCCTTCAAGTTGTGCTTTTGCAATTTTTAGCTCCAGTTGTTCTTCATACTTTGGCAACTCTTGTTTCCGGATACCAAGCCTAAAATATGTAATATATAGGATTTCACAAACACATCAATCCATATCCATATGAGGCGTATACAAGTATTTAGAGAGCGAAAGTTCTAGAGAGAGAAAGGGAAGAGAGTTGGGAACTATGTGAAACAAAGAAAAATGGTATTGAGCTCCAACCCTCTACTTTGAGAGGTAGAGGTATTTATAGTATCTTACAATAAGCGCCACCTACGGGCGTGGATCGTGCATACAGATGGGTAAAGACCGTCCGTCCTCCACGGTGTTACTTAACTAAATACTAACTAATATAAAATGACTACGCCTACGAGCTTTCTAACGATTACATATACTTGAGGTGACCGACACTTTAATGACCTGATTTTCTAAATCCTAACAATCTCCCATGGAGGTCACCTCAAATTACACAAATACAAACAGATATTACATTAAGATTGTTCTTGGATTCTTGTTTAAGTTCTTTGCTCAGAGTCGTAGTCTTGATTCTTCATGTTTTCCATGTTTGGATAATTCAAGTGGAAGTCTTTAAATGATCCACGTGATGATGAGTTTTGAGCCGACTTTGAGATCATCGACTTGCACAAATCTCGACTCTTCCATTGTGGTATTGACATTATGTGATATTGTGACGATGGACCGACATGCTCGCATTTTGGATCATGATTTCTTTTCATCGAGTCACCTAAGCTTTAGTTGATTCATGATATTTGCGGCGTGTGGCGAAGCATGGAGTGAGAATATCGAGTCATTGATGCACTAATCATGATTTCTTTTGAAATGAATGTGATGTGTGAGCATGCGGCTATGGATTGACCTCTCCATTCGATCACCGCAAGCGTCGGGCGAATCGCATAAAGCAGATTAGCAATAAAGCGCACGTAAGTGTCATTGATCACTTTCATTGAATTGAGGTACACGCCCACGGTTCCCGTTGACCAAGACAAGTCTTGCTGTGATCGGTATAATTCAAGAATCTCCTTGACAGGGTTTCGCAATGCTCTAGTTGTTCTCAAACCGGAACGTCTCAAAGAAGACAACATGGAGTGAGTGAACCAATAATTGAGATTCACCGATTGATGAAAAGAGATTTGAAAAACAATCATGTACCGCTCAATATAAATTGTTTTTGCAATACAACGAAGGTTTTAATGAAAATCAATTATCAATCATAAACACCTTTTATTTTGAAATATTAATACACGGCCGATGTGCTAGAAAAGAGTTTTAAGCACAACGACCGGTTTTCAAATGTATCCGTCAATCCATAACTGAACCAGATTGATTCAAAATTTTAAATCGCCCATTGTTTCTGTTCGGTTATCACATGGTTGATCTATTAGATAGATCTCACATGCCACCTACCAAGAGCTTGTTTGATGTTGGCTCTAGAAGGCTTTCCATCTTCATTGTGAGTATGTTTGCATATCACTCAGATGTTCTGGCAATACCACAAGGATAATGCGTAGGACTCTTAAAATATATTCTCTTTTTCCACATTGTGTAAAACAGAGTCTTCATTGATTGTGTCCTTAATGAGATTTATTGATGATCTCGTGGCTCTAGACTCAATTGTGCACATTTGGTTCAAATGCCGGAGACTAGGGAGAGGGTCTCCTTTTTCAATATCAACCATCTCTAAGAGAAAGCCGATAGATAATGTAGGTTCCCCTGTGAGAATGAAACAAGTCCTTTTAAGAGGAACTTGAGTAGCTTGGGAAGATGTAGTGCGGTCGTCCGGGTCCATGACGTCTTGTCTTCAATACCGGTGTTACCTAGGTAACACCAAGAGCATATGAATTGAACCCCGCTTCCCTAAGGTTGAATTGTTGGAGGGCTATTTCTTTTCACCCTTTTCACATTCAATTCTTTTCATTCTTCAACCCTTCTTGCTTATCGAGACTTCATTCTGGAACCTTGTTGGGTTTATTCGGTTCTAGCTCTATCTCATCCGCACTCTTCCCATATCTCACTTTTTCCTTTTTCATCATACCTAAGGACTCTACACTATCTAGTGGATTGTCCCTGGGTAGATCCCTCCGGATCTGGCGGGATCATGGGAACGAATACCTAACCTAACCATCCTTATATCACCATACATAAAGTAAATTTGGTCGGTCTTTTTGGTATTGTTCATCAGCCATTGGAACCAATTGAAAACCATTTGAAAATCAATCCAGGTACTTGTGATATATTATCAAAGCATGTTGTACCTGAATTGTTTTTGATATTTTAGAAAGCTGCTCCCCCTCAACATGTGCATCGTATGTTTGAAATCATTTTGGCACATGTAGGGAAGAACTGCACTTAGAGACAAATCAATCACGTTTTGATCCATTTTGGTTTGATGTAGATGCTCCCCCTTAACATGTGCGTGGAAAATTTGAAATCGTTTGGCACATGTAGGGAAGGGAGCATGATAATCAAGTATTAAACCATTTATCGAGTTATCAGTTTAAATCCAATTTAAATCACAAATTCTCCCCCGATCACAATTATCAAATACTTTGAGATTTGTGATCTCTATTGATTTAAATTAAATTTTAAGAACTTTTGAGGAGAAAAGTGACTTGCTTTTGAAAAACATTTTAACTGATAAAGATCAGACTTTGAGACTTGAAACTCAATTGATCTATCATGCATAAATATCTTTTGAAAACATAACATTAGCCAAGGTCTTGAATCAATTGTATAAAACATTGTTCTCTTTGATTTTTCAAAAGTAGACCTTGCTCTTTTACGTGCCAATTGTTTGAAAAATAACATTTTTGATTGAATTGAAATCATTCTCCCCCTCAATCAATGATATGAGTTGTTGATTGAGAGTTAGAGATTTTGACAAAGATAAGCTCGAATGATTTTTCAGAAATAGAGTCCGAGGTATTTTCAAAGCAATTTTGTTTTCATTAGATGACAGATATTTTTCAGAAGAATCATTAGAAGAAAAAATATTTGGAAAGGAAATATTTGTCTTTTAGGTGACAAACATTTGTTTTAAGAATCAGAGCATGAGATTTGAAAAATAAGATTAAGCATGGCTCTGTTCTTTCCTTTTAAAACGGGTTACTGCCTGAAATGATAATAAACCACCATTTTTCTCCGTCTCATTTCTTTTAAACAAAATATTTACATTCGAAGAACATCTAAAAACCCGTGACATTCTTTGAATGTCAACACAAAGTCCGTAGATGATATCGAATAAGAAAAACATGACAAAATAACAATATTTTTGGGATTTTTCAAGATTTTCTAATTTTTATGGATTTTGAAAATTTTATATTTTTCTATTTTCTTTTTGTGGGTTTTAAAATTTTGTATTTTGCTTTTTGAATAAGTATATACAAGAGATAGATGAAGAAAAACCATTTACTCCTCGTCTTCCTCTTGAAGACGTTTGAGTGTTTCCGGTTGTAGACTCTTTAGACCAATTCGTGGAAGGATAAACTCAAAACGTTCTCTAGGAAGAGCTTTGGTGAAGATGTCTGCTAACTGGTATTCGGTCCTCACAAAATAGAGTTCTACCACACCTTTTTCTACGTGTTCCCGAATGAAATGATGTCGAATGTCGATGTGCTTTGCTCTTGAATGTTGAACGTTGTTGCAAGAGAGAGCAATGGCACTTTTGTTATCACAATACAAAGGATTTTGTTGAATTCAAAGCCATAGTCGATAATTGGAATCTCATCCATAGGATTTGAGCACAACAAGATGACATGGCTATGTATTCACCTATGTAGAGGATATAGAAGTACACATTTGTTTCTTTGAAGACCGACTCACAAGCTTATCACCCAAAATTGAGCACCTCGGACGTGCTTGACGTGTATATTGACATCCCGCATGATCGGCATACGCATAGGTCGTTAGTGACATACCGGTGTCCTTGGTACCAAAGTCCCATGTTGATGGTTCCTTGGAGATACCGAAGACCCGTTTAACCGCTTCAAGGTGCTTTTGGTAGGCTTAGCACGGTATCTAGTACACATGCATACAACGAACAAAATGTCGGTCTGCTGGTCATGAGGTACATCGAGGATCCAATCATACTTTGATATTTCGTTTGATCTACCATGATCCGTGGTCCTCATCCGGTTTAGTACGCTCCACCATAGGAATGTCAACGGTGTCACAAGTGTCAAATCCAAATTTCTTTAAAATTTCATTAGCATATTTAGATTGATTGATAAAAATGCCTCTGGGACTTTGTGAAATTTGTAATCCCAAGAAAAATGACATTTGTCCCATCATTTACATTTGAAATTTGGAGCCCATCTCCTTAGAAAAACGGTCACATTCATTAGGGTCAGTCGAGGCAAAATTAATATAATCAACATAGATTTGAGCGTGAATTAAATGTTTTTCGACTTTACGGTGAACAATGTCGGATCAACGCTCCTTTCTTTGAATCCGGTAGATAGAAGAAACTTTGATAGCGTATCATACCATGCCCTTGGAGCTTGCTTCAAGCCGTAAAGAGCCTTCTTCAAGCGATAGACATGAGTAGGATGCTCGGATTCACAAAACCTTCCGGTTGGTGACGATATGACTTCTTTAAGATCTCCGTTAAGAAAAGCCGTCTTTACATCCATATGATATACTATCATATTCTTACTTGCAGATTAGCCGTGAAGATTCGATTGCCTCGATGCGTGCAAGCTGAGCAAATGATTCTTCAAAGTCAATACCTTCCTCTTGGCGGTACCCTTTTGCAACCAATCTAGCGTTGTTCTTTAATACATCGCCATGCTCATCAAGTTTTACTTTGAAGATCCACTTTAGAGCAATGATTATAGCCCAGTTAGGAGCAGGTACTAATTCCCACACATCTAGTCGATCAAACTCATGAATTTCTTCTTGCATGGCATTGAACCAACTGTCTTCATTCATGGCGGTTTAACGTCTTTGGTTCGATCTTAGAGTACGGAGTTGAAGAAGCACCATAAGGCATCGGTTGCAAGTTGTTTCCGAGTGGATCTTGGACGAGAGGATTTTCAATGATGTTGTCCAATGGATGATCATGTGTCCATTTTCTAAGGTGTTCGTGTGGTTGTTGTTGAGGCTGAAGTGGCGAGTCGATTTCTCGATGAAGATGGTTACGATGATGATTCGAGAGCAAATATGTTTTCAAAGGGGCATCTTCGGGGAGTAGCAAAGGATTATCTCCATCGTAGGTGCGAAACAATTCCATGATGTACACTCGATGATTGAGGATTTGTTGATGAGGCAGGTGATCGTGATGCGCTTCTTGACTTACTAGATAGAAACGGAAGGTTAACTTCATTGACAGGGATAGGGCGACCTCTATTGATGGATTTGATGATCATTAGCAATTGGTTCATAGTGTTCATCAAACATTGGATCAAACAATTTCTTTAAATCATCTTGAAGGAGGTACATAAGGAGTTCTTGGTGAGGATTTAGTACAAGAGTAGAACGATGGGAATACTTGATGAAGGTTGAGATGCGGGTCCAGGCTGGATTGTCACGGAGCCATTTGCGGACAACTCATCGAGCGTGGCGTGAATAGATTCCATGATATCTAGAGTTCTTTTGTTGTAGATTCGGTAACCCTTCTTGTTTGATGCATAACCTACAAAAACTCCAATGTCCGACTTAGCTCTTAGTTTACCTAAATCTTGACCGTCATTCGTTGGATAGCACAACGCACCAAACACACGGTAGGAGAGATCGGGTTTTCGTTTATGGACAAGTTCGTATGGAGTTTTCCATGAGATTTATGTATGAGGAACGATTTTGGGTGTAGCAAGCGGTGGCAATGGCTTCAACCGGAGAAATATTGGAACCTTTGAATAAATTAGCATTGTTCTTGCGGCTTCCACAAGAGTTCAATTTCGTCATTCAACTACACCGTTACATTGAGGAGTTCGTGGAACACTTCTTTGATGACCGGTTCCAACACTTTCATAAAATTGACATAAGTCTTTGTTAACGAACTATGTGCCATTGTCGGTTCAAACAATTCTAACCGTATTGTTAAGTCGAACTGAAGTCGCTTGATAAGTTTGATGATGACATCCGAGTTTCATCCTTTGTCCTCAAAAACTTTACCCAAGTAAATCGAGTAGTCATCAACAATGACTAAAATATATTTCTTCCCATTTATCGTTTGCACTCTCATTGGTCCGCACAAATCCATATGAAGGGTATCACGAACTTCCATTCTTGAGTTTGTGGGTTTGGGTTTGTGGGCATATTTCTTGCTTTTTCCCAATTGGCATCTTGAACAAAGATGATCTTTTTCATACTTTAGTCTAGGTATGCCTCTTACAAGATCCTTTCGGAAAGATTATTAATGGTGCGAAGTTCAAGTGATTGAGACGGCGATGCCATAACCATGATTTTGTTTTTGAAGCCTTTGACAACAATCGATTGGAGAGGACTTCATCATGTCTTCGATAGAGATGGTGTATAGATTTGAACCACGAGTTCCTCTTAACAATTCCACACCATCAAGTTCTCTAACAAACAAGTATGTTTTCTAAAGCCACTTCTAGATCGGAATCACGAATTGACCAACAGAGAACAAGTTATGACCAAGACCTTCAACATAATATACCATGGAGATTACACTTTCACCAACAACATAGTCTCCATAACCCATAATAGCACCAAAATGGTCGTTCCCGAATCTAACAAGATGCCGATGAATTTACTCACGAAGTTCATGAGCATGGCGATCTCCAATCATATGCTTGGAACACTGAGTCTAGGTACCACGAGCGATTTGAATGATCCGTAGTTGAACACATACAAGAATGGATAATCGGATAATTGGGATCCCCATGCAAGAATGGGTTCCATTTGGTTAGTAATAATGATTGGAACACCCACATCGGAAGTAGAAACAATGGGATCATCGGGGATTGATGCGGTGCAAGTGTATGAATTAGACCTATTCAAAGTATGTTCACTTCTTAAAGGAATAGTTCTACCAAGTGGGCATCCATTTCCTAATGGGCATTGATCTAGATAACTTAGGGCACATCTCATTAAGATTGAATTTGCGGCGATGGGTATCCACCGATAACCCATGTTACTAAATTTTCTTCTGTGGGTTTCTAATGTTTTCTAACCTTCTTCCGCCATTGCTTTCTAGCCTTCTTAGCTTGATTTTTTGCATTAACTATCTTAACAGGGCATTTAACAGCATTAATCAAATCATTCACACGACATTCATGATTAGTAACAGAAACCAAGCAATCATCATTACATGTTTTGCCAAAAGTAGCAAAATTCGAATTAATTATAGTACGCTTATAGCTAATACTAGAATCAACACGATTCGTTTTATTCGACTCAAACTTAATGTTCCTAGGGTGATCATCTATTTTGATAAGATCGTTTATAAGCTCAGCTAGGGATCAATAACAAAGATTAATAACATGCACAGCAGAATAAACTAATCAATTATTTGTTATTGAACAAGGTTTTCATTCACTAACACTAACTAATCTTAGACGTTTATAGGAACACGTCTAGATAATTAAACTACTAACTAAACTAATAATCTAGGCGTTTACAAGACTATACGCCTAGGACACACACACACCTTTAGTCGACTACATTATGGAAGACATAATTCAAACCTACACCCCATGTCCTCTTTATATACTAGAGGATTAGGGTTTACAAAATACTACAAAGGACTAATAAATAAAACTTCTTTTGCAAGCAAGTCCTTCCATCTTTTTGTAGGTTTCCTTCTTGTCGTATTAAGTCCCTCTTGTTTCATTCTTTTTGTCTTATCAACTCAAACGTATAATTCCCAACAATCTTCCCCTAGTTGATAATTACAAAACCATTCTTGAACGAACTTCCCTAGGCGAGTAGAAATTGAGATCGGGATCTCACCATGAATGAAACAAGTATGTCTTCCTTTGTCATCCCTTTAATCCATGTCATGCCACTCAAACATCTCTTCCCTTTTTGTTATTATCCAAATAGGGAACGATGCAAATAATGATCTTGACCACCACGAACCAATATCATACCTCCAATCTAAGCCGTCCAATGTTTGAATTGCCTCCATGAAGAACACCAAAATGCTTACTAAAATGAATCCAAAACAAGAGAAAACTCCAACTAGCGTAGTAATAATGATCAACAATGAGTAAAATCAAACACTTCCCTTGAGTGGTGCATGAACATCAAATGATTCTTCAAATCTTTAAGCTCCTTGTAATGATCACTTGTGAAGAAAACCAAATATAACGAACTTGATGAAGAAGTAAAATAACCCAAGCTTGTATCTTATATCTTGCACTATAGATGACATTGAGCGATATACCTATGTATAGGAGACCTCAATCTCTTGACGATAATCACTGAGCACAATAACGTCACTCCTTTAAGTGTTATGTCAATTCTTTGTCATAATCATTGAAGCACGAACAAGTTACCTCCTGCTAAAAGGTATGATAAAACACGTATCCAAGTAATTCCACTTCACCTTCAAATAAGTGATAAATAATCCTCTTCGTAATCAATTCTTCAATAAAATCAACTTCGATCTTTTTAAAATCTTTTAAGAACAAAAATCTAAACTCCTTGTGTGTGTGAACTAAATCTCCATGTGTGTGTCGCTAAAAACCAAAACAATTATCATGCTCGACTTCCCCTCAAGTTGAAAACCACACAATATCAAAAACCATGTATCGTCACATATCAAAGAATACTAGCAGTACTTAGCTTGTAGGGGACCAATATTAACCATATAACATGAGCAGTACCTTGAAATATAACAGTACAGACTGAAAAACGCAGCAGCAGTACTTTGAACTTGGACAGAGCAGTACTTTGAAAGACGACCAGTACTTTCAAGGATAAACAACAGTACTTTGAGCAATTTAGGGTTTCGACAAAGATGCTTTGAGTATAAACAACAAGATTTTTGAGTAAACAAGAAGACTTTGAGTAAACAATGATGATTTTGTCGTGACCATATTCGACGACTTGTAACTTTTGCATAAAAGCTCGGATCGACGATCCCTCTGGTAGAAAGTTAGATGGCTATATAGAGAACCTCCACCTAAAATTTCGTCACGATCCAGCGGTTAACGAAAAAGTTATGATCGTTACAAAACAAGGTCAGTAGTAACCTTACGAATTTTTCGGTTTAAAGACAGACTTGACGACTTATAACTTTTGATTGAGAGTTCTAATTAACAATCCATTCGGTGAAAAGTTAGACGGATATACTGAGGTGCACCAGCAAAAATTGTAGCTCGATCCAACGGTTCATAAAAAAGTTATCGCTGTTTGAAAACAGCCCTACAGAAAGATACGAAAATTTGTAACAGCTTCTAATTTTGCATCTTTTCTTCGAAAAACCTTGTAGATCCCTATATCAAGAGCTCCTCGCTCTGATACCAATTGATAAGATCGTTTATAAGCTCAGCTAGGGATCAATAACAAAGATTAATAACATGCACAACGGAATAAACTAATCAATTCTTTGTTATTGAACAAGGTTTTCATTCACTAACACTAACTAATCTTAGACGTTTATAGGAACACGTCTAGATAATTAAACTACTAACTAAACTAATAACCTAGGCGTTTACAAGACTATACACCTAGGACACACACACCCCTTTAGTCGACTACATTATGGAAGACATAATTCAAACCTACACCCCATGTCCTCTTTATATACTAGAGGATTAGGGTTTACAAAATACCACAAAGGACTAATGAATAAAACTTCTTTTGCAAGCAAGTCCTTCCATCTTTTTGTAGGTTTCCTTCTTGTCGTATTAAGTCCCTCTTGTTTCATTCTTTTTGTCTTATCAACTCAAACGTATAATTCCCAACATACTTTCTTCCATTGTACATTCTTAGCTTGCGAGGTCCTATCTTGCTTTGTATCGCCTGGAGGCTTTGACCCGCTTGCTTTTGTGTCACTGATTACTCCTATAGAGGGAATTACGGGAACATTAGTTGGTTGGGCTACCTTTTGCATTCCTGAACTAGAAGTGCAAGGATCTGAACTACTTGAAGGCACTTTAGAGTATACTGTCTTAACACTGGGCATAGAATGGGTTGCATACTTAGCACTAGGCATAGAACAAGGCATCACAACTTTATCTTTCTCACATAAGGATTTAAGACATGTTGCTCTTAAACATTCTAACAGCTCTTACGATCGTTTGGCCTGAATGCAAGCAAACCTAATTTCACTATCAAGTGGCTTGTTTATGTAATCCTTTTCTACAATCTCACGGAGACATTCTAGACTATCCTTAAGGTGGCGAAATAGTTATGAAACACCGATTCGTTATTTCTAAGATGAGAAGGAATGTATTTAACGGTCATCAGATATTTACAATCAACGATGACTTTGATGCAACATTCTCATTAAAGACAAGTGGCATTTTCCTTTTACACGACTCCTCGATTCTCAATTTCTTTTGTAAAGACGTTATTTTTCGTTGTTCTTGTCACGAGTGACTTTGATTGAATCATATAACTCTTTAAAGTGTCGTTTAACTTTTCATTTTCTTCTAGAAAACTCTCATTTTCCTTTTGTAAAGCATTAACCAAGTTTTGAAGATGAAAAGTTTGAGAACACCGAGAAACTAAAGGAGGAGGCATTTGGGAGCCAGTCACATTGTTCTTTTCACCCTTTAATTGTGAAATTTGGGCTTTCAACTTTCTGATCGTGTTACAGTGAGCTTGAATCTGTTCGTCAAGTTTTTTTATTTCAAAAAGTGCATCAAACTCTGGAACATTTGAGGTTTTGACATTTTCTTTGAGATGTTGATATTTTAGTTGCAAATCAAAATGTTCAACTTCTAGCTTAGAAAGATGTTTTACCAAATTATCGTGATCATCCTGATTAATATTATCATTTAGTTCTGAGTTTTTGTTTTCAAGCTCAATGACACGATCATGGGAAACTTTCAAAGCAACAGTTAATTCATGAAATTGAGAAGCGATAATAGAATGCTTAGTAACGATATAAAACACATCTTGACCCACACAACTCAATATTAAGTTCTTATTTAAGATATGCGATTCTTCCTTTCAATTTCATTATATTTGAGTTCCGTTCATAATCATTGACCTCAACAATCATTGCATCAAATTCCTTTTCCATTTCTTTAATATCCGAGTCTATTCCTTTTGAAGACTCTCAAATTGACCTTTTAATTGTTTAAAAAAAGCCATGACCTCGGTTAAATAACATTCTTTATTTAGCTCAAAACCCTCTCCCTTGATTATCCAGTGGGTGTGATCCTTTTCTTACATGTCTTCTCAAAATCAACAAATAGTTGATAAACAACATACATGGTGATTAAGGTCTTGCTCTTGGTAGGAATAGATCTAGGAACTTGTGGAAAACTAGAAGGGGGTTGAATAGTTTTACCAATTAAAAATTCCCTTTTAAATTATTTAGATCGACTTATGTCAATCTATTTGGTTGTGTGTGTTGGATGTTGATAAACAAGCATATAAAGATATGTAATGAAAAGATAAGAGTAAGAAGCACAAAACCACAACGCGAGTATTTATAGTGGTTCGGCTACAAGGACACCTTCTTTGCCCCACTCCACTCCCCGAGTCACCTACTCGAGAGTTCGTAAACACTACACCAATCTCCTTATGGCGGAGAAGCCTTCACAACGTCACGTACCCTTTTTTCGGTGCTAGGCTAACCACCGGGTTCTTTCAATCCAAGGTGAACCAAACCTATACAACGTCGCCTACCCTTTATAAGGTACTAGGCTAAGTACCTAGTTCTTTCACACCAAGGTGAACTACACCTTCACAACGTCGCCTACCCTTTATTAGGTAATAGGCTAAGCACCTAGTTCCATTGCAATGGAGGAATTACTACCACACTACACCAGCGACTAATCGCAGGAGATCTACTCCTTTACAACATCATCAAGGACATCAATATCCTTGGATCTAATGCTAGTCTATCTAGTACATGAAACACACCATATCGAATGTACATCTAAGGCACCTTTCGCTAATGCCTTTGACTAGATCTACAAGACACCTTTCACTAATGTCTTGTGTCTTCACTTCTAAGCACCTTTCACTAATGCTTCAAGTCTTGACTTCTAAGCACCTTTCACTAATGCTTCTTGTCTTGACTTCTAAGCACCTACCACAAGTGCTTATGCTATAGACGATAGATACTCTTCACTAATATCTTCGTCTTGACACTTGAGACACCTTTCACTAATGTCTTCAACACTATACTTCTTTGAAGAAAGAAAGGAATCATCAACGAAGACTTGATGGCCTTGATGATGAGGAAGCTTGGCAACTTATGGACTTGAGCTTGCTCGACTTCAAAGGTGGTGATCTTGCCTTTAAGAGGAACCTAAAGATCACACAAAACAAAACTACAAACATAGATCTCTTGGATCTAAGGTTAGTGAGATTTGACTCGGGGAGAAAGTGTGTTAGAAGGGGGTGAGGAATAATGAAAAATGGCTCACTATTTATAGAGGAAAAATCCCATGTTCCCCGGATCCCACGGATCCCTTCCACAAGGGATCCGTCTAGCGTTAAGCTAGGGATCCGTGGGACGCTCCCTTTTACCCATGGGTATTTTGGTTATGGGTCATGGGTTGAACCATGGATCTTTGGCTAGATACAATGTATCTTTGAGTGCAATGCACTTGGTCGCTTGGGTATGGGTTGATCCATGGGTTATGGATATTATCCATGTATGACATAAGCATGATGTCATGCAATGGGTTATAGGTCAAGATCCATGGGTTACGGGCTTTGGGTTGTACCCAACTACATTCAATGTATTTGCCCAATGGGTTGTGATGCTTAAGTTTCTACCCATTTATATTACCCAATATACTCCATACCAGTTATGTGTATATTTTATCTAAATATGTAAACACTAGTTGTTGTACATATGTATTACTAAATCATAAAATCACTTATACTTGTTTTAGTGTTTTATGTGAAAATGTGAATATGTTAGAAACTATTAGTTCAAACAAATTACATATTTTATTTGTTTCGTTAAAATGATTTTACGTTTGTTATCGACAAAATATTATAAGATCGTAAAATATAAATAAACGTTTTTACGGCTTATTTGTATTAACAATCTCCCCCTTTTTGTTGATGACAAAACATAAATTTATTTTAAGAAAAGCTAAAATTAAGTAAAGTTTGAATTTGTAGTTTTACTTTCTTCTCCCCTTTTTGTCGAAACAAAAAGTGTTTGAAGAAAGCAACACATCGTTTTAAGAAAACATGTGAAAGAAATAAAATAAAATAGATAGCAAATAACGGAGACGGATCTCGTCTTTACTCCCCTTGACGAGTCCATCCCTATGTAAGGCGTCAAAAAGTGATACTAATCTAGTTTGTTTGCAAGTAAATTTGCAAAGATTTCGTCTAAGTGGCGAATGTGCTCCCCATGATGATTGCAATTATGCACGGGATGTCACGAAATGTAAACCTAGTATTGCAAGTAATTTGCAATGTATTGCTTTGACATAAAGCTCCCCACAGCTTTAGGATATCAAAGTATTCATGTGTAAATTGAATAACTACAAAACAAAGATTAGAAAGCAAGTATAATTCACAATTTCCTGCAAATGTGATTCAAGTTAGTAGAAAGAAAACTTTACATCTCACGGATCCCAGGTTCCCTCTAGTAGGGATCCGTCTAGACAGTCTGAGGATCCGTAGTAGTGATTAATTTCGACAGCGGTGATATAACAAGTAATGTTATCACACAAAAAAAATGAGATATGAATACAAGGTAATCATATGCTCAGAAAAATAACAAGTAGCATGTAATTCCATTTAATAAAACTAGAGTTATGATATATATGACTCTAAAAACTAAGAAAATAGACAATACATGACTAGGAATTTCTAGACCAACTAACGCTTGATGCTAGGACACCACTAAAATCTTCTAGCTCAAGTTTTGTTTAGGTTTAATCTCGTCGAAACGTTCGAGGAGATGATAGAACATGAAACGTTGGTCTTCTCGTACTTCATGTATCAAACTTTCAACATGTTGAAAATGATAGCAATCTTTTTCATGGCTAGGTAGTGGTGGTGGAGGCAATGAAATAGCTTGATGTGAAGGATCAAGTGAAGCGGCTTGTGGAGTTCAAGCGATGGAGGATTGGTGGAGGTACATTTGAGAATGACTCAACCAAAATGATGGTGGTGGTAGAGAGGTGTCAACTTCCATATGATCGGGTGGTTGACTTTGATGATTTCTCATAATCCAAATGGGATTATATGATGGAAGCAGCGAAAAAGAAGCGAACAAGTGTTGACTCAACACCTTGATTTTGAACCATTATTCCTCCTAATGAGGAGAATGTTGTCGTGGAAGCGGATGAGAAGGCCTAGGAGGCAAGTCCTCTAAATTGTAGAGATGTGGTGATGATAGTGGGGATGTAAATGAAATAGCTCTAGGAACCAATGGTGATGATTTAGTGGAGATAATATTGTTTGGCCTAGGAGGTATGGTGGTGTTTGGTATTGGTAGTTTTGTGGGTACTATCCTTTTAGGAATTGGTTTGATTGGATGAGGAAGAATCCTATCATTTGTTGGCTTAACCGGAGATGATTCGGTTGAAGAGATTTCGTGTATAACACGAGCCCTTTTCATGGGTAGTTCTTTGGTGGATAAGTTACTACTTGGGGTTTTCCTCATGATGAGATGATTTCAAGAGGTTGCAAGAGCTGAAAGTTAGGATGAGAGTGATGACTATGGAGGTTCTAGCAAAGTGGTTTATAAACCAAGAGATTTGGCAATTACATTTAAGCCTTAAGCCACTAGGATTCATTGGAATGTGATGATTAACATGCACAAGAGTCAACTTGAGGAGGTTGTCTTGATCTAGGAATTCATTTAAGATGAGATGGAGTGTTTGAGTTAGGAAGATGAGTTGAAATGATTGATTTAGCAAGATTTGACATAAAGCGTCATCCGGATCCACGGTTCCTTCCTCGGAGGATCCGTCTAGGCTAATCCTAGGAACCGCTTTCGTGATTATGAAAAGTGGAAATGATGTTTCTAGGATCTAAGACCTATATCATCTTGAGTGTTTCAGTCCTCCTAAGTGTTTTAAATGAAGGGTGCTTGAGTACTTGAAGGTAATGAATGATGTAGCTAATGATTGTTATTTATGGAAGGATTTGGAACTTTCAAGAGTACCAATGGATGAGCAAGGATGACACTAATAATGTAGAGTGTCAATTGAAGCTAAATGATCCTAGAGATCGAGGTTGTGTCTTAGGATAGTGTTTTGGAAAATATCCTAGAAGCTTTGAGATGGAAAAACTAGATTTTGATCAACTTTGATCAATTTTGAGATGAGGATGATTTATGATCAATTTTGTCATAATCGAAGATTTCTAAAACTAGATGTGAGGATTAAGTAAAAATAATGAAGTGTGAGTTTAAGGCGGAAGAGTAATGGATTAAAAATGAAGCGGTAGATCTACAAGCTTCTTAGAGTGTGATCTAGGTGAGTTATGTAAAAGATCAACCTATCTTGATAAGGACTTAATTTTCCTTAAGACACTATGTTTAGTTTAGTGTGAGGTATTCTAAGAATATGGTTGAAATATAATGCTTGCAATTGCATTTTACATTTCTTAGGATCCACGGTTCCCAAGTGTAGAATCTGTCTAGCACAATCTTTGGGATCCGCCTATACTCTTTCGTGGACCTTTACTAAAGGTATGCAATGATCTTGACAATGCATTATATCTCAAGGATAGTCAAAAGGAGTTCCAATACTAAGATATCAAATGCAAGATGTTTTATTTCATGAAGGAAATGGATTACATTGATAGAACACAAAAAGAGAATTTGATCCTATTTTGGAATACTACTAGGTTTCTTGAGTGTTTTCACTAGGAGGATCATTATGTGGTTGATGAGTGTTGGTGGAATCAAGAATGAAGAAAGTCTTCATGAGAGATATGTTTAGCGGTTCCATCATCTTGTTCACAGAAATCGTACAACGGACTTTGAAATTGAGGATGGAAGTGCATAACATTATGATAGGCGTGTCAAGAACATTCCATAAGGGATGAGTTTATTCTTGGAGCCTTGAAGATTTCTGATTAGCCTTGCGAAGAATTAGGCGAGATTGTATGGTTGTTGTGTTAGCAAACAATA
This sequence comes from Chrysanthemum lavandulifolium, assembly GCA_022545495.1. Lineage (NCBI taxonomy): Eukaryota > Viridiplantae > Streptophyta > Magnoliopsida > Asterales > Asteraceae > Chrysanthemum > Chrysanthemum lavandulifolium. Next base: position 125,602,403 of record CM040245.1, read on the forward strand.
CAACATGTGAGCACAACAAGCGGGAAGAATTTCTCGATTTCCCTAAGACTCCAAACATTTTCACGTGGGATGAGTGCAAGAGGCTTGTACTCTTCTCGAATATCCCTTGTAAAGATAATGTTTGGATCGAATGTCTGGTCGAGGTTTGCATATTATGCAATTTAAATCTTCGGAGAGGGTATGTGTGAACAATATGGACTATTTTCTTCACGAAAGTTGAAGAGAGAATCAAGAGACCAATCTTGGTGAAGGCACATTGTCCATGATTTGGAATCCGGAGGATGTGAGCAAAATGCCCAATGGTTAGAGTGAACTTTTGGTTTTGATATAAAACCAAAGAGATGAGAAGCGATCCTCGTTACGAACGAGTTCGACTTGCGAAAGAATTCTATTATAAACCTTGGACATATCTTCCGTTGATTTCAAGAAGACATTCTAGTCCTATGGCTCGGAAGGAGGTATTGATACATTCTTGGTTGTAGAGGTGTCTACAATCGTCCTTCATGGAAGTGCGGGTTTGAGATTGTTGAACCCACGGACATGATTGCCAGGTGTGTTGGGCTCAAGAGAGATGTTAGGAGTGTAGACGCTAGTGAGTGAAAAATCAAACTCGTATTCATGCGTCATAGTTGAACCTATAGAAGTGATGGGTTAATAAGAGGTGATGTTTATGGTCAACCTATAATTATCTAACGTTTTTATTAGATTTTTATTAACAATGGTTTTTAAACAAGAAAGACACTTGACTCACTTATGGTTTTGACATTCTAGTGGAGTATTACTTCTAGAAGAAAAAATGGTTTTTAATTTGCATGAAAAACTGTTCTCCAGTAGGACGGATCCCACGGTTCCTTTTCAAAGGGATCGGCTAGTATAACTTCGGGATCCGTGGATGCAAGTATGACGCAGTTAGATAAAACATAGGTTTTATATTTTTATACCACGAGAAGTGTTTTATCCTACATTTTCTTTTAGCATGCATTCATGACTTCTAATGTATCACGAAGGAATATGAAACATATAAATCACAAGAAAATAAATAATAACAAAGATAACAAGATTATTAGTAATATTGCATTTCAATGCTAAGGATGATACAAAGGATTGGGTATATGATCCCAATGTAGATTAACAACACAAAGTAAATGTCTCTATATGTGAACTTCATCATAGGGAATACAAGTGCGATGAGTGTTAAGGCGATGAGCACGAGTGCGATGTAAACCATGTTGATGGCGGATCTTCTGGTTTCGGTTGAGATGGAATGAGGAGGAAGATGAAGTTTTTGAATGAGAGAAATTTTGAATTTGGAAGATTTGAAAAAGTGAGGATTTGATAGATAGGTCGACGGTGGGAGTTTTATAGGGAAGGAAGAATTTTTGAAATTAGTGTTTTGTTTTATTATTGGATTAAAGAAAAACAAAACATAAGTTTATATACCATGACTTTAGGCGAGAAATAAGCGATGAGTGTCTAAATACTCATCATTTTGTACCATTTAAACGCAAAACATCCGAAAACACTCGAAATGCATCAAAATGATAAAAATATCACAAATAAGTGTTTTATGTGTTTTAAATGCAAAATATCAAAATCGGTGAAAAACGTATCAAGTTTGCATAATTGGCGCTTTAGTCCCCAAGTTTCAAAAGTTGTCAAAAGCAGTCCTTGGTAAAACAAAATAAAGAAAAATATCATTTCAAGTCCCTAGGATTCAAGAGTTGTCAAAATTGGTCCTTGAGATTTAAATTTGCAAAATTACAACTTAGGTCCCTAAACTTTGAAAAATTGTCAAGTTTGGTCCTTGGAATTTGAAATGTCAACAATGGTCCTTGTACTATTGAAACTTGTCAAAAGTGGTCCACGAAACATCGAGAAAATGGCGACTTTGGTCCTCATCTTTCGTAAATTGCAAAACAAGTCCTTATCATTATTAAACTAAGCCATGACCCTTTAACCATTTTGACCCCACATACCCTTTTGACCCCCGCCATTACCCTTTTTGGACCCCTAGTCAAACACCCCGGTCAAACCTCCCTTTCCTCCCACTTATCCCTTCCTTCCACCACTTGCCGCAACATATTCCCTTCACCCATCACCTCAGCCTTGACCCTCACCCTAATCATCATACCTACTCATCCACCACCCCCAGCAAAAAGTGCAGCCCCAAGGGCAAAACATCCTTTCCCGCCAAAACCGATCAAACGGCCAAAATGTCTCTACTGATCCAATGGCCCAGATAAAGATGGGATTTACTCGGAGGACACGTGGGAGCTTTTGGTGTATAAAAGAAGAAAGAAGCAAGAGGAAGAGTAGTAGTTAGTTTTCATTTTCAAATGTATGTCGTTTTAAAATTCAATGTATTAAATTAAGTTTAAACTTGTAATTTTAAGTTGTATGTATTAAATATAAGTTGTTTAATCATTATAATCCATTCAAGTTCTAATTACAAGTTTATCCAAGTTTCATGTTTTAAGTTTTCGTTTATAAATGCACTTTTGAATGAACTAAAATTCAAGCTCAAACAAGCCTTATTATAGCTCAAATAAGCTAACTTGAGCTTAGCTTTTAGTGAGCTTTTAATTCATAAGTTTTAAGCAACTTTGGTATTTAGTCAACAAAAGTCAAACTATGAAGAAAAATTGGTTCAAGATCTTATGGAATTGGATATGGGTTGATGTAATGGTGATTAGTGATTGGATTTGAGTAAATTTAGTATAGTTTGGGTTGTGTTTGAGTTATAAGCACTCGGACAAGTCCTGAGTTCATAAACCTTTTCACTTTATTTTGTTTTGAAGCATGAATTGTTTAGTTTGATATTGGCTAGTTGTGATTGCTTGAATTCGATTTTTTGAGCTTATAGGATAATATTTGATCTCTTTGAAGATTTGGTAATGATTATAGATTGCATTAAGTCTAGTTAAAGTAGAATGTATTTAAGTGGTATTAACTAGTGTTTGGTTCGCTTAGTGTAATCAAGTTTAAGCTTTGGTTTGTGCTTAAAATATGCTTCAGTCTCAACTAGGACAACTTGAGTCATTTTAGTCATAATATTGCATCTATTTGAGTAAAAGTCAAAATCACTCTTAACCTGTCTTAAGTTCACATCATTTGGAATTTTGCAAAATCAAAAGCTTGTTTTGTGTTTAAATATCATTAGAGTAGCTTGCATCGGTTTCATTTCACCATAAAACATCATATTAAGTTAGTCAAATGGAATCAAAGTTCATTAAAGTCAAAATTATCAAAAGTCAAAAGTCAAAACTTGAAAACTCGGTTTCACCCAACTTGGGTGGATTTTAATTGATTCATTTCTGGTTCAAATCAAGTGAAACTGTGGGTTTATCTAGTTCATCCGGTCAAGTTACTTAATATGATTTTTATAGATTTTTAGTAATTTTCTATAAGCCCAAAACGACTTGTCAAAAGGCCTCATATGCCCCATGACGGGGCATAGTCACGATCTTGATTTTCATAAGTTTGTGCGAGCTTGGCACAAGCTCATAAGAGCTTGTCCGGGCTCAACTTTGGTTTATAGGTTCCTAGCCGGGTCTACTTTAGGTTCCTACATCTGGTTTCGCTTCCGACTTATTCAAGAGCTTATTTTCGAGCTTAGTAGTGGCCCAAAACTGATTTTGCACTTAAGCTCAAAACATCAAATCTGTGTAGTTTGGATTTCAGAGGTTAAAGCTAGTTGTAATAAGTTGCATTTGAGTAGTTTCAACATATTATAGCTTCTGTAATCAGTTGGTGCTCATTTGTAGCCTTTGGCTTAATCCAAGTGCTTATTTATAAGCAGTTTGCACTGCAGTTTCATTTTCTCACACACAAGCTACTGTTTTCATATTTTTCTTAGATTCAGTATATTATTTTAGACTTTTCTTGAATTTTTCATATTTTTCTATCCTTGTTTGCTATTTTTCTTCATTTAAAAGCAGCTTTTAGGCCTTTTAATTAGCTTTTAATACAATTAATTCGGAAAAACTTCAAAAAATAAGTTTTCAATTTTCCTAGGTTAAGATAAATATAAAAAGTCAAAAAATATTTTTCCATTTTTCATAGTTTAATTTGTAATTTTAGCAATTTAAGTAGTTTTAAATAGTTTTTAATTCATAGAAAATAGAAAATAATCGAAAAATACAAAATTAGTTTTGAAAATTCTCTTTAGTTATTTTAGATTTTCTAAGTCATAATTTCATTTTCTAGCTTTATTTCATATTTTCTTGTATTTTAGGGTATTATTAAATAAGTAAAATAGTTTTAATTAATAATAATTAGATAAATAGTAATAAAAATAATTTTCTTTTCTAAAATTTTCTCTTATCATTAGGTTTGTAAAATGTCATTTTATATTTTTAGGATTAATATTGTTTGATTTGCACATTTTCTTTTGTACGTCGCGTAGTTTTTAATTTAAGTTTTATAAAAAAAATCAAAAACATAATTTTAAAAATAGTGATAGCATTTATTTAATATAATTTATCCTTTTAATTTTCTTTAATTTGCATTTAAGCCCCTGTAATTTATAAACTCTTTCTTTAGGTATAATCAATCAAAACTCTTTTCCATTCAAATCCTCCGATCACTATTCGTTTGATCATTCTCGCTGACTTCGTTGGGACATAACGACTTGGGAAACACTATACTCTCACGGACTTCATTGCATTGGTGTCTCGAACTGTTTTAAGTTTCTTACGGTTAGCCATTCATAAGTGGCTAGCTTGTGAGATAACTTGCGGTTTAGCACGAATCAAATTTTGGCGCCACGGGGGGTCATGCTAATTATCTTACGTTTAGCAGATTAGTGATTTGAATATTCACTCATTGTTCATACCATCTATATATGTTTATATTTTCTTATAAAAATCCAAAAATCCAAAACATCTTAAAAATCAAAACCCAAAAGATTTTCTTTCCTATTTTTACAAAATGTTTATCCAAAAACCCAAAAATATTCATCTTTACCCTCTTACCCTTTTTGATTCTTTATCCCTTTACCCTCTATCCATTTGATTCTAACTTCTTCTCATGGATTCTCTCGACTACGACGAATTCTAGGACGAAGTTGAAAAACTTGATACTTTATCACAAATGTCAAGAATTCGTGTTGTTTGTGATGATCCATTAATTCTGCGTAGGGAAATGGAACGAGAAACCGGGGTGACAAAGGACCAGGTACTTCCCTCGATAATGGAAGTGCTAAATCGTCCAACCTACGGTTATCCAAAGATCTAAACCCTCAATTGCTCCTAAGCCGTCTAAAATTGATCCTAAACTTTCACGATTTACGGTTAAAAGCAATCATGCGAAATTTAGACGGTGACTAGCAAGAATGACTTGCCTAATCTTCACGTTTCTCAAGAACCGAACAGGAGACCATAACGGAAGTGGTGGAAATTGCTAGCTCTCGAGCACACCACTTGTCCCACCTCCGATTTTCAAAATGTTCTTGAGACTTGATAGTCATTCGGATCACCATGTTGGTTTTGTTGATTCTTTGAATAAACCAATTCCTTCTCGTAACTCTCAAATGAAATCGTTTATTCCTTGTGTCGGTTGTGGTGAGCCTCTTTTTGGTTCACCACATCGTTGGTGTGCGTGTGTGCGGTGTGGTAATGATATTCGTAACGGGAGTTGTTTGTTTTGTGGTTCGAGGAATTCATTTGATTATGATCCTAATCCGAACTCATTTAACGACCCTCAAACTTTTCCAATTACCCACCACAGCCGACTTATCTTCATATAATCAACATAATCTTTGTGAATTTTGTGGAGGTCCTCACCAAGGATTTGAGTGTCAATCCGAAACACATTTGTCTATAAGCAGTTTTCGGTGATGCTCGAACTTTGGTTATGACCAATATCCATATAATTCACGGTCCGAGACTCAACAGTTTCTTGTTGTAGTCTTGTGGAGGTCCCCACTTCACTCGATTGTCAAATAGGAATCCATTTCCTTGTAACAATCATGACTCTCACAGGTTTGACAATTTCCAACCTCCACAACCATACGGTTCAAACTCCACCTAAGCCGTTGCCTAAAGAAATTTCCCAAGATTTTGAAACCGCAATGAAAACACTTGATGATATGATTCAAAACTTTAAGAATCAAGTGAGTGGTGAGAAAACCATGGGAGAATTGCTAGCAAGAACGAGAGGCTCGCAAATCTAGGGAAGAATTATTAGTCCTAGAGCATGCGGCTCTAAGGCGTTCCCAATTTCTTAAGGCAGCTATGTATGATGATGACGAGAGAGTATTCCTTTTAAGGATATTAGTTCTCAACTCCTCGGTCGGTTGATATCCCAAAGATTGAGATTCCATCTCAAACAATCGCTATCACACCAAGCTCCCACTCACTCTACGAACATGGGGACGAGCATCTTGACACTGTTCACGAAAAGGAATCGGACGAATTCATAAAGTCTAGTGTTGAGAACCTTGTCCCAATCCCGAGAGTCACAGGAACTTCGATCATATGTGTGATTCTCTTTCCCTCTTGAGTGTTCAAAAGATCATTTTGAAACTTTCTCCGATCTTAGCGACGATTGTACTTCTTATGGAAACATCGGTATGTTGAGGCATCACTCCCGATCGATCTCGATCATCTTCTTGAGGAGTTCACCGATGAACTCACTCACATCAATCCACTTTCATCGGAAAGTAATGATAGTCTTTTGATTTCAAAGCCGATCCGGGAGGCGAAAGTCTCCTTGATAATGATCGTTCACTCACTTCTTATCCCAACGGTCCAATAGAGAATGTTAATCACTTTGTTCTGAAGCATTCAAAACAACTCTCACTAATCCTCTATTTGAATTCGACTCGAATTCACTTTAATTTATGAGAATCCACTCTTTGATACTCGATTGAGGATAGTGATGAGTCTGATGGAACAAGAAATCACGATTTACATCTTGTGATTGATTCTCTTCACGAGGAGTTCGCGGTGAACTCACTCATATCATATGTCCGCGGAGTATGATAACTTCCACTTTGATCTAGACACACCCATAATATGTCTTGATCAAGCGAGCTTAAATGATGAGATTCATGAAACTATGAATTCTCCTATTGAGGATGAAGAGTTAGTCATGATTTTATCATGATTTTCTTTCTTTTCTTCATATATCCATCACTTCTCCTGTTCTTCACTCCTTCGGAATGAAGACATTATCTTTGACCCCGGCATTTCCATGTACCATTATCTTGAGCGGGTCTCGTCTATGTATATCTCGTCGGTGTGGAACTTTCACGTGCTTCAAATGTTTGTCCAAACATCTTGAATGAAAGTCCGATGGAGATTGTCTCTTCCACTTTGCTTCCCATGAACAAATTAATTGGGGTCGAGTCAAGCTAATGACTCGGTAATCAAAAACGATGAGTTAAACATGGGTTTTCACCGTGTGTACCACTCTAGTGTGGGGAGATACTCCACATGTTGTATATAGATCTAAAAAATAAATGAAAATTGTAAATATTAAAAAAGAATAATTGTTGCTTTCTACACTTAGCTAGTTATGTTATCTTTTACGTTCTAAGTTTCGGCATAACAGTGCGGTACTTTGAATATTGAGGACAATATTCATTTCTAGTGTGGGGGAATTCTCGAATTTGATCATAAATGTACCCTTTAGTCCCTTTTTCCCCAAAATGGCCAAATTTTAAATTTTTTAGTAAGTACTATGTACTAAACACAACAAATGGTAATCGATCCACCATGTCTAACCCACATAAGGATTGGCTAATCCAGAGCAAACGGCTCTTCAAAGATATCTCAAATCCGTTGACGGCTTGCAATTTGCTCAAAATTGTATGGTGTTCACCACCATATCTTTAATTAGTGAAGAGTTGGCTAGCCCATGAGTTTATGGCTTGTGGTAAAGGCGTGGAAAACCATAATTGGTAATCACTCACCAAAGATAGTATATATTATCTAAGAGTTGGCTAGTCCGAAGCAAACGGCTCGGTAAAGACAAATCAAATCCGTTGAAAGTCGGTGGTTTGCTCAAAATCATTTGGTTATCGTTGTACCAAGGTTCTTACTTGAACTGAAACATTTGGCTACTCCGAGTAATGGCTTTTGGTAAAGAGATGAAATCCATTAATTTTTCTCAAAACATTGCTAGGGACTAGCAATATCTTAGTGTGGGGATTGATGAGTGTCTAAATACTCATCATTTTGTACCATTTAAACTGCAAAACATTGAAAACACTCGAAATGCATCAAAATGATAAAATATCACAAATAAGTGTTTTATGTGTTTTAAATGCAAAATATCAAAATCGGTGAAAACGATCAAGTTTGCATAATTGGCGCTTTAGTCCCCAAGTTTCAAAAGTTGTCAAAAATAGTCCACGGTAAAACAAAATAAAGAAAATATCATTTCAAGTCCCTAGGATTCTTGAGTTGTCAAAATTGGTCCTTGAGATTTAAAATTGCAAAATTACAACTTAGGTCCCTAAACTTTGAAAATTGTCATAAATGGTCCTTGGAATTTGAAAATGTCAACAATGGTCCTTGTACTATTGAAACTTGTCAAAAGTGACCCTTGAAACAGTTTTGAGAAAATGGCGAGTTTGGTCCTCATCTTTCGAAATTGCAAAGAAGTCCTTGTATTAAACTAAGCCATGACCCTTTAACCATTTGACCCCTGCACATACCCTTTTGGACCCCCGCCATATAACCTTTTGGACCCTAGTCAAACACCCTAGTCAAACCTCCTTATCCTCCCACTGCCTTCCCCACCACTTGACTCCAACACTAAGCCCTTCCCATCACCTCAGGCCTTATCCCTCACCCTCATCATCATCATCTACTCACCACCCCCAGGTTGCAAAACACAGCCCCATTTGCAAAACATCCTTTCCGCCAAAACCGATCAAACGGCCAAAATCCACTCTACTCATCCAATGGCCCAAATTGAAGATGGGATTTGCTCGGAGGACACGTGGGAGCTTTTGAGTATAAATGAGAGAGAGCAAGAGAGAAGAGGCAGACTTAGTTTTCATTTTCAAATGTATGTCGTTTTAATCATCAATGTATTAAATTAAGTTTAAAGTTGTAATTTTAAGTTTCTATGTATTAAATATAAGCTATTTAATCATTATAATCCATTTTTAAGTTCTAATTACAAGTTTATCCAAGTTTCATGTTTTAAGTTTCTGTTTATAAATGCACTTTTAATGAACTAAAATTCAAGCTTCAACAAGCTTATTTATAGCTCAAATAAGCTAACTAAAGCTGTAGCTTTTAGTAGCTTAATTCTAAGTTTAAGCAACTTTGGTATTTAGTCAACAAAAGTCAAACCGAGAAGAAAAATTGGTTCAAGCAGTTATGGAATTGATATGGGTTGATGCAAGGAATTGGGGTTGGATTTGAGTAAATTTAGTATAGTTGGGTTGTGTTTGAGTTGCTAATAAATTTGGACAAGTTGTGAGTTCCAAGCCTTTTCACTTTATTTTGTTTTGAATCTGCATAAATTGTTTAAGTTGATATTGGCTAGTTGTGATTGCTTGAATTCGATTTTCTTGAGCTTATAGGATAATATTTGATCTCTGTAGAGCCTTGGTAATGATTATAGATTGCATATCTAGTTAAAGTAGTGAAAAGTGGTTATTAACTAGTGTTTGGATCGCTTAGTGTAATCAAGTTTAAGCTTTGGTTTGTGCTTCAAATGCTCACTCGTCTCAACTAGGACAACTTAGAGTCATTTTAGTCATAATATTGCATCTGATAGCTCGAAGTCAAAATCACTTTTAACCTGTCTTAGGTTCACATCTCATTGGAATTTTGCAAAATCAAAAGCTTGTTTTGTGTTTAAATATCACTAGAGTGGCTTGCATCGTCTTATTATACCATAAAACATCATATTAAGTTAGTCATTTGGAATCAAAGTTCATTAAAGTCAAAATTATCAAAACTGTCAAAAGTCAAAACTTGAAAAACTCAGTTTTCACCCAACTTGGGTGATTTTTAGTTGACTCATTTTTGGTTCAAATCAAGTGAAATTGTGGGTTTATCTAGTTCATCTGGTCAAGTTACTTAATATGATTTTTATTGAATTTTAGTAATTTTCTATAAGCTTCAAAACAGCTTGTCAAAAAGGCCTCATATGCCCTGTGACAGGGCATAGTCACGATCTGATTTTCATAAGTTTGTGCGAGCTTGGCACAAGCTCATAAGAGCTTGTCCAGGGCTCAACTTTGGTTTATAGGTTCCTAGCGTGTCTACTTTAGGTTCCTACATCTGTTTTCGCTTGCATGTTCAAGAGCTTATTTTAAGCTTAAAGTGGTGGCTAAACTGATTTGGCACTTAAGCTCAAAACATCAAATCTGTGTAGTTTGGATTTGAGAGGTTAAAGCTAGTTGTAATAAGTTGCATTTGAGTAGTTTCAACATATTATAGCTTACATGTCGGTTTGGTGCTCATTTGTAGCTTTTGCTTAATCCAAGTGCTTATTTATAAGCACTTTGCATTCTGATTTCATTTTTCACACACAAGCTACTGTTTTCATATTTTCTTAGATTCGAATAATAATTTAGACTTTTCTTGAATTTTTCATATTTTTCTAGCACTTGTTTGCTATTTTTCTTCATTTAAAAGCAGCTTTTAGGCCTTTTAATTAGCTTTTAATACAATTAATTCGGAAAAACTTCAAAAAATAAGTTTTCAATTTTCCTAGGTTAAGATAAATATAAAAGTCAAAAAATATTTTTCAGATTTTCATAGTTTAATTTGTAATTTTAGCAATTTAAGTAGTTTTAAATAGTTTTTAATTCATAGAAAATAGAAAATAATCGAAAAATACAAAATTAGTTTTGAAAATTCTCTTTAGTTATTTTAGATTTTCCTAAGTCATAATTTCATTTTCAAGCTTTATTTCATATTTTCTTGTATTTTAGGGTATTATTAAATAAGTAAAATTAGTTTTTAATTAATAATAATTAGATAAATAGTAATAAAAAATAATTTTCTTTTCTAAAAATTTTCTCTTATCATTAGGTTTGTAAAATATCATTTTATATTTTTAGGATTAATATTGCTTCAGCTTGCACATTTTCTTTTGTACGTCACGTAGTTTTTAATTTAAATTTTATAAAAAAAAATCAAAACATAATTTTAAAAATAGTGATAGCATTTATTTAATATAATTTATCCTTTTAATTTTCTTTAATTTGCATTTAAGCCCCTGTAATTTATATACTCTTTCTTTAGTTATAATCAATCAAAACTCTTTTCCGCTCAAATTCTCCGATCACTATTCGTTTGATCATTCATCGCACGACTCGTTGGGACATAACGACACAGGAAACACTATACTCTCTCGATCTTCATTGCATTGGTGTCCGAACTGCTTTTAAGTTTCTTACGGTTAGCCATTTATAAGTGGCTAGCTTGTGTGAGATAACTTGACGGTTTAGCACGAATCAAATTTTAGGCGCCACGGGGGGTAAGCTAATTATCTTACGTTTAGCGATTAGTGATTTGAATATTCACTCATTGTTCATACCATCTATATATGTTTATATTTTCTTATAAAAATCCAAAATCCAAAAACATCTTAAAAATCAAAACCCAAAAGATTTTCTTTCCTATTTTTACAAAATGTTTATCCAAAACCCAAAATATTCATCTTTACCTCTTACCCTTTTGATTCTTTATCCCTTTACCCTCTATCCATTTGATTCTAACTTCTTCTCATGGATTCTCTCGACTCACGACGAATTCTAGGACGAAGTTGAAAAACTTGATACTTTATCACAAATGTCAAGAATTCGTGTTGTTTGTGATGATCCATTAATTGCGTAGGAAATGGAGCGAGAAACCGGGGTGACAAAGGACCGGTACTTCCCTCGATAATGGAAGTGCTAAATCGTCCAACCTACGGTTATCCAAAGATCTAAACCCTCAATTGCTCTAAGCCGTCTAAAATTGATCCTAAACTTTCACGATTTACGGTTAAAAGCAATCATGCGAATTTAGACCGGTGACTAGCAAGAATGACTTGCCTAATCTTCACGTTTCTCAAGAACCGAACCGGAGACCATAACGGAGTGGTGGAAATTGCTAGCTCTCGAGCACACCACTTGTCCCACCTCCGGATTTTTCAAAATGTTCTTGAGACTTGATAGTCATTCGGATCACCATGTTGGTTTTGTTGATTCTTTGAATAAACCAATTCCTTCTCGTAACTCTCAAATGAAATCGTTTATTCATTGTGTCGGTTGTGGTGAGCCTCTTTTGGTTCACCACATCGTTGGTGTACGTGTATGCAGTGTGGTAATGATATTCGTAGCGGGAGTTGTTTGTTTTGTGGTTCGAGGAATCCATTTGATTATGATCCTAATCCGAACTCATTTAACGACCCTCAAACTTTTCCAATTACCCACCACACCCGACTTATCTTCATATAATCAACATAACTCTTGTGAATTTTGTGGAGGTCCTCACCAAGGATTTGAGTGTCAATCCGGAAACACATTTGTCTATAAGCAGTTTTCGGTGATGCTCGAACTTTGGTTATGACCAATATCCATATAATTCACGGTCCGACTCAACAGTTTCTTGTTGTGAGTCTTGTGGAGGTCCCCACTTCACTCGATTGTCAAATAAGGAATCCATTTCCTTGTAACAATCATGACTCTCACAGTTTGACAATTTCCAACCTCCACGGACCATACGGTTCAAACTCCACCTAAGCCGTTGCCTAAAGAAATTTCCCAAGATTTTGAAACCGCAATGAAAACACTTGATGATATGATTCAAAACTTTAAGAATCAAGTGAGTGGTGAGAAACCATGGGAGAATTGCTAGCCAAGAACGAGGCTCGCAAATCTAGGGAAGAATTATTAGTCCTAGAGCATGCGGCTCTAAGGCGTTCTCAATTTCTTAAGGCGCTATGTATGATGATGACGAGGAGAGTATTCCTTTTAGGATATTAGTTCTCAACTCCCTCGGTCGGTTGATATCCCAGTTGAGATTCCATCTCAAACAACTGCTATCACACCAAGCTCCCACTCACTCTCTCGAACATGGGAGACGAGCATCTTGACCTTGTTCACGAAAAGGAATCGGACAATTCATAAAGTCTAGTGTTGAGAACCTTGTCCCAATCCCGAGAGAGTCACAGGAACTTCGATCATATGTGTGATTCTCTTCCCTCTTGAGTGTTCAAAAGATCATTTTGAAACTTTCTCCGATCTTAGCGACGATTGTGCTTCCTATGGAAACATCGAGTATGTTGAGTCATCACTCCCACGTCGATCGATCCTCTTCTTGAGGAGTTCACCGATGAACTCACTCACATCAATCCACTTTCATCGAAAGTAATGATAGTCTTTTGATTTCAAAGCCGATCCGGGAGGCCGAAAGTCTCCTTGATAATGATCGTTCACTCACTTCTTATCCCAACAGGTCAATAGAGAATGTTAATCACTTTGTTCTGAAGCATTCAAAACAACTCTCACTAATCCTCTATTTGAATTCGAATCGAATTCACTTTAATTTATGAGAATCCACTCTTTGATACTCAGTTGAGGATAGTGATGAGTCTGATGGAACAAGAAATCACGAGTTACATCTTGTGATTGATTCTCTTCACGAGGAGTTCGCGGTGAACTCACTCATATCATATGTCCGCGGAGTATGATAATTTCTACTTTGATCTAGACACACCCATAATATGTCTTGATCAAGCGAGCTTAAATGATGAGATTCATGAAACTATGAATTCTCCTATTGAGGATGAAGAGTTAGTCATGATGTTTATCATGATTTTCTTTCTTTTCTTCATATATTCTGTCACTTCTCCCTTCTTCACTCCTTCGGGAATGAAGACATTATCTTTGACCCGGCATTTCCATGTACCATTATCTTGAGCCGGGTGCATCTATGTATATCTCGTCGGTGTGGAACTTTCACGTGCTTCAAATGTTTGTCCAAACATCTTGAATGAAAGTCCGATGGAGATTGTCTCTTCCACTTTGCTTCCCCATGAACAAATTAATTCGGGGTCGAGTCAAGTTAATGACTCGGTAATCAAAAACAGTAGTTAAACATGGGTTTTCACCCGTGTGTACCACTCTAGTGTGGGGGAGATACTCCACATGTTGTATATAGATCTAAAAAAATAAATGAAAATTGTAAATATTAAAAAAGAGAATAATTGTTGTGTTTCTACACTTAGCTAGTTATGTTATCTTTTTACGTTCTAAGTTTCGGCATAACAGCCGGTACTTTGAATATTGAGGACAATATTCATTTCTAAGTGTGGGGGGGAAATTCTGGCGAATTTGATCATAAATGTACCCTTTTAGTCCCTTTTTCCCCAAAATGGCCAAATTTTAAATTTTTTAGTGGAAGTACTATGTACTAAACACAACAAATGGTAATCGATCCACCATGTCTAACCCACATAAGGATTGGCTAATCCAGAGCAAACGGCTCTTCAGTAAAGATATCTCAAATCCGTTGACGGCTTGCAATTTGCTCAAAATTGTATGGTGTTCACTCACCATATCTTTAATTAGTGAAGAGTTGGCTAGCCCGCAAGTTTATGGCTTGTGGTAAAGGCGATGGAAAACCATAATTGGTAATCACTCACCAAAGATAGTATATATTATCTAAGAGTTGGCTAGTCCGAAGCAACGGCTTCGTAAAGACAAATCAAATCCGTTGAAAGTGGGTGGTTTGCTCAAAATCACTTGGTTATCGTTGTACCAAGGTTCTTACTTGAACTGAAACATTTGGCTACTCGAGTAATGGCTTTTGGTAAAGAGATGAAATCCATTAATTTTCTCAAAACATTGCTAGGGACTAGCAATATCTTAGTGTGGGGATTGATGAGTGTCTAAATACTCACCATTTTGTACCATTTAAACTGCAAAAACATTTGAAAACACTCGAAATGCATCAAAATGATAAAAATATCACAAATAAGTGTTTTATGTGTTTTAAATGCAAAATATCAAAATCGGTGAAAACCGTATCAAGTTTGCATAATTGGCGCTTTAGTCCCCAAGTTTCAAAAGTTGTCAAAAACAGTCCTGGTAAAACAAAATAAAGAAAAATATCATTTCGAGTCCCTAGGGATTCTTGAGTTGTCAAAATTGGTCCTTGAGATTTAAAATTGCAAATTTACAACTTAGGTCCCTAAACTTTGAAAATTGTCATAAATGGTCCTTGAAGTTTGAAAATGTCAACAATGGTCCTTGTACTATTGAAACTTGTCAAAAGTGACCCTGAAACAATTTGAGAAAATGGCGACTTTGGTCCTCATCTTTCGAAATTGCAAAGGTCCTTGTATTAAACTAAGCCATGACCCCTTTAACCAATTGACCCCCTGTCACATACCCTTTTTGGACCCCCTGCCATATAACCTTTTTGGACCCCTAGTCAAACACCCCGGTCAAACCTCCTTTTCCCTCCCACTGTCTTCCCCACCACTTGACTGCAACACTAAGCCCTTTCCCATCACCTCAGGCCTTATCCCCTCACCCCCTCATCATCACATCTACTCATCCACCACCCCCCAGTTGCAAGTGCACAGTCCACAAGGGTCAAAACATCCTTTCCCGCCAAAAACTGATCAAACGGCCAAAAGTGTCTCTACTCATCCAATGGCCCAAATTGAAGATGGGATTTACTCAGAGGACACGTGGGAAGCTTTTTGAGTATAAATGAGAGAAGAGAAGCAAGAGGAAGAGGCAGTACTTAGTTTTCATTTTCAAATGTATGTCGTTTTTATCATCAATGTATTAGTTTAAGTCTAAACTTGTTGTTTTCAGTTTCTATGTATTAAATATAAGCTATTTAAACGTTTGTAATCCAGTTCAAGTTCTAATTACAAGTTTATCCAAGTTTCATGTTTTTAAGTTTTCGTTTATATATGCACTTTTGAATGAACTAAAAGCCAGGCTTCAACAAGCCTTATTATAGCTCAAATAAGCTAACTAAAGCTGTGTGTAGCTTTTAGTGAGCTTAATTCTAAGTTTTAAGCAACTTTGGTATTTAGTCAACAAAAGTCAAACTGAGAAGAAAAATTGGTTCAAGCAGTTATGGAATTGGATATGGGTTGATGCAGTGCTAATTTGGGGTTGGATTTGAGTAAATTTAGTATAGTTTGGGTTGTGTTTGAGTTGCTAATAAGTGGACAAGTTGTAAGTTCCAAATCCTTTCACTTTATTTTGTTTTGAATCGCATAAATTGTTTAAGTTGATATTGGCTAGTTGTGATTGCTTGAATTCGATTTTCTTGATAGCTTATAGGATAATATTTGATCTCCATGAAGCCTTGGTAATGATTATAGATTGCATATCTAGTTAAAGTAGTTAAAACCTTATTAACTAGTGTTTGGATCGATTAGTGTAATCAAGTTTAAGCTTTGGTTTGTGCTTCAAATCTGTTCACTCAGTCTCAACTAGGACAACTTGAGTCATTTTAGTCTTAATATTGCATCTGCATAGCTCAGAAGTCAAAATCACTTTTAACCTGTCTTAGGTTCACATCTGTTGGGATTTTGCAAAATCAAAAACTTGTTTTGTGTTCAAATATCACTAGAGTGGCTTGCATCAGTTTCATTATACCATAAAACATCATATTAAGTTAGTCATTTGGAATCAAAGTTCATTAAAGTCAAAATTATCAAAACTGTCAAAAGTCAAAACTTGAAAAACTTAGTTTTCACCCAACTTGGGTGATTTTTAGTTGACTCATTTTTGGTTCAAATCAAGTGAAATTGTGGGTTTATCTAGTTCATCTGGACAAGTTACTTAATATGATTTTTATTGAATTTTAGTACTTTTCTATAAGCTTCAAAACAACTTGTCAAAAAGGCCTCATATGCCATGTGACAGGGCATAGTCACAGTGCAGTTTTCATAAGTTTGTGCAGAGCTTGGCACAAGCTCATAAGAGCTTGTCCAGGGCTCAACTTTGGTTTACAGGTTCCTAGCCAGGTCTACTTTAGGTTCCTACATCTGGTTTTCAGTTTCTTGCATGTTCAGTAGCTTATTTTTAAGCCACAAAGTGGTGGCTAAATCTGATTTAGGCACTTAAGCTCAAAACATCAAATCTGTGTAGTTTGGATTTCAGAGGTTAAAGCTAGTTGTAATAAGTTGCATTTGAGTAGTTTCAGCATATTTTAGCTTCTGTAATCAGTTGGTGCTCATTTGTAGCCTTTGGCTTAATCCAAGTGCTTATTTATAAGCAGTTTGCACTGCAGTTTCATTTTCTCACCCACAAGCTACTGTTTTCATATTTTTCTTACATTCAGTATAATATTTTAGACTTTTCTTGAATTTTTCACATTTTTCTAGCACTGTTTGCTATTTTTCCTCATTTAAAACAGTTTTTAGGCCTTTTTAATTAGCTTTTAATACAATTAATTCAGAAAAACTTCAAAAAAATAAGTTTTCAATTTTCCTAGGTTAAGATAAATATAAAAAGTCAAAAAATATTTTCAGATTTTCATAGTTTAATTTGTAATTTTTAGCAATTTAAGTTGTTTTAAATAGTTTTAATTCATAGAAAATAGAAAATAATCGAAAAATACAAAATTAGTTTTAAAATTCTCTTTAGTTATTTTAGATTTTTCTAAGTCATAATTTCATTTTTCAAGCTTTATTTCATATTTTCTTGTATTTTAGGGTATTATTAAATAAGTAAAAATAGTTTTTAATTAATAATAATTAGATAAATAGTAATAAAAAAATAATTTTCTTTTTCTAAAAATTTTCTCTTATCATTAGGTTTGTCAAAATGTCATTTTTATATTTTTAGGATTAATATTGCTTCAGTTGCACATTTTCTTTTGTACGTCACGTAGTTTTTTAAGTTAAATTTGTAAAAAAAAAATCAAAAACATAATTTTAAAAATAGTGATAGCATTTATTTAATATAATTTATCCTTTTAATTTTCTTTAATTTGCATTTAAGCCCCTGTAGTTTATATACTCTTTCTTTAGTTATAATCAATCAAAACTCTTTTCCGTTCAAATTCTCCCGACCACTATTCGTTTGATCATTCATCGCACGTACCGTTGGGACATAACGACACGGGAAACACTATACTCTACCGATCTTCATTGCATTGGTGTCCGAACTGTTTTAAGTTTCTTACGGTTAGCCATTCACAAGTGGCTAGCTTGTGTGAGATAACTTGACGGTTTAACAAAAATCCACTAAGTGATCCAATGGCCAAGATAAAAGATGGGATTTGCTCGAAGTCTAGTGGGAGCGGAGATTGGTGTATAAAGAAGAAAGGAAGCTAGAGATTAGTAGTTAGTTTTAAATATTAATGTATATCGTTTTAAAATTCTCATGTCTTAAATAGGTTTTAAGTTGTAATTTTAAGTTGTATTGAATTAAACTCGAGTTGTTTTATCATTATAATCTGTTTTTAAGTATCAATTCAAGGTTTGATCCAAGTTTCATTATTTTAAGCTTCCTGTCATAAAATCAGATTACATGGTCTAGAATTCAAGCTCAAACTAGCTTATTTATAGTTCAAACAAGCTTACTTGAGCTTATTATAGCTTTTAGTAAGATCATAACTTAGATTCAAGTAAAAATGGCATTTGGTCAACGAAAGTCAACTATGGTACTGGATTGATGATACTGATTGGAATTGGGTTGGAATTGGTGTAATGGTGAGTAGTGATTGGGTTTGAGTGCACTGTGCAAGCCATAGTGTCAAGGAACTTATAAGTGTTATAAGCTCGCTTGAATCCTATGTACATAAGCATTTCATTGCATAGGTTGTTTAGCTCTTATTAGTTTGATATAATCTTCATTCTCATTTAGTTGATAGATCGAGATTAAACACCGCCATGAGTAGCATTAAGATTTAGAGAGAGTAGAATGTATTTAAGTGGTATGAAGTAGTGTTTGGTTCTAGCTGTTACATTGTGCTAGAGGGTCAGAAATCAGTTAAGATCTAATGCTTGAGTCTCACTTAGGCATATTAGCACCAATTCAGTCATAAGTTTTCATCCTATTTGAGTAAAAGTCAAAATCCTTCTTAAAATGTCCTAACTGCATAACTGTTGGAATTTTTGGAAATCAAAAGCTTGAATTATGTTTAGATATCATTAGGATAGCTTGAATTAGTCTTAGTTCATCTTAATACATCATATTCAGTTGGCAAATCAAGATCAAAGTTCATTTAAGTCAAACTTTCAAAACTGTTTCAAAAGTCAAAAGTGAAAAACCGGTTTGACCCAACATAAGTGGATTTTTAATTGATTCATTTCTGGTTCAAAATCATTGAAACTCTGGGTTTAAAAACTTCAGTTGGTTAAGTCTCTTAATATGATTTTTATAGATTTTTAGAAATTTTGTATAAGCCCCAAAACAGCTTGTCAAAAAGGCCTCATATGCATAGTCACAGTGCAATTTTCATAAGTTTGTGCAGAGCTTGGCACAAGCTCATAAGAGCTTGTCCAGGTCTCACATTTGGTTTATAGGTAGCTAGCCAGGTCTAGTTTAGGTTCCAATATCTGGTTTCAACTTCCAGCTTATTGGGTAGCTTATTCTCAAGCTTCAAAGTAGCACCCAAAACCTGTTTGGCACTTAAGTTTTCAAAACATCAAATCTGTGTATTTTGTATTTCAGAGGTTAAGGATAGTTGTAATTAGTTGCATTTGAGTAGTTTCAACATATTATAGCTTCTCATGACGGTTTGGTGCTCGATTGGTACCTTGTGCTTATTTCAAGTGCTTATTTATAAGCACTTTGCATTCTGCTTTCATTTTCTCACACACAAGCTCTTGTTTTAATATTTTCATAGATTCGAATATTAATTTAGACTTTTCCTGAATTTTCATATTTTTCTATCACCGTTTGCTATTTTTCTTCATTTAAAACAGCTTTTAGGTATTTTAATTAGCTTTTAATACAATTAAATCGTAAAAACTTCAAAAAATAAGTTTTCATTTTTTCTAGGTTAAGATAAATATAAAAAGTAAACAAATTATTTTTCAGATTTTTCTTAGTTTAATTTGTAATTTTAGCAATTTAAGTAGTTTTAAATAGTTTTAATTCATAGAAAATAGAAAATAATCGAAAAATATAAAATAGTTTTGAAAATTCTCTTTAGTTATTTCATTTTTCCAAGTCATAATTTCATTTTCTAGCTTTATTTCATATTCTCTTGTATTTTAGGGTATAATTAAATAAGTAAAATTAGTTTTAATTAATAATAATTAATTAAATAGTTATAAAAATAATTTTCTTTTCTAAAAATTTTCTCTTATCATTAGGTTTGTAAAATGTCATTTTCATATTTTTAGGATTAATATTGTTTCAGTTCATTTTCTTTTTATGTCACGTAGTTTTTAATTTAAGTTTTATAAAGAAAAATCAAAACATCAGTTTAAATATAGTGATAGCGTTTATTTAATATAATTTATCTTTTAATTTTCTTTAATTTGCATTTAAGCCCCTGTAATTTCTAAACTTTGTCTTTAGGTATAATCAATCAAATCTCTTTTCCATTCAAATCCTCTCGATCACTATTCGTTTGACTATTCTCGCATGCTCTCGTTGGGACATAACGACACGGGAAACACTACACTCTCCTCGGACTTCATTGCATTTGTGTCTCGAACTATTTTAAGTTTCTTACGGTTAGCCATTCACAGTGGCTAGCTTGTGAGATAACTTGACGGTTTAGCACCTAATCAAATTTTAGCGCCACGCCGGGAGTCATAATTATCTTACGCTTAGCAGATTAGTGATTTGAATATTCACTCATTGTTCATACCATCTATATATGTTTATATTTTCTTATAAAAATCCGAAAATCCAAAACATCTTAAAAATCAAAAACCAAAAGATTTTCATCCTATTTTTACAAAATGTTTATCCAAAACCCAAAAATATTCACCTTAACCCTCTTACCTTTTTGATTCTTTATCTCTTTACCCTCATCCATTTGATTCTAACTTCTTCTATTCTCATGGAATCTCTCGACTACGACGAATTACGGGACGAAGTTGAAAAACTTCGGACTTTATCACAAATGTCAAGAATTCGTGTTGTTCGTGATGATCCATTAATTCTGCGTAGGAAATGGAACGAGAAACCGGGGTGACAAAGGACCGTACTTCCTCCGATAATGGAAGTGCTAAATCGTCCAACCTACGGTTATCCAAAGATCTAACCCTCAATTGCTCCTAAGCCGCCTAAAATTGATCCTAAACTTTCACGATTTACGGTTAAAAGCAAACATGCGAAATTTAGACGGTGACTAGCAAGAATGACTTGCCTAATCTTCACGCTTCTCAAGAACCGAACAGGAGACCATAACGGAAGTGGTGGAAATTGCTAGCTCTCGAGCACACCACTTGTCCCACCTCCGATTTTTCAAAATGTTCTTCGAGACTTGATAGTCATTCGGATCACCATGTTGGTTTTGTTGATTCTTTGAATAAACCGATTCCTTCTCATAACTCTCAAATGAAATCGTTTATTCCTTGTGTCGGTTGTGGTGAGCCTCTTTTGGTTCACCTCATCGTTGGTGTGCGTGTGTGCAGTGTGGTAATGATATTCGTAACGGAGTTGTTTGTTTTGTGGTTCGAGAAATTCATTTGATTATGATCCTAATCCGAACTCATTTAACGACCCTCAAACTTTTCCAATTACCCACCACACCGACTTATCTTCATATAATCAACATAATCGCTGTGAATTTTGTGGAGGTCCTCACCAGGATTTGAGTGTCAATCCGAAACACATTTGTCTATAAACAGTTTTCGGTGATGCTCGTAACTTTGGTTATGACCAATATCCATATAATTCACGGTCCGGACTCAACAGCTTTCTTCATGTAGTCTTGTGGAGGTCCCCACTTCACCGATTGTCAATTAGGAATCCATTTCCTTGTAACAATCATAACTCTCACAGTTTGACAATTTCCAACCTCCACAAAGACCATGCGGTTCAAACTCCACCGAGCTGCTGCTAAAGAAATTTCCCAAGATTTTGAAACCGCAATGAAAACACTTGATGATATGATTCAAAACTTTAAAAATCAAGTGAGTGGTGAGAAACCATGGGAGAATTGCTAGTCAAGAACGAGAAGCTCGCAAATCTAGGGAAGAATTATTAGTCCTAGAGCATGCGGCTCTAAGGCGCTCCCAATTTCTTAAGGCAACTATGTATGATGATGACGAGGAGAGTATTCCTTTTCGAATATTATTTCTCAACTCCTCGATCGGTTGATATCCAGCAGCTTGAGATTCCATCTCAAACAATCGCTATCACACCAAGCTCCCACTCACTCTCCGAACATGGGGACGAGCATCTTGACACTGCTTCTCGAAAAGGAATCGGACGAATTCATAAAGTCTAGTGTTGAGAACCTTGTCCCAATCCCGAGAGAGTCACAAGGAACTTCGATCATATGTGTGATTCTCTTTCCCTCTTAAGTGTTCAAAAGATCATTTTGAAACTTTCTCCAATTTTAGCGACGATTGTACTTCTTATGGAAACATCGAGTATGTTGAGGCATCACTCCCACGATCGATGTCGATCATCTTCTTGAGGAGTTCACCGATGAACTCACTCACATCAATCCACTTTCATCGGAAAGTAATGATAGTCTTTTGATTTCAAAGCCGATCCGGGAGGGACCGAAAGTCTCCTTGATAATGATCGCTCACTCACTTCTTATCCCAACAATTCAATAGAGAATATTAATCACTTTGTTCTCAAGCATTCAAAACAACTCTCACCAATCCTCTATTTGAATTCAAATCAATTCACCTTAATTTATGAGAATCCACTCTTTGATACTCGGATTGAGGATAGTGATGAGTCTACATGAAACAAGAATTCACAGATTTACATCTTGTGATTGATTCTCTTCACGAGGAGTTCGCGGTGAACTCACTCATATCATATCTCCGCGGAGTATGATAACTTCCACTTTGATCTAGACACACCCGGATATGTCTAGACCAATTGAGCTTAAATGATGAGATTCATGCTATTATGAATTCTCCTTACGATGATGATGAGTTAGTCATGATGTTTATCATGATTTTCTATCTCTTCTTCACCTATCCTGGCTTCTCCTTTTCTTCACTCCTTCGGAATGAAGACATTATCTTGACCCCGCATTTCCATGTACCATTATCTTGAGCCGGTCTGTCTATGTATATCTCGTCGGTGGAACTTTCACGTGCTTCAAATGTTTGTCCAAACATCTTGAATGAAAGTCCGATGGAGATTGTCTCTTCCACTTACTTCCCATGAACAAATTAATTCGGGTCGAGTCAAGCTAGCGACTCGGTAATCAAAAACATAGTTCAACATGGGTTTTCATCCGTGTGTACCACCCTAGTGTGGGGAGTTGCCCCATGTTGTATATAGAGTTTGAAAAAAAAATGGTCTTGCTAAATAATGGCCTAGTATTTCCCTTTTTACGTTCTATGTTTCGCATAACAGCGGTACTTTGAATATTGAGGACAATATTCATTTCTAGTGTGGGGGAAATTCTCACGAATTTTATCATGTAATTATACCGTCCCTTTTTCCCCATTTTGCCAAATTTGTTTTTGAGTAAGTGTTTTGCACTTACTCAACTTATGGTTATCATCCACCATG
Organism: Chrysanthemum lavandulifolium; assembly: GCA_022545495.1. NCBI lineage: Eukaryota > Viridiplantae > Streptophyta > Magnoliopsida > Asterales > Asteraceae > Chrysanthemum > Chrysanthemum lavandulifolium. The sequence goes on from CM040245.1 coordinate 125,626,011, forward strand.
TCTAATAAACAAAAGGATTGGCTAATCCAGAGCAAACGGATCTTGGTAAAGATATCTCAAATCCATTGACGCTTGCAATTTGCCCAAAATTGTATGGTATTCATTCACCATATCCTTAAAAGTGAAGAGTTGGCTAGCCCGCAAGTTTATGGCTTGTGGTAAAGGCATGGAAAAACCATAATTGGTAATCACTCACCAAAGATATTTTATCTAAGAGTTGGCTAGTCCGTAAGCAAGCGGCTTCGTAAAGACAAATCAAAACCGTTGAAAGTCGATGGTTTGCTCAAAATCATTTGGTTATCGTTGTACCAAGGTTCTTACTTGAATGAAACAATTGGCTACTCGAGTAATGGCTTTTGGTAAAGAGATGAAATCCATTAATTTTTCTCAAAACATTGCTAGGGACTAGCAATATCTTAGTGTGGGGATTGATGAGTGTCTAAATACTCATCATTTTTGTACCAATTAAACCGCAAAAACATCCGAAAACACTCGAAATGCATCAAAACGATAAAAATATCACAAATAAGTGTTTTATGTGTTTTAAATGCAAAATATCAAAATCGGTGAAAAACCTATCAAGTTTGCATAATTGGCGCTTTAGTCCCCAAGTTTCAAAAGTTGTCAAAAGCAGGTCCTGGTAAAACAAAATAAAGAAAATATCATTTCAAGTCCCTAAGGATTCATGAGTTGTCAAAATTGGTCCTTGAGATTTAAATTTTCAAAATTACAACTTAAGTCCCTAAACTTTCAAAATGACAAGTTGGTCCTTGGAATATTGGAGATTGTCAAGTTTGGCCCTTGGATTATAATTTTAGAATGTACATGATTGGTCCTTGAAAATCGAAATGGCGCTTTGGTCCTTGGTCTTTCGAATAATTGCAAAGAAGTCCTTATCATTATTAAACCAAGCCATGACCCTTTACCCATTTTGACCCCGCCATTACATTTTGACCCCTGCCATTACCCTTTTGGACCCTTGGTCAAACCTCCTAGTCAAACCCGGTCAAATATACCTTTCCTCCCACCTTATCCCTTCCTTCTCCACTTGCCTGCAACATATTCCCATCACCTGCAACACCTTATCCCTTCAACCTCACACTATAATCATCATACCTACTCACACCCCCACAGTTGCAAAAACATAGAGCCCCATTTGCAAAATAACTTTCCGCCAATTTGATCAAACGGCCAAAATCCACTCAAGTGATCCAATGGCCAAGATAAAAGATGGGATTTGCTCGAAGTCTAGTGGGAGCAATGTTGGTGTATAAAAAGAAGAAAGGAAGCTAGAGAGAGTAGTAGTTAGTTTTAAATATTAATGTATGTCGTTTTAAAATTCTCATGTCTTAAATAGGTTTTAAGTTGTAATTTTAAGTTGTATTGAATTAAACTCGAGTTGTTTTATCATTATAATCTGTTTTTAAGTATCAATTAAAGGTTTGATCCAAGTTTCATTATTTTAAGCTTCCTGTCATAAAATCAGATTACATGGTCTTGAATTCAAGCTCAAACTAGCTTATTTATAGTTCAAACAAGCTTACTTGAGCTTATTATAGCTTTTAGCAAGATCATAACTCAGATTCAAGTAAAAATGGCATTTGGTCAACGAAAGTCAACTATGGTACTGGATTGATGATACAGAGCTGGAATTGGGTTGGAATTGGTGTAATGGTGAGTAGTGATTGGGTTTGAGCAGCCTGTGCAAGCCATAGTGTCAAGGGAACTTGTAAGTGTTATAAGCCTGCTCTTGAATCCTATGTACATAACTGTTTCATTGCATAGGTTGTTTAGCTCTTATTAGTTTGATATAATCTTCATTGTTGCACTAATAGGTTCTCATTTAGTTGATAGATCAGAGATTAAACCTGCCATAGAGTAGCATTAAGATTTAGAGAGAGTAGAATGTATTTAAGTGGTATGAAGTAGTGTTTGGTTCTAGCTGTTACATTGAGCTAGAGGGTCAGAAATCAGTTAAGATCTAATGCTTGAGTCTCACTTAGGCATATTAGCACCAATTCAGTCATAAGTTTTCATCCTATTTGAGTAAAAGTCAAAATCCTTCTTAAAATGTCCTAACTGCATAACTGTTGGAATTTTTGGAAATCAAAAGCTTGAATTATGTTTAGATATCATTAGGATAGCTTGCATTAGTCTTAGTTCATCTTAATACATCATATTCAGTTGGCAAATCAAGATCAAAGTTCATTTAAGTCAAACTTTCAAAACTGTTTCAAAAGTCAAAAGTGAAAAAACCAGTTTTGACCCAACATAAGTGGATTTTTAATTGATTCATTTCTGGTTCAAAATCATTGAAACTCTGGGTTTAAAAACTTCAGTTGGTCAAGTCTCTTAATATGATTTTTATAGATTTTTAGAAATTTTGTATAAGCCCCAAAACAGCTTGTCAAAAAGGCCTCATATGCCCTGTGACAGGGCATAGTCACAGTGCAATTTTCATAAGTTTGTGCAGAGCTTGGCACAAGCTCATAAGAGCTTGTCCAGGTCTCACATTTGGTTTATAGGTAGCTAGCCAGGTCTAGTTTAGGTTCCAATATCTGGTTTCAACTTCCAGCTTATTGGGTAGCTTATTCTCAAGCTTCAAAGTAGCACCCAAAACCTGTTTGGCACTTAAGTTTTCAAAACATCAAATCTGTGTATTTTGTATTTCAGAGGTTAAGGATAGTTGTAATTAGTTGCATTTGAGTAGTTTCAACATATTATAGCTTCTGTATCAGTTTGGTGCTCAGTTGGTACCTTGTGCTTATTTCAAGTGCTTATTTATAAGCACTTTGCATTGCAGTTTCATTTTCTCACACACAAGCTACTGTTTTTATATTTTTCATAGATTCAGAATATTAATTTAGACTTTTCCTGAATTTTTCATATTTTTCTATCACTGTTTGCTATTTTTCTTCATTTAAAAGCAGTTTTTAGGTATTTTAATTAGCTTTTAATACAATTAAATCGTAAAAACTTCAAAAAATAAGTTTTCATTTTTCCTAGGTTAAGATAAATATAAAAAGTTAAAAATTATTTTTCGATTTTTCTTAGTTTAATTTGTAATTTTTAGCAATTTAAGTAGTTTTAAATAGTTTTTAATTCATAGAAAATAGAAAATAATCGAAAAAATATAAAAATAGTTTAGAAAATTCTCTTTAGTTATTTTAGATTTTCCAAGTCATAATTTCATTTTTCTAGCTTTATTTCATATTCTCTTGTATTTTAGGGTATAATTAAATAAGTAAAATTAGTTTTTAATTAATAATAATTAATTAAATAGTTATAAAAATAATTTTCTTTTCTAAAAATTTTCTCTTATCATTAGGTTTGTAAAATGTCATTTTCATATTTTTAGGATTAATATTGTTTCAGTTCACATTTTCTTTTGTCGTCGTCGTAGTTTTTAATTTAAGTTTTATAAAAGAAAATCAAAACATCGATTTTAAATATAGTGATAGCGTTTATTTAATATAATTTATCTTTTAATTTTCTTTAATTTGCATTTAAGCCCTGTAATTTATAAACTTTGTCTTTAGGTATAATCAATCAAATCTCTTTTCCATTCAAATCCTCTCGATCACTATTCGTTTGACTATTCTCGCATGACTCGTTGGGACATAACGACACAGGAAACACTACACTCTCTTGACTTCATTGCATTTGTGTCTCAACTATTTTAAGTTTCTTACGGTTAGCCATTCACAAGTGGCTAGCTTGTGTGAGATAACTTGACGGTTTAGCACGAATCAAATTTTGGCGCCATTCTTGGGAGTCAGTGCTAATTATCTTACGTTTAGCGATTAGTGATTTGAATATTCACTCATTGTTCATACCATCTATATATGTTTATATTTTCTTATAAAAATCCGAAATTCCAAAACATCTTAAAAATCAAAACCCAAAAGATTTTCTTTCCTATTTTTACAAAATGTTTATCCAAAACCCAAAATATTCACCTTAACCCTCTTACCCTTTTTGATTCTTTATCTCTTTACCCTCTATCCATTTGATTCTAACTTCTATTCTCATGGAATCTCTCGACTACGACAGATTCGGGACGAAGTTGATAAACTTGAGACTTTATCACAAATGTCAAGAATTCGTGTTGTTCGTGATGATCCATTAATTCTGCGTAGGGAAATGGAGCGAGAAACCGGGGTGACAAAGGACCGGTACTTCCTCGATAATGGAAGTGCTAAATCGTCCAACCTACGGTTATCCAAAGATCTAACCCCTCAATTGCTCTAAGCCGTCTAAAATTGATCCTAAACTTTCACGATTTACGGTTAAAAGCAAACATGCGAAATTTAGACCGGTGACTAGCAAGAATGACTTGCCTAATCTTCACGTTTCTCAAGAACCGAACCGGAGACCATAACGAGTGGTGGAAATTGCTAGCTCTCGAGCACACCACTTGTCCCACCTCCGATTTTTCAAAATGTTCTTGAGACTTGATAGTCATTCGGATCACCATGTTGGTTTTGTTGATTCTTTGAATAAACCGATTCCTTCTCATAACTCTCAAATGAAATCGTTTATTCCTTGTGTCGGTTGTGGTGAGCCTCTTTTTGGTTCACCACATCGTTGGTGTACGTGTGTACAGTGTGGTAATGATATTCGTAACGGGAGTTGTTTGTTTTGTGGTTCGAGAAATTCATTTGATTATGATCCTAATCCGAACTCATTTAACGACCCTCAAACTTTTCCAATTACCCACCACACCCGACTTATCTTCATATAATCAACATAACTGCTGTGAATTTTGTGGAGGTCCTCACCAAGGATTTGAGTGTCAATCCGGAAACACATTTGTCTATAAGCAGTTTTCGGTGATGCTCGAACTTTGGTTATGACCAATATCCATATAATTCACCGGTCCGAGACTCAACAGTTTCTTGTTGTAGTCTTGTGGAGGTCCCCACTTCACTCGATTGTCAATTAGGAATCCATTTCCTTGTAACAATCATGACTCTCACAGTTTGACAATTTCCAACCTCCACAAAGACCATGCGGTTCAAACTCCACCGAGTTGCCTAAAGAAATTTCCCAAGATTTTGAAACCGCAATGAAAACACTTGATGATATGATTCAAAACTTTAAAAATCAAGTGAGTGGTGAGAAAACCATGGGAGAATTGCTAGTCAAGAACGAGAGGCTCGCAAATCTAGGGAAGAATTATTAGTCCTAGAGCATGCGACTCTAATGCGTTCCCAATTTCTTAAAGCGACTATGTATGATGATGACGAGAGAGTATTCCTTTTAGAATATTATTTCTCAACTCCTCGGTCGGTTGATATCCAGCAGTTGAGATTCCATCTCAAACAAGCTCGCTATCACACCAAGCTCCCACTCACTCTCTCGAACATGGGGACGAGCATCTTGACCTTTGTTCACGAAAAGGAATCGGACGAATTCATAAAGTCTAGTGTTGAGAACCTTGTCCCAATCCCGAGAGAGTCACAAGGAACTTCGATCATATGTGTGATTCTCTTTCCTCTTAAGTGTTCAAAAGATCATTTTGAAACTTTCTCCAATTTTAGCGACGATTGTACTTCTTGGAAACATCGAGTATGTTGAGGCATCACTCCCACGATCGATCTCGATCATCTTCTTGAGGAGTTCACCGATGAACTCACTCACATCAATCCACTTTCATCGGAAGTAATGATAGTCTTTTTGATTTCAAAGCCGATCCGGGAGGCGAAAGTCTCCTTGATAATGATCGTTCACTCACTTCTTATCCCAACGGTCAATAGAGAATATTAATCACTTTGTTCTGAAGCATTCAAAACAACTCTCACCAATCCTCTATTTGAATTGAATCGAATTCACCTTAATTTATGAGAATCCACTCTTTGATACTCAGTTGAGGATAGTGATGAGTCTACGATGGAACAAGAATTCACGATTTACATCTTGTGATTGATTCTCTTCACGAGGAGTTCGCGGTGAACTCACTCATATCATATCTCCGCGGAGTATGATAACTTCCACTTTGATCTAGACACACCGAGATATGTCTAGACCAATTGAGCTTAAATGATGAGATTCATGCTATTATGAATTCTCCTTACGATGATGATGAGTTAGTCATGATGTTTATCATGATTTTCTATCTCTTCTTCACCTATCCGTGGCTTCTCCCTTCTTCACTCCTTCGGGAATGAAGACATTATCTTTGACCCGGCATTTCCATGTACCATTATCTTGAGCCGGGTCCGTCTATGTATATCTCGTCGGTGTGGAACTTTCACGTGCTTCAAATGTTTGTCCAAACATCTTGAATGAAAGTCCGATGGAGATTGTCTCTTCCACTTACTTCCCATGAACAAATTAATTGGGGTCGAGTCAAGCTAGCGACTCGGTAATCAAAAACGATAGTTAAACATGGGTTTTCACCGTGTGTACCACCCTAGTGTGGGGAGTTGCCCCACATGTTGTATATAAAGTTTGAAAAAAAAAAAAAATCTTGCTAAATAATGGCGTAGTATTTCCCTTTTACGTTCTATGTTTCGGCATAACATGGTACTTTGAATATTGAGGGCAATATTCATTTCTAGTGTGGGGAAATTCTCACGAATTTTATCATGTAATTATACCGCCCAATTCCCCATTTTGGCCAAATTTTTTTTGGAGTAAGTGTTTTATGCACTTACTCAACTTATGGTTATCATCCGCCATGTCTAATAAACAAAAGGATTGGCTAATCCAGAGCAAACGGATCTTGGTAAAGATATCTCAAATCCGTTGACGGCTTGCAATTTGCCCAAAATTGTATGGTATTCACCACCATATCCTTAAAAGTGAAGAGTTGGCTAGCCCGCAAGTTTATGGCTTGTGGTAAAGGCGATGGAAAAACCATAATTGGTAATCGGCTCACCAAAGATATTTTATCTAAGAGTTGGCTAGTCCGAAGCAAACGGCTGGTAAAGACAAACCAAAACCGTTGAAAGGCGATGGTTTGCTCAAAATCATTTGGTTATCGTTGTACCAAGGTTCTTACTTGAATGAAACAATTGGCTACTCGTAAGTAATGGCTTTTGGTAAAGAGATGAAATCCATTAATTTTTCTCAAAACATTGCTAGGGACTAGCAATATCTTAGTGTGGGGATTGATAAGTGTTTAAATACTCATCATTTTGTACCAATTAAACCGCAAAACATCCGAAAACACTCGTAAATGCATCAAAACGATAAAAATATCACAAATAAGTGTTTTATGTGTTTTAAATGCAAAATATCAAAATCGGTGAAAAACCTATCAAGTTTGCATAATTGGCGCTTTAGTCCCCAAGTTTCAAAAGTTGTCAAAAACAGTCCTTGGTAAAACAAAATAAAGAAAAATATCATTTCAAGTCCCTAGGGATTCATGAGTTGTCAAAATTGGTCCTTGAGATTTAAATTTGCAAAATTACAACTTAAGTCCCTAAACTTTCAAAAATGACAAGTTTGGTCCTTGGAATATTGGAGATTGTCAAGTTTGGCCCTTGGATTATAATTTTAGAATGTACATGATTGGTCCCTGGAAAATCAGAAATGGCAGCTTTGGTCCTTGGTCTTTCAGAAATTGCAAAGAAGTCCTTATCATTATTAAACCAAGCCATGACCCCTTTACCCATTTTGACCCCCTGCCATTACATTTTGACCCCCTGCCATTACCCTTTTTGGACCCTTGGTCAAACCTCCCTAGTCAAACCCCGGTCAAATATACCTTTCCCTCCCACCTTATCCCTTCCTTCTCCACTTGCCTGCAACATATTCCCATCACCTGCAACACCTTATCCCCTTCAACCCTCACACTATAATCATCATACCTACTCACACCCCCCCAGTTGCAAAAACACAGAGCCCCATTTGCAAAAATAACTTTCCCGCCAAATTTGATCAAACGGCCAAAATCCACCTAAGTGATCCAATGGCCAAGATAAAAGATGGGATTTGCTCAGAAGTCTAGTGGGAGCAGTATTGGTGTATAAAAAGAAGAAAGGGAAGCTAGAGAGAGTAGTAGTTAGTTTTAAATATTAATGTATGTCGTTTTTAAAATTCTCATGTCTTAAATAGGTTTTAAGTTGTAATTTTAAGTTGTATTGAATTAAACTCGAGTTGTTTTATCATTATAATCTATTTTTAAGTATCAATTCAAGGTTTGATCCAAGTTTCATTATTTTAAGCTTCCTGTCATAAAATCAGATTACATGGTCTAGAATTCAAGCTCAAACTAGCTTATTTATAGTTCAAACAAGCTTACTTGAGCTTATTATAGCTTTTAGTAAGATCATAACTTAGATTCAAGTAAAAATGGCATTTGGTCAACGAAAGTCAACTATGGTACTGGATTGATGATACAGAGCTGGAATTGGGTTGGAATTGGTGTAATGGTGAGTAGTGATTGGGTTTGAGCAGCCTGTGCAAGCCATAGTGTCAAGGGAACTTGTAAGTGTTATAAGCCTGCTCTTGAATCCTATGTACATAACTGTTTCATTGCATAGGTTGTTTAGCTCTTATTAGTTTGATATAATCTTCATTCTCATTTAGTTGATAGATCAGAGATTAAACCTGCCATAGAGTAGCATTAAGATTTAGAGAGAGTAGAATGTATTTAAGTGGTATGAAGTAGTGTTTGGTTCTAGTAACATTGAGCTAGAGGTCGAAATCGAGGTTAAGATCTAATGCTTGAGTCTCACTTAGCATATTAGCACCAATTCACCATAAGTTTTCATCCTATTTGAGTAAAAGTCAAAATCCTTCTTAAAATGTCCTAATTTCATAATCATTGAATTTTTGGAAATCAAAAGCTTGAATTATGTTTAGATATCATTAGGATAGCTTGCATTAGTCTTAGTTCATCTTAATACATCATATTCGGTTGGCAAATCAAGATCAAAGTTCATTTAAGTCAAACTTTCAAAAGCTGTTTCAAAAGTCAAAAGTGAAAAAACCGGTTTTGACCCAACATAAGTGGATTTTAATTGATTCATTTCGGTTCAAAATCATTGAAACTCGGGTTTAAAACTTGATTGGTCAAGTCTCTTAATATGATTTTTATAGATTTTAGAAATTTTGTATAAGCCCCAAAACGACTTGTCAAAAGGCCTCATATGCCCCGTGACGGGCATAGTCATAATCTGATTTTCATAAGTTTGTGCGAGCTTGGCACAAGCTCATAAGAGCTTGTCCAGGTCTCACATTTGGTTTATAGGTAGCTAGCGAGGTCTAGTTTAGGTTCCAATATCTGGTTTCAACTTCCAGCTTATTGGGTAGCTTATTCTCAAGCTTCAAAGTAGCACCCAAAACCTGTTTGGCACTTAAGTTTTCAAAACATCAAATCTGTGTATTTTGTATTTCAGAGGTTAAGGATAGTTGTAATTAGTTGCATTTGAGTAGTTTCAACATATTATAGCTTCTGTCTCAGTTTGGTGCTCAGTTGGTACCTTGTGCTTATTTCAAGTGCTTATTTATAAGCACTTTGCATCTGATCTTCATTTTCTCACACACAAGCTCTGCTTTTATATTTTCATAGATTCGTAATATTAATTTAGACTTTTCCTGAATTTTTCATATTTTTCTATCACTGTTTGCTATTTTTCTTCATTTAAGTTTTAGGTATTTTAATTAGCTTTTAATACAATTAAATCGTAAAAACTTCAAAAAATAAGTTTTCATTTTTCTAGGTTAAGATAAATATAAAAGTAAAAAAATTATTTTTCAGATTTTTCTTAGTTTAATTTGTAATTTTTAGCAATTTAAGTAGTTTTAAATAGTTTTTAATTCATAGAAAATAAAAATAATCGGAAAAATATAAAAATAGTTTTGAAAATTCTCTTTAGTTATTTTAGATTTTTCCAAGTCATAATTTCATTTTTCTAGCTTTATTTCATATTTTCTTGTATTTTAGGGTATAATTAAATAAGTAAAATTAGTTTTAATTAAAATAATTAATTAAATAGTTATAAAATAATTTTCTTTTTCTAAAATTTTCTCTTATCATTAGGTTTGTAAAAATGTCATTTTCATATTTTTAGGATTAATATTGTTTCAGTTCACATTTTCTTTTGTACGTCACGTAGTTTTTTATTTAAGTTTTATAAAAGAAAAATCAAAAACATCAATTTAAATATAGTGATAGCGTTTATTTAATATAATTTATCTTTTTAATTTTCTTTAATTTGCATTTAAGCCCCTGTAATTTATAAACTTTGTCTTTAGGTATAATCAATCAAATCTCTTTTTCCATTCAAATCCTCTCGATCACTATTCGTTTGACTATTCTCGCACGCACTCGTTGGGACATAACGACACTGGGAACACTACACTCTCCTGGACTTCATTGCATTTGTGTCTGAACTGTTTTAAGTTTCTTACGGTTAGCCATTCACAAGTGGCTAGCTTGTGTGAGATAACTTGACGGTTTAACACGAATCAAAAACCTTCTTTGTAGTTTTCAATTAACCATGGATCGTATTAAGTTTTTCAAAGTACAATATACTTCAAGAAACTTGGTAACAAAGCTCTGATGCCAATTGTGAAAAACTAGAAGGGGGGGGGGTTGAATAGTTTTACCAATTAAAACTTCCCTTTTAAATTATTTAGATCGACTTACTTATGTCAATCTATTTAGTTGTGTGTGTTGGATGTTGATAAACAAGCATATAAAAATATGTAATGAAAAGATAAGAGTAAGAAGCACAAACCACAACGCGAGTATTTATAGTTGTTCGCCACAAAGACACCTTCCTTGCCTACTCCACTCCCCGAATCACCTACTCGAGAGTTCGTGAACACTACACCTATCTCCTTATGGCGGAGAAGCCTTCACAACGTCAGCCACCCTTTTTCCTGCTAGGCTAACCACCGGTTCTTTCACCCAAGGTGAACCAAACCTACACAACGTCGCCTACTCTTTATAAGGTACTAGGCTAAGTACCTAGTTCTTTCACACCAAGGTGAACTACACCTTTACAACGTCGCCTACCCTTTATTAGGTACTAGGCTAAGCACCTAGTTCCATTGCAATGGAGGAACTACTACCACACTACACCAACGACTAATCCCAAAGGAGATCTACCTTTACAACATCATCAAGGACATCAATATCCTTGGATCTAATGTTAGTCTATCTAGTACATCAAACACACCATATCGAATGTACATCTAAGGCACCTTTTGCTAATGCCTTTGACTAGATCTACAAGACACCTTATACTAATGTCTTGTGTCTTCACTTCTAAGCACCTTTCACTAATGCTTCAAGTCTTGACTTCTAAGCACCTTTCACTAATGCTTCTTGTCTTGACTTCTAAGCACCTACCACAAGTGCTTATGCTATAGATGATAGATACTCTTCACTAATATCTTCGTCTTGACACTTGAGACACCTTTCACTAATGTCTTCAACACTATACTTCTTTGAAGAAAGAAAGGAATCATCAACAAGAAGACTTCAGTAGCCTTGATGATGAGGAAGCTTGGCAACTTATGGACTTGAGCTTGCTCGACTTCAAAGGTGGTGATCTTGCCTTTAAGAGGAACCTAAAAGATCACACAAAAACAAAACTACAAACATAGATCTCTTGGATCTAAGGTTAGTGAGATTTGACTCAGGGGAGAAAGTGTGTTATTAGAGGTGGCAATTTGTGCCCAAAATCAAAAAAATGGGCTAAATGGGCAAAATTTTAAAAGATTTGGTCACATTTGGACCCCCTCCTTTTTTTGAAATGGGCATGTATTGCCCATTTAGAAGTCAAATGGTCATAATGGGCACATGTTTTTCTCGAACATTAGATTGTTTTTAAAGAAAAACTTATATTTAATTTTTTAAATATAAATGAGGTGTTACGTTCGAGAAATTTATTTCATCGCTTTTGGGTCTTTTTAAAAGCGATTCGTATAACATGAGCCCGCTTTGGCTCAGCGCCTGCTTAGCCCGCTACCTGCTTAGCCCATAGCCCGTTTGGCCCGTAGCCCGTGCCGCCTGCTTTGCCACCTCTATGTGTTAGAAAGGGTGAGGAATAATGAAGAAATGGCTCACTATTTATAGAGGAAAATCCTACTTTTCCTCGATCCCACGGATCCTTCTACAAGGGATCCGTCTAGCGTTAAGCTAGGATCCGTGGACGCCCCTTTACCCATGGGTATTTTGGTTATGGGTCATGGGTTGAACCATGGATCTTTGGCTAGATAAAATGTATCTTTGAGTGCAATGCACTTGGTCACTTGGGTATGGGTTGATCCATGGGTTATGGATATTATCCATGCATGACATAAGCATGATGTCATGCAATGGGTTATAGGTCAAGATCCATGGGTTACGGGCTTTGGGTTGTACCCAACTACATTCAATGTATTTGCCCAATGGGTTGTGATGCTTAAGTTTCTACCCATTTATATTACCCAATATACTCCATACTAGTTATGTGTATATTTTATCCAAATATATAAACACTAGTTGTTGTACATATGTATTACTAAATCATAAAATCACTTATACTTGTTTTAGTGTTTTATGTGAAAATGTGTAGAAACTATTAGTTCAAACAAATTACATATTTTATTTGTTTCGTTAAAATGATTTTACGTTTGTTATCGACAAAATATTAGAAGATCGTAAAATATAAATAAATGTTTTTACGGCTTATTTGTATTAACAGAACTAAATGCATTGGTGTATTCGGAGGATACACAGTTGCTTGAGGAATTTTCCTAAGGGGAGTGTTTGTTTTAACAAGTTCATTAGCCTTTTGCATATCTATGTCCTTTTTCCAAAAAACTTGTTCTGGGGTTAATAGAGTTTGAGGCTTAAATCTGTTCAGGGATATCCAATTTTCTTTAGTGTAATCATGGGGTTTGAACGTAATGTTTTGCCTTTCACACTCAGGAACTTTAAGCTTCTTATTCATTTTATCCCTAGTGACTTCATCTAATTGCTTATCTTCCTCGGTGCACTCAACAAACTAGGTTTCGCTTAGGCTTAAGGATTTCATCACCATCATATATTACCTTATGAGCTTCTCTAGCCACTTTACTATATTCGAGATTGGGTTCTTATACAAGGGAATGCTATGCTTATCACGAGAACTCTATGCTTAGTGATCATGTGAGCAGTCTGAATGGTATTCCCTTGTACGTACAACTTATTTTCAAGCTTGTTTTTCAAAGTTTTTAGATTGGAAAAGTCATTCAAAAGTTTTGATTCCTTAGCATTAAATTCTTGTTTAAGCACTTTAACATTATTTTGGAGTTCTTGTTTTTGCTTAATGCTTTTAGAAAGTTTTTCTTGTAAGGAGTTTAACTCTTGTTTTAACACTTCTTCTCTAAAATTACTTTTTCTGATAATTGTACGCATTTGGTCACCCATTTCCTGCTCACGGGTAGTTAACTCAAACTTAGCACGTTGTTCATAAATAGCAACTTGTTCTTTATAGGCATTCAGTTAAGAGATAACATAATTGTGGAAAACTAGAAGAGGGGGTTGAATAGTTTTACCAATTTAAAACTTTCTTTTGAATATTTAGATCGACTTATGTCAATCTATTTAGTTGTTTATGTTGGACGTTGATAGATAGATATATAAACGTGTAATGAAAGATAAAGAGTAAGAAGCACATCACCACGACACAAGTATTTATAGTAGTTCGGCTACAAGGACACCTTCCTTGCCCTACTCCACTCCCCGAGTCACCTACTCGAGAGTTCGTAAACACTACACCAACTCCTTATGGCGGAGAAGCCTTCACAACGTCGCTTACACCTTTTCCTAAGACAAAGCTAAATACCGAGTTCTTTCACACCAAGGTGAACCACACCTAACACAACGTCGCCTACCATTTATACGGTGCTAGGCTAACCACCGAGTTCTTTCACACCAAGGAGAACTAATCCTATCACAACGTCGCCTACCCTTTTTAGGTACTAGGCTAAGCACCTAGTTCCATTACTATGGAGGAACTACTACCCTTCACAACACAACACCTAATCTCCAAGAGATCCACCCTTGTTACAACACCATCAAGGATATCACCATCCTTGAAATAAACAAATACTTATATGTATAACGATGCACCTCATCGATTATACGACCTAGGCATTCTTCCCAAATGCCACTTGATTTGATTCTTAGGCATCCTTCACTAATGCCTTTGACACAACGCTTGGCACCCTTCACTAATGCCTTTGTCTTGACACCTTTAGCATTCTTCACTAATGCTTTTGACACGGACGATAAGCACCTTTCACTAATTCTTTCGTCTTGACACTTTCGGCATCCTTCACTAATGCCTTCAACTCAACATCTACGGAGAAAGAAAGAACTATCAACAAGAGAACCTTAGTTGTCTTGATGATGACGAAGCATGGCAACTCATGGACTTGAGCTTGCTCGACTTTAAGAAGTGGTGATCTCGCCTTTAAGAGGAACCTAGAGAATCACACAAAAACAAAAGACAAACTACATAGATCTCTTGGATCCGAGGTTAGAGAGGTATAATACTTGGGGAAGTATGTGTAAAAGTAGTGAGTAGAAAGGAAGAAATGGCTCTCATTTATAGAGAAAATTTTCACTCGTTCCCGGATCCCGGATCCCTCCCACAAGGATCCGCTAGCACAAAGGTAGGGATCCGTGGGACGCCCTCTTGCCCATGGGTATTTTTGGTTATGGGTCATGGGTCATGGGTTATGGGTTGATCCATGGGTTTCTTTCTAGATACAATGTATCTCTAGAATACATTGAACTTGGCTAAGTGGTTTGGACAAAACCATGGGTTATGTCAATACCATTTGCTAGTTTTTACCCATTTAGTATATACTTGTTTTTACCCATTTTAGTATAAACTTGTTTTTACCCATTTTAGTATATACTTGGTTAAGTATATATTAGCCCAATATGTAAACACTATTTGTTGTACATATGTATCTCTAAGACATAAAATCACTTATACTTGTTTTAGTGTTTTATGTGAAAACGTAAGTGTGTTAGGAAACTATTGAATCAAACTATTTACGTATTTTATTTGTTTCGTTTAAAATGATTTTACGTTTGTTATCGACAAAACATTTGAAGATCGTAAAATATAAATAAACGTTTTTACGGCTTATTTGTATTAACAATCTCCCCCTTTTTGTTGATGACAAAACATAAAATTATTTTAAGGAAAAACTAAAACTCGTAAAAGTTTGACTTTGTAGTTTTTACTTTCTTCTCCCCCTTTTTGTCGAAACAAAAAGTGTTTGAAAGAAACTAACACAATTTTTATAAGAAAAATATATAAAAGAAAATGTAAAGAGAGCAAATGGCGGGAATGGTATTCATCTTAACTCCCCCTTGATGAGTCCATCCCTTTGAGAGGGCATCAAGGATATGACATAAAATTAACTAATTTGCTTTC
This sequence comes from Chrysanthemum lavandulifolium, assembly GCA_022545495.1. Lineage (NCBI taxonomy): Eukaryota > Viridiplantae > Streptophyta > Magnoliopsida > Asterales > Asteraceae > Chrysanthemum > Chrysanthemum lavandulifolium. Next base: position 125,641,394 of record CM040245.1, read on the forward strand.
AAATATGTTTGCAAACGTTTCGTCTAAGTAACGAAAAACGTGTTTGCCCCTTGAAGATTGCAAAGTTGCAATGGGGTGTCATGAAGTATAATCCAAAATTGAATTAAGTTGCAAGTGATTTTGCAATATCGTTTGACACAAAGCTCCCCCTAGCTTTATGGTGTCAAAATCTTCATGTGTATTTTGAAAATCTACAAAGTAAAGGTTAGAAAACAAGAGTATAGTGCATAATTTCCTGCAAATAAAACTCAAGTTAGTAGAAATTTGTGCTTCTGTACCACGGATCCCACGGTTCCATTCTTGGAGGGATCCGTCTAGGCATTTTGGAGGGATCCGGCTATCTGGTGACAGTTTCTTCAACAGTGAAGATGTGTCAAACAACGCTAATGAAGAGGTGAGATATGTGTACAATAGCAAGCACAACGCACAAAATAATCATGGCATATAAATATTCATTCAATAAAACAAGAGATAATCAAACAAATCTCTAAAACTAAGAGAATGAACTAGACCATACAAGTACTACTTAATACTAACTAGTTACTAGACTTAAAACGCGACAATGTGCTTGAGTCTAGGGATTAGTGGATTTGTTGATTTGATCCAACTTTGCAAGAAGATGATTAAACATGAAATGTATCTCATTTCGTGCTTATTGAACAAGTCCTTGAGTGATTAGACAATTTGGACAATTATTGTCTTGGTTTGGACCCGGAGGGAAATGGATATTTTGAGGAGGCTCTATGTGTGATTGTGGGTCTTCATTTTGAGGTTCTAAAAATGAGGGTGGTAATGGAACTCCTTCCAAATGATCAAGGTTGTTCTTTGTCTCCCATGATGGACTAGTTGGTGTTGTTGGTGGTTCCCTATTCAATGAAAAGGTTGGTGAATGAGAGGTTCTTGGTGGTGAATGATCCAATGAGTAGATGTTTGGGTGAGGGAGAGGCTCATTCAAGGAGTGTAGTCCATGCTCAATGAATGAGGGTTTTGACGGTTTGTTAGAACTAGTCAAGTTTGGTTTTGAACTAGATGATCATTTTTCTAGTCCGAAAGGTTTGATGCTAATCCTTGCGGTTCTCTTAGCCTTTGTTGGATGAGTTTGATGAGATGGGATTCTAGTATCATTATCTCTAATGGGGGATGTTTCGGTGGATGAGATTTCATGAATCAGTTGACCCTTTCTTTTGGATGATCCTATGGTTGAGGAGTTGTTGCTAAGAGCCATAGTCATAGTGATGATGATGCTAATATAAGCTTCTAATTGCTGATTTTTGAAAGGTAAGTGAGGATGGTGGCTTAACCCTAAGGTTGTTTGGTTTATAAAGGATAATTTGAATTAGGAAATTAAATTCTTGGCCACTTAGAGGATTAAGCATGCTCTTAAGATTTTGATCAGCTCTAGGAGGGTAATAAATGAATGCTAAAAGTGGTTAGAGAACCAAAGGTGACTTAAAATTGAATATGGAAGTCGATTGAGGCTTTCTGCAGCTCTGACGGATCCCGCGGATCCCTCTCAGAGGATCCGCTGGTTAAAGACTAGGATCCGGCTATCGAGGTGTTCTAGGTGAAATGATTATGCTTTTGTAAGGTTTATTATCAATGGATTTCGAGATTTTGACTTAATTTTGAAGTCTTTAGCTGTTGGATATCTCAAATCCTCAACCATAATGAGTGATGGTGCTTAATGATGGTTTTGGGTAAGAAAATTGACTTTGGGTAGTCTAACTATGTGTTTAACGAGGATACCATATAATTTGATATGGAGAAATGGTGGTAATAAGTCCTAGAAGTCAGATAATGACCTAAGAGAAATTTACTAAAATCTTTAAAAATAAAGAAAAAATGAAAAACTAGTTTTGAGCCTAATTTCAAGTCAAAAGATGATTAAGATCAATTTGCTAAAATTGATGGATAGACCAAACTAAGTGCTATCAGACGTGATAGATAATGTGTGAGTGTTGGAGCGGAATTATGGTGAGTTTTGACGAGTTGATAAATCAAAAACATTTTGAAATATATCCTAGGTAAGCCATGGATGAGAGTGAGGCGTTCAACTATTTGAGGAAGACTTAGTTGGCTTTAGTATCTTATGTTTGACTAGTGTGAGGTGATCTAGTAGGCTATTTTGATGTAAGCAAGTCCGTGTTGCTTATCGAGGTCACGGATCCCGCGGTTCCCTCTCGGGAGGGATCCGCTAGTTCAAATGCCGGATCCGCCTCTGCGGATCGAAGGCTTTCAAGAAATGTGCAACTTTGCACTTTTTAGCAAATGCTTCTCCTAGTTGTTTTTATGGGGACTAAATGCAAGAACACAACTAATATAATGTATAGCAAAGTAGGAAGAGCTAAAATTCCTAGAATGAGTTACGACGACCACTCAAGGGGTCGTAAAATCTCATTCTTCAAATTCCTAAGTTGGAATTGTTTTAGTTCCAGGAAATGGCAATACCTACATACTACGAGCATAGTTTAAAGTGTTACAAACCATTGTTTGAAATTGTTCATCATACATTTGGGTCCTATGACCTTACCTCTCTTCTCCTCCCTATCTCGTCTTCACCCGTCCTCCACTCTTTATCATACCATTTCTACCTCTTTTTCTTCAAGAAATTGGCAAATCACTTGAAGATTCCCTTGGTTTGTTGCCATTCGGGTGATGCACCAGGAACGTCCGACAATTGGTTGATATACTCCAAGGGGTCGAGTTCGGTATTTCCGAGTGGGTTGCTACTTCCTTCTCCTTCTCTTTGTCTTTCCCTTTCTTCCGAGGAATCCGTGGGTGGGTGAGGCCTCTTGCCATCTACCATAAACCTCGTGGTTCTTCCCTCGGTCAATGATACCATAACCTTGTTGCAAAAGCTACGGTCATAGGTTTGTAGAGAAGGATCTAATGCAAAGATGAATTTAGCAAGACGGGTTAGGAGCATTGCATACCGGAGCACCAACTTGTCCATGCTTCTTACACTTGCCATTCTCTTGATCATGTAGTAGGCAATGTTAAATCGAGTCTCGGTCACTAGAAAATAGATCATGAAGCTTAGACATGCGTTGGGGTGATCCTTGTTTCCTACTAGGCACACCACATTCTTCCTTATCACATCTTCCCATTTTCTATACAACCCGTACATCTTCGAGAGCTCCATTTGGAAAGGATCCCTATAGATCACTTTCGACTTCCTAGTAACCCTTGATGGGGATGCTCTTGGCATAAACACAGTGTCCCTTACCGTGGTTGCTTCCAGGATTATCGTGTGATAAATTTCGTGATGATCAACCATAGAGTGTATCTCCTCCAACGACCACTCATTAGAATACATGCAAACACCATCATATGGAACCCCTATTATTCTTCTAAACTCCTCAAGTGAAAGAGTGTACTCGTGTCCATTTATAGTGAATTCAATTGAGATGGACCCATCATCATTTCTAATTATACCCATTGTCTTGTAGAACTCAAGCACAAAGACCGGGCAAATTTGCTCGTTTATATCCAATAAACAATCAAACCCAATAGTTCCAAATACTTCCCTTATGTCTGTATTTGCAAGAAATGATGGATCAACAACTCTACCTTCGTGAAACAGTCTCCTTTCAAGCAACTTAAAGGCTTTCCTATCGTCCGGACTTAATCCATCTTTCCTATGGTACATGGGTATGTAGTGAGCGGTGTCTTGGTAATCTTGTTGCTTGTTGCTTGGCATGATTGTTCCTAAACAATACAACCACAATGTGGTGTTAATTGTGAATAGTAACCTAGAGGGTTTGATCACAATTTTGATCTCATCATCTTTGTTGAGTTCAAGAAATGTGTTTAATTTGTATTAACAATGTTAATTCTTTGATTTAGATCATCTTAGAAAACAATGTGGTGACAAATTATGAAAACCCATTTGAACCCAACTCTTAAAGATAAAGAAATTGTAATCTTAGAAATCAAGGAATAAAATTAACAATGTAGTGAAGATTATACTTACACAAATGATTGTTAAGCTTGAGAGGAATGATCAAATTGCTCCTATGAACAGTAGCTGAGTTCTTGTTCGTGAGTCTTTGAAGTGAGTATAATTGTGGAACATCCACAGTGATCATTTTTTAACTTATATTGTCTTTTGTTGCACGGGTCCCGAGGATCCTCTCATTTGGGATCCGCTAGTGAACGTAGGATCCAAGATGACAAAGAAAATCACTCAAACATTCCTTGATAACTTTGGTTTAGGAGTTCTAAAACGCCTAGTGTTTTGATGTTAAGGCTCTAAAACTTGCGGTTTGAGGTTTTGAAGATTTAATACTATTCATATAAGACGAGGTTCCCTTTTTAAGAATTAGTCATAATTCTTGGGAAGCTTTTCAAACATTATAATAAAATCCCATTTTATCATAATATAAAAAGTTTCATATGGATATTTATTGACATAGATGAAGTGTCAATAAACCCTTTGCGATGAATAATGATTGAGGCTATCGAATAACTAAGATATCATTATTACGAGTTGGTAGTGTAGTCTATACAAATTAGTCGAAGAATACTATTTTTGATGATGACTATAATGTGGATAACAACTTAAGTAATTACTAATAGATATAAATCATGCGACTAAGATGTTAATAATAATAAAATCAAAAGTAAATTATTAGCGATCATACATTTGCTAAATATTCTTTTTAAGAAAAGAAGTATTTAGATGAAATGTTTTATGATTTTCTTGGAATCTCCAGATTCATGTTGTGAGAAGGACAACACTAAACATTCTTTTTGCGAAAAGAAATATTTAGATAGATTCTTCATGATCTTTTTGGTGACTCCAAATCCAAGTATGGAAAATGCTTAACAAGGAAAATGTTAGAGCATTCTATCATTGTCCAACAAAAAACATTATAACGATTTTAAAAATATGACAAAAAAATCCTTCTTTGTAGTTTTCAAACATACACGGATCGTATCAAGTTTTTAAAGTACAACATACTCTAAGAAACTTGGTAACGAAGCTCTGATGCCAATTGTGGAAAACTAAAAGGGGGTTGAATAGTTTTACCAATTTAAAACTTCCTTTTGAATATTTAGATCGACTTATGTCAATCTATTTAGTTGTTTATGTTGGACGTTGATAGATAGATATATAAACGTGTAATGAAAGATAAATAGTAAAAAGCACATCACCATGACACAAGTATTTATAGTGGTTCGGCTACAAGGACACCTTCCTTGCCCTACTCCACTCCCCGAGTCACCTACTCGAGAGTTCGTAAACACTACACCAACTCCTTATGGCGGAAAAGCCTTCACAACGTCGCTTACACCTTTTTCCGGTACAAAGCTAAATACCGAGTTCTTTCACACCAAGGTGAACCACACCTAACACAACGTCGCCTACCATTTATACGGTGCTAGGCTAACCACCGAGTTCTTTCACACCAAGGAGAACTAATCCTATCACAACGTCGCCTACCCTTTTTTAGGTACTAGGCTAAGCACCTACTTCCATTACTATGGAGGAACTACTACCCTTCACAACACAACACCTAATCTCAAGGAGATCCACTCCTTGTTACAACACCATCAAGGATATCACCATCCTTGGAAATAAACAAATACTTATATGTATAACGATGCACCTTATCGATTATACGACCTAGGCATTCTTCCCAAATGCCACTTGATTTGATTCTTAGGCATCCTTCACTAATGCCTTTGACACAACGCTTGGCACCCTTCACTAATGCCTTCGTCTTGACACCTTTAGCATTCTTCACTAATGCTTTTGACACGGACGATAAGCACCTTTCACTAATTCTTTCGTCTTGACACTTTCGGCATCCTTCACTAATGCCTTCAACTCAACATCTACGGAGAAAGAAAGAACTATCAACAAGAGAACCTCGCTTGTCTTGATGATGACGAAGCATGGCAACTCATGGACTTGAGCTTGCTCGACTTCAAGAAGTGGTGATCTCGCCTTTAAGAGGAACCTAGAGAATCACACAAAAACAAAAGACAAACTACATAGATCTCTTGGATCTGAGGTTAGAGAGGTATAATACTTGGGGGAAGTATGTGTGTAAAAGTAGTGAGTAGAAAGGAGGAAATGGCTCTCTATTTATAGACGAAATTTTCTACTGTTCCCCGGATCCCGCGGATCCCTCCCACAAGGGATCCGTCTAGCACAAAGCTAGGGATCCGTGGGACGCTCCTCTTTGCCCATGGGTATTTTTGGTTATGGGTCATGGGTCATGGGTTGATCCATGGGTTTCTTTCTAGATACAATGTATCTCTTGAATACATTGAACTTGGCTAAGTGGCTTGGACAAAACCATGGGTTATGGGTCAATACCATTTGCTAGTTTTACCCATTTAGTATATACTTGTTTTTACCCATTTTAGTATAAACTTGTTTTTACCCATTTTAGTATATACTTGGTTAAGTATATATTAAGCCCAATATGTAAACACTATTTGTTGTACATATGTATCTCTAAGACATAAAATCACTTATACTTGTTTTAGTGTTTTATGTGAAACGTAAGTGTGTTAGGAAACTATTGAATCAAACTATTTACGTATTTTATTTGTTTCGTTTAAAATGATTTTACGTTTGTTATCGAAAAAACATTTGAAGATCGTAAAATATAAATAAACGTTTTTACGGCTTATTTGTATTAACAAGAATCATCAGGGGCACATGGAGTGTATTCATAAAAAACATAGTCATCATTGACTGCAGAAGATGCATCACTTGGTACATTCACACTTTCACTTTGAATCACATATTGATCATATGGGACAATATTACTATTACCCATATTATCCATATCTGATTCATTAGTTACATGTGTTTGTACTTTGTTATGCATCTCTTGCTCATCAACTTCATCGTATAGTTTTAATACCTCAGAGATGATTGATTCTTTGGATGGACCAGCCTGTTGTGGTGAAGAGACCTTTGGAGAGACCATAGGTGAGATGCTAGCCATGAAGATTGTGCAGGCAAGAGGTTCATCATCGACATCGAGTCAAATGCATCATAGTCCGCAACATGAAAGGCATTTTGATGATTGTGACCTATTTCTGAATTGGTCGCTCATCCACATCAAGATCATATGTCTTAGCATTCCTTCAAAGAAGAAACAACAACTCCTCTTCGTCCAAAATCGCTCCATTATCCCGAGCTTGCACAAGCAACATCTTGTCTCAAGTATTCGCGATTCTGTGGACGTTTTGGTGATGTGCGCCGCAATATGTCCATCACCACCACGGTTGTAGCATTTGATTGGCTTTGCTTGCCCTTTTGGCCTTTCTTCCATGATTCGATTATCCACATACCCTCCACCTACTCCACCTCTTCCCTATTCATACTGCCTTGCTTGCACATTCTGCACCACTACTTTACCATCTCTGACAGTAGCTTGATTGTGTGGATTGGATGCTGTTCTGAGGTTATTGTTGGTGTGTGGAGTGGAATTCATATTTTGACTAATCATGAGAGATAGTTGATTGATGAAGTTTTCCATGAGTGTGTTTGAGTCATGAGGCTTATATGGTGGATCAGGAATGAGCTTGTAATTACCATTACCCGTGGGTATGACTTGAGAAGCTTTGGTGGTAATTCCTACATTGGTGTAAAAGGCTGTAGAATCATTTGACGAACTTGTTTCTCCCTGCTTAGATTTGAACTGTTCAAGAATCCTTCGTTCAAACATAGCATGCCTCTCATTATGAAGAAGGAAGGCATATAGTTGCTCATAGTTGGTGTTCTTCAATCCTTTGGTTAGCTTCACAGAGGTGACAAATTTGTGCCATTCGGGATTCATGTTGTTCACAAACTTTGAGTTCAAATGAATATTTGGCATGGTCATTTTGATATTCCTCATATCATTCACAAGCTTGTGGAATCTCACGTAATATTCATAGACACTTTCTTCGAGTTTCATCTTAAAGTGCTCAAATTCATCATACGGTTGTGATTCTCTATTTTCCTTAGTTAATTCGAACCCGAGAAGCATCTTGACATTATCCCAAACCGCCTTGGCTTCAGTGTTGTGATTGATAAGCTTGTAGATATCTTTTGGAAGACCACAAGTATAATGTTTGAAGCCCCGATATCGAGATCGTGTCTCTTTTTCTCCTTATCACTGAGCTCATCATACGTCTTTGGTCTGTCAAATCCTAAGATCATTGTTCCATCTGCAGCAGTATCAATTATATCTCTTGTAGTCTCAATCTGATAAGGTCCTTCATCAATTGATTAGAGAATATTGACCCCATTTTCCTTTCCCAAACAGTACAACCTGATTCGTTGAGCCTATTAGTCATAATCAGTTCTATCAAGCATAGGTGGACGAGTATCTGATCCAGCTGCTTGAACGTCCTCAGCTATAGAAGAAACGATAGTAGTCACGTTGTTAGACATGATTACAAGTTCTACGGGGATTTTACTATTCTTTGATTAAACCGGGAAATTGATTCTTTCACAAGATTTTACTAAACCAAAAGAACAACCATAAAAATGTAGCACGAAGAAGTGACAAGTCTCAATGGACAATTAGCTAATCAGTCAACTCGCTTTGGTATCAACTCGCTAAACAGTCAACTCGCTTCAAAGACAAGTCGCTTAAAGAAACAACTCGTTTAAACCCCAAGTCGCATAAAGAGTCAACTCGCTTAATAGCAAAGTCGCATAAACCAACTCGCTGCCAATACAACTCGCTTAATAGCCAAGTCGCTTTAGAACTCAAGTCGCTTGAAGAATCAACTCGCTTAATAGCCAAGTCACATAAACCAACTGGCTTCCAATAACAAAGCAACTCGCTTCCAATTAACAAAGTAACTCGCTTCGAAGAAACGTTTTACCGTGGCTCAACTCGCTTAGTACAATATTAAAAAACAACCACTTTATCAACCAAAAACAGCCCAACCACGATGATTCAAGCCTTTCAATTCGAAACCTAAGCACATATGATGATCCTAAACAAAAGTACTATCAAAATTCAAACTTTAACACAAGAAATTGACCAAATGATTCAAACTCTTCTAAACACTTATAACCCCAAAAACCTTACAAAATCCACCAAAACAAAGAGCATGAAAGATGAGTGATCACATACCAATTGTAATATATAGGATTTCACAAACACATCAATCCATATCCATATGAGGCGTATACAAGTATTTAGAGAGAGAAAGGGAAGAGAGTTGGGAACTATGTGAAACAAAGAAAAATGGTATTGAAGCTCCAACCCTCTACCTTGGGATGTAGAGGGTATTTATAGTGTCTTACAATAAACGCCACCTACGGGCTATGGATCAGGCATACAGTGGGTAAAGACCCGTCCGTCCTCCACGATGTTACTTAACTAAATACTAACTAATATAAAATGACTACGCCTATGAGCTTTCTAACGATTACATATACTTGAGGTGACTGACACTTTAATGAATGGATTTTCTAAATCCTAACAGAATATGATAGGTAAACACCACATTATTAAGTTACAGTTTATATATGACCCGTAACTATCTTATGTAAGAACTGACCCAAAGAACAAAAGTCATTAATCACCTTAAACCAGTTACATAAGTTACAAAATGGAGAGCAATTAGAAAAAAAGGCTTACTTTTGATTCACTTTGTCAAACTCCGCCATCAGTAGGGCCCATCCCTTTCTCGTCATTTCTCAAAAGTGCATTAAACATATGCAAGGAACACTATATAGCAAGGAGAAATGTACTAAATAGTAAAACACAAAGAGTGCGTACTTGAGACGTATCTCCTTCAAGGCAATCAGATAAAATCGCGTATCCTGGATTCCCTCGGTACGTGTCTTAATGGTGTCTTGGATCCTTTGAGAGAACAGATCTGCCCTGCAGGATGACACAAAATTTTATAAAACTATAACTTGGATAGTAGAATATAGACTCTAAAATATACTTATTGCTACCATCTTTTCCTTATTGCTACCATCTTTAGTAGCTTCTACATGACAATCCCATTTCAGCCCCTTAGCAATTGTAGCAACCGCATCTACAAAGTAGCTCGATTCCCTAATTAATGCATATCCCTGTGGTTGATTCCAACCCCTCCAGCCTTCAATGACATCAACAATACATGTATTTTACAAGAAATGCATAATTTATGACATAAAACTGTACTTTCTAATATAACAAACAAGATAAGAAACACACCAGAATGTCGCTATCTTCCGAGAACTACTTTATGACTTTTTCACGCTGTTGTTGGTTTAGAGTCCCATCCAGGCGAAGAAATGAAATGTTATTCCTGGACACAAGTATTATAATCATTAGAACAAAAATTTATGTCTGAGATAGTGATTAGTGACCATAGTTTATATACATGTAAGATATAAACGAGGCTAGAAGTTGAAAATAAGCTGTCCATTGGCTAACAACACATATGAACCCCTATTTACAGAGAGGTTACCTAGAAAGAGGAATCAGTAAAAGGTCTAAGAAAGCGATCCACCGACTAAAGACAATGCTTTTGGCACCTAATGAGCGAAAACTTTCTAGCTCACGCAATGTTGTAGACACCTTTGATGATTCCACCCGCTTTTGTCAACATCAACTCGAAACCGATTGTCGGTTGGTGTCAGTAATAAGCTCCTCGCTTGCTCACTTCCTTTCTCGTCCAATGAAGATAGTGTTCTCTTAGATATACACAAAAACCCAAAACAAAGAACAAGCAACCTAATTCAAACCTAATTCAAACAGATGTAATAAGTAGTGAAAATTGCAGGATAGGTAAACATACTATGCTTCCATTTTCAACTAGTCTATCATATTATTTATTGTCTAATTAAGGTGACTGGTAACATGATATCTTTCAATAGCTGAGTACAATCCACTTAAAATGACGTGGTTTGTGATTTTGCAACTTATGTATTCTTTTTTCAATTGGAATTAAACATAAAACTAACATTATTCTAATTATCTTCATTTAATGATATTCAAATCAAATTAAGTAGTAGTTTTCTCTTACAAGTATACAATGTTTCTAAAATAGATGCATAATTATGTAGAACCCGCCCTTGTTCAACAAATTGATCAAATTTTACCTAAAATTAGAGGCAGGCATACAACGATCCATTAGAAAACACACAAGGCTACGATATAGACCAACAAAGACAAGTACCTTGGATCTCTTAAAGAGAGCATCATAAAAATCTTTTTCAGCTTCTGTTTGTTCACAATATATCACCTTCATCTCAGCAGGTGGGAGAACTAATATAGGCCTACCGACCATAAACATGTCGGTCAAAAGAATGCTACATAAATGATAATCAAAAAGGATTCATAAATCTAATTCCCACCCGCCATCTCTCGCAAGATTGAACTTAGTTATTCTTAGCATTATTGCTCTTAAAATGTTCGGACCAAACTTAACCCCTTTCATCACCATCCTCAAAAGGTTTCGGATTAGCTTGTTCCACTGCTTAGATAAGGAAGCAATAAGAGTACTAGAGGTATCATATCTCGAAAGTTGAGTAACATGTCACAAAAATGGGTTATTTTTGTACGAGTAAATTCTTTTTATTTGTGTTTTGGGGTAGTAGATTGTTGGTGTGTGTGTGTAAAAATTAAAAAAATGTAAAAGTAATTTTGAAAAGTTATGTAAAAAGTATAAAGTAAAAAGTAAAAAGTACTAAAAGGTACAAAAGTATAAAGTAAAAAGTCGCTAATATTATTTCGCTTAAGTCGCTCAAAGATTGGGAATGAGCTAAAAGTATAAAAAATATTTTAGTAAGTTTGACTTTTTACTAAAGGACAAAAAATTCATAAGAATCTTAAAAATTCGCCGATTCGGTCGCTTTACTAGTATAGTCATTAAAAGTCGAAAAGAATCATTGGGTACACGAATGTCGAGGACACTTGGCAACTGAGATTAAAAGTAGAAAAGTCGCAAGTCTCAAGGTCTAGTTAAGGAATACGCCAACTTTTTCCTAGAAAGTGTTGCCACCTTGAGCAAAAGATGTGTTGCCATAATTGCCCCTTTAAACACATGTAATACACATTAACTAAAATATACCATATACATTGTTTTCCAAAATTCTTGACCCGTTTGACCCAAAATGAGTTAAAATAGACCTTGTCCCAAACACCTTTTTTCTGCCTATCCCTTTTGTGCACTTTTGACCTATTTTATGGAAAACGACTTCTATAACAAGACATAACACCAAAACATCTAGAAATCATTAGGAAATTATAAACATAAAATACATTCATAAACTTGGTCATAACAACCCGCGGATACGTGCTTACAAAGTGACGGGTGTTATATCAAACACTCGTTTTGACCCATTTGCATACTAAACTTTAACATTACATTTAAACATACCTTACGACCTGTAAAATGACTCTTAACCATTACAAAGACTTGAAAATACAAACATTTAACCCATTTAAGAATTTAGGGGAATAACTTTGACTTCGAGCTCGGTATCTAGTACTAAGCTTCTATATACATATAAACCTTCTAACCCGTGCTTCCAAATCTTAGTCCTTAATCCAGGCTTACCATCTCCAAAATATATAAATCTACAAAACATTGATAACTTAAAACGTAAGCATAAAGCTTAGTAAATAAAAGAGATAACATGTTATTATATAACAATTAACATGTAAACATCAAAATATTAAAGACCATTATAGGGCACATAACCTTACATAACTTGAAGATCAAACATATAATCCTTCATAACATTGAACATTCACCATCACCGTAGCCACTATCCTACTACGAACATATCACATACACATAAACTCATACATATTAGAATCCACATAATAGCATGAAACTGTCGTTTTACTTACCTTAGCTCCAAGCTAAGCAAATGAAGGCATCATCATCAACAATAACACCATCAATATTTCTAAGAATCTTGCATAGGATCATTGTTAGGGTAACATCACTTGCATTAGAACCTTAAACCTTCATAATCTTGATCATCAAGTTGGTTTTCCCTCCTCTTTCTTCTCTCTAGGTCGACACACGAGGCACCCACACATTCCTGAATATTCTGGAAATGTTTGGGTGATTCTATCTAGGGGTGTCATTCGGGTTGACCCGACCCGAGTCAATTCGGGTCGGGTCAATCGGGTTCAAAATTATATTCGGGTCAATCGGGTCAACCCAAATTGACCCGAGTTCTAAACAAGGTCGAGTTCGGGTATGTATTTTTAACCTTGACCTGACCCGAACCCGACAACCCGACTCAACAACACTTTTACAATGTAAAATACTCGGGTTGACCCCGAACCCGAATTAACCCGACCAGATTGACCCGACCAGAGTTGACCCGAACCTGAATTGACCCGACCCTAGTTGATCCGAGTTCTAAAAAAGGTCGGGTTCGGGTATGTTTTTTTTTAGGCTTGACCCGATTTGACCCGACCCGACCCGAGTTGACCCGAGTTGACCCGAACCCGACCGGGTCAACCCGAATAACACCCCTAATTCTATCTATAACTAGTTGGAAACTTTGACCAATTGATACAATATCTCCCTCAAGTACTTTTCTTTCTACTTTGGTCACAAATAACTTTATTACTTATTTACTACATGATAACCTTAGTCCCTTGAGTCCATTTTCCTTATACTTGTGACGCATCATATTTTCTATAACAATTTACATAACATTTAATACTTATAATTTGATTATCGGGTTTTACTAACGAATCCCGTAAGCCCTTTGAACTTATAAAAGTCGTAGTCAACTACTAAAAAGGCATTCTTGCAATAAAAATACTTAAGGCCCGGTTTTAAGGTGTTATAATTCTAACCCCATATTTAGATTTTGTCCCCAAATCTCTTGTTTAAACTAACCTTTACTCGGTCACATTTTACCCCATTCTCAACACTAAGCACATTTTCATTCATACATTCATTGCAATGATATAAATGATCTTGCAACACTAAGCAATACATTCCAAAACCTTGATCCATTCTACTTCTCGTTTATTTTTTTATATGATCATACGGCTCTTACTAAGACCTTTATGTCATTCGAGACACATTTACTATAACCAACGTATCATTTAACCAACTTCATTACTATTACACTGCATTCTTACTTGCTTTTTCCTAACATTTTAATCATGAACTATGTGCCACTTGAGTAAATTTGCACTATCTTGACTTTACACAAGTCAAATATTAACTAATATAAATTAACATTTGCACTTTTACCGTAGTCATCTTATTACCCTTTCAACATTTTTGATGTAACACATTACCTTCTCTATTTCATTTTAAGGATTTTCACCAAGTATTATGGGTCACTAGGGAAATCTTAAGTCACTTTGAGTTTCAAAATTCAATATTGACTAATACTTTCACATTCTATTATGGTCATTCCATTATTCCCTTTACGTTTTTTACTATAACTCCTTGATTCCACTACATATTTCTATAAATTCTTCATCAAAGACTATAAGTCTTGTAGAAAAATTCAGCACTTTGACTTCAGAAAGTCAAACTTTAACTTATACCATCACATTTACACATAAGGGTGCTAAATAAAATTAGCATCTATTAATATCATTACTTACATTTTGTACCACGCCACAAGGTGTAATATAACATCATTACAAATTCTTAATCCTTTCTAGTGATACTATAGACTCCTAATGTTAGGTTTCGCATAATGTCCCAATCTAAGTAATGATCTAATTCCTATATCACCTATCTTAGTTCTTATGACTGTAACTAATTTTACGGTCTCGATTTCTGTCCCTTATTCTACAATGCTATATCGGGAATGTATAAGCCCACTCATTTACACTTTCTCATTTACATAAACTCATGGTTCGACGATTCAAAATTCTTTAACTAAATGAAAAGGCGTCCCAGTCTATTTAACTAAGAAAATCATAAATCGTCCTACTTATATACTTTCCACACAACACTCGTACCTATTACTCGTTTTCACTTTCCTTTATTTTTTCCCATTTTATATTCTTTATTTGTAAATTAAATATTTCACTTTAACATTTCTATTTTATAGCTTGGATCCATTTTACCTTCACATTTCAAGCTCGGTCATCCCGAGGATACCATCAATAACATCATTTACTTGGTCATCTCAAAGATACCATCATTAACATTGTTAACTTGGTCAACTCGAAAGATATCATCATTAACATCATTATCTTGGTCATCCCAAAGGATATCATCATTAACTTGGTCATCTCGAAGATACCATCATTAACATCATTAAATTGGTCATCTTGAAGGATACCATCATTAACATCATTAGCTCGGTCATCCTGAAGGATGCCATCATTAACCCATTGGTTATATGATAGTCATCTTTAACCTTTCACATCTTAATATTGGATCCAAGCCATTAACATTTTAATACACACACTTTTCCATTCCTTTTAATTAGTTTTAAGCAAGCATCATCGATATATGAAACCTGCTAATCATATTTATACATTTCCTATGTTTTTACCTCTTTTAGGCTACTCGATTCTTTTTCCACATCTAACCTTACATAGGTTAAACCGATAGCACCTTCATTAATTTACATTTATCCATTATATTTACTTTATACACTGACACAATCTCTTCGTGTTTAACTAGGCAACATATCCTTACGTTCTTACTTACATTTTAACTCATCTCTTTTTAGTTATCAACGCTTTAGCTATACCGTTTTCATCTCATCATTACATGTTATCGTTTCTTAATCCTATTATATAATTATCATATTAATAGACACTTATGGTGTGTTTGTTTCATTAAGATATTTTAGCTCTAATCTAACTACCACATCTTACGAGTAAGAAGTGGCTAGAAAGTCTAAATCCGAACGAAATAATGTTGTTTGTTTTGTATAATTGATGTCCAAATGATGTGCTCGTTTCGTAATTTATTTATTAAACCAACGCAATGCGATAATAAGTAACTTATGTAAATATGACACAAGACTTTTTATCATAAATATAACATAGTTAATAAACCATAAAATATATTATATTAACACAAGTCTTTAATCTCTTATCGAGTAAGAGGCAGTAAGACAAGTCCTCCACCTCTTACTAGGTAAGATGTTATATGTCTAACTGGGTCTGACTGAAAAGAAAAAACAAACAAGCAAAACGTCTGCCCTCCTCTTACTAATAAGAGTAAGAGGGCTAGTAAGACTTTAAAAAAAAAATAAATAAAAAAAAATAAAATAAAAAACACACACACCCCCTTAATAACTAGTGTGTCAATTTTCATCTTACCTTCACATATTATACTTTAGCACACTTATCATTACTACGTTCCATACTTTAAGCGTCAAATACTTTGACTCACTATTAGCCCATCTCTAATACCACTTGCCATTTCTAATCACATTCTATTACCACCACTCTATCACACGTTCATATAATCATAATAAGATCACTGACACTAACCGGGTACTCAACGTGTAGAAAACTAGAAGGGGTTGAATAGTTTACCAATTAAAAACTTTGTTTTGAAACTTATTGAAAGATCAATTGATATTGATCTTTGATATGTTAATGAAATATGCAAGCAATATGTAAAGAGTAAATAAGGAAAGAAATGATCAAACCACAACAAGTTGTTTATAGTGGTTCGGTCTACAAGGACTCTTTTTCCTTGCCCTACTCCACCCCCGAGTCTCACACTCGAGAGTTTAACTTCACTAGTCAACAAGCTCCTTTCACCGCGGAGAAAACCTTTACACTTCGCTTACACTATTTCCGACACTAAGCTAGATGTCGAGTTCTTTCCAAGGGTACAACCACTCCCACACACAATGTATTTTGAGGACTAAAATACTAACCACTCACACTCACAAGATTATGATGGTTTAATACAACAATGAAGTATGAATCAACACTAGATCATACAACACTAAACAAACAAGACTTCCAACTTCTCGTTTGAAGCTTGAATGTGACTTGATCTTCTTTGCTACAAAAGAGATCACTAATATGATATGAAACTGAGTTAGAAAGGTTAGAGAGAAGATATGTATGAGAGTATGATAGAAAGGGATGAAAACTACTTGGTTTGGCTTTGCTATTTATAGCCAAAACCATCGCAAGATCCACGGACCGCGGACCCCTTAAAAGGGTTCCGCCTGTTGTGGATTTTGGTGCCACGGTCCGATGTACCAAGATATCAAGATCTTGCCAAAGTCAACCATATCTATGTAAGATTGTGTAAGATATGAAGAGTACAAATCCACACAAAATATCTAATGAAATCTTTCAATGATTTCCATGATGCATTACATGATGTCATGTGTTGTCTTTCTATATTTAGAAATATGCAAATGCATAAGTAATGTTTAGTTTTAAGAAACTAAAACATTCTAAAAACTACTATCATACATTATGCTTAGACTCATATTGAGATATGATTAGTCACAATGTAAATGCTTAAATGATGAAGATATTGTTTGAAAAAGCTTGTTTTAATATCTATTAAACTTGACAAGCTTTAAGCTTTTATACAAATTAAATTTACTTTTGTCGTTAACAAAACTTAGGCAAAGATCAAAAATATAAATAACGTTTAATGACGATATTTGTATTAACAATCTCCCCCTTTTTGTTGAGGACAAAATATAAATTTTATTTTTATAAAAGATACAAAGTTTGTGCAAGAGTTATAAAAATGTTAGTTTTAGAACTTAAAAAGGAAATGTTAATGCAAGTGTATGGTGTTTGACTTTTCGTAAAGTCAAAGTATTCACTAGTTGATGCATGATGTTGACTTTTTCATAAAGTCAGTATGCATTTGACTTTTAAGAAAAGTCAAGTATTACCAATGAAGTATCATGTTTGACTTTTCGTAAAGTCAATGTATGCGCTTGACTTTTTCGAAAAGTCAAATATAAACAAGTTCAAGTTCTATATTTTCTCCCTTTTGTCTCAACAAAAGAAGAGGCGATGCGAAATGTAATGAGCCGAGCCATTATCTCCCTTGATCAAAGCTCCCCCTAAATTGGGTGCTTAATGGGAAGATACATGGATTGTGAAAATAAAGCTACAAAAAAATGTTAGTAATAATGATCATTCACAAGCATTTCCAAACACTATGTAATGGCACCAACAATATAATAAACATCATTCATTAGTTAAAATTTTTCATGAATAAAGATCATGAAAAGAGAACACAATGATGTGTTTTTAGTACAAGAAAATAAATATTCCTAAGAAAAGAGAAACTTAGAAATCCTAATCTATGATCATCCTAATGAGATGGAGGATGAGAAAGAGCGTTGAGGCGCTCAAGGATGTGATTGAGGATGAACCTCATTTCCTCTTGGAAGTCATGGACCATAACCCGGGTCCTTTCAACGGTTTGGGCCGTTTGCTCACAAGTTGAGCAACCATGCCTAGGGGGTAGTATGTTTGGGAAGGTTGTGGTGGTGGAATGGTAGATGTGTTGGTGTTGTTGGGGATGTTTGGGGTGGTCATGATGGAGGCTAGCAAAGCATTTTGCATTTGCATAGTCTCACTAAGGTGAGAATCCACCATGCCTTTGAATTGGTGGAGGTTGTGGAGTTCCGCTTGAATCTCCTCTCTAGTGGGATTGGCATCCCACATGCACTCCTCAATGTCCTCAAGATGAGGGGACATTGATGTGGGGAGTGGATGGTCCCCATACAAAGGACCATGAATGTCTTTGTGAATGGGGTGGAAGAGAAGAGGTTTAGGCCCTAATGGGGCGTTTGGGTCAAAAGATGACCGAGGTGACTCATGAGCAATCCGCTCAATTGTGCCAAAGGATGGCAATGGTGGTGGATGATTTGGCCTAGAGGCAAGTCATCCAAGTCCTCCAAGAAAGGATTTGGTGAAGTTGGTGGAGTGGAAAATAACTCCATAGGAATGAGAGTTGGAGACCTTGGTGGTGAAGGTGGTGATGGTGTTTTGGATGTTTGGATGGGTGCCGTGGAGGTGAAGTTGGTGTTTTGTAGGTGGTGGAGTGGTGATCACAATGTGTGATTGAGTAGGTGTGCCAAGGTAAGGCTTGTATCATCTCGGATGGGAGATGAGATTGTGAGTGGAGAAGACTCGGATGAGGAGCTAAGGTTAACGAAGCAACAAGGCCTCACACTAATTCTAGCGGTTTTCTTGCAAGGTTTAGGAGAGGATTTTGTCATTTTTGACTTGGGTTTTTCTTTGCTAGATAATGGTAAGAATGAAGAAGGTGTGAGGATGATCATGGTAAAACCTCTCAATTTATAGAAGTGAAAATTATGGAGAAATGTGTTTGATTTGATGTTAAACCATTGAAGAGATGAGGTTCCTAATGATTTGGAAGTGGGTTGAATGCTAGTCATATCACCCAAGTCAATCCATACAAGAGAGATGGAGTGAAGAAGAAAAGATTTGCAATAAATGTGTTCTAATGAGTGGAATTTCCTAACAATCGATTACCCACGGATTTGAAGGTACCAAAATTTGGTTCCTTCCTTTATGCCAAAGGGCTCCTTGGGTGGATTTTTCAAATTTTGAATTTTGGTGGAAATGGATTTCTTATATACCTAAGTGAATTATACTAGTTCTAATAAGAGTATAAACTAGTTAAGATTGACTTATAAGTAATGGATGGTAATTTGGAATCACGAAGAGTCGAAATTCGAAAGTTACCCGGAGGATCCACGGCACCAAAAATTACACGGCCGGAACCCTAAAAGGGTGTCGTCTCGTCCGCTCTGCATGTGCACGGTGGTACCATTTACATAACGGACGGTACCAAATCGTTGGTGCCGTCTCGTCCGTGCAAGGCGTAAAACTAGACAGAGTAAGTTTTAGGTGTCGGGACTTTTCCAAAACCCGAAATTTTCTCAAAACATGTGACACTAAACATTTCTAGTTAGGAAAAGTAAATAACACATGTATAAACATAGTGGAGCATAGATTTTGAGCAAGGCTTTTGATTTTCACATTATAGTGAAAATGGGTAAAATTTGATAGCATACTTGTGCTATCCCCCTGCATGAGATTGTTAGCATACAACATTGTTTCAAGTTATATTATCATCCTACATAATAAAAACAACTAAATAGTATCAAACATTAACGATAATGTATTGTTCCAAACACTCCTTAAAGTACCCTCATTTGTCCAACTTCTTGTAAATCTTGTTCATCATCCTACCAAGGCACTTGAACATTCCCTTAGTTTGCTTGAATTCACGATTCATTCTCGATCTCGGAAGAGACGCATAATACTCATGAGGTGGAAGATGAGAGCTTGGAAGACCATCCTGAGCTATTTGATGATGATGATGATGGAGTTGGAGGTTTTGCTCTCTTGCCTTTTGTCTTAGCAACTCGCTCATCACTCAAAGGTACAAAGATGTGAGGATGAGTTCATAGTGAAGGTGCATCCCTTTGGGGTTGGTGGAATTGGTGCAAAGTTTCTATAGAGACGGGTGAGAAGCATCCCGTATGGAAGAGCAACCGATCCTTGAGTTGGAATATCAATCATTCTCCTAGCGATGTAGTAGGCTAAATTGAATGGTTGACGGTGGACAAGTTGTAGAGCATGTGACAAAGGCAAGCGTTAATGTGATCCCTATTTCCTATGGTGCTAATGACGTTGGCTCTAAGTAGCTCCTCCCATTTCTTAAATTCGGGCTTAAGTTCATTTAGCTCCATTCCATATGGATCTCGGTTTACCTCCTTTCCCTTTCGGGTAACTCGGGTTGTATCACCCCTTGGATTAAATAGGTGTTCACGGATAACATCCTTATCGGCCAAACGGGTTTGGTAGGGAGGAGTGCGGTCATTGATTGCATCAAGAACGGTGAGTGACCATTTATCCGAGTAGACACAAGTCCCTCGGTTGGGAATTCCTAGCACTTGAGCAAAGTTGGCTAAGGTGATGGTGTAGTCATTTTGATTGATTCTAAACCTAAGACAAAATTCATCATCGTCTTCATCACTAAAGCCGGTCACACTAGCATAGAATTCTAACACAAACCTAGGACAATTGGTTCATCGATGTCAAGAAGACAATCGAATTGAATGGCGGCTAGTTCTTCACGGAGATTGGTATTTTCAAGGAAGGATGAGTGAATGGTTCTACCTCATGGAAATACCTTGATTCTAGACCCCTAAATATTTCTACTTGTTCCTTGGAAAGTCCTTTGGTTTTGTGATGTTTGGGAATATACCTAAGGGTGTCTTTGTGATCATAGAATCTTGCGGCTACCATGGTTATTCCTAAGGACAAGAATTAATATGTTAAAATGAGAATAAACTTTAACGTTTTGGTTCTAGTGTGTGCCTATATGAAAACAATTTGAGTTGCGGTTATCTCGACTCATTTTATGCACAAAATGGTTTTAGTGGGTGTTTGGCAAATACCATGAGATAACCCAAATGCTCCTAATTCAATGTGGCTTCATTTGAATATACCCGGAATGCATATTAGTTATGCAATACCTTTAGTATTCAAGAGCATGCAAGTGATGAAAATCTAACGTTTCTATTTGTATTAACAATGAAAAATTGTTTTCCTACAAGTGAGAAGCTTTTCAAAATTTTTGACATGGGGTGTTTGGTTATTTGAATAAGGCCTTATATTCATTATCTATTAATTAGTGGGAAGCATGATTTGTTTATGCAATATGATAATGTAGTACCTAATTTCAATGACTAGTTATGCATTTTGCCAATTGAATTCATATTTGGTATAAAAGTATACATAAAACCCCATGTAATGATTTGTGATAGTTTTGTGCATAAATAAGAATCCTAGACTCGTAATTAAGAGATAAAATGTAGTTAGGATACTTACAATGATGTTATCTTCAATGATTAGTGAGTGGGAAGGTGTCAATAATGAGCTTGGTTTAATGTTTACACGCTTTTGGTAAAGTGGGTTTTGAGGAAGAAGATGTTTTGTAGGTAGCGCTTTTGCTTCAGAGACACCACGGACCGACGGTACCAAAATTTTGGTTCCGTCCGTGTTGTCGCTTGGTGCCGTGGCTACAAAGAGCGTATACAAGACAAAATTGTTTTGTTTTGACTATTCTAATGTTTTGGGCTATGTTTATCCTACATGTTTGGTTCCATTAACCCTAAACCAAGTCTAAGAAGATTAAAAGGTTCTCGCTTAAGAGGCTTAGTTAAGATGTCGGCAATGTTGTCTTCGGAGGATACTTTCTCGATTGAGATGTTTCCTTTTGAACATTGTCGCAAGAAAGTGATGACGGATTTCAATATGCTTTGTACGAGCATGTTGAACGGGATTCTTGTTGAGATCGATGGCTCCTTTGTTGTCGCAGTATCACAATGTCGTTGAGATGAATTCGTAATCTACGAGAGCTTGCTTCATCCAAAGAGCTTGTTGACATGCTTTTCCGGCCGAGACGCACTCGGCTTCAGAGTTGAGATGGCTAAGGCCGTTTGCTTTTTTGCAAACCATGAGGTGAGACAATGTCCAACAAAAGTGCAAATACCACTTGTACTTTTCTATCGACATAATCACCGGCATGATCCGAGTCGGCATACACTATGGTTTCTACACCGCCCTTTGGGATACCATAATCCTAAACACGTTGTTCCCTTAATGTATCTAAAATCCTTTTAAGGCTTCTAAGTGTGATGCCTTTGGGTTTTCTTGAAAGCGAGCACATAGACAAACACTAAACATAATGTCGGGTCTACTAGCCGTAAGATAGAGTAGGCTACCAATCATTCCTCTATATTTAGTGTTATCTACGGATTCACCTTCTTCGTCCTTGGTGAGTTTAGTGTCCGAGGACATGGGTGTTTTAGTTGGTTTGGAATCTTCAAGACCAAATTTCTTAAGCATGTCTTTTATATATTTAGATTGGTTAAAAATATGCCATCTTCTAGTTGTTTAATTTGAAGTCCTAGAAAGAAATTTAACTCACCCATCATACTCATTTCAAACTCGTCAGCATGATTTTAGAGAAATCATCACATAGCTCTTGACAAGTTGATCCGAATATAATGTCATCAACGATATTTGAACAATGATAATATGTGATTCCTTTTTCTTGGTAAAAGAGTATTATCTACTAATCCCATAGTGTATTTGTTATCAATAAGAAAAGTCTTAAGTCGGTCGTACCAAGCTTTTGGTGCTTGCTTAAG
The DNA here is from genome assembly GCA_022545495.1 of Chrysanthemum lavandulifolium. Lineage (NCBI taxonomy): Eukaryota > Viridiplantae > Streptophyta > Magnoliopsida > Asterales > Asteraceae > Chrysanthemum > Chrysanthemum lavandulifolium. The sequence goes on from CM040245.1 coordinate 125,664,507, forward strand.
ACCATACAATGCTTTCTTGAGTTTGAAGACATGATGTGGTTTCTCAAAGTCGGTGAAACCGGAGGTTGAGCAACATACACTTCTTCGTTAATAAACCCATTAAGAAAAGCACTTTTAACATCCATTTGAAATAATTTAAAGTCATAAGCACATGCATAAGCAAGTAATATTCTAATAGATTCGAGTCTAGCTACCGGAGCATAAGTTTCATCATAATCAATACCTTCTTGTTGATTATAACCTTGTGCAACAAGCCTAGCTTTGTTTCTAGATATTATACCATTTTCATCCATTTTATTTCGAAAACCCATTTCGTTCCAATTATGGTTTGATCTTTAGGTTTTGGAACTAATTTCCAAACATCATTTCTAACGAATTGGTTTAATTCTTCTTGCATGGCAATTACCCATGATTCATCTTTTATTGCTTCATTTATGTTTTTCGGTTCTATGGTGGATACAAAACAAAAATAATTACTTTGATTTTGGGCTTGTGACCTTAAGGTTCTTTGATTAAGTTGTCCTATGACCTTTTCTAAAGGATGACTTTTAGATTCTTTGATGTTGACAATCTCCTTATTTAATGGTTCATCTTCCTTGTTATTATTAATTATTTCTTGACTTTCTATCATTTGACTTTCAACTAAGTCATCATCTACCAAAGGTGATGTCTTAGAGGAGGTGGACTTTCGTCGAATGTTATGTTCAACGATTCCTCGACTATCATTGTTTCTTTGTTTAGGACAATATAAGCTTTACTAGTTTGAGAATAACCAAGAAATACACCTTCATAAGACTTTGGGTCAAACTTGGTGAGATAATCCTTAGTATTAAGAATAAAGCATTTACAACCAAAGACTCTAAAATATCCTAACGTTGGCTTTTTACCTTTATAAAGCTCATATGGTGTTTTGTTTAAGAAAGGACGATAAGACTCTATTCAAAATATATGTAGAAGTGTCAACGGCTACACCAAAACTTTTGAGGAATGTTTTGTTCATTAAGCATTGTTCTACTCATTTCTTGAATTGTTCTATTTTTACGCTCTACTACTCCATTTGATTGAGGTGTTCGTGGAGCGGAAAAGTTATGTGTTATACCATTTGTATCACAAAAGTTTCCAAATTGAGTTTCGTTGTCAAATTACGACCATGATCCGCTCGGATCGACACAATTTTAACACCTAGTTGGTTTTGAATTTTCTTGCTAAGAATTTCAAATTTATCAAAAGCTTCATTTTTGGTTTTCAAAACAACGTCCAAGTAAACCTTGAGTAATCATCTACTATGACCAAAGTGTATAAGTTGCCTCCGTAGTTTTATAGCGGATGGTCCAAACAAGTCCATATGTAATAATTCTAGACACTTAGATGTGGACACCATATTTTTAGATTTGTGACTACTATGGGTTTGTTTACCAATTTTGCAAGCGTCGCAAAAGTGTTGGTCATATTTTAGTTTTGGTAAATTCCTAACTAGCTCTTTTGAAGATAGGTTTTGTATAAGTCTCATATTAGCGTGACCTAAGCGCCTATGCCAAAGAGATGAGCTATCGCTCAACGTTGTTAGGCAAAGTTTGTCATTAGATGTTTTATCTATTTTCATGACGATATGTTATTTTTCCTAACTCCTTTAGCTATGGTGATACCATCTTTTAGTATTTTACTACCATTTTCATCAAATAGTACTTTATACTTTTTATCACATAATTGGCTAATACTAAGTAGATTAAATCCTAACCTATCCACATGAGCAACATTTTCAATAGTTAGGAGTTATGAGCAATCGTACTTTTGCCAATAATTTTGCTTTTGAGATTGCTACCAAAAGTGACATTACCTCCGCCATACTCTTGGTATGATGAGAAGAGACTTTGTTGCCCGTCATGTGTCGTGAGCATCCACTATCTTTTATCCATTCATCGGGTTCCAATCCAACTTTCAAGCATACCTAAGAAGCAAATAACTCAAGCATTTGGTCCCCAATATCTCATGGGTCCGTTTGGGTTAAACATACCATTTATTTGATTCATGTATGGAAACGATGGGTAAGAGTTCCATGACATGTAATCTGGAGTTTGATATGGTCTATGAAAGTTTTGATTCCAACCGTTGTGTTGGTAGTTGGGTTGTATGTTGTGGTTGCTCTTAGGAAAGGGGCGTTTGGCAAAGGGTGTTTTATATCGTTGTTGAGTAGTTTTTGATCTAAATTCATTTTTGGCAAGTCCTACTCCTGATGTAACAGTTGGTTTTAGTTTAACACTATCATTGGTTTTCTTTGTTACTTTGACAAATTCAAGACGGTCCAGATTGCGAATATTCGTCTCTCTCAAGTACCCACGGCACCATTTTGTTCAACGGACGGAACCCTTATTTTGGTTCCGTCTCGTCCGTGGTCATCGCAGCAGCTTTTGATGAATGTTCGTCCTTTTCGCCGCTTTGTTTTGACTCTTTGGAATTAATACCTCATTAAATCCTAGCCCATTCATATCTCCCGGTGTTTTATGTATTTTAACTATTTCATCGGCAAGTGCGATGTTTTTGTTAAACCTTTAAATTTAGAATTTTGTTCGATTAGAACATCTTGTGTGAGCTTTAGTTTTTCTATTTCAAGATTAAGCTCTTGACATGATTTACAATCATCGCCATTTGCTTTTCCTTTTCAAGTCGTTTTGCTTTTTCTTTCAACTCATAAACTTCATTTTCCAAAATTCCTTTTGGTTTTTAAAAATTTATTTTAGTTATGATTTTTAGACTTAGCTCACACAATTGATTATATTGTTTTTGCAAAGTGTCATCATCAATAGAAGAATAAGAAGAGTCGGAAAGTACCTCGCTTGACTCATGTGCCATTAGAGCGATCTCTTCCTTGCTTGATTCTTCATCGCCTTCACTATCACCTCCAAGCACCACTTACAAAAGCTCGTTGAGTTTTGCTTTTAGGTGGCTTGGGACATTCTCCTATGAGATGACTTGCATCACCACATCTAAAACACTTTCTTTCACCTTTACCCTTTTGTCATCCCGATCTTTTCGAATGGCTTTTTTCTTCTCGAGGTTGTCTTACAAACTTTCCTCTTCTTCTAAAGAACTTCTTAAAATCTCTAACGCCATGGCATACTCCTCATCTTCACTACCGAGCAAGATTCGTCGTCATCGCTTGATTCCGCCTTTGCTTTTAGAGCAACGGATTTGATCTTCTCCCTTCTTCCTTTGATGATCTCCGAATCTTTCTCCATTACCATTTCGTGAACTTTGAGGTTGCCAATTAGCTCGTCTAGTGACATTTTTGAGAGATCTTTTGATTCTTCAATAGCGGTCACTTTAGCTCTCCATTTGGGATGAAGTGCTCTAAGAAATTTCCTGACAAAGTTCTTACTACGAAAAGATTCATCAAGTGCTTTAAGTGATGTAATAATAGTATTGAAGCGAGCAAAGCCACAATCAATGGTTTCATCTTCAGGGATAACAAATTGTTCATATTGTTGAACAAGAAGATCAATTTTGTTATCCTTGACTTGTGAATTACCTTGATGTGTAACAATTAAAGATTCCCAAATATCTTTGGCGGTTTCACACATAAAAATTCTTTCATATTCTTTTCTAGGTAAAGCATTATAAAGCATCATTTTAGCTTCATTATTTTTAGCAACTAATTTCTTTTGTTCATCAATGTAAATATCCTTTGTTGTAGAACTAAAATCCCTTTAACAATAATAAACCAAAGATCTATATCTTTTGATTTTACATATGTTTCAAAACGGTTTTCCAATAGATAAATCCATTGGTTTCAAAGAGTGGTGGTCTTTGCATAGATTGCCCTTCTTTAAAGTTTTCGAATCCATGGATCGTTTCAAGTTTATAAAATACAAGTTATTTTAGAAATTCTTGAGCAACGAGGCTCGTACCAATTGTAGAAAACTAGAAGGGGGTTGAATAGTTTACCAATTAAAACTTTGTTTTGAAACTTATTGAAAGATCAATTGATATTGATCTTTGATATGTTGATGAAATATGCAAGCAATATGTAAAGAGTAAATAAGGAAAGAAATGATCAAACCACAACAAGTTGTTTATAGTGGTTCGGTCCACAAGGACTCTTTTTCCTTGCCCTACTCCACTCCCGAGTCTCACACTCGAGAGTTTAACTTCACTAGTCAACAAGCTCCTTTCACCGCGGAGAAAACCTTTACACTTCGCTTACACTATTTCCGACACTAAGCTAGATGTCGAGTTCTTTCCAAGGGTACAACTACTCCCACACACAATGTATTTTGAGGACTAAAATACTAACCACTCACACTCACAAGATTATGATGGTTTAATACAACAATGAAGTATGAATCAACACTAGATCATACAACACTAAACAAACAAGACTTCCAACTTCTCGTTTGAAGCTTGAATGTGACTTGATCTTCTTTGCTACAAAAGAGATCACTAATATGATATGAAACTGAGTTAGAAAGGTTAGAGAGAAGATATGTATGAGAGTATGATAGAAAGGGATGAAAACTACTTGGTTTGGCTTTGCTATTTATAGCCAAAACCATCGCAAGATCCACGGACCGCGGACCCTTAAAAGGGTTCCGCCTGTGTGGATTTTGGTGCCACGTCCCGACAACCAAGATATCAAGATCTTGCCAAAGTCAACCATATCTATGTAAGATTGTGTAAGATATGAAGAGTACAACCACACAAAATATCTAATGAAATCTTTCAATGATTTCCATGATGCATTACATGATGTCATGTGTTGTCTTTCTATATTTAGAAATATGCAAATGCATAAGTAATGTTTAGTTTTAAGAAACTAAAACATTCTAAAACTACTATCATACATTATGCTTAGACTCATATTGAGATATGATTAGTCACAATGTAAATGCTTAAATGATGAAGATATTGTTTGAAAAGCTTGTTTTAATATCTATTAAACTTGACAAGCTTTAAGCTTTTATACAAATTAAATTTACTTTTGTCGTTAACAAAACTTAGGTAAAGATCAAAAATATAAATAACGCTTAATGACGATATTTGTATTAACAATAAGACAAAACAAAATAAACAAATTGAGTTTATGAGTTTTTCCAATTTATATTTAAACCGACATTTACATCTCGGTAGCCATGAACCACTCCATATTAGTAGATCAACGAGATCGTTAGGCATTCATTATTGGACAAGCAAACATTGTCGATTCATAAAACCCCAAAAGCTTAATACTAATGTGATCTTTATCGATGACTCAGTCATATTATTGTATTATTGAACTCTCATTTTTATTAATGTGTATTGTTTGAGATTTTTATAAAAATATTGAAATTTATTTATTCAAGAATTATGGATAAATTTTATGTTATTATTTGGTTATGTCATCATTGGTTCATTTCCATTAGGCGAAAAAAAAGGGAATAGTATCAAGTTTTCAAAAAAAAGAATAGTATCAAGTTTTCTCACCATTACCGACACGTCTTATTTCCTATTATAACTTGATATAGAAATCATATGTAGCCATGAACAAATTCATGCCAAGAGATTATTACTTCCACTAATAAAGCATCATCAAAACAATATAATCACGAAAAATCGAGTTGTAAGAGAGACGCAAATTTGAACAACGAGAAGTAATCACTGAAATCTTTAGAAACATATTACATTTGTAAAAGACTAAAGCTAATGAAAAGGTAATCTTAAACTCAATAATATGTACATTTCAAACCATTTGTAATACCTCTAGTTGATGTACAATGGAGGATGTTGCATAATAAAGCTTAGAGTAGTTGTCGAGATGCCTTTTATCGGGATCCAATCGACCAACGCCTTATCGACCGCCCTTTCGCGCCATGTACAAACATAGACCTCAATAGTCTTTCTATTTAAGGGAGTCACTATGTCCCATGACCTCATTCTTGTTCCAGTGATAATTTTTTCACAAGCTACTACAATAAAATGAACCTGCAATGGCACTAAGAAATTTTTTTATTCACGTATTAGTGAATAACTGAAAAACCACATGGAAAGTTGAAAAATAGAAATCATGTTTTAAATGCATGCAACCTCATTAATCACTTTCTCCAAAAAAGATTGTAGTATACGCCATGCGGGTTAGCTTTGAATCTCCGAATGCTATGTGTCCACTTCTTCCTTTGTTGTATCCAATCACAAGATCAAAAGAATTTAGCAAAAATTAAAGAATATTGAGGTGAAGTAAATTTTGAAATAAAAAGCGGTTACTGGATGAACATGCATTCAATGACATTAGATTGACAACCATATGACGTAAAGCATAGGCGAACTAAAAATGCATCATGCACAAAAATGTATACAATTCCATCTCAATTTTGTGTTCAATAGTGGTGACACAACTTACACACCACCAATTAGATCGGACTATCGGACTACTTGATACTTGCATAGATAAGTCAATTTTCGATAAGCAAAATGTGGATAAAACTAAAATGGTCATGTAAAACCTACCACCAACATCTCTGTTCCAACTTGGAATAGATGCAATTTCTTGAAAATACAATTACTTGGCATATATTAACTTTTATCAGACAAACTACAATGACTTATTCCCTCATTAATTTGTTCACTTAAGAGGGCCTCCCTAGAGGTGTAGAGTCCGTAATTAAGAAACATAAATCAAGATTATTACCGTGAGCTAAACATGATCATGTCGTGGGGCCATCCTTGACATCAATTAAGCAAATAATCGATAAAAACCTAATATCCTCTAAAAGGCGTCATAAAGGATAAATCATTGGAAGAGTAGTTTGGTTCTATCTTTTATCATTTCAAGCAATCCTACAATTCTCTCAAGCAACAAAGCTAAAAAGGCATGTGGCAAACAATAATGCTTGTTCTTGGTACTTGGTCATCCCGATTGTAAGGTACTTGAGACTGTCTGTAAATAACAATAGATGCACCTGCATATGGACATGGATCATTCTAAATTATAAAGGTTGCAACAGAAGGCCATTTTCCAAACTCCAAAAGACTACAATAATAGTTTTCAATGAACCATTAAATGGCAAGTTTGATAAGAGTTGCATATATATATTTATTTTATTTCACCACATATTCATTTAAAATGCACGTCCAAACAAAATTTCACGAAAGCATTATTTAGGCTTTTTATAGTTAAACTTGTACCAATTCAATAAACTAAATGCCAACGATTTGTCCAACAAAATTGGTAGAAATTACCTTAACAACCTCCACTATTATTCGCATAATCACAGCTATAACACGCTCCGTATAGAGTCCCCAAGCCACAATCCGTTAAACAACTCTCCACCTCGCACGATTGCGCAAAAGAAAGGACCTTTCGATTGCTAAAGTTCCAAACATGTACATCGAATCCTCACTTGCAGAAACAATATGTTTCCCATCTGAGGTGAACGACACACAAAATAAATAAGCCCTAGCGCGTTGCGACGGAGCTTTTGTAATTGTATGCATTGGAAATATAATTTTTCGAATAACACTTGAAAAAGTTGATCTGCCACTGTAACAATAACTATATTATTTCAAAATTCCGAAATCCAAAGTGAAAAGGACCTATGTCATTACATCTTATTCTAAAGTTTAATTCCCATCTTATTCCATACCTTTACTGTCGTCCGCCTTGTTCCTAGGTACGGACACTCTAACAGTCACACCGCGTACATTTAAAAACATAGCAACATTTGTTCCCTGAGACCATATAAGCGAATATAATAACATTGTTACATTACATATTTACTTTTTTTAACAGGTTAGAACGCGACCTTTCCGAAAATGAAATACTTGTTTTTACCCATTGCCAACCCATTAATTTTGCCAACCGTAGCCAAAATGTATTGTAATACCTTGGATAGAGATTGGTTTACCGCAGAATGCAAAGCAACAATGCCAAACATAAGTCCAATAATCATTGTCATGATTGCAGATTATGATTATCTGATGTTTTTATTACAATTATTTACATTATTGCGCTTTTTACTTCACCTTTCCTATGAGTTAATAAATCGGTAGATTTGGGTTTCTAGTTTAGATCTTAATCTTCTAATGCAAGCAATCTCTTGAGACGCTTACGTTAAAAGGTAAGTTGTTAGTGTAGTAACATACTATCAATCATATCCAGCATTGTAATAACAGTAAATAAATAAATAAGAAGTTGAACACAGGTGTTTTGGATGAACCTAAATAGTACCATATCAAATGCAAGAACTAATAACTTTTCAGCGCTTGATGATAACTCTGTAAAAGTCCGAAATGTATTCCTGCTACGTTTTGTAACATCATACGCTTCAGCTGCCTCCTGTTGAGCACATATAGATTCAAAATAGATTATAAACCATTTGAAAAATAATATATTACGGGGTAAATTAGAATATTACTTCAACAGTTTTTCTCTTATAATTATTAACTAAATGCTTTGATTTTGCTAGTATATGAACTAATGCTAACATGAGAGAACCTAAAACCATCCCACATAACATTACAATAGCACGTTTTTCATTTAAACTTACCTACAATTAGCAATGTTACTGCATTTAGAAACTATGGTATGGTACCATCAGAAAGCGATATATGTGCTTACCATGGGAAAGTGATCAACTTACTTCTAGTTATAATTCGCCTGCAAGAGGAATAGTACCAGCTGATTTAGGATTTTTACCGAAGAAAATATATATAGTAAGAAAAAACAGTTATCAAGTCAAAACGTAAAAAAACAGTTATAAAGTCAAAACGTTCAAGACTTAATCTCTTGTCATCATAAACCTTAAAAACTTACAGTCCTATTATAGAAGTTTCTACTTGTTAACTTTTGTACGCTTAGTGGGTTGATAGTCAGAGGGCCCGAGTTGATGGGACCTTCATCAGATGCTCCAACCACTGGGTTGAGTCCTGGCTCATTGGGGTTCACCTGCAAGGTTGGTAGTTCGGTTTTTGCAGGAGAATTTGGAGCTTCGTTACCCCCATTGTTTTGCATGGTGACTTGACTTTATGATGTGGCATAGTATGGCTATTATATATGGGGGAGATTGGAGCTTCAAATGGAAGAAACTTGATAGTTTACCACAAGAATCTTCTTGGCCGTTTTTTTTTCCGCTAATCTGAATTCTGCAAGCACTGCATCAAGTTCTGGAAGTTCTTTCTTCTTCAGTTCCTTCTTCGAGCCACTATCCTTTGGCACCATCGGCTCTTTTTCAGCAGGCTTCTGAACAGCTGGTTTTTTCTGCCACAGTTTCTAGTTCATGATCATTTTCATCATCAGCTGTAACTATGAAGGAAATTGTATAATACGCTACCGTGATAATGTAAACTGTATATTATTAATCGTAAATAGATAAAAGGAAATTTGGTATTAACTATAGATATTTTATTCAAGAACTCACACGTGGTTAGCCACTTGACCGTAATGCAAGAGGCTGCAATTTCTTAGTACTTCTCAAGCAGTTAACGAATATTACATGACCATAACAAATACTAAATAAATAAATAACTGAATGGTAGTCTAGTTGCTCTTTTTGATGTAATGAGTTGTTTAGTTGCTCTTTTTGCTTTAAAAATAGGTTGTTCGGCTGCCCTTTATTCAAATTAAATCATTAAATCAAAATATAATATCAATCAACCTATTACCAATTACTAAACTTATAATATACATATGCATATCATAACAAAAAATTTTACAAAAATCTCACAAAACATATGATTATCTTAACAAAAAGAATACAAAAATCAAACAAAAACTAAATCATACCGCAAACGATAAAGTGCTTATCCGATTGTAAAAGAATCAACAACTGATTCTTAATACTATGGTTGTGATCAACTAAAAAAACGAACACAAAACAGATTCTTAATTTTTCCATGATTATTGAATAAGAATTTTATTTTTTGAAGGTTTTGATGTGGTTTAGGTAAATTTTTGGATTTATGATAAATTCTTGATTAAAATGAATACAAACTCTTAACTAATTTTTGATTAAAATGATAAATTACCTCCATTAGATGATTCAGTGATACACGAATTCAATCCTATATTCAAGAAAACATAAAGGTTATTGAAAAGCTCCAAGATTAATAAAATTAAAAACATTAAAAATGAAGGAAAATCAAATGATAAATCTTACCATTAATCAACTGTTTTATCCTTTTGATTGATAAGAACATATGGAAATTACATTTGATTGAAGATGAATTGTGATTGAACAACTTATATTGGGAGATTTAGTTTGGGGGGAATTGTACATAATTAGGTTGGGATATGAATCTGATTTTGATATGACTCTTCAATTTTGGTAACAGATTATGATTGATGATCATTTAATTTGATTGAATTTTTCTTGAGAGGATGTTAAGAATTTTTGGGGAAATGGTTTGGTGTTTAATGCGTGCATAATTATCCTTGATCGGACAATGGACAGAGTTTTGGGGAAAAGAACGCCACGTGTCATTTTTTCAGATTTTTGAGGGTAGATCTGATTCAAACAAACTCTCCTTTATATAGAGTAGGGATAACTATTGATAGGATTCGTAGCTCTTAAATATGTAAGCTTTTTAGTTTTTCTATTGGTAAGTGTACTAATGTTGGTTTAGATTAGATGAAGTTTCAAATCTCAAGTTTCATTTCGACTCTATAAATAAATTCGTGTTAGAACTTTTAGCAAAACACTCATTTGTGTTATTAAGAAATGTGAATTAGAAGTTCATTACTTTGATGCATGTTTAACCACTTTCACCATGCCTTATGTTCAAGTAAGTGTTTATATTATATAAATGACAATATCACAGTATACAATTAGTGGTTGATCCACTTAAACTGAACTTGATGAAATAACATTATCAATCACGTTTCAGTTTAACTACATCAGCTTCTTCGGTTAGTATTAATTACTTTAAAGTAGTGGTTATTGCGAGTAGTTAAACCTAACCAGGCCCGTTTTGGATTTTACTAAAAAAAACTCAACTTACTATCGAGTCATTCTTGTTGCGTGTTGCCCCTTTTAAATAGATTTTCTTGCTCCACCACTGATTCTATTCTAGTTGAATTCAGTTTTGCTTATCATTTTATCTTTCTATGTTGAACGACAATAGTAAATTGCGTGCCTCTTAAAGTTGTATAAAGTAGAAGCTACAATGAAATTTCTTTTCGTTGTAGAGATATTTGTCATATATCTAATTTTTTCAAGGTTGAAATATGTATCTTAAGATGCTAATCTTACCTTCTACTTTATGGTATAAAAAAAGTAACTCCCTTTTGTAGGGAGCGAGGATCGAACCCCTGACCTCTCTGTTGAGAGGCAACCGTACTTGTTTCTACTTTATGGTATAATCAATCTTATTTGTTGCTTCCAGGAACAAGCAGGCACACGTTTTTAGTTTGACTGTTTGGTCAAGTTTCAACACGCCACAAACAACATCATATACTGACCCTTCGTGCTATAAAAATTCCCAGTAATATCTAACTATAACACCAACTCTGTATCCTAAATTTCTAACCAAAATGTCCTCCACGAATGAATCCAAAATTGCCATGGCGAAAATGGTAGTCTCAATTGTTGGATCCGTCGCTGCGGCCGCTATGGTAGCTCGCAGTGTGGCTCGCGATTACTTGCCTCCTGAATTCCAAGACTACCTTTATTTGGGCTTCCACGGTTTCATTAACAAATTTTCAACACATATGACCATGGTGATATACGAAAATGAAGGATTTCTTGACAACGAAATTTACAATGCCACACAAATCTACCTCGAGGCTCGACTATCTCATCGTCATCCACCGTATGAAAGTTAGTAAAACTCTTAATGAGAACAAGACTAACATCGCTATGGAAATCAATGAAGAGTTTATCGATATTTACAACGGAGTTAAATTCAAGTGGCGTTTGGTTTCTAAGAAGGAGCCAACTAGAGAATATCACATAGGCGACGTATCTAAAAGAAATAGATTAAGATTTATTTAGTAGATTTTGTCTCACGTATATACCTTTTAAAATTAATATTCATAAACAAATAAGTAAAAAAAGAAAAAAAAAAAAAGAAAAAACATGTAGATTATATCCAAATTTGGAGGCACCAATAATTTTAATTAATCATGGTTAGTGATACTATTGCTGACATAATAACCTCTATACGAAATACCGATATGTATTGAAAAGGCGTGGTTCGAGTAGCATCAACTAATATCAGCGAAAGTATTGTGAAAATACCTCTTTGTCTTTGATTTCTTGTCTCTCTTCTTTTTGTATAGGAGGCTCTTATTCGTCCAATAAAAGCAATTTTATCATTTCAGTATCCGAATTCAATATAGGTGGATACATCCCCATACATCTGCTCTCTTCCACTCATTTCGCCATGAAATTTTGAATACTTGAACGGTCGATTCTTTTTTTTAGGGTAAAAGCCATAAAATAACAACATACTTTCTCCAATTTGCCGAGTTGAAAAACTTACTTTTTTATCAACATATAAACCAACGTACTTTTGAATTTTGTTCTGACTTCACCCATATGACTAACTTAAAATTGCATCGTTAGTCCTTTATACTAACAGCCGTTAGTAAATAAATTAAAATTTGGTTTTCGTCCGTTTTATTAAATTTTTGCACGTTGTCATCCGTTTTTGCACGTTTTCGTCTGTTTTAACACGTTTTCATCCGCGTTTACACGTTTTCGTCCGTTTTGCACGTTTTCGTCCGTTTTTAGACGTTTTCGTCCGTTTTACACGTTTTTTCACGTGTAAAAACGGATGAAAACTTGTAAAAGCAAATGAAAATGTGCAAAAACACGAAAATCATACGAAAGCATGCAAAAATGGACGAAAGCATGTAAAACGGACGAAAACATGTAAAAATGGACGAAAACGTGCAAAAACAGATTTAAAACGTAAAAAAGCAGACGAACACATGCAAAATGGACAAAGACGTAAAAGTAGATGAAAACGTAAAACGGATAAAACTTGTAAGAACAGATTTAAACGCAAAACATGACGAAACTTGTAAAAAGTATGCTTTCGTAAGTTTTTGTGATTTTGTCCTTTTGCACATTTTCATCCGCTTACAGTTTTATCCGCTTTTACACGTAAAAACGCAAAACGGACGAAAACGCTCTAAAACGGACAAAACGCAAAACGGATGAAAACGTAAACGCGACGAAAACATGTTAAACAGATTTAAACGTGCAAAATTGTGTAAAAACGGACGAAAACGTAAGGAAACCAAATTTTAATTTATTACTAACGGCTGTTAGTGTAAAGGACTAGCGATGCAATTTTAAGTTAGTCATATGGGTGAAGTCAGAACAAAATTTGAAAGTACGTTGGTTTATACGTTGATAAAAAAGGAAGTGTTTCAACTCGGTAAATTGGAGAAAGTAGTTTGTTATTTTATAGCTTTTACCCTTTTTTTATTACTAGTTTTATATCGCTAGATTCATCGTTATGTTCTATAATATTTTACGCTTATTTGAAATTCTATTTTTTAATTAAATAATTAAATAAATAAATATATATATATATATATATATATATATATATATATATATATATATATATATATATATATATATATATATATATATATATATATATATATATATGAATAGCGAATATGAATAGCCAAGAATTCAAATAGGCGGTTGATAAAGGAATCCTTGATCATAATTTTCAGTATGAATACTATGCCCAACCTTAGGCTAGCCCCAATAAGGGGTAATCGCCTATCGATCGAGGAGGCTGGCGATCGATTACTACTCGATCGAGTTGCTGTGTGCCTTGTCGATCGCTGCATGTTTTACACAAATCAATCGGCTGGCCGATCGAGACAAACCATGTTACCGTTTAAAGGTTTACGTTGCAACCCAAACAAAAAAAAAAAAAACATAACCGTTTGAGATTAAAAAAAAAAAAAAAAAAAAATACAACTAAAACCACCCTATAAATACACAACATACTTACACACTAAACTCACAAATCTCACAATCATCTCTATCAAAAATCTCACAATCCTCTCTATCAAAAATGTCTAAAAAACACCACAAACCAAAGGCCGAAAATCCTCGTTTGGCAAACGGCCCGCATATTTTAACACCGGATCCGAATTTCCGGTTAACCGGTGTCTCACCAAGAATCAATTTCCAACCCCCTGGTTTCGAATATCAATCCCAACAAGCTCCACAACAACAAGCTAACAATCCATTTTTTATGAATCGTCCATTTGTTCCACCGCATCAAAACATCCAACAACAACAACAACAACAAAGCCACTCCCGTCGAAGGAACCAATCTATGTATGGGTCACCCGAATCTGTGTACCGTCCAACAATGGATTCATCAATGTCTTCATATTCAAATTATCAAGAATATTCTCCGGTTAACCGTATCAATCTTGAGGGTTTTGATTTCGATGACCAATTATACAACAATCCTAATTTTATGCCGGAACCGGATCGGGTTATCCGGCCAAGAGTATCACGGTTCGGTACCGGTTCGGCTCATGGATCGTATCACACCGTTAACCTTGATGACGAGAAGAAGAAGAATGTCGAGAAGAGACGCCACCGGTCAAACCAAAGAAACGAGCTACTAAGGCGAACAAGAAGGTTGTCGAGAAAGAAGCCAAGAATGATTTGTCGCTTTGGTCAAAAGAAGAAGAGATCGCCTTGTGCAACGCTTGGTGTGATATATCCGAGAATAGTGTAATCGGAAACAACCAAAATGCTAAAGGATTTTGGCAGAAAGTCATTGCATACTTTGAGAAGGAGGTTGGTTCAGAAAGAACGTACAACTCTATCATTACAAAGTGGAAAAATATGATTCGTCCTAGAGTTGGTCAATTTTGTGCCATTTACAATAATGCTCTTAGGAATTACGGAAGTGGAGAGAATGACCTCACTGTTTATACACGAGCGTGTGATGAATACCAACTAGTGTGTGGTCATCCGTTTGTTTTGGAGCATTGTTGGAAGATTTTGAGGAACATTCGCTTGGAAGGATAATGAGATGTCGGCTTTTTAAGCCAAGATGAGGTCGCAAAAGCAAGGACTTCAACCGACTTGGATGTGCTCGCTAAACCGGTTGGTCGTGATGCATACGTAAGAATAAAATAAATCTTCGAGTTATCGAAAGCTACCTACATGGAAGGTGTTGCTTAGAAATGGGGCAAGATCAAGTCCAAGGCATTCGGGCAGAAGAAGGAGTTGGCAGACATGCACTATGATTTAAAGAAGAAAGAGCTAGAACAACGGCAAATCGAGTTGGAGATGGAGCAAAAGAGAGAAGAAAGGGAAGACAAAAAATTGGCACTAGAAGAACGAAAACTTGAGCGACAAAAGAAATATGAGGCAGATCTCATGTTCTATTGCACGCCAATCGACGAATCTTTGCCCGCAATAGAACGACAAACAATGCAGAAACTCAAAGAGGCGATCAAGGCACGCCACAACCTAAATTTTTAATAAGTGTTGTAATGTTTTAATTTTATTTGAATTATTATGTAACGTTTTAATTATTAATGAAATTTTATTTTGTGTTAAAATGTTTATTTAAAAAAAAAAAAAAAAAAAAAAAAAATTGAACTTGGTCGCCTTATCGGGCAACTAATCGCCTCGAAAGTCACTGAGAGAGAAAGTCGACGTGGGAAAATGAGGGATTGAATCCCTACTAGGGCGACCTTAAACTTGTGATTGTTAGTAAAACACCGATTCTCTTGCGAGACGTAATTCTATCTGAATAGATTTCTCGAGATGCTTTTTTAGACTATTTTCCTTCTAAAAAAACAACAAAAACAACCCTTAAAAGTAAATATCTTAACAAATTAGTTATAATCTAAATTTCGTAAATATTAAAACATCCTTTAAAGTCTAATATACTAAATAAGGCTCAATTTCACATTGATAAATGCTACAACCACCCTCTTAAATAATATACAAACAAGTTAGTCTCAATCTTACTTTTTTTTTACCATTTAATATCAATCTTACTTTGATAAATAACGAAAACACCCCCTAAAGTTTAATATAGTGAAAAGAAAAAAATTAGTCTTAACATCAATACACTTTATATTTTAACACACGTTTAGCATAATAACAAATTAACTCTCAAACCCAGTAAACAATATATTTTACATCATTGTCTCTATTATTGTTAACACATTTATTTGAAAAACATATTATTGTTATTATTATTATTATTTTGATGCAAAAGATGAAATTATATTATCATTTCAAAACATTTACATCATAAACATGACAGCTGAAATTGGACACGCCCCAATTCAGATATAACAACAGAAATTCAAGCATATCTAATATCTGCTAAAGCTTATCAGATATCAGACAAACACATACAAACTAGAGTACATAATATGAAACAACCATTCTGCACAACACAACTTCTCAAACTGGAAATTCACTTTTTAATGCACCATAGTCATCCAACTACATTTCCATATCGCCTTTCCACCAAGTCTATTCATCCAGCATCCACAACAGACAAGATAGAATAGGTGTATGGCTTCATTGGGAACCCATACCCATCCATGGAGGAGCTCTTTCAAACAACCTACATTTCCCTTTCTAAAACGGCTTCAATTTTTTGGAAACACTCACCCTTCATGATGACCAACCATTACCTCTTTGATGATATATTGGGTGGACCAAAAACGATCATCTTAAATTCCTTTTATTCCACCCATCATTTACCATCCCCCCCTTTCCCCATTTACCCTTCACAATGAAAACCCTTCTTTATGGTACATTCCAACCGATATAGACCTCCTACTTAGTTAAACAAGATTGCCCAATTCCTACCTAGGCCAAATTGGAACAATCAAGAGGTTATCATAGGTACAGTCTTATAAAAGGAACTTCAAGGTACAAGGTGTCTTTGACCTAATTATAAAAACAACATCCGCAATTAACAAGAATTGTTGCTGCTGTTATACAGATACCCAAACAATCCTTTTATTATTATTATTGTTATTATTTTTAGCTACAAACGAATAATTTGCACCTGCGGGTGCGGGACATAATATCTTGTTATAATAATTTACTTTACTCACATTAGGACCGTAGCACATAAAGATAATTATGTGGGTTTTTGTTAAAACCCTTTTGTAGTTTAAACACAATATTAGTTCATGGCATCTATTCTAATTACGATGTTGTTGATAAATGTTGGCATTTTCAAGTGACCTATGGACGACCTTAATTAACCTTAGGTCGCACACAATGGGAGGTGAATCGAAGAGGTCGACCGACCAATTCATTCGGTTGTTCCATTGTGGAACTTCGGTTGGGCTCGGTTGGTTGCGGTGAATTTGACAAACTAGTTCGTTGATTCAACCGAATGAAATGCACACATAAATTCAATTTTTTGACCGTTTAATATTAAAAAAAAAATAATAATAATAAAAATAATAATAAATTAAAAAAAACTTTACCACTTTTACATCCTATAAATACTAACTCAAACACACTTCTAAACACACAATTTCAAACACAATTCAACATCAAACTACTTCTCAACACAAGATTTATTATGGCTTGCCGTCTCCTGCATTCCGTTGAGGATATGCAAATGTACGTTCAAAATCAATGCAATAACGACGATGAGGCTCGAAAAACGCTATTATAAGCGTCATCAATCTGTTTGAGCAGGCAAGGCAGAGAAGCAACAAATGAGAGAAAACTACAAGAGTTGCAACGACATAACGCCTGAACGAAAAACTCTGATCGACAAATTTTTTTATGGATGAAGCCCACAAAGACGACGAGATTGCTGACAAGTTGTGGCGGTGTGTTCAAATGGTATCGAACAACATCAGCACCAAAATCAATTGGTGCTATCGGAGAACAAAACGATGGTGCAGTGCATCAACTCGACCGCCACTTTGTTGGGGAATCTCCGCTGACCAGAAGCTTTGGCTCGCATCGAGGAATTTGCTTGTTATATATCTCCTCGATGATTCGCATGCGTGGAGTATTCAGATTAGGATTTAGGATTTATGATTTATGTATTTCAGATCGCTTTTATTTTTAATATATTGTAATGTTTTTATTTAGTATTGTAACATTTTATTTTAATGAATTTTAAATTTGTTGTTAAAAATATTTGAAAAAAAAATAATAATAAAAAAAATAAAAATAAATCTCAGGTCACCACTGTAGCTACTAGATCGTCGGAGAGAGAAAGCTGATGTGACAGAGTCGACACATGTTACCACTGTGACCAGCCTTATACACCTTTGTTATTAGTTGGGTGCCTCATTTTTTTACTTCTATTCTTGTCGAATTCACTTTTATATATCTTTCTATATTGAGATAGTCATAGTAAATTTACGTGCCTCATTTTTAGTAAAGTTGCATAAAGGAGAAGCTACAACAAAATTTACGAGTTTATAATTTTGTCTTCTGCTTTATGGTTGCTTCCAGGAAAATGTAGGCACACGTTTTTAGTTTTGAGTGTTGGGTCAAGTTTTAATACGCAACCAACAGCATTTACTGACTCTTCGTACTATAAGAATTACCCAATTGTATCTCATCATAACACAACTCTTTATCCTAAATTTCTAACCAAAATGTTGTCAACCAATGAATCCAAAATCGCCATGGCAAAAACGGTAGTCTCAACTGTTGGATCCGTCGCTGCGGCTGCAATGGTAGCTCGCAGCATGGCTCGCGATTACTTACCTCCTGAATTCCAAGACTACCTTTATTTTGGCTTCCGCGGTTTCATCAACAAGTTTTCAACACATATGATACGAAAATGAAGGATTTCGTGACAACGAAATTTACAATGCCACACAAATCTACCTCGAGGCTCGACTATCTACTGCCATCCACCGTATGAAAGTTAGTAAAACTCTTAATGAGAACAAGATTAACACTGCTATGGAAATCAATGAAGAGTTTACTGATATTTACAACGGAGTTAAATTCAAGTGGTGTTTGGTTTCTAAGAAGGAGCCAACTAGAGAATATCACATAGGCGACGTATCTAGAACCGATCAACGATCGTTAGAGTTCACATTTCATCGAAAACACAAAGATCTAGCGATGAATGACTACTTACCATTTATACTTAACTACTCGAAAACAAAGAAACAACAAGAAAAAACCGTAAGGCTATTCACTGTTGATACAAGTAACATATATTCTAGGTATACATCCTGGAGGTCCGTTAATCTAGACCATCCGTCCAACTTCACGACGCTAGCGATGGATCCTGATGTCAAAGAGAAGGTGATGAAGGATCTGGATAGGTTTGTAGCGAGGAGAGAATATTATCGAAAAGTTGGAAAGGCGTGGAAGAGAGGTTATTTGTTGTACGGTCCACCTGGGACTGGAAAATCAAGTTTGATCGCGGCCATTGCGAATTATTTGAACTTTGATGTATACGATTTAGAGTTGACAGACATTAAATCAAACTTCGAGTTGAGAAGGTTGTTGGTGTCAACCGCTAACAGGTCGATACTCGTTGTTGAGGACATTGATTGCTCGGTGCAGTTGCATGATAGGGATACCGTTGAAGAGGCTAAAGCTTCGGCTCGGAAAAAGGAGGGCGAGGTAACGACGATGAGGCTGCTCCCAAGGTTAGCATTTACCTTCTTCTTCTTATTTATTTACTTTCTTACTTTTTTTTTTTTTTTTCCTATTTTCATTTCACTTTTAACTTATATCAGTTAGTTCGTACCTTTTAACATTATTTGTATCCTATTCACGTTTAAGGTTGTGTTTGTTTTTTTTTTGCCTCTTAACAGCGCGAACGGGCAAAACGTCTCGAATCGGTCGACATTTTGCCGCTCGCATCGCTTTTTTTTTTCGCTCGACGTCCGAACGACGCCCCGAACGGAAAAAATGTCTCGAATCTGTCAAGACCGAGAGGTGTCTTAACGCGTCTGAATGCTTCTTGTAGACACAAAATAACCAAAAAAAAAAAAAAAAAAAAATCCTGTTCAAACATCGCGCTTTTTCTTCGCTCGGATGCGCTTAGATTCGACATTTACGCATCGATTCGATTCGACGCAGCGCCTGATTCGATTCGCACCTCTTAAAAACAAACACCACCTAAGTTTATAGATCTGATCTCGGATCATACATGCTCGCGTTTTAGTTATAAATAGCTACTTGCATTTGACTAGCAATTCGTGGCTATCATGTGGGTAAATTATTATCCGGAGCATATCATTTTAACAGCTTCGGGTAGGTAAAAATGTAATATTATCATAATTTCATTGTAAGGTTTAAATCATAGTTGTCAGGATCCCGATCCTGATCTTAGAATCTTACGATTTTACGATACTGCAAAGCAAAAACGATCCGGATCCTACATAGGATCTTTGCAAGCTTAGGATCTTATAGGATCCCGATCTTGACCATACGATCTTACGATCTAATCCGATCCGATCTTACTTTTCTCGGATTATAAACTATAAATCTACAAATTTATGGGTTGTTTGTTTGTAGAATTAAAAAAACAACATGTTAATTTTTTTTAACATTTTATAATCATAATTTAGGACAACATTTATACGAAACATTCATAGTATTTTATGGTTATAATGTATTAGAATTTGTAGATTTGTATAAAATTACATAAATTATTAAGAAATAACATTAGAGTAGGATCTTAAGATCCCGATCCGATCTTACGATCACGATCTTGCAAAGACAAAAACGATCCTGAGTAGAATCCCGATCTTGACAACCTTGGTTTAAATTGTCTCTATACCGAAATAGGATACCAAACTTAAATTTAAACCAGCTTAGTTATTATTCAAATAGTACGACTAGTTAATAGAAATGATAACGGAGAATTTATAGGGAGATTAATTCTAATGTGTTGTTCAGATTACATTATCGGGATTTTTAAATTTCATCGACAGATTATGGTCGAGTTGTGGCGACGAAAAGATCATCATATTCACCACAAACAGAAAAGACAAGCTTGATTCAGCACTTCTTCGCCCTGGTCGTATGGACGTTCACATTCACATGTCATATTGTACTCCAAGTGGATTCCATTTGCTAGCCTCCAACTATCATAATCTCACACAACACAATCTTTTTGAAGAAATTGAGAATTTGATCCGCAAGGTTGAAATCACCCCAGCTGAAGTAGCAGAGCAACTACTTAAGGATGATAACCCAGATATTGCGCTTCGTGGCCTTATTGATTTTTTTGAGGTGAAGAAAAAGGAGAATGAAGAAGCCAAAATAAAGGCAAAGGAAGAAGAAGAACGACTTGCGAAAGAAAAGGAAAAAATGCAACAAGCAGATAAATTAGCTGTGAAAGAAAACGAAGAGAAGCAAGAAAGCGATGATAATTAAATTACCAATTAAGAAGTTTCATGTTCATCAGCTAAAGTCGGTTTAATTTAATTAACGTGAAATCATTTGGTTTGATGTTACTTCAGCTTGTCTCAATAAGATTTTTAATAACTTTGAATATTCACACCCATCTCATAAATCACGTCAATATAAGTTACTTCAGTTTTGACTTTTATGTATCAACGAGTGGGATTGCCCGCGCGTTGCCGCGGGATGCTTGCAGAGTCTGAACAGGAACAAAAGATAATGCAACTAATGTATCGAAACAAACAATGATTTCATCCAATATTTTAAAACTGAATTAGTTATGAACTATATATTCACTACATGGCAACCTTTGCGAAATTGAAACCTTTGCAAAATATGACAGAAGTTTGCATATATGTTTTCAAAACTGAAATATTCAGAAGGAAAAAAAAGATGATGATCTCCTATTATACGCGGCCAAGTGACGAAAAATTGCAGCTTAAGTTCAGCTCTTTGTTGTGCTGGAGGATAAGAACCATTAGAAATGATGCAAAACAAAAATAGTGTCCAATTAGAGAACCACAGCAAAGTACAACCCAAAGGTAAAACAAAAATAGAAGTTAAAATATAGGTAAGAAAATAAAAGTTATACATATAATGATTTTGAAATAACTTACCTACTTGCATCCCAAAATTTGCTCATCGAAACCAACAACGTTACAAAGTATGTTTAACCAATCCAAACACCATCTTAGTAACCGATAGGTTCTGCGAAAGGCTAGATTACTAACTGATAGATTTTGCCAAGCATGGAATGATGCAAGTTTGCAACAAATCTTATTATGGCCATGTTTTGATGGTAGGCAGGTCTTTATTCAGGTTTCGTGTGAACCTGGATAATCCTATTTAAGGGATCTATATACACTATATTATTCGTTCTCAGCGTGTAACGTAAGTCATCATTATCAACTATTAAACAGAAGTTATATATAGATTAGCAAGAAAACTCACCTTAGCAGCAATAAGACCCCTATTTTGAGCCACGTCACACATCAAAATCACACTACATTTATCTGCAACTTATTTAAAGCTCCCATAATCCCAATCCTTAATATGCTAGCTCCCGCCACAAATAACTGCCTTCAAATCAAGAGACGGTATGAGTTACGTAAGCCAACTGTACCTGAATCCCAACAATTCCAAAAAAAACCTTACAATAACATGTATATGCCACAAAAACTATTAACAAAAAGTGAGCACATGCATACCTCTTGCTAACCTTGCTCCTTCACATCTGCTTCGTCTCTGAATGCTTCTAACTATCAGAAGTCGCATTCCCATCTACATCGATTTCAAAAAAGAAATCCAAATTATAGATGCACACATACATATATAATACGTAGTAATTAATAAAAAAAATGATAATAATAAAAAGGAAAAAAAAACAAAAAAAACAAAACAAAACCAAAAACAAAATTTATGTCAAGTGGAGGTATCATTACTTGTAGAAATACAAACCCCATCAACATCATCATCTACTTCATGATCTCGTTATTGATATCTCTTCACATTTTGAGCCCTCACATGTGGTCAATATCACCAATTTCATCATTTGCTTATGACAACGTATATTTCAATGGTAGTTTCTTTATTATTGCATTTTACACCACATTGGTCAAATTTATTTTGTTTGGGGCAAAAAGTAATCCTGAAACATACCTGCGAAGCCTTTACAATTATGTTACTGAGCCCATAGAAGCTTCGCATCATGACCATCTTTTTCCTCATTAACATGGCAGAAGGTGCTACTCCTGCAAGTTATCACAAAGTATCATCATAAGTTAAACACCACAATAAGCATTATCCAAACATACTATATAACACAAATTTCCACCTTGACTATAGTCGTTATGTATTTCACAGGATCTACGATGCATACCTGCGCCTGAAAGGGTAAAACGGCAATACCAGCAGAGGTTTAATCAGGTTATCACAAAGAACATATGAAAGTTATTAAGCACGCGCATTTTCAGATCACCTACCATGCACGCACTGGTGCTGAATTCTCCTTTTGCGAACACCAGCGGCAATATCCTGAGAGGGCTGTTATTTGAAAAATGTCAGTTCCGTGTGGCTATACAGGCAAGTGAATGATAAGTGAGAACCTGCGTTGCCTATAAATGGGGCGCCACCTGAAGCCGAAACAGTAGATGTGCATATGTTCATAGGAGTGGTAGTAGGGCGAATCCCAAATGACGTATCTGCAGCGAAAATACAAATAAGTAAGTACCTGCATTACGTGTTTGCGTATCCCATGTAGTCACATTCAAAGTCATCAGAATGTGATGATGAGTAAGAAGCGCTGGTACCTTGAAGTGCTTTTCCCCTTGACAGGCGTCATCTTGGTTGTTATTTGAAGTGTTCTAGAAGAACATCTGTAGCTTCATGTCGACTGATCCCGAACAGAAAATCCAGCGTCTCTGGGCCACCTGGTGGAACTGTACACAAAAGTTTGATCGCTGAATAAGCTTTTGATCTTGACAGTCCAACTCTACTGTTGTCACCTGCAATTAAAAAAATATAAACTTGGTGAACGCTCTCATCAGATCAGTTTCTCATTTAGTTTGCTTTAAATATAATCTAGGAAGGAATGTGTAATTCTTAATTGCATCAATAGAATATTATTGGGTTGGCTATGTCAGATATCAAAGTAATTTTAGCACACCGTAATGCTGTTGTAAATCCACGTTGAAACAACCACATAACCATTAGAACGCGTATTAAGATTCCTCAATTTAACAACCCAGTGCCCAGCTTTCTTTTGCCATTCTCAGTTGTATGCATACAATATGCATAAGCATTATCCAAGTTCGGTGATGCATACTACTTATAGGTTGTAATGAACGCGAGACGGTGAGAATGAATATAATAAATGTTGTTCATATATGATTGTAGTTCATTGTAGCAAAGACGGGAAAAATATCAAAAGGAGTCAAAATTTATACGTTTACCTAAGTGAATTATCACGCAGCTTCTTGCCAGTATGTTGAACTACCGCGTCAATCTTGAGGCTGTGTAACGTTCTCCATTAGTAACCTAGCAAAAAGATGGCGCGACTATAAATATTTTCAGCTTATACCACCTAAATAAAGGTTATACACCACCTTTAACCCTGTTTATTTAACTATCAATGTCACCGTAAAGTTGGATTTTAGTCCTTTTCGGCCATCTTTGGAATCATAACATACCACCTTAAAATTGTTAAATATTCAAACTTAATAGACGATCGAACAAAGACTTGAACACGAAACCTCATTTTGCCATTATAAGCCAAAAATCTAATTCTTCCTTTTAGTTCTTTGTATCAAGACAAATACCAATTTAGCAAAGAAAAAAGTTACTCGTCGACCACTTTTTCAAGTGTATCAAATGTAGATTGTCATCTCGCATCATCGCTTTACACTCAACATCTCCCAGAACCATAAAAATCAAATATTACTCAAAACCGACATAATTAAATGATAACCCTAAAATCGATAGCGATAAAAAACCCAAATTAACGGAACCCTAATTTGTAAAAAAAAATTAACATACCCCAAATTAACGTTCGTGTTTAAGTCATGAGAATGAACATGGTATTTTTTCAGATATAAATTGACACAAAGTCTTAAAAACTCAAATCAAGGAAAAAAAGGATTGATGGATTGAAGAACATACTCAGATTCGCAGGAGGAAATAACGATGACCGGATGTGGGTTCTAGAAGAGCTTGGTGGAAAGCGGTATTCGATTCTAGAAAGTGTTAGCATGATTCGTCTTGTCCATCTTCATTTGTGGATGATTGTTTAGAAAATTTCTGGAGTATGGGAGATAGAGATAGTGAAGAAGGATCTGGAGAAGCTAGAGATATTGAAGATACAATGAGGCGGTGAAGTACCATTTAATGCTCATTTAATGCTGACCCACTCATTTTGAAACACGTGTCCACTAAAACTGTTTGTGACAAACTCATGTCCTGAAGGAATGTGTAATTCTTAATTGCATCAATAGAATATTATTGGGTTGGCTATGTCAGATATCAAAGTAATTTTAGCACACCGTAATGCTGTTGTAAATCCACGTTGAAACAACCACATAACCATTAGAACGCGTATTAAGATTCCTCAATTTAACAACCCAAAGCCCGACTTTCTTTTGCCATTCTCGGTTGTATGCATACAATATGCATAAGCATTATCCAAGTTCGTGATGCATACTACTTATAGGTTGTAATGAACGCGAGACAGTGAGAATGAATATAATAAATGTTGTTCATATATGATTGTAGTTCATTGTAGCAAAGACGGGAAAAATATCAAAAGGAGTCAAAATTTATACGCTTACCTAAGTGAATTATCACGCAGACTTCTTGCCAAGATGTTGAACTACCGCGTCAATCTTGAGGCTGTGTAACGTTCTCCATTAGTAACCTAGCAAAAAGATGGCGCGACTATAAATATTTTCAGCTTATACCACCTAAATAAAGGTTATACACCACCTTTAACCCTGTTTATTTAACTATCAATGTCACCGTAAAGTTGGATTTTAGTCCTTTTCGGCCATCTTTGGAATCATAACATACCACCTTAAAATTGTTAAATATTCAAACTTAATAGACGACTGAACAGCACTTCGAACACGAAACCTCATTTTTGCCATTATAAGCCAAAAATCTAATTCTTCCTTTTAGTTCTTTGTATCAAGACAAATACCAATTTAGCAAAGAAAAAAAGTTACTCACGACCACTTTTTCAAGTGTATCAAATGTAGATTGTCATCTCGCATCATCGCTTACTGACCAACATCTCCCCGTAACCATAAAAATCAAATATTACTCAAAACTGACATAATTAAATGATAACCCTAAAAATCGATAGCGATAAAAAAAAACCCAAATTAACGGAACCCTAATTTGTAAAAAAAAAAATTAACATACCCCAAATTAACGTTCAGGTTTAAGTCATGAGAATGAACATGGTATTTTTTTCGTATATAAATTGACACAAAGTCTTAAAAAACTCAAATCAAGGAAAAAAAAGGATTGGATGGATTGAAGAACATACTCAGATTCGCAGGAGGAAATAACGATGACCGGATGTGGGTTCTAGAAGAGCTTGGTGGAAAGCGGTATTCGATTCTAGAAAGTGTTAGCATGATTCGTCTTGTCCATCTTCATTTGTGGATGATTGTTTAGAAAATTTCTGGAGTATGGGAGATAGAGATAGTGAAGAAGGATCTGGAGAAGCTAGAGATATTGAAGATACAATGAGGCGGTGAAGTACCATTTAATGCTCATTTAATGCTGACCCACTCATTTTGAAACACGTGTCCACTAAAACTGTTTGTGACAAACTCATGTCACCTTTAACCCTGTTTATTTAACTATCAATGTCACCGTAAAGTTGGATTTTAGTCCTTTTCGGCCATCTTTGGAATCATAACATACCACCTTAAAATTGTTAAATATTCAAACTTAATAGACGACTGAACAGCACTTCGAACACGAAACCTCATTTTTGCCATTATAAGCCAAAAAATCTAATTCTTCCTTTTAGTTCTTTGTATCAAGACAAATACCAATTTAGCAAAGAAAAAAAAGTTACCTGCTGACCACTTTTTTCAAGTGTATCAAATGTAGATTGTCATCTCGCATCATCGCTTACTGACCAACATCTCCCCAGTAACCATAAAAATCAAATATTACTCAAACCCATATAATTAAATGATAACCCTAAAATCGATAGCGATAAAAAAAAACCCAAATTAACGGAACCCTAATTTGTAAAAAAAAAAAATTAACATACCCCAAATTAACGTTCAGGTTTAAGTCATGAGAATGAACATGGTATTTTTTTCGTATATAAATTGACACAAAGTCTTAAAAAACTCAAATCAAGGAAAAAAAGGATTGGATGGATTGAAGAACATACTCAGATTCGCAGGAGGAAATAACGATGACCGGATGTGGGTTCTAGAAGAGCTTGGTGGAAAGCGGTATTCGATTCTAGAAAGTGTTAGCATGATTCGTCTTGTCCATCTTCATTTGTGGATGATTGTTTAGAAAATTTCGGAGTATGGGAGATAGAGATAGTGAAGAAGGATCTGGAGAAGTTTAGAGATATGAAGATACAATGGCGGTGAAGACCATTTAACGCTCATTTAATACTGACCCACTCATTTTGAAACACGTGTCCACTAAAACTGTTTGTGACAAACTCATGTCCTACCTTTTAGTTAAATTAGATAATAACAAATAAGTATAATAAACTTTTCATCCCAAGTTCTACCTAACTTGATTCTTATCTGAATAAACACATAAACCGACTTTCTTTTTTTAAATAAAAAAAACTTAAATCCCGTTTAAATCTCCACCCAAATCTGTTCACATCCTATTCTCGAACCATCTTTTCTTTTCAATAATTTTATTCCATTAAACCATATATTTATATAACTCAAACCCTACTAGATCTTCATTCATTTTCCAAATCTACAACAATGTCAACCATCATCAACAAAACCTTCATCTTCACACTCCTCTTCCTTATCGGATTTTTAAATTTCATCGACGGATTATGGTCGAGTTGTGGCGACGAAAGGATCATCATATTCTCCCCAAAAAGAAAAGACAAGCCTTATCTAGCACTTCTTCGCCCTGGTCGTATGGACGTTCACAATCACATGTCATATTTTACTCCAAGCGGATTCCATTTGCTAGCCTCCAACTATCATAATCTCACACAACACAATCTCTTTGAAGAAATTTAGAATTTGATCCGCAAGGTTGAAATCACCCCAGCTGAAGTAGCAGAGCAACTACTTAAGGATGATGACCCGGATATTGCGATTTGTGGCCTTATTGATTTTTTTGAGGTGAAGAAGAAGGAGAATGAAAAAGCCAAAATAAAGGCAAAGGAAGAAGAAGAACGACTTGCGAAAGGAAAGGAAAAATGCAACAAGATAAATTAGCTGTGAAAGAAAACGATAAAAAGCAAGAAAGCGATGATAATTAAATTACCAATTAAGAAGTTTCATGTTCATTGCCTAAAGTCAGTTTAATTTAATTAACCTGAAATCATTTGGTTTGATGTTACTTCAGCTTGTAGTTTTAATATGATCTTTAATACTCGTAACCTTAAATATTCACAAAATGTGACACTTACATGCTTTTTAATGGATAAGATATTGCTACCTCCTCAAAATAAGATTAACACGTTTTTATTTTATTTTTCCTAATTTTTTTTTTTTTTTTTTTTTTTTTAATTATAATATAAAACTGCGAAACAAGAAAATACATAATTGAAAATATAAAGTTTGACATAAGTGTTAAAACATAAAAGATATTAAACAAAAAACCATAAAAATGTCTTTGTCCTGTTATAAAGTGGGCAAAACTGCTGAAAAAAGTGTAGAACTTAAAATATAAAGTTTGTTAAAAAAAAATATTAAAAAAAAATGATCAAAAAAGTATAAAAACTGTATTGTCTTGTCAATAATGTGACTAAAAGAGGGGTGAATGAGATAAGGTGGTTGGAATAGTACAATACATTTTTATTTTATGTCTGATTCAATATTTTGCATATTATATATTCGTCGGGATTGTAAGAAAACTCAACGTTTGATTGAAGTGATTATCGTGAAGATGTTTATCACTAAAAAAATTTACAAAAGAAACCATGACTTAAAAGTTAAAAAAGCGCGATTTGGTCAAAGAAGAAAGAGTTGGTGTTGTACCCGGCTAGGCTTCTCTAAATTTCTAATTTCAACGACTATGTGGCTTATATGGTAATAAAAAAGACTACAAGCCAAACGATCATTAGGTTGGGCGTTATGTTGGTGGTAGACCACTTGGTGGCGCCATCAACCGTAAGCCATCCCCACTGCACACATATTCAACCGCACGTGAAGGTCCATCTCATGAATTGGTTTTGTGTTTATTTGTGGGATGTATTGCGGTGCATGTTTGTATAAAGTGAGGTATGTTTATATGTTTGGCTTTGTCTTGACCATTACACATTTTTTATGATGGACTTGGTATTATGCTGAATGGTGATGTAACGCCGACGTAAAAGTGATAGATTTGATTACCATAACACTTAGCCTTATAAAAATATCATTCTCCGACTACGTCTTGTCTGTCTAATAGTTGGTGTGTATTGGTTTAGGACTAGACTATGTTCGGCTAATTCCCTGAGAATGCTAGTCATGTCTGATGGTTTTCATGCGAATACATCCAGGCTGTTTGCCAGTAGTTATACCAGTTGATTCTGAACCTATGTAGAGAGGTTGGTTCCGATTGTGATGGGTTGATATGGGTATTCGGGGTTTATGATGACTTTTGCCTATTTGGGATTATCTCCCGAAATAGATTCCTATGCGATCTCTTTGATATTACTTTCTTAAACGGCGGCTGCTAGGCTTGCGTCTTTGCCAAGGTAGTCACTTTTTACTGTGGCGACTCCTGCTCTTGCTGGGAATTTTACCAAAGATGTTATGGTTGAAACTTTCATGCTAAGCTTCTGAAGGGCTTTCCTTTCGAGTATGACGTCGTACTTAGATGTTGATTTGACAATGTGGAATTGTAGGATGATTGCTCTCGACAGCGGTTATGTTCCTACTGTGAGTTCTAGGGTGACTAAGCCCTCAGGATAAGATCTTTCTCCTGAGAAGCTAGTTAATTGTGTGGTTGGTAGTTTTAGGTTGGACCTAACGTGCTCTGGAGTTTGTTGAAGGAGTATTCATACATTATGTCGACTGAACTCCATCCGTCCATGTATATTCTGCTGACCTTATATGAGGCTATCATTGCTGTGATGACAACGGGGTCGGATGATGGTATAAAGGTATCCTATGGAATGTCTTGTGGTGGTGTTTCCAGTTTTCCATGACCTCGTTGCTTCTTTTCGTGTATGAGTTCCATGATTGGATAATGTTGAAACTCCCTATCTGTTCCCTGAGGGTCCCGTGTTTAATTTAGTTGTTTTTGTCTACCCTGGATAGACTATCAGGGTGGTCAAATTTGTTTAATCAAGAAATGGGACTGGCCATGAGAGAGTATGCTCTAAGATATCCAGGGTCGGCTAGATTAGGAAAATGTTCTATCTTACCCTCAGTAAGCGCCATAGCGTAGGATTTAACTAGGTGTATGTTTGGAAGTTGTTCCGAGTGTATCGTAGGATATATGCTATTTTCAAGGGAGGGTCTAGGAGAGAATGTCAGGGTGTCTTCCTAAGTGTTATACCCAGGGTAGTTGCTAGGTAATGTCTTATCTTGCTTATTGTATGTAAAGTAATGGGGGAAAAGATATGTAGGTTGGTATGTATTTACCTAAGAACTAGCCAACCCTCATGCATTCTGATAACATCAAATAGTCCTGAATATTAAGTGTCAATTTCCCCCGATAATGCTCGTTATTTATATCATTTATATGGATTTACGCTTGTTTTCCATTGTTTTCCACTTTCAGGTAAATTGCGAGCATTGGAGCTAAAGAGACGCGGAAATGGAAACATTACTAAAGATTTATCACAATATGCTTATTTTGAAGAAGTTACGGCATAACTCGTCTCTCACATTACGCCGTAACTATTGCGTGACCGAAGTCCAACTTATCAAGAGGTTACGGGTAACTCTTCCCAAAGGTTACGACGTAACTCCATTAGGTCAAAAGAGGTTCCACGCTGATACTTACGCCAGTAACTCATCGCATCACTTACGACGCAACCGAGATTATTGAAGACTACGGCGTAACCACTTATAAGGTTCGCCGTAACTAGCGCATCTAGTGCATTTACGAAGAAATAGAGGTTACGCGTAACTCCTCTATTAGTTACGCCAGAACCCGGACACGGCCTATAAATACCCCATGAATTTTAGCATTTCAAAGCATCCCATTCCACACACAACACTCTGAGAACGTGGGAAAAAGCTCAAGGAAGGTCTAGGGGAGCATACGGAGCTGTTTCAAAGGGAGAAGTCACACCATTACGATAAGCTTTAGCATTTATTATTTCTTTTACTTTCAATTCATGTATTTCGTACCTTTGAATATTGAATTGATGTGCAGGATTAATATGAGCTGCTAAGCACCCTTGGTGCTAGCCTAGTTATGATTCCTTAATTGTTTTGTTTGCGTTTACCTTTACTTCCGCACAATTATTTCTAAGTGTATGCATGCATAGTTCTTTGGTAGTAACCCTTGGTTCGGTAGTTTTGAATGGCGATAGAGGCCAATTGCCTAGGAGATATGACCAACCCGACCCTAGGTGAGCGGATCGAGACGGAAGGGTAAGATATGACCAACCGACGACCCTTTCTACTTGTGCGATTCGACCAACCGATCACCTATCGCTTGGATGAACTTAAGAATTGGGGGTGTAGTGTTTAAGTACCTAACGGCCGGGCACTTACTATTTAGAATATAGCATGTAGCGGTACTTAATGACTCGGCTTAGGGACCAGAACAACAGGACTTATGACGGTGCGCTGATTTCTCTGTGGTGGCAACTTTGCCGATAGGTTAGGGCGAATTGACCAAATGTCGTCCTCTCGAATTTGACCCCACCAAGTAATTGGAAGTAGATAGACGTAGACATAACTAGCTAGGAGGATTAACTAGGTTAGCAACACTATTCCCTATTGATTTCCCTTTACCATTTATTTGCTTTTATATTCTGCATTAGTAGTTTAATTAATTAAATACCTATCGAAACCATTATAATTCGTGAAAATTAGACTTAGTAATAATCCAACACACATAGCTCTTGGGACGACCTCGGCTTTACCATTTACTACACTACACACGACCGGTACACCGCCCGATAGTGCATTAGGGTAGACCATAGGTATAGCGAGGCACTATAAATATTAAGACCAGTCAAGAAACTGCATCAAGTTTTTGGCGCACGGGAGTTATATTAGGATTGATATTAAGTCTTTCATTTCATTTTTAAACTTTTCTCACGATCATATTTCAAGTTTTCGGTACCATGGAAGCTATTAACATCGATAACCTCACTCTTGAAGAATATTTAGCATTGACAAGAGAAGAATAAGGGCTGTGGATTGTTAGGCCACCATTGCGTAAGATGCTCAATTCAAATCAAACCTCAATTCATGAGGGAATTGCGTGCAAACCCCTTCTCTGGAAGCATCACCGATGATGCCCATGAACATGTAGACAACGGCGAATACATTTTCAACCTATTCACAATCCCCAGAGTCTCACACGATGCTATAATGCTACGAGTATTTCCTATTTCTCTTATGGGAGCTGCAAAAAGATGGGTCGATCGATTACCTGCAGGGACTGTCAACACTTGGCCTATCTTAAAAAAATATTTTATTCTGAGATATTGTCCTCCATCAAAGACGGCTAAGCAAATGGAATAAATTTATAACTTCAAGCAAGAGAGTGATGAAACATTATACCAAGCTTGGGAAAGATACAACGAATTGTTATACAAGTGCCCTACTCACGATCTCAACAACCAACAAAAAGTGAACGTCTTTTACAAGGGACTGAACATCTCTTCAAGACAAATGATTGATTCTCAAGGGCCAATTCCTAGTATGACACCCACCATGGCTTTGGAAACTATTCAAAAATGGCGGACCACTCTCAAAAATGGCACAATAGAGGAGCAACCAAGTAAAAATAATGATATTGAGGGCCTTGCGACAATAAACAACAAATTAGAAAGCCTTGGAAGAGAAATGAAGAAGCTCAAGGAAAATGTGCATTCCATTCAAGTGGAGCGAGACGGGCTCGTCCTTCTAAAGAATGTTCCTCCAATGAAGAAGTTAAAAGGATCGGAGAAGTGAACTATGGGAAAGAATTCCTTCAACAGCTACAATAATTACGGACCTAGGTATCGTGAAAAATCCCGGTTCTACACAAGAATCAACAATAATACTCCTAAACCTAGCCTTGAAGAAATAATGCACCGACACATTGAAGAATCGATGAAAAAGGAAGATAGACTCAAGGAATGGATGGTCAAAGTAAAGGAGGACACCAATATGAACCTACGTAACCAAGATGTTGCAATTAAGAACCTCGAAACACAAATTGGGCAATTAGCTAAGAAACTTGAAACAAGTAATGCTAAAGCCATTTCCTGCAAGGCCATTTGCGCAGGATAAAGCAAAAAGGAGCAATGCACATCCTCTATCACTAATGATCTCTCGGGATTAACTACCTAAGAGAGATGATAAAGCGAAGACGACGAGTTCCTACCAAGCCAACTTCCCGAAAAGCGCAATACCGGAAAGTTTTCTTCTCCTTGCACTATTGGTAACGTTAAGATTCCGCATTAGGCGATTTAAGGGATGGGGTTAACCTTATCTCAACTACTTTATTTGAAAAATAAAACTTACCAATTTAAAAGAAATAACTATTATGATTGAAATGGCGGACTCTCTAAGGTTTGCACTGAGGGGTTGTGAACAATGTGCTTTTAAAATTGGAAATTTTTCTTCCCACCAATTTTGTAGTTATTGACATGGGAAAGCGGGAGGCTTACAACTTGATTGTTGAAAGACCTTTTACGCCACTTGTAGGGCTCAAATTATGGTTTTGAAAAACAAATTTCCTTGGGGACCGAAAATGAACGAATAACTTTTAGTATGAATGAGCATTTAAAACCAAAACCGAAATTTCTAATAATGTTCAATCATTGAACCCCACTCTACACTCTAAGCCTATTATCGATAATCGTAAAGAAAGTATTGATCATTGTAAGCAGAAACAGGATGAAATTGTCCAAAGCATTGACGAAACTCTGAGTCCAAACAAACATTTTTGCAACTCGATGTCAACCAAAGAATGCTAATCATCATGGCCTCCGTTTACTTGTCCTCAAAAATGTGAAAGAAAAGCTAATGAATGGATTTACCCTCATAAGGGAGAGAAACATGATGTTGAATTAGCATTGGAAGATTGGTATAAATTAAAGCTTGAAGCTCGAAATTTATTAAGGAACCGATCAAGCGGATGGGTGCAACCATCTCACCGACATCGAGGCGGAACAAGATCCAACTTCAAAGATTATCGATAATATTATTACTAAAGATGATGACCAAGGAGAATCATGTGATAAATGGCTTTCACATAAGTTGGGAACAATTGGGCTCAATAATTCTACAAGGAAAAAGGGCTTGATAATTGGATGAATGAATACCAACGAATGATGGAAGTGAGGAAAGTTCAAAGGCCCCCATAGAGCCCCCGACTCGAGTCTAACTTAAAGACTCGTTAATAAAGAAAAGTGCTCTTTCGGAGACAACCCGAATTATCCCTTTCTTTTGTTTTTATTTCCTTTCATTGGTTTTGTGTTTTCTAACCATTTTGCAGGAGACAAAGAAGTAATTATTGCTGCATTCTTGATCTAAACGAGTTACTGGCGTAACTCATCTTGGTGATTACGCCAGTAACCAACATTTTAGTAGCGTAATTCTTGATGCATTACTAATTACGGCGTAATACCATCTCGGTTATTATGCCGTAACTATTCGCTTCACAACTCATACCGAGTTTTGCCGATTCTGGTAAATCTATCATAGGAGTTACGACATAACTCTCCTCTGCTTTAATTCTTTCATTTTAAAACACGGTAACATTGTATTAGTTTTAAATGAACTTTGTGGGTGTGTTCCTGTAAACCCTCACGAGACTTCACTCGTCCACTTGGGACACCAAGTGGTTTAAAACTTGTTGCATTCGCTAAATGCAACAATGATTCCTACGAAAGTGAGTTAGGTTTGTTTTTCATTTTATTTTTCTTTTTATAATTATGCTTGTTGGTCACTGTGATTTCGTGGATTGAAGTTTGTTCATGGCGCTTAAACGAAGGCACGGTTCTTTCTCGGGCCTTCTTCTTTTGGAGTAAATTTGGGAAGTTCTCGCCTAATTCTACCTTTCTCTTCATTTTATTTTAATGCCTAGTACAAAAGGGACTTTGTACAATTCAAGTGGGGGATGGGAGTAGAATTATCTCTTGAACTTTATTTCGCCTCATTTTTCTAGTTTATTTTGAAAAATTATGCCATTTTTATAATTTTGACATATTTTTCCGAACCTAACTAGATTAGACCTTAGCCGAGCACATACAACCCTTGACATTACATGGTGAGATTAGCCTTATCCGTTTCCTATATTTTACCCCAAATCCACCAAATTATGAGTGTGTCGGTAGCTTGTAAACTTTAGAATTTGGCCTTTGCATCATTTCGAGACCATAGACGAGGTATGTTGAGTTAGCTCAATGTATTTGGACTTTTCAGTTTTAGAAGGCAGTATTATAGGATTATCACACAAACAGCCTACCATTGTGAGTCTATCGATTAGTCACCTCAACTTTTCGAATGTGAAACCCTTTTGTTGCACTCCCCTTTAGTGCAAGATACCCCTAGATACACCCTTCTGAGCCATTCCTTTTATTTTGTCAACCCAATATATTGTTTCGTTACACCCTTACACCTTAGCCTACCCTGTAGTCTTTATTTGTAATTGCGAAATCATCATTTGCCTAAGTTCAAGGTTCGAGTGGAAAGGTTTGGAAATCACGCTTTCATCGACAACATTTATGAAGATTATTGAAGACCCCCGGAATTCCATTTGTTCATCTCAAGTGGGGGGATGTTATGTTATTATGTTCAACCAAAAAAAAGTGACTCGAAAAAAAAAAATAGTTGATTAAGTTATGATATTGTAAAGTGCGATGTTATAAGCACTATAGTATGAGCTTTATTGATTAGTATCGAGGAGGCCACCTCGGTCACATTAGAAGATTGGAGTTGGAGTTATACCAATCAAGAAGAAAAGGTAGTGTGCCCATCACGACGTCCTCTAATGACACATCTACCTTGCATTTCATGATCCGGTCTCTAGACTTCTAAGCTTGAACTTTGGGCGGACGGTGAAGTGGTGATGACTTAGTTATAGATTTAGACTACACGCTTGTTTTTCATTTTACACCAATTATATATCCCATGTCTTATCCCGCCTTTAGTCATGAAGCGTGTCTAGGTGATGCAATGAGCAATCTTTGGTGTCTTGGCCATGGATTTGGTCATGTATCATTGATTTTGTCCACTTCATTGTGACATGTTAGTAATGACGAGTCACCCTTAACCTTTGTCGTGTCTACCCATATTGCCTTCGAGAATTGTTTAGCCCTTAACTCTAGTGGTGGAGATTTGTGTAACCGCCAAGCTTATGATAGAATACATGCTATGATCGTGCGATTGGTGATCACCCAAATTGACACTTAGAATAGTTGAGAGATTTGAGTGTGTGTTCCCTTTCGTGAGGTGTTCGGCTTTGTTTTATTCTAGCATAGGGATTTGTAAACTCATATTTTTCGGGTTTTGGGAGATATCTTTTAGGAATCTATCTAATAAGGTCTACTTGAGGGCAAGTAGAGTTTAAGTGGGGGATATTTGATAACATCAAATAGTCCCGAATATTAAGTGTCAATTTCCCGATAATGCTCGTTATTTATATCATTTATATGGATTTACGCTTGTTTTCTATTGTTTTTCACTTTGAGGTAAATTGCGAGCATTGGAGCTAAAGAGACTTGGAAATGGAAACATTACCAAAGATTTATCACAGTATGCTTATTTTGAAGAAGTTACGGCGTAACTCGTCTCTCACATTACGCCGTAACTATTGCGTGACCGAGAAGTCCAACTTATCAAGAGGTTATGGCGTAACTCTTCCCAAAGGTTACGACGTAACTCCATTAGGACAAAAGAGGTTCCACGACAGCGATACTTACGCGTAACTCATGCATCACTTACGACGTAACCGAGTTTATTGAAGACTACGACGTAACCACTTATAAGGTTACGCCGTAACTAGCGCATCTAGTGCATTTACGAAGAAATAGAAGGTTACGGGCGTAACTCCTCTATTAGTTACGCCGTAACCCGGACCTAGCCTATAAATACTCCACGAATTCCAGCATTTCAAAGTATCACATTTCACACACAACACTCTGAGAACGTGGGAAAAAGCTCAAGGCAGGTCTAGGGGAGCATACGGAGATGTTTCCAAGGTAGAAGTCACACCATTACGATAAGCTTTAGCATTTAATATTTCTTTTACTTTCAATTAATGTATTTCGTACCTTTGAATATTGAATTGACGTGCATGATTAATATGAGCGGCTAAGCACCCTTTGGTGCTAGCCTAGTTATGATTCCTTAATTGTTTTGTTTGCGTTTACCTTTACTTCCGTACAATTATTTCCAAGTGTATGCATGCATAGTTCTTTGGTAGTAACCCTTGGTTCGGTAGTTTTGAATGGCGATAGAGGCCAATTGCCTAGGAGATATGACCAACTGACCCTAGGTGAGCGGATGAGACGGGAAGGGTAAGATGTGACCAACCGACGACCCTTTCTACTTGTGCGATTTGACCAACCGATCACCTATCGTTTGGATGAACTTAAGAATTGGGGGTGTAGTGTCTAAGTTCCTAACGGCGGGCACTCACTATTTAGAATCTAGCATGTAGCGGTACTTAATGACTCGGCTTAGGGACCGGGAACAACAGGACTTATGACGGTGCACCGATTTCTCTATGGTGGCATCTTTGCCGATAGGTTAGGCGAATTGACCAAATGATGTCCTCTCGAATTTGACCCTACCAAGTAATTGGAAGTAGGTAGACGTATACATAACTAGCTAGGAGGATTAACTAGGTTAGCACCACTATTCTCTATTGATTTCCTTTACCATTTATTTGCTTTTATATTTTGCATTAGTAGTTTAATTAATTAAATACCTATCGAAACCATTATAATTACATGACAATTAGACTTAGTAATAATCCAACACACATAGCTCTTGGGACGACCTCGGCTTTACCATTTACTACACTACACACGACCGGGTACACTGCCCGTTAGTGCATTAGGGTAGACCATAGGTATAGCGAGACACTATAAATATTAAGACCTGATCAGTAAAACCTGCATCACATTCTTACTTGCTTTATCCTAACTTTTTAATCAAGAACTATGTGTCAATTGAGTAAATTTGCACTATCTTGACTTTACACAAGTAAAATATTAACTAATACAAATTAACATTCTCACTTTTACCGTAGTCATCTTATTACCCTTTTAACAATTTTTGTTGTAACACCTTACCTTCTATATTTCATTTTAAAGATTT
Organism: Chrysanthemum lavandulifolium; assembly: GCA_022545495.1. Taxonomy (NCBI): domain Eukaryota; kingdom Viridiplantae; phylum Streptophyta; class Magnoliopsida; order Asterales; family Asteraceae; genus Chrysanthemum; species Chrysanthemum lavandulifolium. The sequence goes on from CM040245.1 coordinate 125,703,013, forward strand.
CCGCCAAGTATTATGGGTCACTAGGGAAATCTTAAGTCACTTTGACTTTCACAATTCAATATTGACTAATACCTTCACATTCTACTATGGTCATTCCATTATTCCCTTTACGTTTTTTACTATAATGCCTTGCTTCCTTTACTTATTTGTATAAATTCTTCGTCAAAGACTATAAGTCTCGTAGAAAAATTCAGCACTTTGACTTCAGAAAGTCAAACTATAACTTATATCGTCACATTTACACATAAGGGTGCTAAATAAAATTATCATCTACTAATATCATTACTTACATTTTGTACCACACCACAAGGTATGATATAGCATCATTACAAATTCTTAATCCTTTCGAGTGATACTATAGACTCCTAATGGTAGGGTTCGCATAACATCCCAATTTAAGTCATGATCTAATTCCTATCTCACCTATATTAGTTCTTCTTCTAACTAATTTTACGGTCTCGATTTCTATCCCTTATCCTACTCATGCTATATCGGGAACGCATAAGCCCACTCATTTACACTTCCTCATTTACATGGAAAGGCGTCCCAATCGATTTAAATCACGAAACATAAATTCATGATTCGGCGATTCACAATTTCTTTAATTAAATTAAAAGGTGTTCTAGTCCATTTAACTAAGGAAATCATAAATTGTCCTACTTATACACCTTCGACACAACACTCGTGCCTATTAATTGTTTTTACTTTCCTTTCTTTTTTTCCCATTTTATATTCATTGTTTGTAAATTAAATATTTCACTTTTAACGTTTCTCTTTTATAGCTTGGATCCGTTTTACCTTAACATTTCAAGCTCGGTCATCCTGGAGGATACCATCATTAAGGTCATTAACTTGGTCATCCCGAAGGATACCATCATTAACATCATTTACTTGGTCATCTCGAAAGATACCATCATTAACATTATTAACTTGGTAATCTTGAAAGATACCATCATTAATATCATTATCTTGGTCATTCCGAAGGATACCATCATTAATATCATTAACTTGGTCATCTCGAAAGATACCATCATTAAAATCATCAACTTGGTCATCCTGAAGGATACCATCATTAACATCATTAGCTCTGCTATCTCGAAGGATGCCATCATTAACTAATTGGTTATATGATAGCCATCTTTAACCTTTCACATTCTTAACATTGGATCCAAGCCATTAACATTTTAATACACACACTTTCCATTCCTTTTTATTAGTTTTAAGCAACCATCATCGGTATATGAAACCTATTTATCATATTTACACATTTACTATGTTTTTACACTTCTCATTACAATTTACATTCTTTAATTGGTGTTAACCATTTCCAAATCTTTACTATTGCCTCTTTTAGGCTACTCGATTCTTTTTCCACATCTAACCTTACATAGGTTAGAACGATAGCACTTTCATTAATTTACATTTATCCATTATATTTACTTTATACACTAACACGATCTCTTCGTGTTTAACTAGGCAACATATCCTTACGTTCTTACTTACATTTTTAACTCGTCTCTTTTTAGTTATTAACACTTTAGGTATACCATTTTCATCTCATCATTACATGTTATCGTTTCTTAATCCCATTATATAATTCTCATATTAATAGACACTTAATAATTAGTGTGTCAATTTTCATCTTACATTCACACATTATATTTTAGCACACTTATCATTACTACGTTCCATACTTTAAGCCTCAAATACTTTGACTCATTATTAGCCCATCTTTAATACCACTTACCATTTCTAATCATATTCTATTACCGCTACTCTTTCACACGTTCATATAATCATAATAAGATCACCGGCACTAACCGAGGTACTCGACGATCTAATCACTTAAACACTTCAAGTCCATGATAAGGATTAAAAACGTACGCTTTTAGGGGGTCATTTAAGCCCTATTTCGACATATTTTATATCCGTTACTGCTTAATTTCGTTTCTTTTTACTTTTTAGGTCTTTTGGAAGCAAAATGCTGGAATGAAGCACATTTGGATGAAAAGGAGCAAATACATGAATAAAATGGCAAAGTCAAGATCGAAACCACTCAAAGCTGATCAACAGTACCTGACGGCGTCCCAAACAAAGGGCGACGCCGTCTCTCTATAAAGACTTGTTCAAAACATGCACGCGACGGCTCAATGAAAATTCTGGTCACATAATCTGACGGCGTCACGCTTTAATAAAGGAGGGCGTCACCCACATTTTTCAACTCAGACGGCCCAGATCTAGAAGCAAGACGACGTCCCAACTGAAGACCAACGGCGTCACAACTCTAAGGTGACGTCGTCCCATCGATGACTTGGCCTAAACGAAACCCTAATGATGACAAGCTGACAATGTCCCATGCAAAAGGTGACGCCGTCGCAGTAGTAAATCTATATATAGAATTTGATTTTTCTGTATTTTAAGAGGTAGACTTTTGTAGAAAAAACCCTAAATCATTTGTAGTCCAAATTGGACAGTATCTTAGGGTCCCATACCCTATTTTACACATCGAGATAAGTTTATTAATCCAAATTTTCATTATGTCTATCTCGTATTTGATTGATTGTTTGTATGCTTGCTTGTCTATCATATCTAGCTAAATTTCTTGTGTGTTTGCTTAGATCTATAAAACCTAGTTATTGAATATTGTTAGGTTGTTTCTTATCTTGATTGAAATTGGCTTAGGAGTGCAACTAGGCATCTTCATTGTATTTAATGCTTGAGTATGCTTTATGATGATATGGTCTATCGATGAAATAGCCTAGGCTTGCCGATTCCATAAGTTGTATACGAGGGATAACCTCAAAGAACTAGGGACTATGCATACCCTACGACCTTTAGGAATACAACACGTTAAGATAAAGGACATGACAACTCAATCGACCAATAAAAGATAACTATGGAGTAATAGTGTCTAGGTGAACATATTTTTAATCATCATACGAGCACACCTCAATTAGACATAAGCTATCCGTAGTAACTAGATAAATAGATAATTAGATAATTAGATAAAGTAGAGTAATCGGTAGAAGTACCACCCCCCCAACCAATTGCCCCGAGATTTTACCTTAGCTTTCTAAAATACCATAAAAAGATAAAAAATAATCATCCTCAACCCCACCTTCTCGTCATATATTTCTTACTAACATTCCTATTCCCCTAGAGAATGATAGCAATCCCTGAGGCTTACCCCATACTACACTAGAACGATTAGGTTCACTACCTAGGAGGTTGAAAAACTTGCTCGAAGAAAAGGAAGTTTTCTTTGACCCCGAACGCACCTTCCACGCGCATCAAGTTATTGCTCGAAGAAAAGGAAGTTTTCTTTGACCCCGAACGCACCTTCCACGCGCATCAAGTTTTTGGCGCCCCTGCCGGGGAATAGAATAGCTAGTTAGATTTCTATCTCGTTTAGGTTCCCTTACTTGATTCCTATCAAGTAAGATTTTTTCTCATTTTTATTAGCTTCCTTGTAGTCTATCCCCCTTCTTCGTGTCTTTGTTCGTAACCTTATCACTTTTTATCATGGAAGGTGATAACCCACCAAATCAACCACTTCCCAGCAACCCACCACCAATTGACCCGCCAAGAGGCCGTACTCTTGGTGAGTACTCTAGACCGAGCCATCCAGGCTATAGGAACACCATTGAGCTCCCCTTCGACACCATCCGATTGGTGCAAAACGGATGTGTATTCCATGAACTTCGTTCCGAAGATCCTAATTAGCATCTCAAGGACTTCCTTAAAATCGTTGACTCTATCGACTTTGATGCTACCACACGGGAGACCACGCGCTTACGTCTCTTCCAATTCTCTCTACCGGACCAAGCTAGTAATTAGCTTGAGCGACTTCCCGCCGGATCCATCTCAAGTAGGATGATCTCACCACTAGTTTCCTCGGCCAATTTTTCCCACTGGGGAGAACTACCAAACTAAGGAATGACAGCTTGATGTTCCAACAATGTCAAGGCGAAACTCTCTACGAGGCATGGACTCGATTCAAGGACTTGCTCTATAAAGTCCCTTGTCACAACATTGATCTTTGGATTCAAGTCCAAATCTCTTACGATCATGTCAATCCTTCCACTCGACAAACCATTGATTATGCTGCCGGTGGAAGGCTAAGTAACCTCAATGTTGAAACATGTTGGGAAGTCATCGAAGAGTTAGCACAATACGAAGAAGAAGAGTGGGAAGATCCGGTACTTCCTGAAGAAAATAGTTCTGATGCCCAAGAACAACTATTTAAGAGTATTGAGGAACAAGTAAATGAGTTGATGGAAATGACCACACGTGATCATAAGGAAGAATTTCGTGAACATAAGGACATGGTCAAAGAGTTTTTGCTTCCAAGAAAATGGTGACAAGATGAATTCGAGGACATAATGTTGACATTCGTCAACAACGAAGAAAAAGAAATACAACGCCTCGAAGCTCACATGAGAAAAACCCACGAAACTTTCTTGGAACTAGTTGACAACTTCATGATGAAACTCCGTGAAGAAATCGCAAAGAATGATATACCTAGAAAGATCGAAAAGGTATACGCGATACCAGAGCTCGTAAGTATAAATCCTGAGCCCTCTTCAATCCCAACAATCGAGACAATCCCTCTCAAAGACTCACAATTTGGCAAGAGCTCGTGTCTCAACACTCCTTGCATAAAATAAATATTTCCTAGAGACGTGTTCATTGGAAGGGTGCAAGTTTCACTTCCCAATTTCCATAACATAAGGAAACGTTCTTTTGGGTTCAAACCGGGTTTATTAGGTCAAGATAGATCATAACTAAGAATCTCTCAAAGTTGATAGAAGATGATCCCTTTCTAGGAGAAAGACTTGATTTACCCGCTACACCGAATTAGGTAAGGTTAGTATGATAGGAGCACACTCTTTTAGGCATATAAATTACCCATCACCTTCTCCTCACGTGGCATATTTCCACCCTAAGGTTGTGTATCGCTACTATCACCCGCACTTTAGCTTAAGTGTCGGGAAAACTTCCCCTTTATCCGTTAAATAAGGGTAGAGTCAAGCTCGTGACTCGAACAAAAACAAGCGCTTCTTGGGAGGCAACCCATGTTTATTTGTTTGAATGTTTGTTTTTAATTTTTATTTGTGTGTTTATATATCTCTTTCATTATTGTTTATTCTCATTTTAGACTTTGTGAAAATGCTTTATTTTATCTTTAACCTCATCTCAATTACATATAAAGGTATTTTACAAAAAGATAAGTGTAGGGAAGATCACATACGTTTTTGAAGAACATGAACATGAGAATTACAATTAGTGAAATTGATATATATGTGTGTTTGTTAAAGTCAAATACTTCTATCGAGTCATAATGGATGTTTTGTAGGAATTTTTCCGGGTTTTAAAGATGTAATTTTTCGAATTTTTTGAAAAACGAGACCACTTTCGGTCATGAAAACTGACGTTAGGATTAAAGCTCAGCGACGTCGAGCTATGTAAAACAAATTATCTGATTTTTCGTTTCGTGCAACTTAAAAATTTTTGGAAATTCCCAGATCATAATTTTCCAGAAAAACTGCAAACATCCATTCCACAAGCATTATATCTTACTTGCTTTCTAGTGTAGTAGTGTGCCATATATAGTTTTACCGCCGATTTTACGCGAATGTTTCGTTTGTTTTCTTATAAGTGTGCAGATTATATTTGGCAAGAAGAAGAAACACTAATTGGATGAAGCTTATTACTCATGCATTCTTCTTGGAAAAGAATTTAATCGCAACTTCACACGGATCCTACCGAGCTAATCAGGGGAGTACTAGTTTCTTTTCCTTACTTACCTTCCTTTATCATAACTTTGATACTTTCGGGGAACATTGGGGACAATGTTCAGTTTAAGTGTAGGGAGGGAGAATAAAACGGGAACTTAGAAACTATTCACTCACTTGATTATTTGTCTTGTCCTTGGTAATTTGTGTAATAAACTATGAGAAATATTGGTTAGGGCAATTTTAGCACCAAATTTAAAAATTTTAATGACATTTACGAGCTAAACTTTAGTCTTAATAAAGCGTCTCATGGATGAGAATTATATAACTAGCACAAAAACCGTATACCACTCAAATTCCACCACAAAAATGTGAGGTTCGCCCCTAGATCATTAGGAATAAAAGCATTCATCTTTAATGCTTAGAGAGTGTACCCGTAGTATAATAGATTCTAGAACTTGTTGTGTGATGCATTCTGAGATCGCTAGTGAGACTACACTTGTGTAGTTAGGAATAACTAAATGAAAAGAGGCATTAGGATAACCCTTGTTTGAAACCTGTATTATAATTACATCTTCCACATCGGTTGAGTAATTACCCCATAACCTTGCGATGTAATCATCTTTTGTACACGATACCCCTAGTTAACCCCTCAGAGCCTATCATTTTTGCGGTTCTCGTGATGTTTTGGTTTTCTGAAATATCAATGAAGAGCATTGTTTACAATCCACCCCCAAATGTACACCAAATCGCCTTAGCCTACCTTTTATGCACTCATCTTTAGTGCATTATTGTTATCATTGCTAAACCCTTAGTTCAAATATCTAGTTGCTTACATGGTTGCTAAGTCGAGTCATATCTTTTGTACACGTTTGGGACGATTGGGACTCATGGGTAAAGTGATATTTTATGGAGTAATGGGAAAGAGCGATAAATTCAAATTCCTTTGTCTACGTAATTAAATACTCCAAGTTTTTGATCTTTTCAAATCGGGTCAATTAGTGTTAGATATAAAAACTCAAGTGTAGGGATGCTCATAAATCTCTTATATTTTGATGTTATTGTATAGGATGGTAGAGTAAAGGCGTATGAGAAAAATTGAAAAAAAGAGAGTAATTTTTTTTGAAAAATGAAGAAAAAACATATGGGCTACCATCCTACATCTATCTTTATAACACAAGTTAGTGAGTCGGTCTTGGCTTATATAGATGACTTGAATTCTAGAGAGCCTAACGTTACAACCCTTGTTAGATAGTTGTTTAGGTGCTTCGCCAAAGCTTTTGATTTAGTCTCAAGAGAAACTATGTACTATGCCGGTAATGTGAATTTCCATTAGATATTATATAAACCCGAGAGATGAGCTCTTGGTGAATAATTTCCGTGCTTATTATGTAAGATATAACTCACATCAAACCATAACACAAAGTAGCATATAGATGGAATTCTAGGTAGAGTTAGAGGTTTATTAGTATAGAAAGTGAAAGATATTATTATGAGCTCTTACATAAATCTTACATAAAACATACACTTTGGGGCATGGATCGGGCATCTGGTGGGTAAAGACCCGTCCTTCCTCCACGGTGTTACTTAACTAAATACTACTAAACTTAAAATGAACTACGACTACGAGCTTTCTAACGATTACATATACTTGAGGTGACCAAATCTTTAATCTGGGAATTTCTAATTCCTAACAATCTCCCCTAAGGAGGTCACCTCAATCATGTACCAAAATTACATTGAATACAAATAGATATTACATTTAACAATTGATCTTGCATTCTTGATGTAGTCCTTTGCTCTAAGCTCGTAGACATTGATTCTTCACATTGCATGTTTGGTTACTTCAAGTGGAGGTCTTTTCTTGATCCACGTGATAATCATTTTGAGCCATCTTTTGAGATCATCACTATCAACAATCTCGACACATCCTTTGTGGTGTTGGTATTATGTGATGTTGGACCGACATGACATTACGGATCATGATATCTTCTCATCGAGTAGCGGAAGCTTTAGTTGATTCATGATATTGGCGGCGTAGCGAAGCATGGAGTGAAAATATCGAGTCATTGATGCACTAATCATGATTTCTTTTGAGATGAATGTGTTAAGTGAGCATGCGGCTATGGATTGACCGCTTCATTACGATCGGTACGCAAGCGTCGGGCGTACACGCATACAACGATTAGCAACAAATCGCACGAAAGTGTCTTTGATCACTTCGTTGAATTGAGGTACACGACCCGGTTCCCGTTGATCGATACATGTCTTTTGTGATCGGTATAATTCGAAGAATTTCCTTGACGGGTTTCGCAATTGTTCTAATTGTTCTCAAACCGGAACATCTCAAAGAAGACAACACGGAGTGAGTGAACGGTAATTGAGATTCAGCGATTGATGAAAAGAGATTTGAAAAACAATCATGTATTGCTCAATAGAAATTGTTTTGCAATACAACGAAGGTTTTATTGAAAATCAATTATCAATCATAAAAATACCTTTTGGTTTGAAAAATGAGTACCGGTCGATGTGCTAAAGAAAAGAGTTTATTAAGCACAACGACCGGTTTTCAAAGGCATCCGTCAATCCATAACTGAACGGGTTTGATTCAAGAGATTGAATCGCCCCATTGTTCTTGTTCGGTTGTCACATGGTTGATCTATATAATAGATCTCACATGCCACCTACCGAGAGCTTGTTTGATGTTGGCTCGAAGGCTTTCCATCTTCATTGTGAATATGTAAACACATCACTCGGATGTTACGGCAATACCACAAGGATAATGCGTGGGACTCAAGATATAATCTCTCTTTCCACATTGTGTGAAGCAGAGTCTTCATTGAAAGTGTCCTAATGAGATTTATTGATGATCTCGTGGCTCTAGACTCAATTTGTGCATATTTGGATCACTGTGTCGGAGACTAGGAGAGGGTCTCTACTTCAATATCAACCATCTCTAAGAGGCGATCGATAGATTATGTCGGTTCCCGTGAGAATGAAACAAGTCCTTTTAAGAGGAACTTGAGTGGTTTGGAAAGTTGAAGTGCGATCGTCCTTTGGGTCCATGACGTCTTGTCTTCAATACCGATGTTACCATCGGTAGCATATGAATTGAACCGGTTTACGCCTAAGGTTGAATAAATGGAGGGCTATTTGTTTTCACCCTTTTCTCATTCAATTCTTTTAATTCTTCAACCCCTTGATGCTTACGAGACTTCATAGCTAGAACCTTGTTGGGTTCATTCCGGTACTAGCTCGGTCTTAGTCCGCACTCTTCCCATTCTCATTTTCCTCCTTTTATCATCATACCTAAGGACTTCTACACTAACTAGTGGATTGTCCTGGGTAGATCCCTCCGGTTACGGCGGATCATGGGAACACATACCTAACCTTATCATCCTTATATCACCGTACATGAAGTAAAGTTGGTCGGTCAATTTGGAATTGTTCACGCCATTGGATCAATTGAAAACCATTTTAAAATCAATTCGGATACTTGTGATATATTATCAAAGCATTTTGTACTGAATTGTTTTTGATATTTTAGAGCGAGAACTCCCCTCAACATGTGCATCAAGTATTTGAAAATGTTTTGCACACGGAGGCAAGAGAAAGAATTAACTTCTTTGATTACCATTTTCTAAAAAATATCAACATCGCTTCCTACATCAAATCAAGTAGATATAGCATTTCGGGAAGGATGAGGTTTCCATAAATTTGCTCCCCTCAATATGTGCCTCGAGGTTTGAAAAGAGTTTTGCACATACTAGAGGAACTTGCACATTGAGAAAAGTTGATCACATTTCAAATCATAGGTTTAAGATAGATGCTCCCCTCAACATGTGCATGGAAAATTTGAAATCGTTTGTCACATGTGGGAAGGATAGCATGTACATCCTTATAAAACCATTTACCTAATTATCGGTTTAAATCCGGTTTAAATCACCCATTCTCCCCGATCACAATTATCAAATCATTTGAGATTTGTGATCTCTTATTGATTTAAATTGATTTTGAAAGCTTTAAGGAGAATTGTGACTTGATTGTGAAAGCGTTTGAGCGATAAGGATCGGATTTTAAGACTTTACACTCCATTGATAAAACATGCATGTATATCTTTTGAAAACAATTTAATGCCAAATAACTTTTTAATTTAATTGAAATCATTCTCCCCTCAATCAATGACATAGGTTGTTGATTGAGAGATAGAGATTTTGACAAATAAGTCCAGATGATTATCAAAATTAGAGACCGAGTTATTTTTCAAAGCATTTGGTTTCAATGAGATAAATGTTTATAGAATCGAGCATGGAATGTGAAAACATGTTAAAACATGGCTCTGTTCTTTCTTTTAAAACCGGGTTATTGCACGAAAATGACAATAAACCATTTCTCTTTCTCCCAATTTTTATTTTTTTTTTTTTTTTTTTTTTTTTTTTTTTATCATTCGAACAAACATCTAAAGTCCGTGTCATTCTTTGAATGACAGCACAAAACCGTAGATATTATCGAACCGAGAAAAACATGACAAAATGACAATATTTTTTTAAGATTTTTGAATTTATGATTTTTATGGATTTTGAAAGTTTTATGATTTTCTATTTGATTTTAGGGTTTTATAATTTTGTATTTTGTTTTTCGAATAAATATTTACAAGAGATAGATGAAGATAGACCTTTACTCCTCGTCTTCCTCTTGAAGGCGTTTGAGAGTTTCGGTTGAAGGCTTTTCAAACCAAGTCGTGGAAGAATAAACTCAAAACGTTCTCTTGGAAGAGCTTTGGTGAAGATGTCGCTAGCGATATTCGGACCTCACAAAATATAGTTCCACCACACCTTTTTCCACTTGTTCCTGATGAAATGATGTCGAATGTCGATATGCTTTGCTCTTGAGTGTTGAGCGTTGTTGCATGAGAGAGCAATAGCACTTTATTATCACGATCTGAGAGGGATTTTGTTGAATTCAAAGCCATAGTCGGATAATTGAGATCTCATCCATAAGATTTGAGCACAACAAGATGACATGGCTATGTATTCAACCTCTGTAGAGGAAATAAAGTACTCATTTGCTTCTTTGAAGACCGACTCACAAGCTTATCACCCAAAAGCGAGCACCTCGATGTACTTGACGTGTATCTTGACAACTGCATGATCGGCATCTGCATAGGCCGTTAGTGACATACCGGTGTCCTTGGTGCAAAGACCCATATTGATGGTTCCTTGGAATACCGAAAGACCCGTTTAAGCGCTTCAAGGTGCTTTTTAGTAGGCTTAGCACGGTATCTAGCACACATGCAAGCAATGAACAAGATGTACGGTCTACTAGCGGTGAGATACATCGGGGATCCAATCATACTCCGATATTTCGTTTGGTCAATCATGATCCACGAGAGGTCCTCATCTAGTTTGGTTCGGTCAATCATGGGGGTGTCAACGGGGTCACTTGAATCAAATCCAAATTTCTTTAAAATCTCTGTTGCATATTTAGATTGATTTATGAAAATGCCTCAGGGACTTTGTGAAATTTGTAATCCCAAGAAAATGACATTTGTCCCATCATTGACATTTGAAACTTTGAACTCATTTCATTTGAAAAGCGATCACATTCCATTGGGTCGGTCGAGGCAAAAATAATATCATCAACATAAATTTGAACATGAATCAAATGTTTGCGACTTCTGGTGAACAATGTAGGATCAACTACTCCTTTGATGAATCCGGTTGATAGAAGAAACTTTGACGATGTATCATACCATGCCCTTGGAGCTTGCTTTAAACCGTAAAGAGCCTTCTTCAAGCGATAAGCGTGAGTAGGATGCTCTTGATTCACAAATCCTTGAGTTGGGCGGCGTGAGCGACTTCTTTAAGATCTCCGTTTAGAAATGCCGTCTTTACATCCATCGATAAACTACCATGTTCTTACTAGCGACGTTAGCGAAAGATTACGATTGCCTCGATTCGAGCAAGCTGGAGCAAAAGATTCTTCAAAGTCTATACCCTCCTCTTGGCGATATCCTTTAGCAACTAATCGAGCCTTGTTCTTCAACACATCACCATGCTCATCAAGTTTTACTTTGAAGATCCATTTAGAGCTATAATCATAGCATGATCTGAGGCGGTACTAACTCCCATACATCAAGGCGATCAAACTCATGAATTTCATCTTGCATAGCATTGAACCATTGTCTTCATTCATGGCGGTTTTAACATCTTTTGGTTCGATCTTAGATAGTACGGAGTTGAAGAAACACCATAAGGCATCGGTTGCAAGTTGTTTCGGGTTGATACTGAGACGAGAGGATTACCAATGATGTTGTCTAATGGATGATCGTGAGTCCATTTTACGAGGTGTTCATGTGGCATTTGTTGAGGCCGAGGTAGGTGAGTCGATGTCTCCGAAGAAGATGGTTCGATGATGATTCGGGAGTAGCAAATATGTTTTCAAATGGAGCATCTTCGAGAGTAGCAAAGGGATTAACTTCATCATTGATGCGAAACATTTCCATGATGTACATTTGAAGAATGATGATTTGTTGATGAGGCGAAGGATCGTGACGGTGCTTCTTGGCTTAAAGATATTGAGGCTGAAGGATTGACTTCATTCAACGGAATATGAGCAACCTCATTGTAGGGATCGGCACCTCATTAGTAATTGAATCATACAGTTCATCAAACATAGGATCAAACAATTTCTTTACATCATCTTCGGATGGAGGTACATATGGAGTTTCTTGAGAGGAGTTTGGAACAAGGATGAACCAATGGGATTTGTTTTGAAGTGCGGGTCTGGTGGAGTGTCCGAGGAGCCATTTGACCGGTCGACTCATCAAGCGTAACGTGAATTGTTTCCATGATATTTCGGGTTCTTTTGTTGTAGATTCGGTATCCCTTTTTGTTTGATGCATATCCTACAAATACTCAATGTCGACTTTGGCCCTAAGTTTGCCTAAGTCTTGACCTCATTAGTTGGATAGCACAATGCACCAAACACACGAAGGAAAGATAGATTAGGTTTTACTGTTGTGGACAAGTTCATATGGAGTTTTCCATGAATAGTGTGAATCGGGGAACGATTTTGTGTGTAGCATGCGGTGGCAATTGCTTGACCCGGAGAAACATTGGAACCTTTGAGTAGATCGGCATTGTTCTAGCGGCTTCAACAAGAGTACGATTTCGTCTTTCAACTACACCTTTACATTGAGGGGTTCGTGGAACACTTCTTTGATGGTGATTCCAACGCTTTCATAGAATTCACTAAGTTGTTTGTTGACAAACTCGGTTCCATTATGCATTACGATAATTACGGCGGTTTTGTTTAGTCTAACTGCAATTGTTTGATGAGTTTGATGATGATATCGAGTTTCATCCTTTGTCCTTAAGAACTTGACCGGTGAATCTAGGTAATCATCAACCACAACTAACACATATTTCTTCCCAAAGATATTACGCACCTCATTGGTCCACATAAATCCATATGAATCATATGAAGAACTTACGTGACGAGTTAGTAGGTTTGGGTTTATGGGCATACTTCTTGCTTTTCCCAATTGACATCTTTGAACAAAGATGATCCTTTTCATACTTTAGTCTAGGTAAACCTACAACTAAGTCCTTTACGGAAAGATCGTTGATGGTGCGAAGTTCAAGTGATTGAGGCAGCGATGCCATAACCATGACTTTGTTTTGAAGCCTTAGATAACAAGCGATTGGAGGCCCTCATCATGTCATCGATAGAGATGGTGTAAAGGTTTGAGCCACGAGTTCCTTTCAGCAGTTCCTTACCATTAAGATCTCTAACGAAGCGGTATGTTTTACGAAGGCTACTTCTAGATCGAGTCACGAAATTGACCAACGAGAGCAGTTATGACCTAAACCTTCCACATAATACACTCTAGAGATGACACTATCACCAACAACATAATCTCCATAACCCATAATAGCACCGAAATGATCATTACCAAATCTAACGATCCGATGAATTTGCTCACGAAGTTCATGAGCGCGACCGGTCTCGGTCATATGCTTGGAGCGACTGAGTCCGGTACCACGAGCGATTTGAGCGATCTGCGGTTGAACACGAGACAAGAATGGATAAGCGGATAATTGGGATCCCCATGCAAGAATGGGTTCCATTTGGTTAGTTACAATGGTTGGACCACCCACATCGAAATAGAAGCATTCATATCGAAAAGTGAGGTAATGGAATCATTGTGAATAGATGCAATACTAGTGTACATATTAGCCACATTTACGGTGTGACCACTTCTTAAGGAATAGTTCTACCGGTAGGCATCCATTTTCTAGTGGGCATTATCGATTAGTCTTATGACCAACGGTATCCAATAAAAGCCTATTCTGCTGAATGTTCTTCCTGTGGGTTTCCATTGTTTTCTAACTTTCATTCGCTTTTGCCTTTTAGCCCTTTTAGCATGATTATTAGCATTAAAAATATTAACTGGACAATTAGCATCATTAGGCGAACATTAACATCACATTCATGATTAGAAAGCAATTCAAGCGATCATCGGTACAAGGTTTGCAAATAGTATCGAATTGAATTAATTCTGATGCGCCTATGGCTAATACTAGAATCAACACGATTCGTTTTATTCGATTCAAACTTAAAGTTCCTAGATTGTTCTTCTACTCTTTTCGATGCACATTCTTAGCTTGCGAGGTCCTATCATTCCTTGTATTGTCTTGAGACTTTGACTGCTCCCTTTAATGTCATGATTACTCTGTAGAGGAATGGGAACATTAGTTTGTTTTACTACTCTTTGCACCACTGTTTAGATGTCTTTGGGATCGAACTACATGCGGTGCACTAAGGTTCACTTTCTTAACACTAGAGTGCGAGATTAGTACTCCTAGAAGGCACATTTGAGTTCACTTTCCTAGCATTGACGGATCTAGAATCGAACTACTCAATGGTACACTCGCCTCGCATTCAAAACATTGGGAATCGAGTGCATATCATATTTGGCCTTAGGCATTGAGCATGGAATCAAAGGGTTAACTCTCTCACCTAATGTCTTTGGGCATATTGTGATCAAGCATTCTAAGATTTCTTGAGATCGTTTGGCATATAAGCATGCATGTCCAATTGCATTATCATGAGGTTTCTCTAGCTTATCCTCTTCAACAATCTCACGCAGACATTCTAGGCAATCCTTAAGGGATGAGAAGTATGTTTGAATGGCAAGTTTGTTGTTCCTTAGATGAGGAGGAACATATGTCACGGATAAAGCATATTTATTACAAGAGGAACCTTAGATACAACATTTTCCTCATTGATCATTGGCATTTTCCTTTTACGACCCTTGATTCTCAATTTCCTTTTGCAATGAAGCTATTTGTTCGTTGTTTTTGTTACTGAGTGACTTTAATAGATTCAAATAACTCATTGAAATGACGTTTAACCTTTTCATTTTCTTCTAGAAAACTTTCGTTTTCCTTTTGTAAAGCATTTACTAGGTTTTGAAGATGAAACGTTTGAGAATTCGAGAATCTAAAGGGAGGCATTTGGGAGCTGTCATATTGTTCGTTTGACCCTTTAATTGAGAGATTTGGGCTTTTAACTTTCGATCGTGTTACACCGAGCTTGAATCTGTTCATCTCGTTTGTTAATTTGAAAAGCGCATCAAACTCGGAGCATCGAAGATGTCTTGATATTTGAAGTTTTGACATTTTCTTTGAGATGTTGATATTTTAGTTGTAGATTAAAATACTCAACTTCTAGTTTATAAAATGTTTAACCAAATTGTCGTGATCATCGGTTCAATTTTCTCATTTAGTTTAGAATTAGTTTTTCAAGCTCAATGACACGATCATGGGAGACTTTCGAGGCCACGAGATAGTTCATGAAATTTGGAAGCATTAATAGAGCGATTTGAAGCGATGAAAAAGACATCTTGAGCAACACATTCGATAATAAGATTCTCATTTAATGTATGCGAGTTCTTTCTCTCAATCTCATTATATTTCAATGCAGCTCATAGTCACTAACTTCAACAACCATTGCATCAAATTCCTTTTCCATTCCCTTAATATCGGTTTCTATCCCTTTTTAAGACTCTCAAGTGATCTTTTAGAAGTTTAAAGAAGGGCATGACCTCGTTAAATAACATTCTTTCATTTGTTCAAAACCCTTTCTCCTTGATTATACATGGGTGTGATCCTTTTCTTGCAAGTTTTCTCAAAATCAACAAATAGTTGAAATATAACGTATTGGCTAATTAATGTCTTGCTTTTAGTGGCAATTGTTCTAGGTACAAGATGCATTGGTGTATTAGGAGGATACACCGTCGCTCTAGGCATTTTCCTAAGGGAGGGTTTGTTTCAACAATATTTTCCGCTTTACGCTTATCTAAATCCTTTTCCGAAGACTTGTTCGGAGTCAACAAAGTCGAGGCTTAAACTTGTTCAATGAAATCCGGTTTTCCTTCTTGTAATCATGAGGAGAGATAATTATGTTTTCTCTTTGCATTTGGGATCATTTGTTTCTTATTCATCTTTTCCTAGTGATTTCATTTGATTTCTTATCTTCCTCGGTGCACTCAACGCAACTAGGTTTACGCCTAGGCTTAAGGATTTCATTACCATCATAAAGCACTTTATGAGCATTTCTAGCCTTTTAATTACCTCTGGATTTGGTTCCTCAACAAGGGAATGCTATGCTTATCGCTTAAGACTCGATGTTTAGTGACCATGTGAGCGATCTGAATGGTGTTTCCTTGTATGTACAACTTGTTTTCAAGTTTGTTTTCAAAGTTTTGATTGGAAAAATCTCTCAAGAGTTTTGATTCCTTTGCATTAGATTCTTGCTTAAGCATTTTCACATTTTCTTGAAGTTCTTGTTTTGCTTAGCTTTGTTTTAGAAAGTTTTTCTTGCAAAGAATGTAATTCTTGTTTCAATACTTCTTCTCTAAACTTACTTTTCTAATTCTTGTACTCACTTGGTCATCCATTTCCTGCTCACGGTGGTCAACTCAAATTTTGCACGTTGTTCATAAATAGCAACACGTTCCTTATAGGCATTTAGTTCGAAATTATTGAATCATCGAGGCACATGCGGTGTATTCATCAAAGACATAGTCATTGTTGATGCGAAGATGCATCACTTGGTACAACTTCACTTTCACTTTGTTTCACATATTGATCGTATGGGACAATATTGTTATTACCCATATTTTCAACATTTGATTCAATAGTTTCGTTGGTTGTACTTTGTCATGCATCTGTTGCACATCGACATCATCGTATAGTTTTAATACCTCTTAGATGAGTTTGTCCTTGGATGGGCCACTTGTGGTGAAGAAGAGACCTTGGGAGAGACCATTGGAGAAATGCTAGCCATAAAAATTGTGTGTGCGATGGGTCCATCATCTACATCAGTCGTATGCATCACGGTCGGCGACTTGAAAGGCATTCGATGATTGTGACCTATCTCTGAATAAATTGCTCATCCACATCGCATCATAGGTCTTGGCATTGCCCTCGACAGAAATAGCAATTCCTCTTCATTCAAAGCAACTCCATTATCACGAGCTTGTGCCGGTGACATCTTATCTCTGAAGTAATCGGCGATTCATGGGCGCTTTGGAGATGTGCGGTTCCTTGCAATGTGTCCTCACCACCACGGTTATATCATTTGATCGGCTTAGCTTGACCTTGGTTACCATTCCTTCCTCGATTCGATTGCCCACATAACCTCTACCAGCACCACCCTTCCCCGATCATCTTGTCTTTCTGAATGGTTGCACCGATCCTTCCATCTTTAACGGTAGCTTGATTGTGTGGGTTAGAGGCATTTCGAGGTTGTTGTTGGTTTGTGGGAGAAAACATGTTTTGGCTAATCAAAGAGCTAGTTGATTAATGAAGCTTCCACGTGTGCATCGGCATCGACTTGTTTGTACATAGGATCGGGAATGAGTTTGTGATTACCATTACCCAAGGGTATGACTTGTGAAGCTTTGGTTGTGATTCCGATGTTTGAGTAGAAAGCGGTTGAATCATTAGGCGAGCTTGTCTCTCCGGGTTAGTTTTGAGCGATTGAGAATCAATTTTTCAAACATAGCATGTCTCTCATTACGAAGGAGGAAGGCATAGAGTTGCTCATAGTTTGTGTTCTTCAATCCTTTAGTAAGCTTCACGTGTAACAAACTTGTGCCATTCGGGATTCATGTTGTTCACAAATTTTGAATTCAAGCTGAATGTTAGGCATAGTCATTCGATGTTCCTCATGTTATTAACTAACTTATGAAATCTCACATAGTACTCATAGACATTCTCATCTGGTTTCATCTTGAAGTGCTCAAATTAAGTCATAGAGTTGGGATTCTCTGTCTTCCATGGTTAATTCGAACACGAGAGAAGCATCTTTACATTATCCCAAACGCCTTTGCATCGATGTTATGATTGATTAGCTTGTAGATGTCTTTAGGAAGACCTTGAAGAACAATGTTTGAAGCCACGATATCGCATCGAATCTCTTTTCTCCTTATCATCAAGCTCATCATACATCTTAGGTCCATCCATTCCGTAGCAGAGTACCATCTTCATTAGTATCTAGTATGTCTCTAGTCGTCTCAACTCGATATGGTCCTTCATCAATGGATTTGAGAATGTTGACACCATTTTCCTTTCCAAGGCAATACAATCGATTCGTTGAGCCCAAGAGTCGTAGTCGATTACATCAAGCATGGGTGGGCGAGTATCTGAACCATTGCTTGTACATCCTCGACAGCGGTGGAGATGACGGTAGGGACGTTGGTAGACATGTTAACAGTTATACGGGATTTTATAACTCTATGATTAAACCGAAATAGATTCTTTCACGGGTTTTACTAAATCATGAGAAAACCGTAAACAATCACTCAAGTCGCTAGAAGATAATACACTAAGTCGCTGAAAATAATGCACTAAGTCGCTAGCCTTAATTCGCTACACCCCTAAGTCGCTAGAGTCCCAAGTCGCTAGACAAAAAGCAAGTCGCTAAGTAGTAACTCGCTGAGACCAAGTCGCTAGCCAAATTTTGGCGACAGTCGCTACACAAGTCGCTAGAGACACAAGTCGCTAAAGAGCAACTCGCTCTGGACTAAGTCGCTACCACAGTCGCTACCCGTGGTGGAGTCCACTACTTGTACTTTAACTTGCTAGATCTAACTCGCTAGTTCCAACACTGTAAGTCGCTACACAAATGTGAAGCAAGTCGCTACCAAGAAAATATTCCGTGAGCTAAGTCGCTAGCTTGAAAAACCATATAAATATCACTTTTCAATCCAAAAACAACCCAACCAAGATGATTCAAGCTTACCAAATGAAAGCCTAAACACTTTTGATGATTCTAAACATAAAAGTACCAACAAAATTCAAATTTATCACAAGAAATCAACCAAATGATGCAAAACCACTAAACTTTTCAAACTCAAAACCACCTAAAACCACTAGAAATCCAAAGATGTGCAAGATATGATCTAACCATGGCTCTTGATACCAATTGTAAGATATAACTTTTCACATACACATCAAACCATAACACAAAGTAGCATATAGATGGAATTCTAGAGAGAAAGTTAGAGGTTTAGGGAACTTAGTGAGAGAAAGTGAAAGATATTATTATGAGCTCCAACTCTCTACCTTGGGAGGTAGAGAGTATTTATAGTCTTACATAAAACGCCACACTTTGGGTGTGGATCGGGCATACAGATGGGTAAAGACCCGTCAGTCCTCCACGGTGTTACTTAACTAAATACTACTAAACTTAAAATGAACTACGACTACGAGCTTTCTAACTAAATACTTGACTCTTTAATACCGAGAATTTCTAATTCCTAACATATTATGACTATTTTGGTACTTTTACTTGTTATGAACTATTTTAAACCAATGCTTCATGCCCCCTAACTTATAAATTCATTGGTTAAAAGCATATTTGCTTGAGGACAAGAAAATACCAAGTGTAGGGATATTTGATAAGGATTAAAAACGTACGCTTTTAGGGGGTCATTTAAGCCCTATTTCGACACATTTTATATCCGTTACTGCTTAATTTCGTTTCTTTTTACTTTTTAGGTCTTTTGGAAGCAAATTGCTTGGAATGAAGCACATTTGGACGAAAAGGAGCAAATACATGAAGAAAATGGCAAAGTCAAGACCGAAGCCACTCAAAGTCGATCAACAAGATTACGACGGGCGTCCCAACCAAACCGACGCCGTCCTCTATGAAGACTTGATCAAAACATGCACGACGGTTCGGTGGAAATTCGGTCACATAACCGACGCGTCACGCTTTAATAATGGGCGTCACTCACGGTTTTCAACTCGGGCGACCCATATCTAGAATCAAGACGACGTCCCAATCGAAGACCGACGACGTCACAACTCTAAGGTGACGCCGTCCCATCGATGACCGCCCGATTTAAAACCCCAATGACGGCAAATGGCGGCGTCCCATGCAAAGGTGACGTCGTCGCAATAGTAAATCTATATATAGAATTTGACTTATCACTTTCAGGACCACGCCTTTTTTTAATTTAATAATAGACCGGTTGCCCACCGATTTTCTTGGACCCAACCATGGGCTGCCATGTGTCCGACAACTTATGACATAAGTACGTATTTTGAAAGTATATGTCATGTACTGTAACGTATTGTTTTTTGGGAAACTTGTATTGTTTTTGGGCATCTTTATATTTTTTGGGCAACTTGTACTTATACACGAGGATAGTTTGGTCATTTTACATTTTAAATTAAAAAAAAATCAAACGCCCACACAAAACACAGACTCACACAGTTACACACCTCTTGTCGTCCACATAAACCATCACAACTAGCACCACTACAACCACCCAAAAACCCGACGCCACCACCATCCGGCTGCACCTCCACACACGTCACCACCATCCGGCGGCACCACCACACAATTGAACCTTCTTGTGCAGTGGCCTGTTCTTGTTACATGTAATTCAAATCACCTGAAGAAATCTTTTGTTATTATCTACTTAAGTGTCAAAAAATGAATCCTCTCAAAATTGCTCGTATCCAAACACAATATTTTATTATTATCTACTTAATGTGTTATATCTTCGATTTAAGCTGTAATTTTAGTTAAATTTGCATTTGTGGTTGTTCCCTTGATGAAAGTCAAAATTAGGGTTATCACCCCTAAACCGAAATTCAGGTTTTGTATATTTCTTAATTTGATGCAATTATTATCTGCTAAAAAACATGTGAATCAGGCTCGGTATTGATTATTGTATCTAAATTATTATATCTTCTTTTATACTCTAGATTCAGGCTCGGTATTGATTATTGAATATAATTACATACCAGTTTCCAAAAGTCCCACAACAATCAGACTTATATGGCGATTGTGGAGTATGGGTGTGCATTATTTTGTATAGATTGCTTCGTAACCAGCCTCTGGAAGTAGACGACCCTCTTGAAACAGCGTTAGCTTACCATGAACGGATGCTAGAATACATCTGGAAGCACAGGGTTGAATACACAAATTGATAGCCGTCTTTTAAGGTACGATCTTTAATGTCCGTTTGACCCATAGTTATTGTCAAATGTTCACTTGTGAAGTCTTTTTCTTTCAAGTTTTACTATATGTATTTTTACTTGTGTTATATATCAGTCAATTATTATATATATTTTTTTAACTCAACGACATTTCTTTTGTAAATACCCGTGCACATATACAAAAAGCGCCTATGGTTTGCAAACCACTTCTATATTGGTTATGTATACTTTATTAATATTTGCTATATAGCAAAATATAATATTTGGTTGCCCAAAAGTACATCACGGTACATGTCCTTTAATGTCTTCTGTTCCCAATCACTTTCTTCAATACAAATATTTCTTATTTTGTTTAACAAAATCTTTCTTTCTTATTTTGTTTAACAAAATCTTTCTTTCTTCTTTTGGTCTATTGGCTTCATATCTTTATCCCAATCTTTCTGCTTTTGTTTAAAAAATGTGACAATATCCCACTGGATGTTCAACTACATATCATCCGTAGGCTACCTCCTAAGTCTATACTCCAGCTACGTAGTGTTTGCAAGTTATGGAAGGCTAGTATAGATTGTGGAAGCTTCATCTTTAATTACGGTGTTCGTCGTAATGATGAGTGTTTATTTACGCTAACATTCGATATGGGTAACCAAGGTTTTATTTTAGCTTTAGATGAACAGCTAATCGCTACGCCACTTAATACAGATTTAATGCTTTCATCTATGATTACAGTTGGAAATTCTAATGGTCTTTCGTGTTTTGTCTATGGTTCTAATCTAATGTCTGTTATTTGGAACCCAAAGAATCAAAAATCACTTACGATTTGTCCCACTTTACACGCATCAAATTGAATGTCAAAAGATTTGTTTTGGTTTTGGCGTCCGTCTAGACACTCTTGACCCGACGATCGTGAAGGTCTCCTATCATGTTTTCCAAAGTGGTTTCTGGTATGTGTCTGTCTTTTCTTTGAACTCATTAAGGTGGACACGTCTTGAAAATTTCCACCCCCTTGTGAAACTATTAAATTGAAACATAAAAGTCATGCAGTTTTAGGTCGTTTTATCTATTTGACTGAGAGTGAAAAGTTAACTAATGAGGACGGTATTATTTACAAGATTTATATGTTGATTTCTTTTGATTTGGTAACCAGGACTTTTAAAGTTATAGACCTACCGCAGATTTTAAAAAATTAACTCCCAGTTCCATTCAATGTTTTTGATCTTGGAACCTCTCTAGTAATTTCTGGGATGATCATTGGTGAAGATATTCCATTGTTTTGTGGATGGTTGTTGGACGTGAATGGTTCTTCCATAACATCATTTAGAATCCTATTCGCTATCCCTACCCTATTTTCGGTTCGTTTGCTTGGGTTTACAAAGAATCAGTCTCCTATAGTGGAAGCGTACAACGGCAATCATTTGGGTCACTCGGTATTTGTGTACAACAAAGAACTTGAATTATTTGTCTGCATGGGAATGTTAGGAGATCGGGGATCTTTCTACATCGCCCATACAAAGAATCTCTTCTTTTGTTAAATCGGCCAGCACCGTCTTGTGTATAGTATGTTTTATTTTTAACTTACCATTCTATTCATGTTTTATTTTTAACTTACCATTGTATTCATGTTTTTTTTTAACTTACCATTATATTCATGTTCAATAGGTTTGTTCGGCAGAAGTTAGGGATCATGCTTAATGGGAATAAAGCTTTGTGATTTTAGTACGATGTCTGTATATGGAGTGGTTAGCTTTTTCTGCGTACTCGCTGAATGTTATAAATCAAGTGGTTATATAATATGTAACCTTTAAACTTATAATTATGTAGTAATCATAGTATGTAGTAGGTTGTCTGTATGAAACATTGTAGGTCAACGTATTTACTATTTCCTCTGTTCTGTAATCCCATTATACATGTTTGTTTAATCTAGGCAACTAGCAGTTGTTTCCAAAAATCAATTTGGCAACTAACTGTTGTACGTAGGGAAACTTCTATTCCCTATGAACTACTTTTATAAACCAAGGAGTCCTTCTAGTTGTTACAATTCGTATTCTACAATCTACTAATAACTACCAACTAGTGACTATGCACACTTACAAAAAACAGATTTACCATTCAACACTAGTACAATATAACTAATAGTTGTAAGTTTAATACTAGCATCACTTAACGACTATGTGCTTATTCAGGCCCAGAATAGTAAGAGCAACACCTACACAAGGCCACCAGAATGGTGTCAGCAGCACCTACACACGGGCAGCACAAACACGACCATACACAACACCATTAACGACTGTGGCATCATTTCGTTGATGTCTTCTATCACTAGCAGTAGTTAAAATAGCTAGCAGTTGTAAGCATATTACTAGCAGTTTTAAGTATACAACCAATTCAGTTTTACTTGCATTACTAAAAATAAATAGCGGTAGTAAAAATAACTAGCAGTTGTAAGTATACGAGCAACTCATTTTATATTTTGAGATTTTTAATTTAAGTAATTGAGCTTAAAAGCAGTGTAGGTCCGCCACTGTATATTACCATGGCTTGCTTAAATATACCACTACGTAATATTTTAGGGGCCAAATTTTAAAAGCTTGTATCTTGGGTGCGTGAATCAATGAACCAACCCAACAACCATATTTAATGATCATAATAACACACCCCCGTTCTGACCATCAATTGAAAATCAAAAACCCTCATCCAAAGGCTCCTGTCGAGAATTCAAAAAACCAACAAAATTTCCTTGAAAACCATGTCGTTTCGAGCTAATGTTAACACCAATAGGAGAGATTATATTAGCAACATGCCAGATATAGTGATTGGTAACATTTTGAATCGGTTGCCAATAAAAGAAGCAGTGAGCACCTCTACTTTATCTAAAAACTGAAGGTTTAAGTGGACTTTGCTCACCGAAGTCATAATTGATGAGGATTTCTTTTATTATTTAACATATAAGTTTGATGGGAGGCATGTTACTAGACTATTAAATCAGCTTACGGGTCCCATAAAAAAGTTTGTCTGGAATGGAAGACTTGAATTATGAAGAGATTCGTGATTGGCTTATGTTTTTAGCACTGCAAGGGATTGAGAACCTGACAATTAGAAACTGGTATGGACAACCAGTTACATTGCCATCCCAAATTTAATCTCGTATGGAATTGAAACATCTTGAAATTCATTGTTGTGCTTTTCTGAGTTTGGTGTTTTTTACTGCTTTTCCAAATTTATTGAGCTTAGAATTGTGTTTAGTCAATTTCTAACCGGTACAGTTTGGGATTTAATTGTTGGTTGTCCCTTACTTGAGTCTCTTAGAATGGATGTTGAGAGTACAAACGGGATGAGACTATGGAATCTTACATGTCTTAGGAATTTGAAGAAGTTACATTTGGCTTTCGGTATTTCGAATGTTGTCACGACAATCATAGCATCTGATATCTTTCACCTGACAAGAATTCCATCTCTTGAGACCCTTACATTGGATTTTGACGATTGCACGGTAAGACCGTTTTGAGTTTTACACTTCTAATTTTACAATGTTAAAGATATGTGTAACTCTAACGACATTTAATATTTAAAACTAACCCAAAAGTCGACCTGTTGTAGTTGATGCGTGATGGTAATTCCAGGCTGAATGTCCCTTTGCCGTTTGTATTCCTCGTTAATCTGAATCTAAAAGGAGTTGATTTTGGTGATACTGTTATCGTGTCACTCATCGTATAAATGATTCGCGGATCTCCAAAGTTGAAAATGCTGGAAACCAGAGTAAGTGTAATACTTTATTTCATACGTATCAAATAAACATCCGTAAATTGGCATGTTTTTTGTATCTCAATACTATTTGATTTTCCAGGCTGCACACACGCTTAGTGTTTTACCTCTGGAACAAGTTTCATTAGATTTAGACAAAACCACATTCAGCCATGGGCAGATTGAGACTGTGCTTTTTTGATCCTTTCCTAGATCAGAGAATGAATTACACATAATTAAGTTTATACTTGGTTGTTCCACGTCGCTAAAGAAAATGTTTATCGTGGCGGCGATTTGGTGGGCGATGGTTATGATAATATCAAGAAGAATTGGGAGTTCGCTAGGAAGTCGTTGAAACTCCCCGATCTTCCGTCCACACCCGTTGTAGACTTGTTTTAGTGGTTGTAGTTTTATGCGTGGGTTGAATACCGTGTCAATTAAATTTTGTATGCGGAAAGTTTGGTGTGGCTGCATATCAAGTGGTTATATAATATGTAACCATTAAACTTATAATTATGTAGTAATCGTAATATGTAGTAGGTTGTCTGTATGAAACGTTGTATGTCAATGTATTTACTATTTCCTCTGTTGTGTAATCCCATTATCCTTTTTTATTTCATCTGGGCAACTAGAAGTTTTTTCCAAAAATGAATTTCGCAACTAACTGTTGTACGTAGGGCAACTTCTTTTCCCTTTGGACTACTTTTATAAACCAAGGAGTCCTTCTAGTCATACGAGTCGTATTCTACAATCTACTAATAACTACCAACTAGTGACTATTCACACTTACAAAAAATAGCTATATCATTCAACACTAGTACAATTTAACTAGGAATTGTAAGCTAACTACTAGCATCAGTAAACGACTATGTGCCTATTCGGGCCCAGAATAGTAATAGCAGCACCTACCCAAGGGCACCAGAAACACGGCCATTCATAACAGCACTAACAAATGTTTAATCATTTTGTTGAGGTCTTCTATCACTTTCAGTAGTAAAATTAAGTAGTAGTTGTGAGTATACTACTAGCCGCTGTAAACCAGCATGGGCCATTCGGGGCAATAATGGTAACAACACCACCTACACACGGTCAGCAGAAAAATTGCCATACACAACAGCATCAACGACTGGCATAATTTCGTTGATGTCTTCTATCACTAGCAGTTGTTAGAATAACTAGCAGTTGTGCATTTAATACTAGCAGTTGTAAGTATACAACCTATTTAGTTTACTAGCAGCAGTCAGAATAACTAGCAGTAGTGAAAAATAACTAGCAGTTGTAAGTATACAACCAATTCATTTTATAAGTAATCGAGCATAAAAGCAATGTAGCATTTTTTTACGTTTTGAAATGTCTCATAAAGCTCAAAATAATCAACTCAAATGAATGTAACTCTACACATCTAATAACCTGAAGCGTTATGTGGTTACGTCAAAGTGAAGATGTTATGTTTTTAGAATAAGTGACGGTCTATAAAATAGTTTCGTACATCGAGTCTGACTAAACGATCTACTATAGAAGCTAACTAAACGAACACAAGCTATTAAACACTATGCGGAATCTAGTGCTTAACCTTAAGAAGAATAATAATTAACGAACAGTTATTCTGACTAAACACCTGGATATATTATTAATACACGAATACTCTGAATAGTATTAGCGATTACAACCTTGAAGTGTATCAACTCTAAATAAGACCAAAAGTTATATCTAACTCTAACCTAGGACCTCCTTTTACAGGATAAGCAGTCCTTTACAATATACAGTAAATATACTTACCATATTTATCTAATACAAAACATCCTACCCAAGAAATTCTAGAATATTACATATTAAACCGACACAATCATACTAGCAGTGATAAACTACATTAGCGGTGATACGCGACTTCTACTACCACTGGTTTGTCTTTTGCTGACATTGTCATTTTCCGTTGGCTTTCACGGTGCTGGTATTTTGCGTTTCTCTTGTGAGGGCGGAATCCTTCTTTTTGTTTGCAATCATTTTCTTGAAGGATTTCCTGTGGCTTGCTTCCTTGTGGGGCGGCCGTATTTTTCCATAGGATTCCCTGAGAAGTTCGATAGGCCTTTCAAGGGGTTTTCCGTGTAAATCCGCCCCTTTGCGCGGTACTGGAAGGGCTTATAGTGAGGAAGCTTTTCCACCCGTGCAGCTTTTATTTTAGAGCAATGCTAGAACCACATAAAGAATTCCCAAAAACAAATCCACACGCTGAATTGTCAGCGGGTGATTGGTTGAATTAGAGTGAGGAGAGAGGCCTGTCACAAAATACACCAATCATCCACTACACGTCAGCATGTGTTTTGTGAATTATTTATGTGGTTTGCTCTTTATTTTATCCCGGCACCCACAAGCTGGTCATTTATACCTTTAACCTAGTCTATCCAACCTAATTTGCCTGGATTGGTAGACGTACACTTGCTTGGGGGCAGGGCTGCAATCAACAGAGGACTGATGCCATAATTTTCAGCCGTTTTGTTTGCCTTTCTTAGGGAAGATTCTTGTTAATTAGGGGCTGCTTTATGTATTGCGCTGCCCCTAACTTCCTTTGTCGCCCTTCCCTAGGGACCCAACTCTTTGCACATTCTATCACTCCCGTCGACCCAATACCCATGATATTCTTCCTTCTTCCGCTCGGGAACGACGAGGTTAAGAAGGAACTGCCTAAACTTTGTAGATCCCAAATGGCTAATGAGAGTCTAATCGGTTTAAACTCCCACCTTCGGTACGCCATATGGTCTGGGAAGGCTTCCACAAACTTCAAAGGACACGGGTTTTGGGTGAAGGAATGTTGTGAATGGTCGCGGAGATGGGTTATTAGTTGTCATTTTAGAACGACTAATTGTTATTAGTTTTCATTTAAGAACATGTTTCAGTTGTTGCAGCATCTGCTTTGCGCTTATGTTTTTCTTTTGGGGGTAAAGGTTTAGGCTATGTATGGGCTTTTGAAACGACTGTGCGTGGGCAACGCGTTGTTGTTGATGGACGGATGTATTCTTTTGTCTTGTGTACCATCGTGTTCTTTTACGAATAACATCTTCAACTTCTCTTTGGTGTTTCTAAAATTTGTACATTGCACGATGTACAAGTCGAACTATTTTTGTTGGTGGAGGAATGGTTGTTTTTCGCTTTTTAGGTACTTTCCTTTATTAACCTCGCGTATTTATAGCGAGGATTTTATTCTTGCAAGCGTCGACATTAATTTTCATTCTTGTTTTGTGGGTAGGCACGTGCCTGAGCTCTCGCCATGGGCATCTATTTTTCCTGCTATATTTGTCATAAAATTTCTAGGGAAGGAACGTCAATATTTACTTGCAGATTTTCTCTCCTTTTTTGGTATTTGGATAAGCCTTATTCGTAATTATAAACATTTTCAATGTATCGGTTTATTAACATAGTGGTTGTCGTTTTATGTATGGGTTGAATGCCCATATGTCAATTAAGTTTTTGTACACAAAGTTTGCTATTTCTGTATATACATTTTTTTGGTAAAATGTAGCTTCCACGTCTGTTGTTGCTTTTGGAAATGTTGCTTATGAACGTTTGACAAACTGAAGTAAAACATTCATATCGGCGCTTTAAATTTCATTTTCAAAATTTGAACTGCAACTAGTCAACCTTTTAATTCGCAAAAACCATTTTGTACTTTAGGGAGTTTTTGAATATAAATGATTTGGAAAACACAAACAAAGTTGATATTTGCGTCGACACTAGCGGTGGTTGCGGCGACACTAGCGATGGTTGCGTATCTTATGCTTGATGGTTGCGTGTTACATATGCACATACTTTAGAATTTGTTCAAACCACAGCCTCCTTTAGTTTTTCCAAAACGCAACCATGTTGTGAATTGCGTGAAAGACTTTGGTACCATTGATGTTTATTTCGAAATTGATTGCAGCAGTTGTTAGGGGTTGCGAATTATGCCGTGTGTGGTCTAAACTATGTTTTGCGCTAGCGATTGTAACTCTTTATTTTTTGTCATCCCCAATCGAATCGAAATTAATTTGTACTTTCAAAGCAACAGTTTTAACACTTGTAGCAGTTGTTAGTATTTTTGGGTGTATTTATCCCCAATTGTGCTATTCTAATCATCAAACGCTACCGTTATCGTCATCTACTATCTAGACACTCAAAATTCTGACAATCTAGTTTATGTTATTGGGCAATTTCGTTTGCCTCATGCCACCGTCCAATTTGCAATCTGGGCAACTAAATGCCATAATTGGCCAATACTTCTTGTACAATCGGGCAACCATAATTCTTAACCATATGATCATAAATGATAGACTTAATAGCATAAACCTAACAGCACTAAGTTGGGCATAAAAGTACTATCTCATGGTTGGCAGCATAAAATCATATTTTTTTAAAGGCAACAAACATTCATAACAGGTGCAACCATGCATCTAAGGCATGTGTTGTGTTGTGTTGCGATATGATTGGTTGTAAGGCATTTGTTGCCTTATCCTTATTGGCTACAAGAAATGTCTGAGTGATTTTCTAGAGTGGGTAAAACATCATATAAAATAGAACTATTAATAGAAGGGTTGATGGATTAAGTAAAAGAATTTCTCTTTTTCCTTCTCGTCGGCATATCCAGTTTCGAGTTCCACACCCTCCTGTTGCAACAGTCGTTCATTTCCTTGTGCACTATCCCTTTTTTCTCTGATCTCGAACCCTCTTTCAGTTTTCATGATAGAAACACGCTTTGTTAGCTTCTTTCTTTTGAAAGGTGTTGCACTACCGCACCGTATGCCAGCGTCCTCTTCCTGCCATACCATGTTTTTGAAATAAAATTGTGACAAAGCATGTAGCTTGTGCACAATGTAGACGTCCATGTATCCATTCTCATCCGCAAGGTCATACATTCGTCCAACGTCATTGTCTGTGTGCAACAATGTTAAACCATCTTCGAGTGCCTTATTTGGTGCACCATAAAATAAAGCCCATTTTTCCCTCCAATATCATTGAAAATATGATCAAGCACTCTGGTAAATGCACCCTTGGTGGAGCTACAACACCAGACATCAGCAAGGCGACCGCCTACATAGCGGAGTGGCTGAAATTCAAATTTCTCGTTGTGGTGAACTTTAAATATGACTTATTTGGTTTCCGCCATGTCCTATAAAACATAAACCCTAATAACAATTAGAATCAACCACTAGAATTTAAGGGGTATACTGACCATACCTATAAATAACAATTTCAATAACTTTTAATTAAATAAATATTTAATAATAGAATATAAAATATAAAACTGCACAGTTATTTATATTCATGTACTCTATAAATATATGAACGAATAAGGTAACAAAGTACTCTCGGGGGAGTACAACAAACCTAGATTTGTTTCTTAAAAATTAGAAAAGGACAATGAATTTTTTATTTGGATTCTTCGATGAAAGTCACCTAGGGTATAAGAAGGAATGTGAGGATGTTGATTGTTGAAGATTATTAAATTGATTTAAATGTGATTTAACTAGCAGAGGTTTACTTTACTTTATGGTGCATTATGCACATCAGGTCACTTAAAAATACACAAACCATTTCCCAAAAAGCAACTGACATCCTTACCTTTAAACAGGTGAAAACAAAATAGCTAAATGCTAGAGTTCACAAAAAAAATAAAAAAATAAAAATGCAGAGGCCATGATTTCAGGTTTGATAAAAACATTGGCTCATTGAGATGAAAACAAAACTACACTGATACTCTACTATTTTAGAAATCCACTTTAGATTCACATCCAAAACTATACACTAACACTTAGTGACCACAAATAACCCATTTGCAAACACCAATTCTTACAGTGACTTTGGATTATTCACACTATACACCAATTCAAATTGTCAATAAATAATACAGCTGTCTACACAAAATCTAAAAACACCATTTCGTTTGTGAAATTTACCTTTCACTTCTACTGTGATATTTCAGTCAATTAACATTTAGATCAATTAGATTATCAATCATCACAATCATTTACGAAATGTCGTGTTCGTTGTGTCAAGATGGTACATGCACTCCGAATTGTCTTGATTTGCGAGATTCTTTATTTAAAGACATGATAGACCGTTTCAAGAGACGGTAATTGCTTGTGATCCGGAAAGACTTTCCCAATAGAAGGAAATTTTAGAGAAACAAGAGTGATTGATAAGAGGAAGAGAATGATTGAACAACTTCGGAGTATGAATGTGAGTATGAAGATATGAAAGCGTTTCAAGATGATCGAAGATAATAATGCAAATTTGGAAGCAACGTGTGAAGAGGCGATGGTTGAATTTAAGATTTACAAAGATTATAATGTTGATGCTGAAGTGAAGTATGAAGAGATGATAGCCAGTTTTAAGAATTTGAAAGATCATAATGCTGTTGTCAAAGCTAAGTATCAAGAGATGGTTGAATGTACCAAAAACCTTATTAACATACTCAAAAAAGTTGCAGCTGATGCTGATGATTTTTAGGAATATGAATGTGTTTTGTAAATGTTTAAGAATGTGCTATTTTGGACTTATTTGGTATGTAAGCTAATAAGTATTTATCTAATTAACAAGGTACTATATTACTGCATCAAATTGTATGTTATGATTTTATGATATCATTTGTGAAAACTTAAATAATCAAAATAATAGCTAATCTCGATATTCTTCACATGCGAATATACTCTAACTAAACTTAAATACAATAATAACCTCAAAATTCCATTACTTACTGATATTATTCACTAGCAAACATAATTTTTCAAAATTCAAATAATCAAAGATAAACTATTATTTATGCAATCTAAAAACATCTTTAAATATCAAACACCTAATTCGTAAATGATTCTTTCACAAACGCATCATCAGATAGTCAACGTAATAAACAAACACTAAAAACAGTATCTAAATAAATCAAAAACATCTTCACATGTGCAAAAATAGATATATAATAAAAAAAGACACATCATGAGATAGTCAAAAGTAACAAACAAACACTATCTAATAAATCAATTGACATCTTCACATGTGCAAAAAATAGATATGAAATTTAATTAACATATTCACATGAGATAGTCAACGCCGGAGAAAAGTTGTTAAAAATGAATCAGATTTAATCAAAAAAAGAAATTAGAGAGTCAATACCAGAGTCAACGCCGGAGATAAACAACGCCGGATTCAATCAGAAAATAGATGTCGGAGATGATGGAGATGCGATTACTATCCAGAACTGGTTGCTATTAGAGTTTTGTGTGTTTTTTTAGTGTGTGTTTATGTGTGATTGAAGGAGACAGAGAGAAAAACGGGATAAACTTTAGGGGTGTGGAAGCAAATGACAATAATTCACTTAGCCCCTGAAAATTTCATTCAATATTTACCAAAAATGCCCCTCCGTCCAAAATTTCATTCAACTTTAGTGGTGTGTTTTTTGAGTGTGTGTTTACGTGTTGTTACTACATGTTTTCTAAGCTTACTGTTGCGATTACAAATATAGAGATGCTTAACGTTACAACTGTCTGTGTAAAATATAGGCATGTTATACTGGCAGTAGTGAAAGAAGTTGATTACTTGGGTAGGTGTGTGTGTAAATGTGGGTATTCAATGCCGCTATCCTTTATAATAACAATGCCAAACGGGTAAATTTCAATGTTGGCTAACCTTTTATTTGACTGCTCACAAGTTAATTGAATAGGTTAGAAAGAGTGTGTGTTACTCTTCAATTAAATTCTCCTAGCAACTAGTTTGGCACACCCTTCAAGTATAATAAATGAAGAGAAAAAATACAGATGGTTATGCTAGTAGACGCTCTTATATAATCCGTGAATGCTATTATTTTCTTTATAACATCAAACAAGTTTCACCATGGCTGAGGAAAGCGGTTGTGAAATGATATGCATTGGGTGCTGGCTGGAAAGAGAAAACAAGGTTGGATTGAGCTTTGATACAAGGCGTCCACCGAATAGAGAAATCATGTGGTATTGTTGTCCAATGCAATGACTTTGTACATGATGACATGTCCATCCACCTCTCGCATCGGGTTACGTCGTCAGTGGTGAGGATACTATGAAACTCATTCTTCAATTGATGGATAGATGTACAACTATGGAGTCAAAGATCACTTGTCTTCAAAATTTGACATATACTAAGGCTGAAACAATCAGGAGTTTTAAGCACAGGGTATGTTTTTTTCTAGAGACTAAGAAGGCCAAGGGTAACTGCATTGAGCAAAGTGAAGAAAACGGGAAAGCAAGCTCCTCTGGGAATCAAAGTTTGGAGGATGCATCCAAACAGGGGAGGAGTGAGAGTACAAATTCAGGGGAGGCATTGGTAGATTAGGATTTGGATAGTGGAGACAAAGGTGAAGGTTATTTGGTGGCTCGCATGGAAGGTAAAGAAGCGATAATATATGATTCTTTAAAGGCTACAGTTGAAGAAAAGGAAAATGAAGGGTGCGAGCAACCACTCGCCGGTGTTCTTGCATCCATCGCTAGTATTGCGAAGAACCATCTGCGCAACCAATCTTGCTATCATTCTACCCACTGCCAGTTCAGACGTTTCCACTGCAGAGGCAACCACTGCTACAATTATAACCACAACAATAACACCAATACCAAAAGCAAAAGAGGCTGACAATGAGATTGCCATACAATTGCTCAACCAAAAGCAATCTCACCCTATCCCTGCACCAAGACCTATTGCTAAGAGTCTAAACATTTGTGAACCTGTGCAGAAAGCTATAGATACTGAAACTGATATTGGAAAGGGTAAAGGGATTGCAGATCCAACTTTGGTATTTGAAAGTACAAAAGAGCATATAGCTTTTGATGAACAATTTGCTAAAAGATTACATATGGAAGTAAATGCTAAAGAAAAAGAAAGGGCAAAGCAGAAAGAAGCCTCTAAACAAGCTGTAGAAGAGCGGTAAATGGAACAGATGTATTTTACCCTACATAAATACGAAAAGTAGTTCAGTTTACTCGTAATGATTAACTTAGCTTCATAGTCCTAAAAAGGGTCAACAAAAACCAAAAATAATTCAGGCTATAGAAGGAATCTATACCAACGTCGTAAACAATTGCATAGATGATGCATATAAACCACTCCTTACTAGTCTACAAACTGCCACTATTTTTTTTAATGAACCAAGTTATGTTACATACTTAACTAAAGACATCTAAGGTATTATACCCTACATAATTACGAATCAGACAGACATAAAAAAGAGCAATGGATTATAAAATGGAATTAACACCTATCTAACATAGGTATTAATCAAATAACAACAACAATTTATTATAACATAGAACCAATTGGAAATAATCATATGTAATAAACAATGATAAGGTTTTAAAAGTTACCATTTTGAGGGGTCGTTTAAGTCCTTATTTGATCACTTTTGTATCCGTTATTGCTTAATATCGTTCCTTTTCACTTTTAGG
Source organism: Chrysanthemum lavandulifolium (assembly GCA_022545495.1). Classification (NCBI taxonomy): domain Eukaryota; kingdom Viridiplantae; phylum Streptophyta; class Magnoliopsida; order Asterales; family Asteraceae; genus Chrysanthemum; species Chrysanthemum lavandulifolium. Next base: position 125,737,444 of record CM040245.1, read on the forward strand.
TCTCTTGAAGGCAAAATCTTGGAATGGCACTTATTTGGACGAAAAGGTGCGGATATATAAAGAAAATGGCCAAAGTCGAATCGAGACACTCAAAGGCTGCGAAAATAGAAGCGCGCGGCGTCGGTGTTAGTGCGGCGCCGTCGGAGGATTTTAATGACGATACGAAGCCAAAACCCTATTTTCAAGTGACGACGTCGAGCTTTAAAAGAGTAGGCCGTTGCTACTTAGACGGCCTAGATTCAATCGAACGACGTCGGTCAAGAGACGGCGTCACGGACATAAGGTGACGCCGTCGCCAAGGTTAACGTGGCCAAGGCGAAACCCTAATGACGGCGACACGACGGCGTCACAAAACATAAGGTGACGCGTCGCATATGTAATATTATATATAGAATCCGAATTTTTCGGTTTAGGAGAGTCTTTTGGGAGTAAAACCTAAAACCGAACCAAGGGTGTCTTATACGGTATTTTAGGGTTTCAAACCTAACACATCAAGATAAGTATTTACTTCATCAATTCAATTATGTCTTTGATTATTTGTGTGTATGCTTGCATGTTCTCCATGTCCGGCTAATTTATTTGTGTGTTTGCTTAGGAATATGAAACTTAATTATTGAATATTGATTGGTTGTTTCTTATCTTAGTTGATTAATGATCTAGTAATGCGATAGGTCATTCGTTGTGTACTTAATGCTTGATTCATCTTTGTGAACCTTAGAATATAATTACACGAGTAGTTGTAAGCTAAACCATCCAAAGAGTGCCTTAGAGTAAGAGTTTATTATCCCTAGTGGGTTTTGTAGGCGAGACCCTTTGGTAAGTTCAAAGAGTTGGGGAGAAACGCATACCCTACAACTTTAGACACACAACGCAACTAAGAATAAGGCGTGACAACTCAACCATCAATAGGAGATAATTAAGGAGTAGTAAAACCTAAGTAAACACATCTTTAAACTATCATACGAGCACACATTAATTAGACATAGACTACCACCACCTTAGTTTAGATAATTAGATAATAGTAGAGTAATCGGTGAGAAATACCAACCCCAAATCCAATACCGAGATTCTTACCTTTCAATTTCCTAAAAACATAAAAAGAAAAAAATAATCTTCCTCAACCTCAACCTTAGCGTAGTAACTTCTCACTAGCATTCCTATTCCCTAGAGAACGATATCAATACCCGTGGCTTACCCTAATACTACACTAGAAGGATTAGGTTCACTTTGCCTAGGGTGTTGAAAAACTTGCTCGACGAAAAGGAAGTTCCTTTGACCCCGAGCGCGCTGCGTAAGCGTATCAAGTTTTGGCGCCATTGCGGGAATAGAATAGCTAGTTAGTAGTCCACTTCGTTTAGGTTCTTTGCTTGATTCCTATCAAGTAAAGTTTTTCTCATTTTTAGCTTCCTCTTAGTCTATCCCCCTTCTTCGTGACCTTTGTTCGTAACACCCATCACTTTTCATCATGAAAGATGATAACCAACCACCACTTAATAACCCAACACCAAATAAGTCAATGTCACTCAAAACCCAAACCAATAACCAACACAACCGTCGAAGCCGCTATGTGAGTAGAAACACCGACCTTCAGGATTTGCAGAAAATATTCGATAGTACAATTAGGGAAGTTGTTGAGAAAGTAGTTAGCGCCTCAGTAGTTGGCTCTATGATCGCCATGATGGTCGGACAATGGCATGATAAACAACAACGTGGATGTGGAAAATAGTGCTTACTTCAATCTTTACCCCACTAAGGAAGAGGTTGCGTACCATCAATACATAATCGATAATCCACGATCACCTATCATTAGGATATGCCCAAAGATTAGGAGAGAAACCCTTGGAACCTAAAATCCCTTGTATGATCGGATATAGGAGTGTCGACCACGCTTACATAGATACGGAATCTCCCATTAATGTAATGTCATCTGCATCTACAATGACATTATGAATGAGCGACTTAATATTAGGAGAGACCCTAAGTATCCGGGAGGAGTTTGCAACTTTGTGGGAAGAGTCAAGGACGTGCATGTCTTTATAGGAAATTTCACCTACCTAGTTGATTTTATGGTCCTAGAAGATATAGGATCGTCATTGACTATAGTTTATCCCAAGTTGTGCTAGGAAACCGTTTGTTGAAACATCTAGAATGAGCCATAACAAGCATGATGGAACAGTTAGGTTTAAGGAAGGAACCGATGAGATCACCTATAGGATGCCTTGGAAAACAAATGAGTATGGCCACTTGTCCATTTATGATCGAGACAACATCAAAGCTTTTGAGGACAAGAGCAAGGAAGATGTTGAAAAGGGTTATAAATTCATGTGGGAAAGAAGGAGGCATTATTATAAGGATTGCTTGACTCTAGGGCCTAGGTATAGAGTCGATGAAAATTTTGTCAACATGATAGAATTCTCATTGAGGATGCAAAACGAGGCAACGTAGGGGCACGACTACGAGTCTAGCTACAAGACTCTTAAATAAAGAAAAGCGCTTCGTGGGAGGCAACCCATGCTTAATTGTTTGCTTGTTAGTGTCATATATCTTTTATTAATTGTTTATCCTCATGTTTAAATTTGTAAAAATGCTTTATTTTGTTTTTAACCTTGTCTTAATTGCATATAAAGGTATTTTACATAAGGGATAAGTGTAGGGAGGATTACACACGTTTTCAAAAGAAACGTAAACATGAGAATAACAATTAACTAAAAGATATATATGTTTGTTTGTTAGAGTCAAATGCTTGTATCGAGTCATAATGGATGTTTTTGCAGAAATTTTTCCAGATTCTAAAGATGTAAATTTTCCAGAATTTTTTCATAAAATCGCGAGCAGTTTTGTCGGGATAACTGACTGACGGCATCGGAAGGAGTAAAACATCGGATCACTTTTTCTCGTTTTACGAACTACTTATAAATTTTGGAATTTTCGGTCTTAATTTTCTTAGAAATTCGTAAACATCCATTCCACAAGCATTATATCCTAGTTTAAATCGAGTCTTGTATATATTATTACCGCTGATTTTACGCGAAGGTTTCGTTTGTTGTCTTCAAGTGTGCAGGTTTAATTTTTCAAGAAGAAGTTACATAAGATTGAGGAGCTTTTCACGCATAAATTCTTCTTGGAAAGGATTTAACCACCACTTTACACGGATCCTACCGAGCTAATCAGGGGAGTATTAGTTTCTTTCATTTTTGATTACCTTCTTTTATCATAACTTTGATACTTTCGGGGAACATTGGGGACAATGTTCAGTTTAAGTGTAGGGAGGGAAAATAAAACGGGAACTTTGAAACTATGCTTATCCTTGATTATTTGCTTTGTCTAAATGCATTTGCGTAATAAACCATGAGAAAATGTCGGTTAGGGTAATTTTGGCACCAAATTTAAAATTTTTCATGACATATAGGAGTGGGCCATTAGTCTTAACAAAAGCGTCTCACGGATAGGAAGTTATATGACTAGCGCAAAACCCTTTACCACCCAAATTCCACCCAAAATGTGAGGATCGCCCTTAGATTAGTAGGAATTAAAGCATTCATCTTTAATGCTTAGAGTGTGAACCGGTAGTATATTAGATTCTAGAACTTGTTTTGTGATGCATTCGAGATCGCAAGTGAGACTACACTTGTGTAGTTAGGAATAACTAAATGATAAGAGGCATTAGGATAACCCTTGTTTGATACCGTAATATAATTACTTCTTCCACATCGGTTGAGTAATTCCCCACACCCTTTGCGTTGTAATCATCTTTAGTACACGATACCCTAGTTAACCCCTCGAGCCTATCCTTTTCGCGGTTCTCGTGATGTTTCGGTTTTTCGGAATATCAATGAAGAGCATTGTTTACCCCCCCCCCAAATATACACCCAAATCGCCTTAGCCTACCCCTTATGCACTCACTTTTAGTGCAAATGTTTGTTATCACCCTAAACCCTTAGTTCAATTATCTGGTTGCTTGCATAAGTTGCTAAGTCGAGTGATATCCTTTGTATACAGTTTTGGGACGATTGGGATTCATGGGAAAAGTTAAAGTTTATGAAATTACGGGAAGGGAACGTTAAATTCAAATTCCCTTTGTTTGCGTAATAATGTACCCCAAGTGTTTTGATCTTTTCAATTCGGGTCAAATTATTGTTAGAGTAATAAAAACTCAAGTGTAGGGATGTACCTATAAATCCCTATCATTTTGATGTTACCGTAGAGGATGGTAGAGTAAAAGTGTATGAAAAAAAATAGAAAAAATAGAAAAAAAAAAAAAAAATAGAGTGTAAAAAAAAAAAAAAAAAAAAAAAAAAAATAAATAATACAGGCTACCATCCTACATCTATCCTTTAAATTTATGTTTGTTTATTTACATTACCTAGAGTTTTAGAGTGTCGAGTCTTGGCTTAGCAACGCCATTCTTCGTATGCATTTAACATAGAGATTTTTGACTTACCACCACTATATAGACTATCCCACCAAACCCTTGTTTCCCTACCGTAAGCCTAACATTACAACCCTTTAAAAGACCTCTTTGATAGTCTTTCCTAGGTGCTTATGCCAAAGCGATGGAGGTTTGATCTATTCTCAAGCCTATGGTAATCTATGTACTAGGACCGGTTAATGAGTGTTTATCTTCCATTTCCTATTTGTTATATTTCATATATACACCGAGAGAGATGTGAGTATCCAAACACCCCATGTGAGGTGCTAGTATGTAATTCGAGTGCTTGTTATGACTTTTATGGGGGCTTATATGTGTTGTGGACTGTTTTAAACCAATGCTTCATGACCCCTAACTTATAAATTAATTGGCTAAAAGCACATTTGCTTGAGGACAAGCAAATAACAAGTGTAGGGATATTTGATAAGGTTTTAAAGGTACCATTTTGAGGGTCGTTTAAGTCCTTATTTGATCACTTTTGTATCCGTTATTGCTTAATATCGTTCTTTTTCACTTTTTAGGTCTCTTGAAGGCAAAATCTTGGAATGTCACTTATTTGGACGAAAAGGCGCGGATATATGAAGAAAATGGCCAAAGTCGAATCGAGACACTCAAAGTCTGCTGAAAATGTAAGGCGGCGGCGTCGGTGTTAGCTGCGGCGCGTCGGAGGATTTTGTGACGATCTGAAGCCAAAACCCTATTTTCAAGTGACGACGTCGGGCTTTAAAGAGTAGGCCGTTGCTACTCGGGCGGCCTAGATTCAATCCGAACGACGTCGGAAGGCGAAGAGGATGGCGTCACAGACATAAGGTGACACCGTCGCAAGGTTAACGTGGCCAAGACGAAACCCTAATGACGGCGACACGGCGGCGTCACAAAACATAAGGTGACGCCGTCACATATGTAATATTATATATAGAATCCGAATTTTTAGTTTTAGGAGAGTCTTTTGGGAGTAAAACCTAAAACCGAACCAAGGGTGTCTTATACAGATTTTAGGGTTTCAAACCCTAACTTACATCAAGATAAGTATTTACTTCATCAATTCAATTATGTCTTTGATTATTTGTGTGTATGCTTGCATGTTCTCCATGTCCGGCTAATTTATTTGTGTGTTTGCTTAGGAATATGAAACTTAATTATTGAATATTGATTGGTTGTTTCTTATCTTAGTTGATTAATGATCTAGTAATGCGATAGGTCATTCGTTGTGTACTTAATGCTTGATTCATCTTTGTGAACCTTAGAATATAATTACGAGTAGTTGTAAGCTAAACCATCCAAAGAGTGCCTTAGAGTAAGAGTTTATTATCCCTAGTGGGTTTTGTAGACGAGACCCTTTGGTAAGTTCAAAGAGTTAGGGAGAAACGCATACCCTACAACTTTAGACACACAACGCAACTAAGAATAAGGCGTGACAACTCAACCATCAATAGGAGATAATTAAGGAGTAGTAAAACCTAAGTAAACACATCTTTAAACTATCATACAAGCACACATTAATTAGACATAGACTACCACCACCTTAGTTTAGATAATTAGATAATAGTAGAGTAATCGGTGAAATACCAACCCCCAAATCCAATACCCGAGATTTGTACCTTTCAATTTCCTAAAAACATAAAAATAAAAAAATAATCTTCCTCAACCTCAACCTTAGCGTAGTAACTTCTCACTAGCATTCCTATTCCCTAGAGAACGATATCAATACCGTGGCTTACCCTAATACTACACTACAACGATTAGGTTCACTTGCCTGGGTGTTGAAAAACTTGCTCGACGAAAAGGAAGTTCCTTTGACCCCGAGCAGCGCTGCGTAAGCGTATCAAGTTTTGGCGCTTGCGGAATAGAATAGCTAGTTAGTAGTCCACTCGTTTAGGTTCTTTGCTTGATTCCTATCAAGTAAATTTTTCTCATTTTAGCTTCCTCTTAGTCTATCCCCTTCTTCGTGACCTTTGTTCGTAACACCCATCACTTTTCATCATGGAAGATGATAACCAACCACCACTTAATGACCCAACACCAAATAAGTCAATGTCACTCAAAACCCAAACCAATAACCAACACATCCGTCGAAGCCGCTATGTGAGTAGAAACACCGACCTTCGAGTTTGCGAAAAATATTCGATAGTACAATTAGGGAAGGTGTTGAGAATGTAGTCGGCGCCTCAGTGGCGGCTCTATGATCGGCGATGGTCGGACAATGGCATGATAAACAACAACGTGGATGTAGAAAATAGTGCTTACTTCAATCTTTACCCCACTAAGGAAGAGGTTGCGTACCATCAATACATAATCGATAATCCACGATCACCTATCATTAGGATATGCCCAAAGATTAGGAGAAGAAACCCACGGAACCTAAAAATCCCTTGTATGATCGGATATAGGAGTGTCGACCACGCTTACATAGATACGGAATCTCCCATTAATGTAATGTCATCTGCATCTACTACAATGACATTATGAATGAGCGACTTAATATTAGGAGAGACCCTAAGTATCCGGAGGAGTTTGCAACTTTGTGGGAAGAGTCGAGGGCGTGTATGTCTTTATAGGAAATTTCACCTACCTAGTTGATTTTATGGTCCTAGAAGATATAGGATCGTCATTGACTATAGTTTATCCCAAGTTGTGCTAGGGAAACCGTTTGTTGAAACATCTAGAATGAGCCATAACAAGCATGATGGAACAGTTAGGTTTAAGGAAGGAACCGATGAGATCACCTATATGATGCCTTGGAAAACAAATGAGTATGGCCACTTGTCCATTTATGATCGAGACAACATCAAAGCTTTTGAGGACAAGAGCAAGGAAGATGTTGAAAAGGGTTATAAATTCATGTGGGAAAGAAGGAGGCATTATTATAAGGATTGCTTGACATCTCTGAAAATTTTGTCAACATGATAGAATTCTCATTGAGGATGCAAAACGAGGCAACGTAGGGGCACGACTACGAGTCTAGCTACAAGACTCTTAAATAAAGAAAAGCGCTTCGTGGGAGGCAACCCATGCTTAATTGTTTGCTTGTTAGTGTCATATATCTTTTATTAATTGTTTATCCTCATGTTTAAATTTGTAAAAATGCTTTATTTTGTTTTTAACCTTGTCTTAATTGCATATAAAGGTATTTTACATAAGGGATAAGTGTAGGGAGGATTACACACGTTTTCAAAAGAAACGTAAACATGAGAATAACAATTAACTAAAAGATATATATGTTTGTTTGTTCGAGTCAAATGCTTGTATCGAGTCATAATGGATGTTTTGCGAAATTTTTCCGATTATAAAGATGTAAATTTTCCGTAAATTTTTTCGAAAATCGCAGCAGTTTTTGTCGTGATAACTGACGTCGCCGAAGGAGTAAAACATCGGATCACTTTTTCTCGTTTTCGAACTACTTATAAATTTTGGAATTTTCCGGTCTTAATTTTCTTAGAAATTCAGTAAACATCCATTCCACAAGCATTATATCCTAGTTTAAATCGAGTCTTGTATATATTATTACCGCCGATTTTACGCGAAGGTTTCGTTTGTTGTCTTCAAGTCTTGTGTTTAATTTTTCAAGAAGAAGTTACATAAGATTGAGGAGCTTTTCACGCATAAATTCTTCTTGGAAAGGATTTAACCACCACTTTACACGGATCCTACCGAGCTAATCGGGGAGTATTAGTTTCTTTCGTTTTTGATTACCTTCTTTTATCATATCTTTGATACTTTCGGGGAACATTGGGGACAATGTTCGGTTTAAGTGTAGGGAGGAAAATAAAACGGGAACTTTGAAACTATGCTTATCCTTGATTATTTGCCTTATCTAAATGCATTTGCGTAATAAACCATGAGAAAATGTCGGTTAGGGTAATTTTGGCACCAAATTTAAAATTTTTCATGACATATAGGAGTGGGCCATTAGTCTTAACAAAAACAGGGAAAAACGGTAATTATGGATGTTTTTGTGTGAGTGGCTATTGAAATTGAATAGAAATGTATTATTATTATTATTATTGTTGTTGTTGTTGTTGTTGTTGTTGTTGTTGTTGTTGTTGTTGTTGTTGTTGTTGTTGTTGTTGTTGTTGTTGTTGTTGTTGTTGTTGTTGTTGTTGTTGTTGTTGTTGTTGTTGTTGTTGTTGTTGTTGTTGTTGTTGTTCTTGTTGTTCTTTGTTGTCTCTTTATTCTTTATTCTTCTTCTTCTTCCGCTTCTTTCTATTCTTCTTCTTCTTTCTTCGTCACTTCTTCTTCTTCTTCTTCTTCTTCTTGTTGTTGTTGTTGTTGTTGTTGTTGTTGTTGTTGTTGTTGTTGTTGTTGTTGTTGTTGTTGTTATTATTATTATTATTATTATTTTATCACTTCATTAGAAAAACTAAAAGATTTACAAGAAATTGGTGGGAAGCCGAGACACAAGTTGGGCTCCCACTCCTTTCTGAATACAAAAACTTAATCTATGAAAATAAATACACCACTTTTGACATTATTTGAGTGGCTAACAGCAATGGTTTTGATGCGAGAAAGTGTGTCCAAGGCCTCCACGTCAAGCTCTCCAAATGTTGAAAACGCAAATGGTATGAATTTGTAACCGTTTTGTTCACATTTAGAAACATATTTCTTTTTCTTTTTCTCCACCGCATTGCGTAAGGCTGCCCCTGGGGCCCACGAAGTCGCATCAATACCAGCAAAGGGAGAGATTCCAGTTACATCTAAACATGCATCCTTCTCCTGTATCCAATTGAATAATAACAAGTCTGCAGGACGTAACTTTTTCCCATCCCTTGAAAGAAACCCCATTGAAGCCTCCTTTCGCACCATGATCCCCACCTTGGAGCATATATCAACAAGAATATCACGTAACAGGTTATGCCTGAACTTCACACCCACTTTACTAGAACAGTGAACTGCATGATCACTCCATTGGTCCATATGATGCACATTATAGCTCGGACAAGGACTACCTTCAGAAAACATAGGTATAGTAAGCCTATAACACAATACTGAACGGAATTAGCGATGGTTCGTCCTCTGGCCCAACCCGTCAATAGGTATGGTGAATAGGAAATCTTGTGCATGTGGGGCACGGATACTACCGAGGATAGCCACTTGTCTTGTACTTAACGAATACTTGGAAACAAGATCTTTCTCAATGACACCAAAGTAACACTTTGCCAAGGTTTTCATCATATGGGGGGCAGGAGCGTCAGTGGTAACAGAGAGCACGTCTATGTTACAAGCAATGTTGAAAGTGTCAAGAGTATATTGTAATGAAGGGCCATGAGAATGAATATCAGTTTTTGTCAGTATCTTGTCATGTAGATCACTCGTTTTCATACGAGAGGCAAGGAAGGCGTATTGGATAATATCGTGCGCAGCGGGGATGCCAAGCCCGCCCATCTTGATTGGGAGAGTGGCTAAGCGCCACTGCTAATCACCAAACCCTGGTCCCGGGGCAGTAATAATCTTCTCCAACGAAGCACGTAACATCCGGTCGAACTGAACTTGGGCCTCTCGTAGATACAAAGGGGAGCATGTCCTCAAAGCATAAGATAATTTCGCGACCCCGACACAATTACGAAGAAGGAGGAGCTCACATTGGGGATCGTTAAGTTTAAGAATTGCCTCCATTAGCGAGATAGTTTTAGATACCCTTTTCAAAGCTAGATCCTGACAAAAGCTTTCATCTAAACTAACTGAACCACCAAGAAGTTTGACACCATTTGTCGGACGAGAGATATTTATAGGAAAAACGCCCTCCCCCTACTTCTGGGATTCTCCATCGGCCAGAAAATTTCGGTCTTATCCATATTCAAATACAATTCCCGAGCCGGACCATCCGTCATAATAATGTCCAGCGCTTTGGCAACCATGAGGGTATCCCCAACCAGAGTACCATCAACGAGATACAAAGCCTGGAGAGTAAGCTCACAAGACTGATTAATAGCCAGTATTAAGGGGTGGAAAGCAAGGGCAAACAATAAAGGGCCTAGTGGGTCCCCTTGTTGAACCCCTTGACAGGACCACAGGATCGAATCATCATAATAGAGTCTAGCAGGTCTAGCATAGCAAAACTCAACACAAGGAGCAATAGAAGGACATCGCTACCTAGATTCCTGAAGTAAGACACTCCTGTTGACTAGATTGAAAGCATTCTTAAAATCCACCAGCAACATAGAAGACCCAACTTCATGGACCTTAGACTCGATGAGCCTATTCACAGAATGGAGAACAGCCTTACAACCACCAGGAACGCCGAAACCAAATTGAAAATCCTGTAAATAAGAATTCATAGAGTTGCCAATGGAAGAATAAGCGGCCTTAGAAACAAGCATGCGCCACACCGTGCCGAAAACAATAGGACGTATGCCTACTCCCGGCTTGACCAAAGGGGTCAAGGGGGCACTAGCAATGTACTCCTCTAATAAAGCAGGGCACTTCCCGCTGAGGAACAGGTTGACAACTCCAGTGATAGAACACAACAGATCATCAGCAATGGTAGATGCGCCCTCCCAAAATATCCATTAAGTGTTGTGCTCTGAGCCTATCCCGACGGCATGATGTCCCTTTTGGAAAGCTGCGGATCCTGTTCAACACCAAATCCTTATGCACAATAAGAGCATCTTCACCTAGAGGAGAAGATGACAAAATAGGAGGTGGGGCATGGGTGTGTTTGGCCTCTAGCTCAAGCAGAGTATCAGGTGTAGATGGGGCGACACCAGAGGACGTAAGCACCTTAATAGCAACGGTAAAGTGCCCGTCCCCTAGTTTGCGCTTGCATTGAACCAAGTTAGCTGCATCCTGAACTTTGGGGTTTTTTACCCTACCGAGGGATGGGGTAACTCCAGCTAAACATTCCATCACCAACCCCATCCTGTCAGCAGGATCCATCCATCGGAGAATAGCCCATGAAATACTTTCAAACTGACACCGTTCTCGCTCTCTAGATCGTCGTTGAGCTCTATTGGTTGGCGAGAAGGTAGTCAAAACACAACATGGTAGGATAAGGATTTGCACCCATACTGAAAGATCCACTGGGCTCGCAAGGACCTTCTCCAAAGCATTGCGAAAAATCTTAGCAAACCCGAGCCGTAGCCTGGAGGGAATACATTTAACCGTTCGCAACTTCTTTAAGAAAACCCTACCAAGAATATTGATGTCAAAGCAAGCTGACTCATCATCATACGAGGGAATCCGAGGGTCGAACCCTTCATCAAAAATATCAACAGCATTAGCCGATACAACAACAACGCCATTAACAGCATCCAAAACAGGCCTGGGAGGCGCAGGGATGCCATAGATCGCAGCTTCATTGAAACTAGGCGCTAGAACAACTCCCCTGTCAGCATGCTTACAATTTTTACTAAAAGTGTGGGTGCAAAAACACACCCCACAAAGCCAAACCCCTGCCTCATGAAGTGCCTGGTCAAATGCGGAAAATAAAGAAAAGTCTCTCGCCACCCGGTCCTTGTGGGAAGCCTTCAAATCATCGGTTTTAAAATGACATGTACTTAAATGGTCTATAAAATATTTCCTTGTAAGCCCTTTACCGTTACCATCACTACACCCTTCACATCCTTGTAAAGGACAAGAAATCCGAGGCACACCACTACTAGCCATGGGATACTACAAGCTTAACTACAAAACAATCCTTAAAAAAAACGCAAAAAGAAAACCACTCCTGAAGGTCAAACCTGTTGGATCTATGTACTCTAACCAAACTAACTTAAATAGCTTATTAAGGTTTAATAACCTCGGATAAATCCTAAGTTATTAACAATGAAACACTGAGTAATCTTTGATAAGTACGCAGAATTTACTTAATAAATCTAAGAAGAATATAACTTTAACTATTATTAATAACTCTAAATCTGCTTGTTATGCAGATTCTTTAACAACTCTAAAACTTTAATAATAATCGTACTTTATGATTCTAAAACTCTTCTCTAAAACTCGTACTTCTAATGCCAATCTAGGGGTCCTTTTATAGGCTCAAGGATAACCCTAGTCGGTTTACAATTTGTATCCTTGTACGATAAGTAATCTAAACATAGAATAAACAAAGCTTTCCATAAACGAATATAACAGTTCTTTTAGCCTTGCAAGACTTTGACTTCGACAAAGAAAGCTTTTGACTTTCTCTTTAGCGAGACTTTGACTTTTCCAAGACTTTGTCAATCTTGATGCTTTAACATTCTTGAAGACTTTCATATCCCAACAATCCTCCCTAACTTGAATTCTGCTTGCTTGACTTCAAGTTCCTTTGTAAACATATCTTTAACAACTCCATCTTCAAGGAAAGATTGTGTCTTTGTCTTTGGATAGTATCTTTGTAGACTCTGTGCTTATATCATCATTATCAAAGTATTCTTTAGAAATTATTCTTTTTAGCATCCTTAATCAGTAAAATCTTTTCAGCAACATTCAGCAATACTCCATCTTGTCAGCAACAAAAGACAGTTTGTACATTAATTCATTTTAAGTTTCACTATTCTCATCACATCCGGTGTGTAAACTCCTGTGAGAGGTGAATCATTGAAAATTTAATGGATTTAATGTCTCTTTACCAAGGCCATTAACTCGGAGTAGCCAAATGTTTTGGTGTGTAAGACCATGGTACATTGATAACCATATGATTTTAGCAAATCATCGACTATCAACATTTGATTTGTCTTTACCAAAAGTTTTACCCTTTTGGACTAGTTAGTTCTTTCATCTATGGTGAACTAATTACCATATAATGTTTTTCCACACCTTTACCACATGCCATTTTCTTGTGGGCTAGCCAACTCTTCACATTTCTTGATATGGTGAGTTGATTACCATCCAACTTATTAGCAAGTTGCCAACTATAAAACGGATTTGAGATATCTTTACCAGGTCATTTGCTCATGGATTAGCCAATCCTTTTGTAACCATGGTGGATTGATAACCTATTGGTGTTACCATCTCAAAAACTATTTATTTCTCTTAACCTTTGTTTCAAAATATTTGTCACTTAACAAAAGTTTCTTTCAAAAATCATGTAATCGGTTTAAAGTCATAAGCGATTTTGATGAAAGTACTTGTTTGATCGAAATACTTTGAATAAAGTCTCGATATATCAAAATTTTATTCAATTAAAATTCATACCGGTTATTCATCATCATCAGCCATAGTAGTCCATCTGATAAACAGTTTGATGACCAAACGTGCAATTTCATTATCTTCTTCAACTTCCATTCTATGCTCCAGCATCCTCCTCATGAGATCTGATATAAGAGGATATCTTCTATCAGCTAACATGTGAATCATTGTTCCATCTTCTAGCTCTAGAACATGTACTCCAGATTCTTCAAAAAATCTCCAGCTAACAATCTCCCAATCTTCTTGGTTCTTCCAAATCTCAGCAATGCTTTGTTCTTCAGTTTCCCAAACAGTTGTGAGATCCCCAAGTAAGACTAAACCAACTCCTTCTAATGTATTATGTTCAAAATAATCTCGCACCAAATGATATAAATGAAATAAATCCACCCTATCTATTATGTGCAATAGATCCCATAACATGTTGAATGTTCTGAAGGTTTCATCTTCTCTGTGAAACATCAGATAACTTCCATCGTTTGACTCTACAACTTCAAAAGTAGTTATTGGAGATTTGTTCATCTTCATTTCATCATCATCTTTAGAATACTCAAATTCTACAATCCTTAAGTAATTATTCAGTTCATCATCAGTATCAGACCTTAACTCAACTTTTTTTAATGGTTGTATATCTTTAACTTCATATTTTCTTTTTCTTTTTAAGCTTTCTTTTCTTTTATCTTCTTTCAGAACATCATCATCTTTATAATCTTTGATATCTTCAACACTCTTCTTATAAGCCTCTGTAACAGCTTCATACAATTCTTTCATATTAACATAATTCAACTTGTTCAATCCAATATATCCTCGACCTTTCAGATAAGCCATCATTGCATTCCTTTCCTTAGCAAGATTTGGTCTTCTTGGTAGAGAAGAAATAGGAATAGGTGACTCTAAGATTTCATCAGCTTCAGCATTCAATTCCTCTTGCAATTTCTTAGCTTCTTCTCTATTATGAGCTTCTTCAATTTCCTTAGCTTCTCTATCTTTAGCATTCAATTCAGCTTGAATCTTTCTAGCTGCTTCCTCATTCATAGCAACTTGAGCAGCCCTTATCTGTGCTAAAGTAGGTTTCTTTTTCTTCTTTGTCTCTACCAATTTGCCTTTTCCTTTATCTTTTGGATAAATAACAGGTTGAGAAGCTCTTGGTTGTTCTTATGTAACTCATGGAATGCTAACACCCCTTGGCTTTGATAAATCATGCAAAATCTCAGCAATGGTTTCATCATCACTTGCAGTATGTATAGGTTTGGGTGTATCAGCTTCCTTTTCTGGTATGACAGTTGAAGGACCAGCTTCCTCTTCAGTTAAAACAGTTGAAGGACCAGCTTCTTCTTCAAAATCTATCAACCTTGGTGAAATTAACCCTTGTCTGTAAGTTCCATGAAAAGCAGTACTTTGATCAGCAGTACCTTGATCATCAGTACTTTGAACTTGAACATCAATAACTTGCTCCTCAGTACTTTGAACTTTGATTTCTTCCTCGGTACTTTCAATAACCTGTTCTTCAATAACTTGAGGTTGAACATTATTACCTTGAGGTTTAGCTTCTTCTTCAGTAAATGATGGAACATCTTCATTCAAATTCTTATCTTCCAATTTCCTCCCCAATTGGAATGAAGATGATTGTTGTTGAACCTTCTTGCCTTTTGTTTTCTTCTGAAATTGCCTAACAAACTTGCCTTGCTTTCTTTGGGACTTGACCCATAAACGATGATGTTGAACCAAAGGCCAGACAAAATGCTTGAGTCTTCTAAAGTTGAGCTTCAACTTCTTAATCTGTTTAGCTTGAGCCTCAGTAGTTTTCTTCAATCTGGCCAATTCTCTTGTCAAAACATAATTATCCAATACCAAACTCTCAGGGGGTATAGTAGCTAGATCATCTCCTCTAATTGGTGAATGTTCTTCTGTTTGAGAATCAGGAACAGATATTTGTGGAGATGGTGAAGGTGAAACTGCAACATCATCTTGAACTTCAGTACTTTGCAAAGCAGTACCTTCTGATGCAGTACCTTGGGTAGAGACAGTACCTTCTCTGTCATCATCCTCTGCAGCATCAGCTCTGACAGCTTGAACAACTTCCATCATAGAAGTAGTTAATAGAGTGTCCCTTCCAGTGAATAAATCACTCTTCCTAGCCATGAAAGTGAAAATCTTGGCTTGTTGTACCACAACAGGTAAAATACTTGTAGGCTTTGGTACATCTGAAAGTTGTTTATTTAGGAATACTTGAATAAACCTTGGATACATCAACCATTTTGAACCATGAGAGATGTGTGAAAGCATTCCATCTAGGATTAGCCTTGAAAAGTTGAAAATAAGATCTGTAGCCAAACCCACTATAGCAGATGC
The DNA here is from genome assembly GCA_022545495.1 of Chrysanthemum lavandulifolium. Classification (NCBI taxonomy): domain Eukaryota; kingdom Viridiplantae; phylum Streptophyta; class Magnoliopsida; order Asterales; family Asteraceae; genus Chrysanthemum; species Chrysanthemum lavandulifolium. Next base: position 125,753,330 of record CM040245.1, read on the forward strand.
TATGTTAGACCCAAATTGCTCCCATGATGTACTTTTAGCACTAATACAATGAAGCAATACATGTACTAAAAACTTCCAGTGAGGACAAAATAAGGGTTTCCTGAATGTTTGTTCAGTTAAGGACCCTTTATAACCAATGTCCCTAAACGTATCCCAAATCAGTTGCTTATCAAAACGAACAGCCCCTTCGTCATCATCAAACACTAAATCTTCATGAATTGAGGCTTCAGTAACCTTTACAGTTCTCCCAGCAACGGTTGCTTGAATATATGAATCATCATTCTCCATATGAACCCTAGCAGTCGCCCAAAATTGTTGAATCCAGGGCTCAATAATATCTGGTTCCACTAAAAGCGCATAACTAATCGGTGACCCAGTGAGAAAATCAATGATATCATGAAAGATCTCATTGGCTTCAGTCTTGTCCAAATTCGCCACCATGTTATGTTTAGAAACGGTATTACGATTTGCCATTGATGATAAGTGTACACAGAAAGTGATATGACGAATAGTATGGGTGATAGAGAGAGAAATATGGAAAATATTATGAGATATCAATATGAGAGGAAATTGGAGTAGTTATTTATAGGTGAGATTTTAAAAATCACAACCATGAATAACAAAGTTACCGTTAGCGATAGTTACCCTCAATATTATCGTTGGAGCGATGCTTTGATACGACAAGCAGTTCTTTCCACGTCAAGATACTTTCCAAGCGGTACTTTCATAAAATCAAAAGCGATACTTTTCCATTCTCCTTTTACGGTAGCAAATCACGAGATAAACATGAATATCCTCCTTCAACAATGCATAGGACTATTCTTACACATAATAGTCCTCCCTTAAATGTAGCTCGATAATTAATCATGCCAATACTCGCCACCAAGTGAGTAAATCACTACATTATCATCCGTATGCACCTTGACAACATTAATGAGCCTATGGTCATAAAAATCTCTGATGAAGTGGTGCCTAATCGAATATGTTTGGTCTTGGAATGATAAACTGGATTCTTCACAATGCAAATGGTACTCTCATTATCAATATTGATAGGAGTATTCTTGAAATTGAACCCATAGTCCAAGAGTTGATTCTCGCATCCACAACACTTGTCCACAACAGCTTGCGTGACCACATATTACCTTTAGTTGATGATGTTGCTGCAATTGTTTGGTTCTTACATCGCCAAGAAACTAATCTTCTTCCAAGATATTGGCATCCACCGTGGTTGATCTTCTGTCATAGTTGTCACTGCATAATCACTATCTCAAAAAGCTTCCAAGTGAAAAGGTGAATCCTTTGGATACCACAACCCCAACTTAGGTTGTTGTTTCAAATAACTAAAAATTCTCTTCACTTTGCATTCATATGAGAGATCTTTGGTGAGACTTGATATCTTGCACATAAACACCGACAAACATGATATCGGGCCTAGATGCGATAAGATACATAAGACGACCAATCATGGATCCGTATAACTTGACTTCAACCGGTTGTCCATCTTCATCCTTGCCCAATGAGTTGATAGATTTAATAGGTGTAATAACAGGGCTTCATTTCATCAAAATTAAACTTTTAAGTATGTCACTACATACTTGTCTTGACTTATGAAAATTCCTTCCTTTGTTGCTTAACTTGAAGTCCCAAAAGAAAGTTAACTCACCCATTGAACTCATTTGAAATTCATTCTGCATCAGCTGCTCAAACTCTTTGACCATAGATTGTTTGGTAGCTCCAAATATGATATCATCTACATACACTTGAACTAGCATGATATCCTTCTTATCTCTCTTGGTAAACAAAGTCTTATCTATAGCTCCTCTCCTATAACCATGTTGCAATAAAAAAGTAGAGAGCCTCTCATACCAAGCTCTAGGTGCTTGATGTAAGCCATAAAGAGCCTTAACAACTTTGTAGACTTTGTTTGGATGTTTAGGATCTTCAAAACTAGGAGGTTGTTTGACATATACTTCCTCTGTAATCTTGCCATATAAAAAGGCACTCTTGACATCCATTTGATAAACACGGAATCCCATATATGATGCAAAAGCAAGGAAAATCCGGTGCTTCTATCCTTGCTCTGAGGAGCAAACACTTCATCATAATCAACTCCTTCTTCTTGTCTGCAGCCTTGTGCAACTAACCTTGCTTTGTTTTGATAACATTCCTCTTTCATCTCTTTTGACTACGAACACCCATCTTGTATCAATGACCTTCTTACCATCGGAAGATCACATAATACCCAAACTTCTTGAAGTCGAATTGTAGCAGTTCTACTTGCATAGCTTCAACCCAACGTTCTTTAGTCAATGCTTGAGCAATATTCTTGGGTTCCTCTTGAGAGATAAAGCAAGTAAGCAGGCATGTTTGATGGTCCTTATGATTCATCTGTTTGTTTATAGACAAAGCTAAGTAAAGCATTATGAGGTTTAGTAAAACTCTTAGCTTTGTGTCTTGTCATCACTCCGTAGTAGAAGGACCAATGATTTGATCGATGGGATGATTCTTATGAATTCTTAAGTTTGGAGCTGTGGAACTCCATAAGTATCATCCAAATTAGTGAAATCAACATCTTCATTGGAATCTAAGAAAATACCTTCATCTTCAAACTCATCATCGGTATCTTCTAAGCCGCATAGTAGGATCATCCAAATCATCCAAAGTCTTTAATGGCGTGCGGCGATGCTTTGGTCAAAATCTTGTCCAAAGTACTATGAGAGTATTCTGCAGTTTTGTTCTTTTCTTTGCTTCTTCATAAGCTCTTCTTTGGTCATCGGTATAAGAATGTGCTAAGACATCTTGAAGAATCGATTAAGTTCATCTTGAGTAGATTGATCCTCGATGAGACAATGAGGATTTTGGCTCATCGATACTTTTCTCTGTCTCAATAGTTTTAGGTTCTTCATCATGAACGACATACGGTCTAATATGGACTCCATGAACAACATACTGTACCTCTTCTCCATTGTGTACAGGTTGATTCTCTTCTCTAACCGGAACATAATTCATTGAAGGAGTCAAAACTTCAAGATCAAACATCCAATCAGGACCTTTACCCTTTTGATTTTCTTGATCTTCTAAAAACTCAACATGAAGACAATCTTGAACCTTCTTTGTGACTCTGTTGTACACTCTAAAGCCCTTACTGTTGGTGCAATAACCCAATAAATAACCTTCTTCTGACTTGCCATCAAACTTACCCAAATGATCAATTATATTAAGAATAGTGAAAGGGCATCAAAAGGCTTCATAAAGCGAATATTAGGTTTGTTTCCCATCGACAACTCATAAGGAGTCTTCATCGTGGTTTGGTGGTGATACTCTGTTAAGTACATAGCAAGCACTTACTTACGACTTGATTTGAATTGAATAGGTAAGTGTGAGTCTGCAAGCATTGTTCGGTACGCTTCAATCAAAGTACTATTCTTTCTCTCTGCGGCACCATTACATTGTGGTGTTCTCGCAATCTTGAACTCCTCTTGATTCCTTTGTTAGCACAAAATTCATCCATAAGCTTGTTCTTGAATTGGTTCCATTGTCACATCTAATACCTCTAACTTTCGGTCTCGGTTGGTTCTCAAGTGCTATTATAAGATCGTGAATAGCATCAAAAGTATCATCCTTAAATCCCAAGAAAAGACCCAATGAATCTCTGCAATAATCTGTCACTACTAAGCGATACTTCTTCTTGTTCAAACTTATACTGAATCTGAGGACCAAATAGATCCATATGTAACGACTCCAATGGTTCTCTAACGGTCCTTTCCTCAAGCTTCTTGCAAGAAGCTTTATGTTGTTACCCTTCTTACATGCCAAGCAGGAGTGATTATTCTTGTAAGTCTTTGAAGGTAAACCTCTAACTAAATTTCCTTTGACCAATTTGTTGATATTCCTGTAATTCACATGGCCCAATCTTTTATGCCACTAATGTGCTTCTTCAAGTGATGCCTTTGCTACTAAACATGTAGCTCTTTCAGAAGAGTGAAGACTCTTCATATCCAAACTGTACACATCATTGGTTCTTAGTACTTTGAGTATTACCAAGTTATTATCATCAAGTTTGAAATCAGGTGAGAGTATGAGACATTCTGTGTCAGTGAACAACACATGATGCTTTTTGTCACAGATTTGAGAGACTGACAAAAGGTTGAACTTGAGCTCTTTCACATATCTAACATTCTCAAAATCGATGCTTCCTGTCTTGATGGTTCCTTTTCCACTAATTCTCCCTCCACTAGCATCATTCCCAAATGCAACTCTTCCTCCACAATATGGCCTAAATCGTAGAATCTCCTTGTCTCTGTCATGCTTCGGAGTAACCACTATCCACAATAAGATGATCTTTAAGCTCCTCTTACGGGTTTCCGCACAAAGATAAAGAGTTAGTGTCTTTTAGGAACCCAAGCCATTCTTGACTTGTGTTCCCCGCGTGAGTAACATACTCAAATTCCTTGAGTATGTAATCTTCACGATTTTTAGACAGAATCAAGCATTATCTTTTGTTTGAACTTGTGGTGAATTTTCAACAAAACTTTCTTTTCAACAAAAATCTCCTTTTCTTTTACCACAAAATCATCTTTATCAAAATATATGTTTCACGTTACTTGTTGAAAGTCTTGTTTGTTCATCATCGATACTTTCCTTCTTAACCCATTTAGTTTTAATTTACGGTGTAGAGTCCTCGGATCTAACTACTCTTGGAATTGTAACTCCTTCAGATTGATAGTAATTAGGTCTCCTAGGACTCCTATTCCAAGAGGTGTTTGGTGAAAATTGAGCAAGACTTTGAGAAAGCTTGTTCTTGGCTTAGCATGACCTTGGAAAGTATTTGAAGGTCTTGGAGGTTTTGAAAAGGACTTCTCCGGTGAGGTGCATGTAGTCCGGTGAGAAGTTTCTATGGTTAACCCTATTTGAATGGTTCCAAGTGGTCTACTCTCTCTTGGTTTTGGTTGTGGTATGTTCTTAGGGAACTTACTTAGGTATTCTGAATGTAAGTCACAGTCCTTAATCAAATGATCAGGACTAAAACAAACAAAACATAGTTTTTGATCTGTAATTCCAAAGTTTCTTCTTCTATGTGTATGACCAAACCTATCTTGTCTTCTAGATGAATGATGAAAGCTGTTTTGACCAAAGTTATCCCAAAAAGGTTTAGCAGTATGTTGAAAAGGTTTTCTTAAAGGTACTGCTGAAGGTGTAGAAGTACTTTGAGATATAGCAGTACTTTGGGGTGAAAGTATTGCTTGGCTTTGAACATCATCTACCTTAGGTGTTTCAACAGTTTCTTTTGAGATTTCAGACCTAGATTGACCTTTAAGTTTCTTCCTAAACTCTAAGCTATCTACTCCAAAACGAGAAACATCAGGCCTAAGAGGTTGATGACTACCAGTGGGATAAGGGACTGCATGATAGGCATTATCTTTCTTAAACTCAGGAGGTGGTTCACTAACTGATTCCTCATTACTAGATGTGTCTACATAATTAATGAGTTCATCATCACTAGTGGTTAAATCCTTAAAGTCACATTCATCCTGATCACTAGGTGGGTTTTCTATGTTATTAAAATCCATACCAAAACCTAGGCCAGTTTTAATGTAAGCTCTCCTCTGTTTTTCAACATAACTAACCTGAGAAAGACAAGATTCCTTCCAGGCATCAAACTTTGCTAACAAATCATCTCTCTCCTTAGTCAGTTTTTCAATTTCAGAAATCTTACAATTTAACTTCCATTCACTTAATTTTAACTGATAATCCTGTTGTTCATACTTTTACGCCAAGCCATTTCATTATTTTCATGTGTTATAATTTTGGCTTCCATAGACTCTAAGGTTATTTGATAACTCGCTACCTCGAACCTAGCTTTTATACAATTATCTCTTTCAATCACATAACTATTAAGGACTTTTTGATAAAAGTCATGACAGTTTGAGCATACCTCAGAGATAGGGGATGAGCTTGTTGAAGTAGCCACCATTGCAAGTAGAACAAGATCATCTTCACTTTCCATGCTCTAATCAAAGCTTCCTAGTCCATCTTTAGACTCCATAGCAGCATGTCCAGGTTCCTTATCGAAAGATGTGCTCCAGTAAAACTCTTCCACAGAATCCTCCACAGCTACCATACAGTAGGTTATTGGTTCATCATCAAACTCGGACTCCACCAACCTCGATAAATTCTCTTGAGTAACCAAAGCTTTTGTTTACGTAATAGGAATTTCTTTCAACTCTAGCTTTGGTTTCTCGGTCATCTGTTTGCTTGATATTTAGCAAACACATTCCTTGCAAAATGTCTAGTCTTTTGACAATTGAAGCATTCAATCTTGGATTTGTCAAAAGTGATTCCTGCTTTGGCTTGAAGTCAATGCCTCTTCCTATCTTCTTCATAAACTTCTTTATCCTTGCGTGATCATAGCAACTTGCCACGATATTAATTTCTTCAAGAGCATCCTCTTCAACTGTGAGAGATCTTCTTCATAAGTGACGGTGAGAAGCTTGATGTGCAAAGAAGGAGCATACAACTTCATCCGAGTGGATGGTTGATGGGGCTTCTTTGAGCAGTGGGGTAGAATAGGAAACAAGACTTTGAACAACAAGATTTTGAGTAGGAGAAGCAATACTTTTGGTGGAAGTCTTGCCTCTCTTTCGGATGACACAAAGGCAATCATGTGAGATTTGGGCTGGTTTGGCCATTCATCTCATGCTCATACACCCTTCGGATGATTGTAGAGATCATCAAAGTCCATAACATCCAAACTAGGTTGTCCTCCCGATCATTGTAGCTATCACATGCCATGTCGATGGCGCACTCATAAGAACTTGAGATTAGCATCTTCAATCGAAACCTCCGCTTTGTATAGCTCCAACATAATGAGAAGATTTTGGAATCATCATAAGCAACATCAAGGATTTCTTTCTCCAACAATGAATGTTTCAAACTGCTGCAGATTTACATGCATCTTTTTGGAAGCATTATTGCCTCAAACCTTGTCTTGAGAGCACCCAGTTGCTTCGCATCTTTAGTATCATGGAACTTGAGAAGATGACCATCCGGAATGGCGCAAGAGAATGTTGAGTGCCTTCTCTTAATTCCTTAATGTTGCTGCTGGTAAGACGCCTTAGGTGCTTGGGGTTGTTCGGAACATCAATAGGTTCTCGAACTTCTTCATTACCATTGACAATTATATTCCACGTTGGTTGGTCCGTAATTGCAATGTACGCCTCATCTTCATGCTCCATAGGTTGTATTCCCCGCCTAATGACAGTATCCTCATTGAGGTGATGGAAGGTGGTGGGCAAAGATCGATCGACATCTTTAGGTTTTAGGGTTTCTTCTTAGTCGAGTTTCCACACAAGCTCGATACCACTTGTTGGATCGATGTACTCTAACCAAACTAACTTAAATAGCTTGTTAAGGTTTAATAACCTCGGATAAATCCTAAGTTATTAACAATGAAACATCGAGTAATCTTTATTAAGTCGCGAATTTACTTAATAAATCTAAGAAGAATATAACTTTAACTTTTATTAATAACTCTAAATCGCTTGTTATGCGATTCTTTAACAACTCTAAAACTCTAATAATAATCGTACTTTATGATTCTAAACTCTTCTCTAAAACTCGTACTTCTAATGCCAATCTAGGGTCCTTTTATAGGCTCAAGGATAACCCTAGTCGGTTTACAATTTGTATCCTTGTACGACAAGTAATCTAAACATAGAATAAACAAAGCTTTCCATAAGCGGATATAACAGTTCTTTTAGCCTTGCAAGATTTTAACTTCGACAAAGAAGATTTGACTTTCTCTTTAGCAAGACTTTGACTTTTCCAAGACTTTGTCAATCTTCAAGATTTTAACATTCTTCAAGACTTTCATATCCCAACAAAACCGCAATACCTTCCACAAGGACAAAACGCACTCCCTACCAAAAATATAAAATACAAGAGACAAAACGCATCCCCTAATAAAAAGGGGCAAACCACAATACTTTCCTTAAAATATCAAAATTCCTTATATCCTAAGGACAAAACGCATTAGAAAAAACAGACCGTACTACAATCCATGACAAAACGCAATCCTTAAATTCCTTTAATGGCAACCGACCAAAATCCCTTTTACAGTAAGCAACTTGCATCCTTTCCTTAAATGATCAAAACGCACCCAAACCCAAGCTCCTCCTGGAAGGCAAAATGCAAGACTTATGCAACAGGACAAATCTTACCCTACAACCACTATAAGACAATCCAGTTCTGTACACCCAACGTGCCAAAACGCAAGCAAGAAGCCTGCAATCGCGAGGTGAAATCATGTGAAAGGGGTGGTCTAACAACTAAGAAACGAAAAACCCAGAAGCGAAAAATCTTGCGAAAACAAGAAGCAATCTATACCCAACACCAACTAAAAAACAATCTATATACTGAAAAGCAAAACCCAGAAACGAAAAATTGAAGACCCCTGAAAAAGAAACGAGATGAAAAAAAAGAAAAGAAAAAGGAGATGGATAGAAGCAACCAATGTGGTTGGATCAAGGGATAGGAAGGAGAAACGATCATAGGGCAAAGAATACCCTACGTCGCCATGGAAGGAGAAACGATCGCCCACAGTTGAAGGAGAGGAATGTATAAGATGATATGTGACAATTCATATTTTTATTCAAGTTGAAGGGTTTGGTTTTATACTCGTATATCTCAACTCTAACGCAAGTCATATAGTTAATCATTTTAAAGACAGTATCAAACTGCAACTGATGAGTTTAAATGTGAAAAGAACAGCTCAAGTTTTGAGAATTGCTCAGAGATGGAGTGTGAAGCTGAATTTTACCAAACCTGAGTAAGTCACATAGAACAGTGTTGTATTAGGAGTGATAAGAAATTATCTCCTTAAAATTTATGGTGTATCTGAGGGCCTTGTAACTTGTGGATGTTGAAAAGGTGGGTGGATACCCAATCATTTCATTCTAGGGGTTATGCGGTGTGGCAACTAGTCTCGAGTGATTGCTCTGTCCATTCCACAGTAGACATACACATAAAGTAGGTTTCAAATCTATGGTGTAGTGCCAACTCGATGATGCCCTTTCTATGTTTCATGGTGTTGTAGTTATGGAAGATGGGAAGGAAATGTAGTCAAGGTGGGATGTATCCTTGGGCAACTCTATGCATTTATATGCATTTGAGTCCCAATGGAACATGAGTTTTGATCTCATTCTTGATGATGCCCTGCATATGAGCCTCTATTTCCATTTGTATGAAATTGCAATTGAGAATAGGTAGGATGTTTGTGCGGTGGAAATGTAGTCAAGATTGAGATATTTCTCCATGGTTGCCTAGATGTTAGCATGTAGTTGCTAAGTCTAGATGAATGGTGGATTTGAGAATCGAGAGAGTACCTGAATGTTTGTTGTTTCCTAGATGTATCGACCTTTTGAGTCTGCTCAAATTAGGTCGTTTTGAATTCTTGTAATTTGGTGATTCTTAAGTTAATAAAATTCACCATTTCATGGAAAAAAAGTCAATTTAAACTCCGACACGTTTGTTTTTCAGTCAAATAAACATTAAATTGCATGTTTTGTTTAAAACTTTTAACTTTAAATTGATTATTATACTATAGAATTTGTTTTCTTATATTTAATAAATTTTATATATTGTGCGCTTGCATTTGTTTATATTTATATTGTAAAACCTGATAGTTTAACATATTCAGATATTTTTACAAAAACAAACAGTTTTATTTGAGTCAGATTCAGATTTCTCAACCACGTATTCAAATTAAGATGAGAATCAGATTCAGACTTTTTTTCCGCATATTTAGATTCAAATGTGCGAATTAGATTCAAATTAAAAGCCTCTTAATAAACAAAAAGCGTGTTTATATTATATAAATGACAATATCACAGTATACAACAAGTGGTTGATCCACTTAAATTGAACTTGATGAAATAACATTTTCAATCACGTTTCAGTTTAACTACATCAGCTTCTTCGGTTAGAATTAAGGGCCCGTTTGGTTTATAAATAGGTTTAGGATTAGGATTTGGATTTGGATTATGATTTAGATTAAGATTTGGATTTAAATTTAGGATCCGTTTGGTTTGTAAATGGGTTTTTGGTTTAGATTAGAAAATTGTTAAAAAAGAAAAATATATGTAGTTATATAAGTACTTGTTGACCCACTTAGAAAATAGTAATAATAAATGAATGGTCACAATTGTATACGAGTAAACTATATGTAGCGTACACTGGTTTCAAAAATAAGTGTACTACTATGTCAGAACATCCACCCATTAGGCTGGGATTTGTAGAATCATGGATTTGAGGGTTTTAAATACTATTTAAAAACCTATGTACATCAAACAAACAATGTTTTTTTACTTTTACCCCTAACCCCATAAACCAATACCCCATACCAAACAGCCCCTAATTACTTTAAAGTAGTGGTTATTGCGTGTAGTTAAACCCAACCAGGCCCGTTTTGGATTTTACTAAAAAAACTCAAACTTATTATCGAGTCATTCTTGTTGCTTGTTGCCCATTTTAAATAGATTTTCTCGCTCCACTACTGCTTCTATTCTAGTTGAATTCAATTTTGCTTATCATGTTATCTTTCTATGTTGAAAGACAATAGTAAATTGCGTGCCTCTTAAATTTGTATAAAGTAGAAGCTACATTGAAATTTCTTTTCGTTGTAGAGATATTTGTCATATATCTAATTTTTTCAAGGTTGAAATATGTATCTTACGATGCTAATCTTACCTTCTACTTTATCGTTTAATCAATCTTATTTGTTGCTTCCAGGAATAAGCAGGCACACGTTTTTAGTTTGACTGTTTGGTCAAGTTTCAACACGCCACAAACAAGATCATATACTGACCCTTCGTACTATAAAAATTCCCGATAATATTTAACGGTGTGAGTTATTAATACTGCCATGCTTTTATTCATACGTGTTACTTTTTTTTTTTTTTATTTTATTTTTATTTATTTTTTATTTTTATAATTTTGTTTATATCAAAAGCTATAAACCGAAAATCGAATCAGAATATAAAGTTTAATAAGCCAAACGCTTAAAAGCGTAAATACTGACAAAACTCGACAAAATGTTGTCTTGGAAAAAGTGAGGGACAAAGGAATATTCCTTGAAAAAGTTGGCAGGCTATCTCTGAAAAAGTTTGCGGAATATTCCCAGGTTAATATCTGATGGTATGTTTTTATTCATACGAAATTACTTTTTGTTAGGACCCCTATCTAACAATAAGTCTATAACACCAACTCTTTATCCTAAATTTCTAACCAAAATGTTGTCCACCAATGAATCCAAAATTGCCATGGCGAAAACGGTAGTCTCAACTGTTGGATCCATCGCTGCGGCCGCTATGGTAGCTCGCAGTGTGGCTCGCGATTACTTGCCTCCTGAATTCCAAGACTACCTTTACTTCGGCTTCCGCGGTTTCATTAACAAATTTTCAACACATATGACCATGGTGATATACGAAAATGAAGGATTTCGTGACAACGAAATTTACAATGCCACACAAATCTACCTCGAGGCTCGACTATCTACTGCCATCCACCGTATGAAAGTTAGTAAAACTCTTAATGAGAACAAGATTAACACTGCTATGGAAATCAATGAAGAGTTCACTGATATTTACAACGGAGTTAAATTCAAGTGGCGTTTGGTTTCTAAGAACGAGCCAACTAGAGAATATTACAATCACGATGATATGGGCGACGTATCCAGAACCGATCAACGATCATTAGAGCTCACATTTCATCGAAAACACAAAGATCGAGCGATGAATGACTACTTACCATTTATACTTAACTACTCGAAAACAAAGAAACAGCAAGAAAAAACCGTGAAGCTATTCACGGTCGACACTAATAACGGGTATTCAAGATACAATACCTCGTGGATCATCCGTGAATCTAGACCATCCGTCCAACTTTACGACGCTAGCAATGGATCCTGATGTCAAAGAGAAGGTGATGAAGGATTTGGATAGGTTTGTAGCGAGGAGAGAGTATTATCGAAAAGTTGGAAAGGCGCGGAAGAGAGGTTATTTGTTGTACGGTCCACCTGGGACTGGAAAATCAAGTTTGATCGCGGCCATTGCGAATTATTTGAACTTTGATATATATGATCTGGAGCTGACTGACATCAAGTCAAACTCCGAGTTAAGGAGGCTGTTGGTGTCAACAGCGAACAGGTCGATACTCGTTGTTGAGGACATTGATTGCTCGGCGCAGTTGCATGATCGGGATACCTTTGAAGAGGCTAAAGCTTCGGCTCGGAAAAAAGGAGGGCGAGGTACCGACGATGAGGCTGCTCCCAAGGTTAGCATTTACCTTCTTTTTTTCTTTTTCTTTTTTTTTTTTTTACTTTTTAACGTATATCAATTAGTTCGTACTTTTTAACATTATTTGTGTCCATTCACGTGGAAGTTTATAGATCTGATCTCTGATCTAAGACACATGTGCGCGTCTTAGTTATAGGCTATAGCTACTTGTGTTTAATTAGCAATATATTCGTCGCTATCATGTGGAAAATTATTATACGGAGTATATGATTTTAAAAGCTTTGGGTAGGTGAAAATGTGAAATTATCATTAATTTCATTGCAACGTTAAAATTATGCTAAAATAGGATACCAAACTTAAAATTTAAACCAGCTTTGGCCTACTATCATTTAAGTATCTTGTTAAAATAGTGGATGTCTTTGTTTGTCATTGTTGTTTGATTTGAAATAATTTGCTTTTCAAAAAAAAAATAGAAATGATAACGGAGAATTTATTGTGTGATTAATTCTAATTGTGTTGTTCAGATTACATTATCGGGATTTTTAAATTTCATCGACGGATTATGGTCGAGTTGTGGCGACGAAAGGATCATCATATTCACCACAAACAGAAAAGACAAGCTTGATCCAGCACTTCTTCGCCCTGGTCGTATGGACGTTCACATTCACATGTCATATTGTACTCCAAGTGGATTCCATTTGCTAGCCTCCAACTATCATAATCTCACACAACACAATCTCTTTGAAGAAATTGAGAATTTGATCCGCAAGGTTGAAATCACCCCAGCTGAAGTAGCAGAGCAACTACTCAAGGATGATAACCCAGATATTGCGCTTCGTGGCCTTGTTGATCTTTTTGAGGTGAAGAAGAAGGAGAATGAAGAAGCCAAAATAAAGGCAAAGGAAGAAGAAGAACGACTTGCGAAAGAAAAGGAAAAAATGCAACAAGCAGATAAATTAGCTGTGAAAGAAAACGAAGAAAAGCAAGAAAGCGATGATAATTAAATTACCAATTAAGAAGTTTCGTGTTCATTGGCTAAAGTCAGTTTAATTTAATTAACCTAACATTATTTGGTTTGATGTTACTTCAACTTGTAAGTTTCAATAAGATTTTTAATAACTTTGAATATTCACACCCATCTCATAAATCACGTCAATATAAGTGACTTTTGTTTTGACTTTTATGTATCAATAACACATAGGTGGGGTTATTCATACGGTGGCTATAATTTTATTTCAATCATCTCTATTAATTAGTACGGTACTTTTATCCCCTTGTCTCATTTTTTTTTTTTTTAAATAAATAGAATTAAGTGTGTGTATAAGAATGTATATAATAAGTGTGTGTATAATAATATATCAGTACATATATAATTATTTAGTTTGTATAATAATACGTTAAATATTGCCACATTAAATAATCATGCAACAACAATCATTATTATTAAATAAAACGTCAACGTTAACATATTATTTAAATACAACAACATCTACTACATATGAAGATTATTCATCTCGTTTAAAGATCACAAACCAGACCCGATCGACAAGCGTGATCCTCGTGATTCCTTGTCAATTCTAACTCCATCTCCAAATCTTTTATTCTTGTCTTCAACAATTTTGATCTCATTTTCTCAATAACAGTTCCGTGTGTCATCGGATCCAGTTGGTATATCGATCTCAACTTCGTTATCATATTCTTCTTGACAAACGCGGCGATGCTTTGGTAAAAGCATTCTTGAATTGCCGAATGTCATCTCTAAACGAAGTATCATCATGATGATGATGATGATCATCATCATCATCATCGTCATCATCATTCTTGGAAGAGCCATCTTCAAAGCGGTGGCCTATTGATATTAGGCCACGGAACATGTATGGTTCTCCAAAAATATTAAGTTCTTCCAAGGAATGGGGCCCGTAAATCATTAAAAGTAGTATATTACAATGCCGCCTGTAAATAAATCATCGATATTAATGGGAAAACAACTTGATAGTTATAAATTTACTTACCATGATATACATAGTATTGCATCTCGTGAAAGCATGGCGTCCGTAAATTGTACGCAAGTTATGGCTACAATCTTCTACGGTGATAGATGTGGAGTTCTTTTGCATGAGTTTGAAAGCATGGTGAGAAACTTTATACCACAATTCTTGAAATAGTAGTATATTACAATCATTTATTTTCTCGCCGATGCTTCGCTTAAACTCTATTTTATCGCATTTTCTTGCGAAATACAATCTTATCGATTGCACTCAACAACTTTGTCTAAATTGGACCTGTGTGCGCCTAAATATAATTTCAACAACGCTGGTGAGCCTCAACTCTACACGTTGTTGTCCGGTCAAGGAGCGATATTCATCGGTGATGTACGAGACAAACATGTGTCGTAATCTCGCACCGATTATCCGGATACTCGCCGATAATGGAAAAAAAAGATGAATTAATCAAAGGTCATTCGGTGCTTATTAATTGAATAATAATAAAAATAGAATTAACAATTTAGTACGCGCATGGTTGACCAAGCGTTGTTGTAAGCGATCATATTGTTGCTCAAACAAGCGACATCGAGCTTTAACCAACCGATCCCATCTCCTTTTAATGGAGTCATACTCATCTATCCCATCGCATATGTTTCTCATAAACTTGAGCAAATTTTGCTCTATATGCCATCGACAGAGTAAGTTGTGAGCGGTAGGAAATTTCGCTCTACATGCCCCAACCAACGCTAAATCTCTGTCGGTGACAATAACACGCTGGGTAGCATCTTTCTTCTATCACCTCTTTCACGCTTGCAATACCCACCGAAAATTATGCCCTTTTCACCGTGTATAAAGTCATGCGCCATTGAAAATGTTTTATTCGTTGGAGTTACTCCAACAATTTCCAACAATGGAAATTTAAACATGGTGGTATTGTGCGTGAGTCCATCGAATGATTTCAGGAACGACGCCATAGAGCATATGAAGTGGGGTGAACAAAAATAGCTCCTCAAGCTCATTATGCTCATTCACCCTCGGGTAATATGCATACCTCGAATCCGTCGATGCGTAAAGGACTTGAATTTGAGTTCTATCACCTACTCGCCTCTCGGAACTTATCAAGTGCATTATATATAGTTCTAACGCTAGACACGTTATCCGGATTCGTCCCTTTATTGTCGAAAGTATATTACGTGGTCGTCGCTATACTCGACAATTCTTTGACCAAACTCAACTCATCATCTTTTAATCGCATTGCATATGGCACACCATGCAACGACTCTAGCAACTCATGAGTATGGCTATCACACTTCACCCTCAAAATCCAATTATATCGTGTTGGTCTATATTTCGCAACTAATCTGAATGGACAATTGCTTTTTTTTAGTTTTGGTTTTCCGTTTTCCACTACCGTGATATTCATAAATCCCGCTCTTTGTACACATATAATTAATTTCCATCATCTGGCCATTTTCTGATTTGGTTCTCTTTTTAACAATGACAAAACCGAGCCCCGAGGCTATATTTTGCACCCACTCAGTTACTTCCTCGTGAGAGCGGAAAGCCTGAAAATACATAACAAATTTTACAAGACACTTTTTTTTTAACTAATACTTTTTTAATACTTCTATAACGGAAAGCCCCGAGGCTATATTTACCTCTTGTCTAATAAATGGGCAATCCTCTGATACTTCCTCGTGAAAACCGAAAGCCTAAAAAATAAAAAACACAACAACTTTTATAACTTTCATTTTTAACAAACTTTTATAAAAAATACAAATTTGTACATTTATAACTTTCATTTAACTTTCATTTTAACAAACTTCTATAAAAATACAAATTTGTACATTTTAATAAATTTCATTTTAACAAACTTTTATAAAAATACAAATTTGTACATTTTAATAAATTTCATTTTAACAAACTTTTATTAAAATACAACTTTTACATTTTAACACTTTCTTATAAAACTAATACTTTTATAAATAATTTTTAACAAAGTTTTATTAATACTTTTATAAATACTTTTAAAACTAATACAAAATTTTATTAATACTTTTAAAACTAATACAAACTTTTATTAATACTTTTTTTAATACTATAAAAAAGAGTTGATACGTGTGTGGTTATGGATGCGTGTACGCGTTCGTTCCATGTGGTTTATGCGTGTACGCGTTTTCTCAGTCTTGAATTGATATCCTGTGCTTCTCTCTCTCATTATCCTCATTCATTCAAATCTGTTTCTCTCTCTCACTATCTCTATCTCTCTAAAAGTTTTTAGATTTAGATCTAAAAACATATTAGATCGTGGTATTGTTGGTTATGTTGTGGTGATGTTGCTACTGTGGTTATGTTATGGTGATGTTTCTCTCTGTCACTATCTCTCTCTCTCTCTCTCTCATTTTTAGTTAGGGTTTGGGTAAATCTGGGTTCTTTGATGGTGCGTTTGTGATGTTTGTATGATATATGGGTGAGTTGTGGGTTTAATTAAATGGACCCATATAAAATAAAAACGCCTAAATTTTTTTGTGGTTTGGGGTATTTGGGTTCTTTGATGGTGAGTTTGTGATGTTTGTATGATATCCGGGTGAGTTGTGGGTTTAATTAAATGGATCTCGTAATAAAATAAAAACGCCTAAAATTTTTTTTAGGGTTTGGGTAAATCTGGGTTCTTTGATGGTAAGTTTGTGATGTTTGTATGATATCTGGGTGAGTTGTGGGTTTAATTAAATGGATCTGTCATAAAAATAAAAAACGCCTAATTTTTTTTAGGGTTTGGGGTGTCTGGGTTCTTTGATGGTGAGTTTGTGATGTTTGTATGATATCTGGGTGAGTTGTGGGTTTAATTAAATGGATCTGTAATAAAAATAAAAAACGCCTAATTTTTTTTAGGGTTTGGGTAAATCTGGGTTCTTTGATGGTGAGTTTGTGATGTTTGTATGATATCTGGGTGAGTTGTGGGTTTAATTAAATGGATCTGTAATAAAAATAAAAAACGCCTAAATTTTGTTTTAGGGTTTGGGGTATCTGGGTTCTTTGATGGTGAGTTTGTGATGTTTGTATGATATATGGGTGAGTTGTGGGTTTAATTAAATGGATCTGTAATAAAAATTAAAAACGCCTAAATTTTTTTTAGGGTTTGGGGTATCTGGGTTCTTTGATGGTGAGTTTGTGATGTTTGTATGATATCCGGGTGAGTTATGGGTTTAATTAAATGGATCTGTAATAAAAATAAAAAACGCCTAAATTTTGTTTTTAGGGTTTGGGGTATCTGGGTTCTTTGATGGTGAGTTTGTGATGTTTGTATGATTTCTTGGTGATTTGGGGGTTTAATTTAACAAACCCTATGGTAAAAGCAGTTACAAACTGCTTATGTGAGTGGGTGATTATGTGATGTTATGTGAAACTGCATGAGTTGTGTGGGTGCAAACGGGTAGGTTAACACCTTGATCTGCCACCATTGAGTGGTATGAATACCGCCTGCCTACCCCATCCATAGTGCTCGTGGTGGTTTCTTGGGAAACTGCTTATGTGCTTATGATAAAAATGTGCTTATGTGCTTATTGAAACTGCCTGAGTTGTGTGGGTGCAAAAGGGTAGGTTAACACCTTGATCTGCCACCATTGAGTGGTATGAATACCTGCTCTGGCCTACCCCAGTCCACAGGCTCTGTGTGGTTTCTTGGCAAACTGCTTATTGCACACAAGCAGATTGCACACAGGCTCAGATTAGACCCCGTTCCAATAGTACGTTACAGGTGGGGTTATTTATACTGTGGCTATAATTTTATATTAACCCTCTCTATTATTTAGAGGGTTTGGAGATGAAGTTGCTTATGAATCTGAAAATAACAAACTGCTTATATGCTTGATAAGCGCTTTGTTATTGTGTCGATTTGAAAATTGTTTAAAAAAAAAACCGAGATAAGGCAATGATGATTTTGCAAAAAAAAATTTATTTTGCAACTTTGATGTTGCAGCCATATATGATAATATGATTTTGGCTTGGCATTTCCGAATGGATGGCAAAAAAAATTTTATTTTGCAACCTTTGATGTTGCAGCCATATATGATAATATGTGAAACTTAATCTGAGCCTAATGTTATCTCTATTATTAATGTGTAAAATTGTTACCTCTGGTGATTGAGACATATCGGCAGCCTAAAATATTTGAGGTTTCTTTGTGGTTTGTTAGTTGCGGCTTTCACTTGCAGCTTGTGTTTCACTTGGCTTGTGTTATAAGCCAACCCTAGGTACTAGAGAGGGTTTAACTAAAATTATAGCCACCGTATAAATAACCCCACCCTATATGTAACTTGTGGAAACTTCACTTGTTGTAACTTGGTTAAGTTTGTATGATGTTTGTGTGATTTCTGGGTTTAATTTAATGGTTCTTCTTGTGGTAACTTGGGGGTACTTTAATGGATCTATTTGTGTGATGAGGCTGAATATAACATGGGAGGTTTCACTACCTACCATTTTTAGATTCTTCACTTGTGACTTCCTGCAGTTTGGGAATCTTACTTCTGCTTTTGGTACTTGCTTGTGAACATTGAGAAACATGTGTTTCACTTGGGCAATCTAACTTGGTTGCAATCCGGTATTGTGCGATCTTTGAGATTCTTCACTTGTGAGTTCTTGCGGTTGGGGAATCTTACTTACTTTTGGTACTTGCTTGTTAACATTGTAAAACATGTGTTTCACTTGGGCAATCTAACTTGGTTGCAATCGGTATTGCGCAATCGATCCAGGCACTTGTGTGCAATCACGACTTGGACAAATTTTTTTTCTCAAAAAAGGCGATGACGATTGGTTTTATAACCGAGCGGCACGGCAAAGTGATATTTTATCACTTTGCAACCATCATATCCGAGCCTAACACTTTTCTAAATGACGATGATAATCCGAGCCTTTGTGCAACTGCTTGTGTGCTAATGCAATGCTTGTGTGCTAATGCAATGGCTTATGCACTGGACAAAAAACTAGGCGATGATGTAATCGAGCTGTGTGCAATCCTTGTGTGCTTATGCACTGGACAAAAAAAGTAGGCGATGATGTAATTTGAGCCCGTGCAATCCGCTTGTGCTTATGCACTGGACAAAAAAAAACTTGGCGATGATGAACTCTAATCGAGCACAGATTCAATCTCGCTTGTGTGCTAATGCACTTGGACAAAAAAAACTTGGACAAAACTGCTTTGTGCAATCCTTGGACAAAAAATAAACTTTTGGGACAAAATAACCCCACCCAAACCAGCAATATGACACACACAAAAAACAAAAACAAAAAAACAGCAAAAGACAAAAAAAAATGGGACAAAATCTGCAAAAAGGTACCCTCCCACTAGACCCCGTATGCATCCCTAAGGGGGTAGACCCAGATTAATAGTGTAACCCTAACACATAAGTATAATAAACTTTTCACCCAAGTTCTACCTAACTTAATTTCTTATCTAAATAAACACATAAACCGGCTTCCTTCTTTTAAAAAAAAAATCTTATATTCCGGTTAAATCTCCACCCAAATCTGTTCACATCCGATTCTCGAACCATCTTTAATTTTCAATAATTTTATTTCATTAAACCATATATTTATATAGGGGCAATTTCATATTTACTCAACTTAAACATGATAATGTTATATTTACCCAAAACATGCTTTAAATGCATTGTATATCATGCATTCAAAAATTATATTTTGGGTATATATCATATTTTCAATTTTTCATATTTAGATTGGTTAAATATTAAATTATCCAATTTATATAACTCAAACCCTACTAGATCTTCATTCATTTTCCAAATATACAACAATGTCAATCATCATCAACAAAACCTTCATCTTCGCACTCCTCTTCACTCTCTCCTCCGTCGCACGCTCACCAGCTCCGGCTCCGGCACCGGATCTCAGTTCTGACGACTCACCCTCACCCTCACTTTAGTTCATAATTTTTATTGTGTTTTCTTCTTAAACCGAACTAGAAAAAACACTTTAGGAACAAATCTTGAATCTCGTTTTGAGATGGTTTCACTTCGATTGTTTCTTTTAAATCTTTGAAACCCAAAATCTTTTTCTTATTGCAAGTAAGGATCGATTGAAGCTAGGGGTGCATTTGGTGTGTTTGGGAAATGGGTTTTAAGTATGGTGGTTGAAGGTGGTGGTGGTGGTGGTCAACGGTGGAAGAAAGAGAGATGATGTGGCAAACCATTGGTTGTTTGGTTTTGTGAAGTGGATAAATATGTAAGACTTTGAGGTGAAGGTAGGGTTTGGGAAGTCGGATTGGTTGAACCAGGTAGTAGGGTGGTAGTCGATTGGATCCCTGAATAAGTCTAATGTAATGGTACGTGGTGGTTAATCACCCTTTTATCTCCCCGCTTTTCATATGTCGGAAATCTCATGTCACCGCCGCTTTCTTTCTGGCGAGAGATTTATGGTTTCGGCTTAACGAAAAATATCCACAACCGTCGTTTTCATCGAGGATGAGCTACTATATATAACCTCGTCGGTACAGAAGGTGATGTATGTCGTTTGAGACGAGTTCAACACATTATTTATGATTTGATTTTGATATTATGATTTGAAAAGAAGTGATGTATCATTTTGTAGATCTCTATATTTGGATTCATAGGCTATAATATTGTAGATTTTTTTTCTAATGTACCAATTCAGTGTATACAACAATTTGTATACTTATTTAATTACTGAGATTTTTATGAAAAAATGTTTTATCCAACTAATGCTTCTTGAAAAACTCTCATGTTCATGGTGTAGTATTTTGATTTAAATTTGTATCTTTTCCATTGTATTTATGGGAAAAAATTTAAAATGGTGGTTGCCGGAAAAAGATGTGGAAGAAGATAGAATAGAGAGAGAAAAAAATAAAAGTATTTGTACGAAAGTATCAACAACAACAAGTAAACAGAAGAACTCTTATTCAAACCTAAGTCTCAATAGTCGGCTTAGATTGTATCAACAATAGTATCCAAAATGTTACAAGATTAGATTAATGTCAATGAGACAATAATCATATGAATACAATGAATAGACAAGATCGGTGAAATGATCAAAGAGAAGAGAAGAGTGTGTGAAATGACCGCACACACAAGTGTATCTAACCCTAGATCAAGGAACTTATTAAATAGGAGATTAAGTTACACTAAGACCCTCTAACGGCTATAAATGACTCATCAAGATAAATGAGAATAGCTTCAGCGAAAGGAGCATCTTGGAACTTTAAACCTTTTATTCTTTGTCCATGATTAACCCCTGTAATAACCACGCACCGAACATAACTTGAAAGCCATTAGCAATTGATAGAATGACATGTTTGCCACAGTTAATACCCCAAAATTTAACATTCCCCTTAATCGATGGGCAAACATATCAAACAATATCAATTTTTCACACAAGAATTTATCTTTGATAAATAGGGAGGTTTTAGTAAGTATGTCTCAGTTTGGTTTGAAGAGCCAATCTTTTGGCACTTATAACTCCTCTTGCAATTTTTTCCCGATGAAGTGAACATCAATTTCAAAGTGTTTTGATCTTTCATGGAAAACATGATTGACAAAAGTTGTAAAGCGATTTGTTATCACAAAAAGATTAACGGAAGATTGATATCAACTTTTAGATCCTTTAAGATTTTTGAATCCAATGATTTCACAGCAGCAGAGACATAGATCTATACTGCTACGTGGAAGATTTTGAAAGAGTGTTTTGCTTTTACTTTTCCATGAGATCGAACAATTATTAAAGAAAACACAATAACTCGTGATGATTTTCTAGTTTTCTTGCATTTGGCCCAACTGCATCACTATATCCTTCAAGATGATTTTCGAGTTCTTTGAAATTGTACCTTAGACCTTTTCCGGAGCTCCTTTTGATATCTCGAACATTGAGGGCACATTCTAGATGAGATTTTAATGGAGAATACATATATTGTGCCGACAATGAACTGAGTATGAGATGTCGTCCGTATGAGTGAGATAGATAAGTTTCCCAAGTAACTTTTGATAACCGATGATGTTGACAAGTAGGGATCATCAAGCGGTGGGAATGTATGGAAGAACATAGTTGGGTTCCATAGGAGTGGACATGTGTTTGCACCCAAGAAGACCAAATTCTTTGAGGAGTTCAAGACAAGATTTTTTCTTTGGGAGAGACAAATGTCATTCCCGTTTTTAAAACCTCAATGCCAAGAAAGTATTTTAAGTTTCCCAAGTATTTGATATGAAATTTTGATTTTAGAAACTCTTTGAATTGGTTTATCTCATCAATACAGTTTCCAGTGAGGACTATATCATCCACATAAACAAGCAGAGCAATAAAATTGTTATTCTCTGTTTTGGTGAATAAAGAATGATCATTGACAGATTGAACAAAATTATTTTCCTTTAAAACACAGACAAGTTTTTCATTCCATTTCGGGGGAGCTTGTTTTAGGCCATATAGGGACTTGACAAGTTTGCAAACTTTATTTTATTGTTCTCATTACGTAACCCTTAGGAATGGTCATATAGATATCTTCATCAAGATCTACATACAAGAAAGCATTGTTAACATCAAGTTGGAAAAGAGCCCATTTGTTTTTCACAACTAAAGCAATAAGACATCTAACAAGAGACATTTTCACAACAGAGAAAAGGTTTCATCATAGTCTATTCCTTCCTTTGATTATAACCTTTAACAACTAATCTAGCCTTGTATCTATCAACTTCACCATTGGCTTTATATTTGATTTTAAAGATCCATTTGTAACCAATGGAAGTTCTATTAGGTGGAGATCGCTTATATCCCACGCATGATTTTCATTTAAGGCCTCAATTTCGAGTTCATAGCATCAACCCAATTACTATCAAGGATAGCTTCTTCATAGCAGTAGGTTCAATACTTTTATTAAGACTAGAAGCAAAGCAATAATTATCTTTGTTTAAATTAGAATAGTTAACAACCTTTTCAACACCATATTTGACTTTCCTTCTACAATAAAGTCATTAAGATTCTTGGGCAACTTAGAAACTCGGTTAACCATCTAACAAGAGTGGTGGCAAGCCTCTTTCTTGTTCGGCAGAATCGGTGATGTATCGCAGAATCGGAAGATGCATCGGCAGGATGTGATTCATGTGATATGGTGCCCTCGGGGTGTGTATTATCATCTATAGATGTTGCAACCGATTCATCAATCCTAGTAGGATGACTTACCACGATGCTATCATCATAGGATGTCATTCTCCTTCATCATTGGGACTTATTTGTGAGTCAAAGAAATTTTGTGATTTAAGTCTTTAGGCACATAAGTTTCAACAAAGGTTTTGATAAAGAATTTTCATTTTGAAGGAAAACAGTTTCATAAAATTTGACATCTCGGAATAAAAATATTTTTTGTTTCTAAGCTCAAGAGTTTGTAACCTTTTTCTCATTTGAATAGCCAATAAAGATACTTTTTCGGACCTACTACCAAATTTATCGAGATGTTGAGAATGGTGGCATAGCATAAGCGACTAAAGACTCTAAGGAGAGAGTGAAGGTCATGCCCATACACAAGGAAGAAGGAGACTTGCCGGACAACACGAAGAGGTAACTGTTTATGACATAAGCGGCAGTTAGAACACATTCGGGCCAAAGATATAGAGGTAATTCCACACTGAAATTTTGACGTTGTGTCTTCGTAATCCATGTAGATTCGTTGAAGGAGACGTGACGTTGTGTCTTCGTGCTCATTCATTCGTTTGCTTTCCTTTCATTGGCGTTAAGGTACAGATATTTTGACCTTACCTCTTAAGGTTTCTCATTATTCGTATACATATTTCGATATTAGCTTGAACTGTTATGCTTTACTCTAAGCCTCATTATTAGGGCTTCCCTATGACTTTGCTATGCTTCCTCTGATATGAACTTTGATATGAACCTTTGATATGAACCTTTGATATGAACTTATGATATGAACCTTGGTTTAAAAATGCGCGCATCATTGCACAAATTGCATGCATCATTGCATTGCATTTGAAAATTCGCATCATGATACCTAATGCGAGGCCATCCCATATTGCGCTCGCAATTTACCGCAATTTTTCGCATTTGTTTAATGCTAGCAATAGTCGCAATTAGCGCAATTTGGAATTTGCTCTGATTTGTAAAAGAAAAACCAATTTCAATATCCCAACTATTTTAAAAATGACCTTTTATGATCTATCAAGAGGTGCTCTTATGATTTATCAACTGTTTAGATCATATTAATAAAAGTTTCATTGATAAACAAAAGGGTCTAGCCATGAAATATAGAACCAAAACATATGTATATTTAGATTGACGAAATTCATGCTAATAAAACTTTCACTAATTGATTTTTTAGTGTAAGAAAACACACATCAACTGCAATTATAGTTGTGACGTTTTCAATTACCGGAAAACAGAACACTAAGTTTATGACATAATTTCGGAATCACGAGTCTCATAAATATGACTAGGTGTTATTAAATGGATTATTAGTCGAATTTGAACATGTTAATGTTTTATTTATAAGTTTATTGCATTTATATGGTACTTGGTAAAATATATTATGTATACATAATTTTTTTAATATTAAACTCATTGTGTCTAAATTGCGCTCGCATTCGCATCACGCATCACGCATCGGCCTCGAGGACCTTGAGCGCATTGGATCGCAAAACGCAATTTTAAACCAAGATATGAACTTTGATATGAACCTCTGATATGAACTTTGATATGAACCTTTGATGTGAACTTTGATATGCACCTCTGACATGAACTTTGATATGAACCTTTGATGTGAACTTTGATATGAACCTTGATATGAACCCATGTGATATGATTACGCTTTGACCTTCGCTTGATACCCGAGCCAAATATGTGTTCCTAGTCATGAAGGTAACATGACCGTGTCATTGATGCACCAATGGCATGACTCCAGTACAGTACGATGATGATACACACCGCCCCCATTATGATATGATATGATTATGAGCTCACTATATGTATCTCGATTGGCACTGGGGGGCGATGGATGCATCCTAGATATGATATGTTTCGAGGATTTGATCCGTTGGAGATATATATGGTGAATGATGTCGGTGCAATCCGCGTCTTCACATTCCTGGAGCTAGCTACTCCATTTGTTACCGAGGTCTCCCTCCTATTATGTATGGTATTCCGAGGTCACCCCTCCGAATACAATGGCTACTTATGATATGATATGATATGATATGATATGTTTCCTGCCTGTAGATTGATAACCCTTACACTTTTGATAAACCCATATTGTACCTTCCGATTCCCCAACGCGCCATAATCAGACATTTGTTCATTACTCAATACCCTTATATGATTCACTTTACAAAGATATAGATACTCCATTACATTGATCATCACACTTTCATTCCGCTACTTGGACTATGGTTCCATTCACGCATCGGGTTATTATATGCTTATTGAATTTGATTATGCTATTCATGTTTTATGTGACTACCGATTATCCTGCTATGATGTGATTAATATGTGGTTATCTCGAGTTACTGCTTTCAACCGATGATATGTGATCTCACCGTTATGTGACCTCTCGAATTGTCTCGTGACCATGCTAATGTGTAATCGATAGTTTTGTCTGCTTATTATGTGTACTTGTTCGATAATTTCGTGGACTATGATTATCTCGATAGTTTCCTTATCTCGCTTGTTGTTGACCCGCCATGTTTGCATTTTGGTTTATGCTACGGTTTGATTGGGTAAATGGTTCACTTGTGACGCCGACTTGTTAATTTTTTAGTTGCCCTATGTCTTTAATTCATTTAATTATATCTTTATATTGTATTCCTACTTATTACGTGTGATCGCCATGTGTTGATCTTTGTTAGTACTTCCGGTTATGATATCGGTTATGTTTTCAACTAAGGGTTTTGACCGCGTGAATTGCCATGCTCACTTATTAATTAATAGCTTCCGCTTTCTTGTAGATATCTGTTTGGCTTGTATGTCTTCCGATTTCTGAATTGATTGTATGATGTATATGTTGTGTGGATATGACGTCTGCTATGCTTGCTTATGTTTCAAAGACATGTATGCTCGGTTTTATGTGCTTGTATGCTTGCCTCGATGCTTTGCTTGCTTCGCTCTCCTTGTTATCTCGTTCTTTTGGATATCTCAGATAACTATGTTCTCGCAGGATCCTTCTTGACTCATTGGTTCCTTTTCGCTGCGACCTTGTTATCAGCCTTTGTTTCATTTCGTTTCGCTTTTGTTTAGCTTTCATTTTGTTATATCTGCTCACTGGCTTTTTAAGCTCACCGCATTTCTTTTCCTCGCGCAGTTTTAGGTTCAAGATGGGCTTTGATGGGCTGAGAGTTGGATTATTCGAGTAGACCGACCTTAGTTACCTTATCATTTTGGTTTTAACTTGAAGAGTTATTGTTTTTAGATTTTATTTTATTTTGGGACATATTGGAATTGTGTATGTTCTTTGTAAGTCATTCGTTTATATGACTTGGTAAATTACTTTATAAGGTTTCCGTTTACAAAATTTTAAATTGTATGTTCTGATATGACACCAGAATGTGACACTTATACCCTTGTCGGGTTGGGGTGTTACAGTAAACACAAGAGGTTTGATGTAAAATTCCCTTTTCATGAAAGAAGTGTTGAAGTTTGTTATTGACAAATTCTGTCCCGTTATCACTTCTGAATATCTTAACATTGTGTTCAAATTGATTTGATAGCATGTGAGTAAAGTTAACAATGGAAACATAAATATCATCCTTTCCCTTAAGCATATAAACCCAGACTGCCCTAGAATAGTCATCAACAATGGTCAAAAAATATTTGTAACCATCTCTGCTAGTGACTTTATATGGTCCCCATACATCTAGATGAATAAGTTGACCAATTTTAGTTGATTTATGTTCACTTAAGGGAAATGGTTCCCTGGTTTGTTTAGCTTTATTACAAGTATCACAGAGATGGTCAGATTCATATGTTCCATCAAGATTAAGTGTGGACTTAAGTATATGTAGGACTTGATCAGAGGGATGACCAAGTCATTGATGCCAGAGATTTCTAGAAACATGACAAACAGAAATGCAGTTATTAGAAGCAATCTTACATGTGGAATCAATATCAAACATATATAACCCATTGCATTGTTTACCAATCCCACAATCCTTTTTGATGTAAATCAGATATAGCAATTAGATTCATTAAAGCCAACAAACATTTTATTGTCTCTAGCAATCTTATGAATGCGACAAAGAACCGACATTGCACTCGGGAACAACGGAACATCAAAAGAGTTAGGTCATTATTGACCTTTAAATCACCAATTTTAGTAATTAAGGTCCGAGTACCATTGGGGTGA
The DNA here is from genome assembly GCA_022545495.1 of Chrysanthemum lavandulifolium. NCBI lineage: Eukaryota > Viridiplantae > Streptophyta > Magnoliopsida > Asterales > Asteraceae > Chrysanthemum > Chrysanthemum lavandulifolium. The sequence goes on from CM040245.1 coordinate 125,780,971, forward strand.
CCAACGGTTAGACCAAGATTTGAAATGTCAACAACATTAATTAAAATTTTTGCGAAATAAATCATATCTTGATTTGCACCGAATCAACAATCCAACCAAGACATATGTTTCGTGATAAGGTTTTAGTGGTGTTGTTAAAAATTTATCAAAGTTTATGTTAAACTTGACATTGCCATTAAAGAAGGTTCCTGAAAAATTTTACCTGCTACATTGGCATTAGCATAAGACACATTGTTGTCATTAAGCAGACTCATAAGTCCGGAGAGTCGCTTCATTAGACAAAGAGACAGGAGAGTTGCTAGCTCCATTATTAGTGGAAAGATTAGTGTCAGCAGAAACATTGTTACTGCTAAAGGGTTTGGAATTAAAATTCCTTTTAACATATCCAGCAGGATAACCAACCGATCATAACATCTATCAACAGTGTGACCGTGTTTTTGCGCTTAGTACATTTGAGATTCATGTTTGGTCCTCTATTGTTTGAGTTGTTACCGGCATTGAAACCGTAATTTTAAAATTGTTGTTAAATCCTTTTTGTTATCAAAAATTTTCCACCATCGAAGTTTTTGCAAAGAAAGGTCGTAGCATTGGGTTTAGTAGAGCTATTCCCGGATGAAACATTTCGTGAGATTCTTCTCCGAGACAACAGAGAAAGCAATTTTGACATTAGGCAAAGGATCTCGGTTAAAATATTGCTTCGATGGGAACATAGGAGTCATCAAGACCCATAAGAAATTGCATTAACTTGATTAATCGATTGTGTTTTTCAAAATGTTTTGCACCTCACAAGTGCAAGGAGGCAAGCTAATCATACAATCAAATTGTTTCCATAAATAGTTAAGGTTGTTATAGTAATCAGCAAGAGAGGACCCACTTTGACTAAGAGTTTATATTTTTATGTAAATTAAAGATAGTTGAACCATCAACCTTATCATAGGTATCTTTAAGATCATTCCACATTTCATAGGCGGTTTAGCATATATAGCACCAAAGAAATAGTTCGTGGTGAGAGAGTTAAGGATCCAAGTAACTACAACAGAGTTACAAGTATCCCATTGATTAGCAAGACTAGGGTTCAATCATCTCTTATGCAAGTACCATCAATAAACCCTAACTTATTATGGTTCCTTAAGGCAAAGGTCATGGCCATATTCCATATTTTGTAATTTTCGGTTCAGTGAGTTTGATAGTAATAATGGGTGTACCATTTGTGTTATTGGGGTGTAAATACAAAGCATCACCAAAGGATAAACTCTTCTCAGTGGAAGAACCACCACCCCCAATATTATCATCACCAATAGCCATAGAACAAACAATAAGATGACAGATATGATAAGATAGACAAAGGCACAAACACAAATAAAAACAAGAGCAGATAGATGATAAAGAAATAAATAAGACTTTGTAATTAAGAAACAACAAGCACCAAGCTCGTGAACCGGGTAAACCAGAAGCGTGTATTCACACCACTCGTAGGTGGCGGATCAAGATGTTAGTTTACCCGTTTGCACCCACAAAGACTTAAGTCTTGTTTGTTTGAAGAAGATTAGACTTAAACTTACGAGCAATATGCGTGGAAAGAACAAATCACAATAAGTAATAACCAAAGATTATGCCAATAGCAATAACCACAAACCACCAAGTTGTTGTTTGAAGAGATGTCCCCAAGTTTCCACAAGGAAACCCTTGGATGTAGAATCAATAATGATTATGAGCACAAGCTCGATACCATGTAAGAAAGTATCAACAACAACAAGTAAATGAAGAACTCTTATTCAAACCTAAGCCTCAATAGTCGGCTTAGATTGTATCAACAATAGTATCCAAAATGTTACAAGATTAGATTAATGTCAATGAGACAATAATCATATGAATACAATGAATAGACAAGATCGGTGAAATGATCAAAGAGAAGAGAAGAGTGTGAGAAATGCCCCACACACAAGTGTATCTAACCCTAGATTAAGGAACTTATTAAATAGGAGATTAAGTTACACTAAGACCCTCTAACGGCTATAAATGACTCATCGGCATAAATGAGAATAGCTTCAGCAGAAACGAGTATCTTGGAACTTTAAACCTTTTATTCTTTGTCCATGATTAACCCCTGTAATAACCCCGTGACCGAACATAACTTGAAAGCCATTAGCAATTGATAGAATGACATGTTTGCCACGATTAATACCCCAAAATTTAACAAGATTGTTGATGAAAATAAGTGGGTAAGATGACTAGACAAAAAAATGCTACAGCAGTGTCGTATAATAGCCATCACATTGCATAAGGACAAAAAAAGGTGTTAGGACAAAAGTGCCTTTCTGTGATTTGTACGTGCGGGCCTAGATAACAAGAAAAACTAACGATCGTTAGAAAATTGAATCATTAGCGTAATATTTTAAAATGATGAACTAAAGACGCAAGATTTCGCATTTTTGGATGTCTTTTAAAATCTGTCACTTTTACAAGGACCGACGGTGTAATTTACTCTTAAAATAATAATAAAACAAAATCATCTGCACTAACCAAACTCACACAACCTCGGGCCCAATTAGTTGAAGAAAAATGTTTAATTTTTTTCATCACCTAACCTTAACACATACACAAAATCAAAAACACACATTCACATGCAAAAACACAAACCCAACAAGCAACTGGTCGGGTTTGGTTCAGATATGTGCTCGGGTCAGATTGTGATGGTATTTGTGTCGAACTAGTATAACTTGCCCAGTTTTCACCGCCGTTATATGTATCGATCACCGATTTAATATGTAAAGTAATCTATTTTGTAATTTGATCTGTTACGTTAAAAAAATCAATAACATTATATTGAATATAGCAAAGGACTTGTGTTCTAATGGTATCATTTGTTGTGTGAGAAACTCCATAATCAATTAGTTGTGGGTTAAAGTCATGCTTAAAACTGATGAGATAGTCGGTGGTTTATATTGTGTGATAATTATTTAATTACCTTTTTAAAAAGTAAACATTTATATTTCTTTAAGTAATCATTTATTCTTATATTTTTTAATCTATATATCTTCACCATAAAAGACATTTGACACTCAACTTTGGTGACAAACTATGAACATATGCACGACGTCTTTATCTTTACTTAGTGTTGTTTACCATCTCGCACTCGTGCCGTAACATAACTCGAAGAGTAAACTACACCGTTCGTTCTTGTGGTTTGCGTTGACTGACGAATTTCTTCCTTTGACAAAAAAAAATGCATCGTTCATCCCTAAATGCGAAACGTTATATATCGTTGATCCTTCACTTTAACGGCCCACACTAACTTTCGTTATGTGACAACAACTGAGGGTACTTTTGTGTTTTTAAGTTTGTATATAAGGGTAAAGTAGTTCTTTTACCATTATGGCTCACTACCAACTAAATAAACTTTTACAGTAATATTTAATAATTGTCTCTACCACCAATCAAAATAATTCCTTATCTTCATTTACCAACACCATCCAGCATTCCCGCCTCTTACACAAACCTCAACGGTCCACCACCACCACCGTCCATCACTTCCAACAACCGTCAAAAACCCCAAAATCAAAACCCATCTCATTCTCATATTATATATAGACACCAACAACTGTGAAACACAAAATCCAAACAGTATATCTAAACTTAGTAGTATAAAGGACTACTTATCACTTTACATAACAAAACCAACGCCACCCTTATGTCCTTTTGATTCACTTATCAGCCACACACACTTGTGTTTCTTTATACCTTATCACAAAATATTAAGATTCTTTCTCTTTTTTTCTTTTCTATTAGACGAAACATAAACCACAACACACCCTTTTAGTTCTTTGTTTGAATTTCACGAAACACAATCACAAATTAAATTACCGTTTACTTTTTAGCCACCAACAAAATAATATCTTATTGGTCCCCTATATTTTCTGAATAACGAAACACAAATGCAACCCTTCTTGTCTTTCTTGCTTTTTCGAAATGAAGTACAAAATATCACAAAACAATATCTTCTGGGTTTCTATTCTTGATGTCTTTGTTTCTTGTTTGAAAGATCACTGATGGGTTATGTGGATCTCTTAAGATATTTGCTTGAAAATAATATAACCCGAGATCTTATTTTAATTTTCTTTTCGATTTTGTTTTTATACTCAAGATCGCGTTAGTGTTTCTTTGAAACGAGTTTTGGTCTTGATTTTTTTAAGATAAGATCTTTGTTCTTGGTTGCTTTGTTATATTCGATTTTTTTATTGGTTAAAGATTGATGATGATTGTTTCTGAAATCTTGGTACACAATGAGTAAATTATGGCTTTTTTAAGTCACTGTAGGGGTAGCAGATTTTAATGAGGATGGAGGATGGTGGGCTAGTGTTTGTGGATTAAAGGTGTTTGTTTATTTTAGGGAAGATGATGGGTTTACATTTGGGGAAGATGATGTAGTCAAACATTAATGGTGACAAGAAGTAAGTTGTAGTCAAACGTTAATGTTGAGATAAATTTAAAGGTGAATTGACTATTTTACCCTCATGTGTTATAACTTAACGAGAGTTAGCCATCTCCGTTAGAGAGAGAGACCAATGGTACATAACGTTTCGCATTTAGGGATGGACGATGCATTTTTTTCAGTTAAAAGATGATACTTATCGGTTAACGCAAACCACAAAGACGAATGTGTAGTTTACTCTAACTTGAATAACATGTTATTTTTCCTAATACATGTGTACAATGTGACGCATGTACGTGTATCGTATGTTACCATTTATAATATAGTATTTATATTTATATATATACTAAATGTCAGGACCCAAGTTGTGCAAAGTTGTGTGCATTAACGAAACTTTGCCAACTCGGCAAGAATAAATTTCGGCGCTTAGTTTGTCAGCAGCAGCAGTCCTTAACATTAATAATCTTTCGAACTCATGAAACAACCCCGAGGTTAAAGTGTCGCTGCAAGTCCTTTAACATTAATAATCTTTCGCAACTTGGCAAAACAACCCCTAAAGTTTAAATGTCGCTGTAAAGTAAGTCCTTTGAAGAATCCCACCGCATCGCGCGGCTTCCAACACTCGTTATATACTAATATAAAAAATCATTACTTTATTGCCAAGTTTCTCATTAATTTGGTATGTGTATCTAAAGTTATATCCTTATTTAATTATAACTCTATTGGATTTCTAGTATAAATATACATCGTTTTTCATTCTTCATTATCACATTCATACAAAACTTTAACCGATTATCTAATTAGCTCGATCAAGATCGAACATATATATATCGAAGAACATTAATTATTCATTATATTACTTCAAAGGTAATTTTATTTTTGTTTATCATATATTTGAGTTTATCTATGTTGTATACAGTTTATTTTATATATATATATATATATATATATATATATATATATATATATATATATATATAGAGAGAGATCAAATAAAGAAAATTAAATAAGAACGAGCAAGAAACCACAACCATTTCATTTCGGATGCACCTACAAAAATAGATGATCTCCTTTAAATTTCTCCTCCTATTCAAATGCTTGGTAAATTCTTCTTATTCTTCTTATTTTAGCTTTTTCTTCATCGATCTCTTCCCTATATATATATATATATATATATATATATATATATATATATATATATATATATATATATATATATATATATATATATATATATATATATATATATATATATATATATATAGGATAAAGATCAAATAAAACCAAATATCCGTAAAAGATAAAAGATTTTTTTTCAAAAAGTTCACAAAAATTCCCAAAAATCCCACAAGATCGGGTATGATGGTGCATGAAAAGTTGTGAAAAACTTTTTTCTAAAAGTGGATATTTTTTCCTAAAAAATTATGAATATATACGTCACAAGATTAAATCTTTTTTTGTGCATCAAAATTGGTTTTGACCCAACTTCTTTTGACTTTTTCATCAAAATAACATTACAAGATCAAACTAAAACAAGTTAAAATTTTGTGCATCAAAATTTTTTGATCAAAATTGCTTTTGTGCATTAAAAAACGATCAAAACTCAAATTATAAAAATGTTTTCACAAAGTTTTATGCACCAACATACCCGATCTTGTGGGATTTTTGGGAATTTTTCGTGAACTTTTTGAAAAAAAATCTTTTTATTCTTTTACTGGATATTTGTCTTTTTATTTTAACTTCACCCTATATATATATATATATATATATATATATATATATATATATATATATATATATATATATATTTATTATATATACTATGAAAATCGATTTTATGAATCTGTATGATTAAAAATAGGATTTTATCGTAAAAACTCGGTTCTATAAACTTATTATTGTTATATATCAATCTAGATTGTATATCTGTATCTATATACAAACAGATTTTAAAATATTTATAAAATATTTTATTATTAATTTATAAACATTTATAATGATTTCACGTTTGTTTCTAAAAATTTGGCTCTTATAAAAGCTGGATATTATATTATGTATAAAAACCGTTCGTATCATTTTTTATTTATTTATTTATTTTTTCCTGTTCTCTTTTCGTTTTTAAAATAAGTTTTTCAAAAGCAAAGATTTTATAAACATTTATATCTGTTAATTAATATACCTGCTTATAAATTCGATTGTTTTAATCATCTGTTTTCTTTTACTTTTGGAATATATACATATTTAAAAAACTTATAGTTACTGAATTCTTTTTTATAATATTTTGATTCCGCGATAAACTATTTATATTCGGTTTTCACTAGATCAATTTAATCAATACTTTTAAAGGATTTTTTTAGTCATCCACAGCGAGAAGTTAAAAAAGTTATACAATACTTAAAAAGTTTATTACTTATTTTAATCACATTAAGTTTTTGTTTATATATACTTGTAGCAAAAAAATGTCTAAGATGATAGACCCATTTAATGCATTTATTACTGTTTTAGAGAACTTGTATGAACTTAGAGCATCTTCAAATTATGGATTTTAACATGTTTAATAGCACCTCATATTTTTATATACTACTACTATTATAAACTTTCATCTCTAGTGATATAAACTTTATCAAGTCCATAAACATATTTTATAACTTTTTCATAGTGATGTAATAGGCTAAAATCTTAGTTGGACTCACTTCAATCTTCATACACATAAACTTAGTGTTTATCTCTAATATATATACTTGACGCTCTAGTGCAAGTTCATGTGCATAAATTTCATGTCACCGTGGACATGGTATATCGACTTCTATAGTTCTATTGAAGATGCTTTTATAAACATTTATATATAGTAAGAAAAGCTTTATCAAATCTCAATAGCTTTAACTTACATGTTTATGATTTAATATGACATGCCAAAACTTATATATTTTTAAAGCTAAATCATTGTGGACGGTGTTTATAGGAGTGCTCTTTATTGTAAAGTTTTGTGTTTTCCTTAATTATGTAATTTGATCGTCAAAGGCCTAAGAAAACCTTGATTGAAAATTTTTTTTTTTTTCTATTTTCCTATATGGTATTTTCTTGCCGACATCACTTTTGTTTGCAGTGAAAACTCAAAATGTATAGTTGTCCTTCATATCCCGGGACATATTTACTACTCCGTATGTGTTTCGATAAATAATACTTTACATATATTTTGTGCTGAACAATCATAGTAGAGTACTTGCCTCAGTTTTAATAAGGTTAAATAAGCTATATGTATATTGGTTTATTATTTTTTCGCTGAATCTTGATGATTGAAACATGTAAATAACAGCTTTGTGAATATCATCTTCTACTTTATACGAGTAGTTTACGAAATCATATTTGTTGCTTCCAGGAACAAGTACTTGTTGATCTATCACCAAAATGTCGCCAACATCTAAATATGAGATGGCGAAAACAGTAGTTTCCACCATAGGATCTGTTGCTGCGGCAGCGATGGTTGCTCGCAGTGTTGCTAGAGATTACTTACCTCTTGAATTCCAAGACTATCTCTATTTAGGCTTGCGTAATTTCATCAACAAATTCTCCACACACTTGACCATGGTAATATACGAAAGTGAAGGAATAAGCGACAACGAAATTTACGATGCCACACAAAGTTACTTCTCGGATCGAATCTCTAATGACGTCCACCGTCTAAAGGTCAGTAAAAACACTAATGATACCAAGATCAAAGCGACAATAGAACTCAACGAGGAGTTCACCGACATATACAATGAAGTTAAAGTCATGTGGCGTTCGGTTTCAAAGAAGACGCCAACAAGAGAATATTTTAGTTATGACACAATGACCGAAACAACTAAAACGGATGAACGGTCGATGGAGCTTACATTTCATCGTAAACACAAAGATTTGGTGATGAACGAGTACTTACCATTTATAGTTAATTACTCAAAAACAAAGAACCAACAAGACAAAACCGTGAAGCTATTCACAATCGGCAAGAATATTGGCTACTCGAAGTACTCATGGACGTCTCTGAATCTAGATCATCCCGCGAATTTTGCGACGATGGCAATGGATCCTGATGTCAAAGAGAAGTTGATGAAGGATTTGGATAGGTTTGTGGAGAGGAGAGATTATTATCGAAAAGTTGGAAAGGCGTGGAAGAGAGGTTATTTGTTGTACGGTCCTCCTGGGACTGGCAAATCGAGTTTGATCGCTGCCATTGCGAATTACTTGAACTTTGATATATATGATTTGCAGTTGACTAACATACAGTCAGACTCTGATTTGAGGACGTTATTGGTGAGTACCGCGAACCGTTCGATACTCGTTGTTGAGGACATTGATTGCTCGGTACAGCTTCATGATCGGGATAACGTTGAAGTGGCTAAAAGTAAAAAAAAGGGGAAGGGGAAGGTTAGCATTTTCTGTTCTTTCTTTACAATATCTGATAGCAAAATACCATTTGCCAATGTTTTTAATTGTTAAGTTCCATTACAGCATTTTATCAGTATCATAATAAGTAGTTAATAGTAATGTATATATATGAATATTCAAAGTGAGCCTAAGCCTAATTGTTTTTCTCAGATAACATTGTCGGGATTTCTTAATTTCATTGACGGATTATGGTCAAGTTGTGGAAATGAAAGGATCATCATATTCACCACCAACAGAAAAGACAAGCTTGATTCCGCACTTCTTCGGCCTGGTCGTATGGACCTTCACATTCACATGTCATATTGCACTCCAAGTGGATTCCATTTGCTTGCCTCCAAGTATCATAATCTCACACAACACAGTCTCTTCGAAGAAATTGAAGATTTGATCCGAAAGGTTGAAATCACCCCAGCAGAAGTAGCGGAGCAACTACTCAAGGATGATGACCCAGACATCGCGCTTCGTGGCCTCATTGAGTTTTTTGAAGTGAAGAAGAAGGAGAATGAAGAGGCCAAAGTTAGGGAAAAGGAAGAAGAAGAGCGGCTTGCAAAAGAAAAGGAAAAGAAACAACAAGATAAATTAGTTGCAAAAGAGGACGAAAAGAAGCAAGAAAGCGATGACAGTGATGAAAGTGAGAGCGATGAAAGTGATGACGATTAGTTTGCCGATCAAGAAGTATCATATCCATCAGCACAAGCTAATTTTATTTATTAACCTCAAATCATATACTCTAAATGTTAGTCTTTTGAATAAATTTTGAACAATTTATGATTCTTGTTTACGTAATGATAGACTTTGCAGTTACAGATTCACGATTGTAACTTGAAAATTTCACATAGATTATTCCTTAGCCAGTGGCCGATTAATCTTGAATTTTACACCTTAGCCGGAATTTAAAACGAGTTCAGTGATTATTGTGAACATGTTTAGCACAAATTCAATTGTTTAAGAAACTTAACAAAGTAAATTAAAGGAATTAAGAATAGATTTAGTAGCACCCAATTAGCCTGTTCTCAATGTTTAATAAAATAAGGAAACTTTTTCTTTATCTTTGAACGATTTCCTCTGCGGCAAATTTCATAATTCAGACTAAAATTATATAGAGTCTTCTAAAAACATCTTGCTGTAGAAATTATTGAGCTGCACTTCATTTTGTTTAGCAGCTTGAACTGAACTCTCTTCAATACTTGAGTTGATTATATATTGTCTCCTTGAGCTTAACCTATCTAAAAGACTATTGGCATATTTAAGTTATTAAACTTGACACCTTGTTTTTAAACAACCTACAAAGATTTGACAATGAAGAAGAGGTAGAGATAAGGAAACTGTAGCCGTAGGAAGTACATCTAGATTGTCAACCCGGTTACAGACAAATTGGTTGATTTGGGTTAAGAGTGTTTTAATCAGCTTGATCTGATAAATCTAGATATACTAAACTAATCTAATAACAGTTTAAGTCTTTGTCTCATTAAATTTACAACAAAAGAGAATTCTGCTAAAACAGAATGACTGACACTTTTTCTAACACTGAACTGCTGCCCCGTATAACAACTAAAGAAAAAAGGCGGATGAGTAAACTCAAAAGGCATTGTAAGCGAAAAACTTTAGAAATCAAGATTTAAAAAAACAATAATGTGAATCTTACTGACCACCAGAATTTGAATTCCCCAGATTGTCTGATAACTGAAGTTCAGCAAGATATCCAGGTTGAAGTTCCACTAGAGGTTGAACCCATTAATTACAAACATAATTAGATATTTCTTTCTCTTGCACAAATCTTTTTTACATAAGCATGTTTTCAATGACAAATAAGGTGAGAAAAGGTCAAAGTCCGATGTATTTTTACCTATGAGCTTATGTTGTCCCAGCGGGGTTTTAATACTCGAACAAATTAAGTATAACGAAAGTAAAACAACAATATGATTCAAACGGCTTTTATTGAATCAAACGTAATAGTTTTTGTACAATTCTGGTGGTTGATATTTCTAACTGAAACTATCTATCCTATTTATACTAGATGAAACGAACCCAATGAAGCATTCGTATCCCTTCCTGCCTCTCCAACCGTTGTGATGGTTTCTGTGTTTGTGTCGCTTCCACAGAATAACCGTTTAAGAGGTTATTAGGTTTAGTATAAACCTATTTGGTCCTTGTGTCTTTCGAACTTGTACACGCAGCCCCCTTGTACTTCACTTAAAACTATAACGTACTCCTAAACTACGAGCCCTGACTCAAGATTAGTCCAACAGCTTATTATGCCTTCCTTTCATATTGCTCAAGTTTTTTATAGAACCAAGTATCATGTATGTGATTAAACTAGAGTATACTATGATTTCCGAATCCATGAGCAAAAGTAGGATTACCGAGTCTATGACAACTGGAAACCGATTTATTCCTTCGCAACAAGCCTTACAAACACGTACAAATCATGACACTGAGAGTCTATACAGTTTAAAAATATACTTTAAATTTTGACACTTTGCAATAAAGAAGCCTAATAACAAAACCAATTTTCTCACATTGTTGCATAAACTAACATTCGGTGAAGCTTCTATAGATCATTGATGTGGGTTTAATGGCTACTACTCACTCTTTAAGGTATTCCTTCCAACCACCTTAGTTGACAAACTCCATGAAATGAAAATTAAGGTGAAGATATTAGCTAGTGACCTATCTGCAATTCGGCCCAAAATTTCCCTGTGGTCAAATTATAACAGCAAAACATACATACATTAACCTCAAAAGTTAACAGCGCTACGAATACACAATTACATATATTAAGCCTACAATAATAAACACATACATAAAATTGACCTCAAGTCTCCAATAAATTTAAAAGGAAGAGAGGGAGATGACTCACTAAGTCACTATTAGCAATGACAGCTCTTAGTGGTGTGATATTTTGAATGATTATGCGCGATTGTTAACTATAAAAACAGGTTTATATGAAACTGTTTAGCTTTTGGGCTTATCTGGGGGGTTTAATTAGACTTTAGCGGTGTTTGGGTTTTAGACTTTAGGGATACTTGCCTGCTTTAATTAATAATCTTGACGTATAGACATTTGCCGGCCCTACTATCTAATTATGCAATAAGCAAGCTACTTAGCATGTTCCTTTCTTGCAAAAGGTGTTTGTTCATCCATAATTATTGCATTACAAAATTTTTGGCACGTAATAGACAATTAAAATGGATACATCTTTTTTGAATCTAGGAAATACATTGACATGCATCCGAGTTCTATGAACATGCATGAAACTCATTTTAAATTGTCTGTACGTGGCTATGGTGTGTCGATTCTTGTATGCAAGTTGATAACCAAACAATGTATTTTACTTATAGCTTTGCTAAAATTCAGATATAATTTGAGAGAATACTTGCTCGCCAAAAGAACTTGGGTACCAAGTTTACCTGGTTTCCAAGTTCATAATGTGGAACAAAGTCAACTACATACCAACCGACAGTCCTTTTCAATATGTGCAAAATAGTAATACTCTATTTGCTAAACATATTTTTTTTATTCTCATCGATAATATCTTTAGCACAACGAAATACCTAACGGATGTAAGATCAACAACAACAATACCCAATCTTGTATGAATGAGGTATGGGAAGATTTAAGATCAAGAATTCTTAAAATGAAAATAATGATAAATAACTATAATCACATATTATAAATACAACAAATTATTAGATGCATTCAATGACGGAGCGTGAAAATTAGCTTGTAAAAAAGAAGAAAGAAGAAAGAAAAAAGTAGCGACAACAAAACATTTTAAGACCTTATAATGAGCAATACAACTAATACTTTTGAGAAAGAAAAAAACAGCCTAAATCAGAAAAAATTAGTAAAAAAATCATACAAATTTATGTTTAAAAAAAAGTAAATTTTTAGCTTAAGTAAACAAATGTATACACAATTGTTCTCTTGAAGTCTCAGTTTCATGGATTGCATTACAAACTAGCTAACAAAAAGTCAAAAAGTTTTTCATAAACAATTAAGTAAAAAACACTTAAGAGTCTTGGACAACGTCAACTGATTATAGTTGATCGAAGTAATAAAACATGAAAATTAGATGATTTATAAGTTTTCACTCAAAGTTATGATATTTTTGGGCTGGGTGTACCCATATCTTTTTTAAGATAGACCTATTTAACATAATCGTTAAGATCTCGTTTCTGATCTAAAAATCTTACGATTTTACGTAAATAAAAAACGAACACAATACTAAATAGGATCTTTGCAAGCTTTAGATCTTATAGGATCTCGATATTGACCATCTTTTATATAATAAAGAAAAACCTCAAGTGCCGACTTTCGTATTTCGGAAAAAAAGAATATTTCTTTGTTAAGTAATAATTAAATTAGTAAGATATTTTCTATAACTATTTTAAAAATAAAAAAAGCTAAATATTTCTTGATTTAGCCAAATTCTATAAAAATTCGTTTTTATATATTCATATTATAAAAAAAAAACAAAAATTACACATGTACTCGAAGGTTATTCATCCAAGTTTTGGACGAATGTAAAACAAAATAAAATAAAGCAGACCCCAAGTGAGGCTATAATCATCTATCACTTAGACACCACTCCCATACCATTCTTCTACAAACCCTAAATCAAAACATGGTTCGGTCAAAAGTCTAATCACAAATCACCTCTTATGTGTTCATCTTATGTTTTGAATCCCTCATGTATAGAAAGCTATTAAAGGTAAAGTTTTTTTTTTTAGTATTGTTGAAGATATGTTTATGTTGAGAGTAAATATGATGTTGTTATTGTTTGTTTTGTTAGTAGTACTCTATAAGTCGGTTCATCTGAAGGCGAAAGTATAATATGTTGGATCAAGTAATATGTGGTAACTTAATGTAGCTTCAAGTGAGGGCTGGCTTTATTGCTTGAGGTAGGGGCAATCATGATCCGCTCAAACTCCACACTTTGATTGCACATGCTATACTTTTTATGAATCTTATTATTCCTTTTAAACATATTGTAGGTTTTAGTATTTGTAGTTTCTTTGCAGGGCATTGAGACCGCATCCAATATCAAAAAAGCGTGTCAAAAATTCAGATATAATTATGTTGTACTCTTTATATATTCCAAACTTGTTGGGACCTTTTGTAAACTTTGATGTTTTATATAAATCGAATGATAATTTATTTAAAAACGCCTCATTTAGAGTCTTTTTCTGTAACTTGTACTGTGTGCTAATAGGTAATACCCCATTGACACTATATTCCTCTGTGATTATTTTGAGGGTATTATAATTCTTAACATACAAATCACACGTGATTATTCCGGACGCAAATTATAACATTAAACAAAACTCAAATAAAAACCTCGTCGAAAGTATATCGAAGTGTTTTTTTATTGAAAGATAAAAAATTCTCGTCACGATTTTATATTTTTTGTCTCTTAACGACTTAAAGTTTTCATAATTTTATAATTAAAAAACGACTTTTTTTTTTTTTTAAAATTTTAATGAAAAATAAGTAGTTATGATTTGTTCTGTCTTTAAATAATATTATTTGTCTATATACGAGGCGTTTTATTTTGCTTACCCACAAATTTATGCATACTAAGGGACAAATCTCCACAATTTATCTAGTTTGATCTAATAGTGGGGATTAACATAAAATTTAATATGTTAACCTAAGTCCATGTTTTTTTTCCTTTTCTTTTTGTCTTTCTTATTTATTCATTTTTTTTGTTTTTTTTAATTCACGTTTTTTTTTATTCATTTTTTTAATTCACGTTTTTTATTCACTTTGTTTTCTTCGCTTTCATACGTTTTCGTCCGTTTTCATAAGATTTCATTTGTTTTCGTTTGTCTTCATACGTTTTCGTCCGTTTTCATATGTTTTCGTCCATTTTCATACGTTTTCGCCCGTTTTCGTTTGTTTTCATATGTTTTCATCCGTTTTCATCCGTTTTCTTTGGTTTTCGTCCATTTTTCATACGTTTTCGTCCGTTTTCAGACGTATTTTACGATTTCATACGTTTTCATCCGTTATCATACGTATTCGTTTCGTTTTCTTATGTTCTCGTCCATTTTGTTACGTTTTCGTCTATTTTCATACGTTTCTAAATATCACAAGTGATAATCTGTGATATTCATAATACCACTTGTGATTTTCTGAATATCACTTGTGATTTTCATGTTACAAAACATTAGTTGAAAATCACTTGTAATATTTAGAAAACCACTTGTGATATTCAGATTATCACTTCTGATATCCTGAATATCACAGAATATCACGTGTCGTATTCATAAACGCATGAAAACGTTTAAAAACAGACGCAAACGTAGGAAAACGAACGAATATGTATGAAAATGGAAGAAAATGTTGTAAGCATCAAACCACGTATGAAAACGGACGAAAACATATGAAAACGGACGAAAACGTATGAAAACGGACGAAATGTTAAAGCGGACGGCGTAAAACGGAAACGTATTAAACAGCGGCGTGTGAAAGCGAGAAACGTGAAAGCGAAAAAAACGTGAATTAAAAAAAATAGATGAATAAAAAAACGTGAATTAGAAAAATAAGACAAAAAAATATAAATAGATAAGAAAGATAAAAAGACAAGAAAAGAAACATGAACTTATGTTTAAATATTAAATCTTAGGTTAATCCTCACTAATATATCAAATTAAATAAATTATAATATTTGTTTTTTGATAAGCACCTAAATAAGAATAACTATTTAAACCTCTCTCTATATATTAAATGCATCATTAATATCTCAAATTTTGTTATATTCAAATTACTTTTTCATAAAGGCAATAATAATACAGCCAAATTACTGTTATTAGATTCTAACGAGATGTGTATATCTATACTACTTTATAATGTATGTAGAACTTTCTAAAGAATGAAATTTAAATTTTTAAGCCTAAACATCTTACTATAATTAGTAATTCATATAATTAAATTCTAAACTTTAATAATTGCATGATAATGTAAACTAATTACACATTAAATTTTATTATTAAAATAAATGTTACAAACTTACAATAATACAAATTTATAGTTGTAATTTTTATTATAAACATTCAAGTTATACAAATTTATAGTTGATATACTTTACGGAAATTCAAATACGCATTTACTCTTTTCGAACTATCAAAACAGGTAAACCGTCAAATACTAACTCTTATTGCATACCGCTTAAAGATCAGTGCGAGAAAAGTACCGCGCGTGTTATGCTAGTAACTATATACAAATTAATACATATTTTGTACACTGCTTGCAGGTTATGCTAGTAACTATATACAAATGTAATACATATTTTAGTATACTTTCTTAATTTCTTCATTGATGTAAACATTTCAACCACTCTTGGGGTGCGTTTGGTGAGAGAAATTAAATCTAGCTACAAGGTCCATTTCTCCATTTCTCTACCCCATAACATCGTTATTTCAATCTCTCGATTAACGCGAAATCGCATTTCCTTTTAATAACATACTAATAAATAAACACCTCCTTATAACACACCACTAACGTGTTATTGGTATCTTGCATCAAAATCTGGCACCTTACTAAAATTATCCACTCACTTACAATACAAAAAATAAATAAATAAAAGTACCCACTTTTTACTTTTAGCGTGAGCCATTTGCTTGATTGAATCTCATTTGACACAAAAATAACGTGTTGCCTGGTATGAAAAATGGCACAATATTCATTTAAGTTGAATGCATTTAGCGTGTTAATACGCACCATACCTTGTGCTCTTAGTAGAATCGGTTAAAAGTATCATGCTAAACCATCAATTACAAATTGGTAGCTAGTGCGAATGAACAGCGGCCACCTTAGGAAAAATCGTGCTAGTTTTATTTTCTTGTGTCTCGACACAATTATTACAAAAATACATAAAATAATACTACGTATTATATTATAACTTGATGTAATTACATATTGTAATTTCCCGGAAGAAACCATTGGGAAAATTTCTTTTCTTTTGTCAAAGTAAACGAAGTCAATCAACCCTCATTATATTCCATCCCTCATTATACTCTATCCCACGCACTATAAAAACCACATGCATCGCCATATACAAACCAACATTAACCATTGATCACCATTTCATTACAACACTAACTCAATCTCAACCCTTTATTTCGATCATGTCAACACCAACGTCAACCGAGTCCAAAATAGCCTTAGCCAAATCCATCGTATCCACCATCGGGTCTGTTGCTGCGGCCGCAATGGTCGTCCGCAGCGTCAGTCGCGATTACTTACCACCCGAAATCCAAGACTACTTTTATTTCGGGCTTCGTAATTTATCAACAAGTTATCACGACAGTTGACTATGGTCATTTACGAATACGATGGTTTTTGTGAAAATGAAATATATAAGGCGACCGAGCTTTACCTAGCCTCGCGTATATCGACCGATATTCATCGCATGAAGATCACTAAAAACGCTAACGAGAAAAACATTAATGTTTCTATGGAAATAAATGAGGAATTTAATGATGTTTATAAGGGAGTTAATTTCAAGTGGTCTTTGGTTTCTAGGAAAGCACCAACTAGAGAATATTATAATCACGATGACATGAGCTCGACTTCTCGATCAGATCAGCGTTACCTAGAGCTTATGTTTCATCGTAAACATAAAGATCTCGTGATAAACGAGTACTTGCCTTTTATAATAAATGACGCAAAAACAAGGAAACAGGAAGAAAAAACCGTGAAGCTATTCACGGTCGATTCTAAAATGGTGTATTCGAGCCATCCGACCGTGTGGAGTTCGGTTAATTTAGACCATCCCGCGAACTTTAAAACACTGGCAATGGATAGTGATGTTAAGGAGAAGGTGATGAAGGATTTGGATAGGTTTGTTGAGAGGAGAGAGTATTATCGAAAAGTTGGGAAGGCGTGGAAGAGAGGTTATTTGTTGTACGGTCCGCCTGGGACTGGGAAATCGAGTTTGATTGCGGCTATGGCTAATTATTTGAAATTTGATATATATGATTTGGAATTGACTGATATAAGGTCTAACTCGGAGTTGAGGAGGTTGTTGGTTGCGACGGGGAATAGATCGATATTGGTTGTTGAGGATATTGATTGCTCGGTTGAGTTTCATGATCGTGCGGATGTAGCTGCTGCTAGATCTTTAGCTCTAGCTCGAGAAATGAATCGACGACGAGGTTATCAGGAAGATCAAAAGGTTAGTACTATTTCGAGTCTTTTGTGATAAAATGCGAAAATTTCGCAAAAAATAAAATAAATAGAAAAAATGATTATATTGTTACTTTTAGTATATTTCTTTAGATTAATTATGAAGAAAAAAAGAAACAAGTATATAAGGTTTAGTACTGCTTTTATGCCAAAATGTAGTGTACCTTTGCATATTGTATTATAGAATGTTAAGTATTCTACATTGGAACAAGAATGATTGAGAACAATATGTTCCCTCATTTGTCGTTTAATATGCTATAAGTATTTGTAATACAAGAAAAAGTTAAGACTTCATACGTATACTTACGATGATTTTTTGTCACAATGTGTTTAACAGGTAACTTTGTCGGGTTTTCTAAACTTTATCGATGGATTATGGTCAAGCTGTGGTGACGAAAGAATCATTATATTCACTACAAACCGAAAGGACAAGCTCGACCCTGCACTACTCCGCCCTGGTCGTATGGATGTTCACATCAATTTGTCATATTGTACCCCGTGTGGGTTCCGATTGTTGGCATCTAACTATCTTGGTATCACTGAACACAAACTTTTTGAAGAAATTGAGGATTTGATCCGTGAGGTAGAAATTACACCAGCTGAAGTAGCCGAGCAACTACTCAAAGATGACAACCCGGACATTGCTCTCGGCGGGCTTATTGAGTTTTTTGATGTTAAGAGGGTGGAGAATGAACAAGCGAAAGTTAAGGCAAAGGAACTAGAAGAATTGGCTGCAAAGGAGAGTGAAGAGAAGAAAGAAAGTGAAAAGAGTGAAGCTGAGATTGAGTTAATTTGAATGACTAATTATTTTTGTATATCTAAACATTAAATATTTAGGGAACCATGCTAAAATATATCTCATCGACCAATATATATTTTGATGCTAATAAATTGTAACCTATCGGATATAGTTTTTAATAAATGATACATTGGTACCGGTAAATATAGTTAATCAGGACTTGAGTTTAAGAACTGTAAGGTAAAAGTAGTCTTATCGATCTATCAAATGATGTTGTTTATTGAATATAGCTTGATATGATGATCTCGTGCAACATACGGTTTTCCAAATTTCCCTTTAACAATTTAAGGTGCTAAAATGTAACACCAAAATAAAACTAAACGAAGTTGGATTAATTGGGCTTAAAGTGTTTGGACATCCATATACAAAAAAATGAAACGAGGAGCCCAATTACAAAATATTATCAAATCATTATCCATTATTATTAACTATCTTAAAAGTGCGAATCATAGCCAATACCACTCTCAATTAATACAACCCCGAGGTAAATGTCGTTCAGAAGTAAGTACTCACTTTAAACACTTTAAACACTTCATTTTTTTAGAATGATCCCAGTAATTTAATTGCAATACTTGAATATAAATTTTCATTGTTATCGTTGCACACTAAAATTAAAGTTTAGGTGGTAGTAACTGGTAAGTCTCTTGGTGGGAGATAAATTTTTTAGCTAGCTAAGCCCATAAATTTTGTTCAACAATGGAACAATAATGGTTTTACAGTGCTTAGGGTCAAACTGATACTCATAAGTTGGATTAGCACCATTAGCGATCTTGATCTATAAAACTTACTAATTTTCTTAATTAGACGCTCTCGTTATACTTTCCTGTGACTTTATCAGCCCTTGCATAAGTTGCATCACAACATTCATAAATCCATTTGTTGGTTAATTTCAAATGGTCATTTTTCTAATCCAGTGCAAATAATCATGAATGCAACGAGTAACACTATTGTGTGAGCTAAAAACAAGATAGAATATGATAACTGTCACCTTTCTTGGATTAATAATAACGACAAACTGAAGTTAAACTTAGCTATACAATGCAATCTGATCATAACCACACAAGGGTGCAAAAATAAATCGATTCACACATGAGATTGTAAAATGCTTCTATTAAAGACAAAAATAATCATATATACTTCAAAAGTGTGGCTCGTTGCAAATTTCTTCATGCAAACAAGAAACACATCTTTATGATGATTTCGAGTTATAAAGTTTTTAAGTTAGTTAATTTATGCACATTAGTGAAATTGATTACACAAATGGAGATGAACTTGATCGATCTATGCTCATCTTGTGAGGTACCTTTCTTAAAATTGCTACGACCAGAATTTCACCTAGTTCAACTGCAGTTGGTTGTCATAACTCAGACTAATGAGTAACTCACCAAGCTCATATGTTAACTGTTGGAAATTCATGTGAAAGTTTTATTCAAATTACCAAACAAAATACAAAACCAAATTCAAATGTATCAAACACAAAGTTCTAATTCAAAAGGTACCAAACACAAATTTCAAATGTACAAAAAAACTAATGATAGCAATTCCTATTTATAAACTAATCTAACTGTCATAAGAAACTTTTCAAATTCGAAACAAAATTGTAAAACAAGTCACACGAATTGTCAAATTTACCAAACAACCCTTAGAGTTTAAGTCATTTTCTAACATTAACTTTCGAATTATTTCGCGAATATAGGACTGATTTTGCACACCAAACAAAGATTTTAGCATCATCTCTAATTGAACATATCTTTATCATGATCCAGGTCTTCTTATTCTTGGCATTCTAAATTGGTAATGAAATCATTTCAGATTCTGGCATCCTGCTACATTTCCAATATTTCATTGTTTTAAGCACCTTGCGTAAAAAAGAAGTAGTAGCAAAAGAGACAAGTTTCTAAATGATAAGTACAAAGGTATAAATCTCAATAAATATTGGTTCGTCACTCTTTTGTACTTATTATTAATTCGTGCTATACAAAAAAAATATCCGAATAGTTTCGAGCAAATATAGAATAAACTGATTGAGTAAGAGGAAAGAAAAGAGGTAGAAAAGAAAGTATAGTTCCTTGTTTGGAAATGGGTCAACAATACATTGATACACATATTTGTACGAAAATGAAAGAACAGAGTATATATTGCATCATGCAATCTTGGCATGTCTTTGTCTCACATGTTGTAAAACAGTAAAGATTTATTTGTATGAAAATCATGAATAGAATCTACTAAAAAATAATAATAACAATAATAATAATAATATGGATGAGTATAATAATAATAATAATAAAATGGAGTAACCTAGATATCTCAACCGAGTTTTGAATTTGATTTCTAGTCATACCTAGAAATACATAGAACCGCACCATTTCTAGATAAAATCATGAAAACAGAATATAAGAAAAGTTCAAATTTAGGTTGTAAATGACCTAAATTACAAACTCTTTTTCTCTAAGGGTCCGTATGATTCGCAAAATGTTTTTGATGAAATTAGAATTTGTTTATGGAATTAAAATATAAAAGAATTGGAATATTAAGAAATTGAAATATGAAGGAATTAGAATTTTAAAAAACTAACGTGTATTTAATTAGAAGAAATAAAATGGGTAAAAATAAATTATATTAAAATATTTAAAATTTTATTTTAAATTGATAAATTGAATATTATTTATTAAATATACCTTTTAGAGGACAATAATAATAATAATTTTAAAATAATATTACATAAAATAATATATTAAAATAATTTAAAATTTTATTATATTTATTATTATTTTATATTTTTATATAAAATTATTTCTATTAAAATATATAAAGTTTAAAAATTAACTTATAATAAATATTAACTAGAATTGAATAATAATAATTATAATAATAATAACAACTAGAATTGAATAATAGTAAAGTAAAGTTTAAAATTAACTTATAATCGTTTATAATAAATATTAACACTAGTTAAGTTTTTAATAATAATGTTTTATAAAAAAAATAAAAAAAATAATTGACTAATAATAATAATAATAATAATAATAATAATAATAATAATAATAATAATAATAATAATAATTTCACGCATCATAATAATAATGTCAATATTTTCATATACTAAGTTTTGTATCAAAAAAGAGTGGGACACGGTAGTATCCCTACTAATAATAAATCCTTTTGGTGTTCTAATGAAATGATATTTTAATAATAATAATAATTTAATAATAATAATAATAATAATAATAATAATAATAATAATAATAATAATAATAATAATAATGAAATTTATAAACATTCCTTTTGGCTAAGAAATGTTGAATTTCATATAAATGATATTTAAAGGATTTTCATTTAATTTCATTTATCAACCAAACATATTAAGAAATGTAATTCAGATTTTGAATTCTTTGAGACTGCCATCCAAACACGTAATGAAATGGAATCAGATTTTAATACTATCAGAATCATGAAGATTTCGTAAACCAAACGGGGTCTAAGTTTTGATTTTACGATTTATATGACAAAGTTACTTCCCCAACCTCGTGTTGTTGGATATACATTTGATTGGTATCTCAATGTGGGCATATCCATCATGTTATGATCATGGTACATTGTTCGTTTTCTTTATGGTATCTTTACGTATGGTCTGGTGATTTATTTGACGATCTTTGAGTTTTCACTGAATACGATTCTGATAATGGTCAATTAACATAGAAAAAATATTACTAGTTGGTTTATTTACTCTTATTGGATCAAATACACAACACCACATGCCGAGTATTATGTCTTGGCTAAGCTATTACCAGAGACATAAATTAGTGAGGAACAAGAGGGGTTGTGGTCTTTTAATTTTTTTAGCAACAAGTACATTTTAAAGCATGACTGTAGTGGTAGATATTATTAGTACGAATATTTAATAAAAATTTAATTAACCTTTTAAAAAGAAATACATTACACTTTAACACTTAGAGTAAAATTGTCAAGTTTCGTCTTTGGCTACTACTGTACGTTTTCGGTTATGTTGGTTAATTAATGTCTTTTCTTGAGATCCGTAATTTGTTTGCACCTGTGCACATACACAATGTGGTAATCTAGGTGCTACCTAAATTGTCGTAATACACATTGAGATTAATTCATTTTACACAACACATATTATTTGGCCATACTCGTAATTTTTATGAGCTTGTTGATATATAATTACCTTCAACGTTAGAATCAAGTAGCTTTGTACATGTCATATCAATCTACAATTCTACACACATGCATTTCATTGCTCCTAGTTATGTATATATATAAATTTGTTACTTACATTGTGTGCTTCATAGTACTAATAATTTGTCTACACATTTTCTTAAAAGTATAGTTGTCTATATAAAAGATTCTACCGTTTTATTGCGTGGCAAGTTCTACTGATCACCCTCTATAGCCACTCCATTCACTATCATTGCTTAAACTCCTAACTTGCAAAAATGCCAGGCTCATCATCTAAATCCAAAATCCCGACCATCAAAACCATCGTTTCTACCATAGGAAGTGCCGCCACGACATTGATGGTAGTCTGCAGTGTCGCCAAAGATTACTTGCCTCCTGAATTCCGAGACTACATTTATCTCGGTCTCAAAAGTTTCATAAACAAATTCTCCACACACTTGACTCTCGTTATCTATGAATCTGATGACTTTAAGCCAAACGAAATCTACAAAGCCGTGGAACAATACATTTCCGCAAAAATGTCTCTCAAGACCAACCGTTTGAAAATCACTAAAACCCCAAACCAAGAAAACTCTATTGAGGTTTCTATGGATGAAATCCTCGAGTTCACGGATACTTACAACGAAGTCAAACTCTATTGGTCTTCGGGTTAGAAAAAGAATATGATTTCGACTAAAAACAATGAAAAGGGAACGAATCATCACTCTTCCCAAACCGAAATCCGTTTCTTGGAGCTCACGTTTCACCAAGAACACAAAGATCTTGTATTGAACGACTACTTGCCTTCTATACTAAAGCTATCAGAAATGAAGAAACGAGAAGAGAAAATCGTGAAAATATTCACGTTAAATCCACACATGGGTTATACAAATAAATCATGGTTATCGGTAGATCTAGACCATCCCTCCACCTTTGCCACTCTAGCAATGGATACGGATATCAAGGAGAAGGTGATGAAGGATTTGGATAGGTTTGTCGCTAGGAGAGACTATTATCGGAAAGTTGGAAAGGCATGGAAAAGAGGTTGTTGTTGTCACGGTCCACAGGGCTGGAAAATCGACTTTGATTGCGGCTATGGCTAATTATTTGAACTTTGACATCTATGACTTGGATTTGAGTAACATTAAGGTCAACGCGACACCGAGGTCATTGTTGGTGGCAACCGAAACGAGATCGATCTTGGTGGTAGAGGACATTGATTGCTCGGTTGAGTTGCATGACCGGGTGTCTGCAGAACATTTGAAAAGTTTAGTTCAGGACAACCACCATGCACTACAACAATCGGATGGACGGGCGAGGACGCTTTCGCCGGGAACACAAAGTCCCCGGAGAAAACCGCTAAACGACAAAATTGGATCTGAGGTGGCAAATGGATTCGCTGATTGTTATGAAATTTTCAACGCGATCTTTCCGCGGGGACGCGTCCCCGGAGAAAGGTACTTCGATTTTTATTAAACTTTGACCGGATAGTCAAAATTCAATGATAAGTTTCTGCGGGGACGTGTCCTCGCAGAAAGTATTTTCAACGTTCACTAATAATTGGCCAAACCTTTTTGACTAATAATTCTTCGCGGGAAAATTCCCGCCAAACTTTTTCCCGGGGACATGTCCCCGGCAAAACCATTATCCAGATAAATTACATGATACGTATACCATAGCACGTATACTCGATCGTTTAACATGATACGTATACCAATAGCACATATACTCGCTCGTTTAACATGATACGTATACCATAGCACCGATACTCGGTCGTTTAACATGATACGTATTCTATAGCACCTATACTCGGTCGTTTAACATGATACGTATACCAATAGCACATATACTCGGTCGTTTAACATGATACGTATACCAATAGCACATATACTCGCTCGTTTAACATTTTACGTATACCAATAGCACATATACTCGCTTGTTTAACATGATACGTATACCATAGCACCGATACTCGGTCGTTTAACATGATACGTATACCATAGCACCTATACTCGGTCGTTTAACATGATACGTATACCATAGCATCGATACTCGGTCGTTTAACATAATCGTATACCATAGCACCTATACTCGGTCGTTTAACATGATCGTATACCATAGCACCGATGCTCGATCGGTTTAACATGATCGTATACCATAGCACCGATACTCGGTGGTTTAACATGATCGTATACCATAGCACCGATACTCGGTCGTTTAACATAATCGTACACCATAGCACCTATGCGATTGGTTTAACATGATCGTATACCATAGCACCTATACTCGATCGTTTAACATGATCGTTATACCATAGCACCTATACTCGGTCGTTTAACATGATACATATACCATAGCACCTATACTCGGTCGTTTAACATGATCGTATACCATAGCACCGACACTCGGTCGGTTAACATGATCGTATACCATAGCACCGATACTCGGTCGTTTAACATGATCGTATACCATAGCACCTATACTCGATTGGTTTAACATGATCGTATACCAATAGCACATATACTCGGTCGTTTAACATGATACATATACCATAGCACCGATACTCGTCGTTTAACATGATACGTATACTATAGCACCTATACTCGGTCGTTTAACATGATCGATACCAATAGCACATATACTCGGTCGTTTAACATGATACGTATACCAATAGCACATATACTCGCTCGTTTAACATTATCGATACCAATAGCACATATACTCGCTCGTTTAACATGATCGTATACCATAGCACCGATACTCGGTGGTTTAACATGATCGTATACCATAACACCTATACTCGGTTGTTTAACATGATCATTATACCATAGCACCGATACTCGGTCGTTTAACATGATACGTATACCATAGCACCTATACTCGGTCGTTTAACATCATATGTATACCATAACACCTATGCTCGGTCGTTTAACATGATACGTATACCAATAGCACATATACTCGCTCATTTAACATGATACGTATACCATAGCACCGATACTCAGTCGTTTAACATGATACGTATACTATAGCACCTATACTCGGTCGTTTAACATGATACGTATACCAATAGCACATATACTCGGTCGTTTAACATGATCGTATACCAATAGCACATATACTCGCTCGTTTAACATGATCGTATACCATAGCACCGATACTCGATGTCGTTTAACATGATCGTTATACCATAGCACCGATACTCGATGGTTTAACATGATCGTATACCATAGCACCTATACTCGGTGGTTTAACATGATCGTATACCATAGCACCGATACTCGGTCGTTTAACATGATCGTATACCATAGCACCGATACTCGGTGGTTTAACATGATCGTATACCATAGCACCTATACTCGATCGTTTAACATGATCGTATACCATAGCACCGATGCTCGGTCGGTTTAACATGATCGTATACCATAGCACCTATACTCGGTCGTTTAACTTGATCGTATACCATAGCACCTATACTCGGTCGTTTAACATGATCGATACCATAGCACCGATACTCGATTCGTTTAACATGATCGTATACCATAGCACCGATACTACGTGGTTTAACATGATCGTATACCATAGCACCTATACTCGGTGGTTTAACATGATCACGTATACCATAGCACCTATACTACGTGGTTTAACATGATCGTATACCAATAGCACATATACTCGGTCGTTTAACATGATCGTATACCAATATACGTATACTCACTGTTTAACATTATCGTATACCAATAGCACATATACTCGGTCGTTTAACATGATCGTATACCATAGCACCGATACTCGGTCGTTTAGCATGAGGCGATACCATAGCACCGATACTCGGTCGTTTAACATGATACGTATACCAATAGCATATACAAATTGGTCGTTTAACATGATACGTATACCAATAGCACATATACTCGGTCGTTTAATATCATAGAAAATTTTATGTTAAATTTAAATTGATTTGTTATTAATTTAGTTATTGAAAATAATAATAAAGTTTTTTTTTTTTTTTTTTTTTTTTGCTTTTAAACCTTGGGGGACATGTCCCCAGTAAACTTTTCCTAAAATTTTATTTTCCTCCCATCTTTTTACTTTATCCGCTTATAACCTTCCCGGAGACTTGTCCCGGCAAAAGCAAGCTAAAGACAAACATATATCCTTCCGGGGACACGTCCCGAGAAAAGTTTTCGAAAAATTGACCTCAATTATTAACATGATCTGTTCATAAATGAGATAAGAAAAACCAAACACACACAAATGCTTCTGCTCCCACCGTACCTCCTTCATCACCTCCATCACCGTACCACCCTCCACCACCGCACCACCTCCATCATTTGCCACCTCCACCACCGTCGTTGATATTCATTTTCACAAATGAGATGAAAGTTAATCTCATCATTTCACAAATGAGATGAAAAAAAAACCCACTAGTAACGGTTTGAACATTGCCTTATTTTGTTGGTAATATTTTGTTAGGCGTGATATTACTCCATATATGTCTCTTTTTTTTTTGGCAATATTACTCCATATATGTTTTTTTTTTTTTTTTTTTTTTTTTTTTTTTTTTGGTTGGTAATATTTTGTTAGGACCGGTTTTGTGTTGCTAGTTTGGTTAAGCTTTGTATTTGCTAGTTTGGTTTCGCATTCATAGAAGTAAGTTTCTTTGAGATGGAAGTTAGTTGCTAGTTTGGTTAAGCTTTGTGTAACTACATGTATAAAAAAAGTAAAAGGGAAAAGTTGTGTCTCGCTAGTTTGGTTAAGCTTTGTATATTAGTTTGGTTTTCGCATTCATAGAAGTAGATTTCTTGAGATGGAAGTTAGTTGCTAGTTTGGTTAAGCTTTGTGTAACTACATGTATAAAAAGTAAAAGTGAAAAGTTGTGCACGCTAGTTTGGTTAAGCTTTGTATTGCTAGTTTCAATTTTACTTGCATATTTTTCTTATATAATAAGTAGATAAGCAGTTTTAATAACACCTCTAATTCGACTTTTATTTGCTTGCTGCGATATAAGTAGCAATTTCATGAGAACTTGCGGGTAAAAGAGTACATGAATTCTAGTGATTTTTAACGTTCAATAATATAGTTTTAATATGTGCTTTGCTTTTTACTTGTAGGAATATAATGTCTCTTGTCGATCGGAGTGCAAACCGCGACCACATCCGAGACCAAAGGTAAGATATGTCGTTGCGTATTTTAAATAGTTTAGGGTTTTAGGTAATGAGAACTATCCAAGCATCGGTGATGAGTGTCTAAATACTCATCATTTTGTACCATTTAAGCGCAAATTCATCCGAAAACACTCGAAACACATCAAAATGATCAAAATATCACAAATCGGTGTTTTATGTGTTTTAAATGCAAAATATCAAAATCGGATGAAAAACATATCAAATTTGCAAAATTGCGGTTTAGTCCCCAGTTTCAAAAGTTGTCAAAAATAGTCCACGAGTCAAAATTTCAAAGAAAAATCATCAAAGGTCCTTTTAAATCATAACTTGTCAAATTTAATCCTTTGGTGAAAAATGTGAAAAGTTTGAGAAATTTACAAAATGGTCCTTGAAGTTTCAAAATTGGCGAAATGGCCCTGGAAAATGTGAAAATGGCAACTTTGGTCCTTGAACTATTGATACTTGTCAATTTCAGCCCTTGCAACAACTTTGCAAAATTACGGTTTAGTCCCTTGGTTTGTTGGAATGGCAAGATAAGTCCTTGATCATTTAAAACCCTTATACACCACTTGGACTTGTCAAATTTCAAATGAACCCACGCCCAATATCTTTGTGACCACCGAATTTGACCCCAGTATTTAATATCCCAACAAACCATATTTGACCACTCCCTTCCTCTCTCCTCACGGGTTGCAAAATCCACCATCATCACCCCACAACTCCCACGATCACACTCCATCCTCACCATCATCACCCCTATTTCCCCCTCAAACACAAGAGGCCAAGGATCATTTAATGCACCCATACCTAACACTCAAGCCTTAATTGTTAAACCAAAATTGGCGCCAAAATTGCTTTAAGCGGCTAAGATCAATTGGGTGATCCAATGGTGAATTTTATTAGTGGGAAATATCCGGAGAGAGGAGAGATGAAGGTTTGGGTGTATAAAGGGCCAAGAGAAGCACCAAGGAAGAAGTTAGTTTTATTTTTCTTAGCAATGTATTTCGTTTCATGTTTTTTAGTCTAAATTAGATTTTCAGGTTGTAATTTAAAGCTACATTGTGTTCAAGTAAACCATTTTAGTGTATCTTAATTTATTTAAGTGTCAATTTCGGTTAGTATTCAAATTCCATCATTATTGTCAACTGTTGAAATTTTGAATTTCAAACTCACTTGTTTAAGCATTTAACAACTCATTCTCAATCTCAAATAAGCTTATATAAGCTCATAATATCTTTCCATAAGCTTATATTGAAGTTTCATTCACTTTTGAACTTTGGTCAACAAAAGTCAACACGGATCAAAAATGATGCAGAAAGGAATTGGGTTGATTCAGGCATGAATGTGGGTTGAAATGGAAGCTATGGGTTGATTTGTATTAGGGTAGTGGTTCTTGGTTCATAACTTGCATGCCATTGTGGCTTGGACAAGTTGTAAGTTATTTCAAAACCTTTTAGCATAACCTGCAATTGTAGTTTAAATCTGCTATTATCTGTTCTAACAGTAGTATTTAGGTTAATTTAAGTTAATGTGATCATATTTACTAGTTGGTTAAGAGTTTGGATGAGTTGAGCTCATATCAATGTAGTATAAGGGTGTTTGGCTCAAGCGATTAACCTATCGCCCTTAGTTTTATTCGATGGGTAGAAATGATTGAGTAATGCTTGTTCAGTCCTAAGTGACACACCTCAGTCTTAGTTTTTGCTTGTTAGCTAAAAAAAGTCAAAATTACTTTGTAATCCATCTAAGTGTCCACTGTTGTGGAATTTGAGATTGCAGTTCATCATCTTGTGTTTAAATATCATCAACATTGCTTGCAGTAACCTTGTTTTATCATATAACACCAACATCACTCTTAAAATTGGATCCAAAGTCCAGTTTAGTCAAAGTTCTTCATTTCATCAAAAGTCAAAAGTAGTTAAAAAGTGGTTTTGGGCTCGATTAGTAGGAATTGTTTTGAGTTCATGTTTGGGTCTTATCAAGTGAATCTTGGTGTTTCAAAAGCTCAGTGGTCATCTTTCTTATAAGCATTTTGTAGAATTTTGTGATTTATTTAGAAGCCCCAAACAAGCTCATCTTTTTAGGCCAATGTGCCTGCACAATGTATCGATTGATCTTGAGTTTTACTCGACTTTGTAGCTTGTGCATGGGCTTAATAGAGCTTGTCATAAGCGATTTTGGAACATTTAATCTCACCCGGTCTTATTTGAGTCCCAATTGGTAGTTTTCCATTTGAGCTTATTCTTGAGCTTGTGCATGTGTTCAAAGAGGGCACCCAATCTGTTCTAGTTTAAAAAATCAAATAAGCCAAATCTGATCTAGCTTGCTAATCTGTAGTTATAAACTGTTGTTTCAAGTTGTATTAAAGTTATTTTAGCATAATAAGGCTTTGGTAAACAGTTGGTAGCTCATTTTATCCATTTGGCTTAATTGGGATTGATTAATAATAAGCACTTGAATAGCAGTTTCATATTTCACCAAACAAGTGCTTGTTTTTCAATTTTCTCAGATTCCTAGTATTAATTTAGAGTTTTCCGAAATTTTCAGATTTTTCCAAGTTGTTTAGCTATTTTTCTTAATTTAAATTAGTTTTAATCATTTTTAATTAGCCTTTAATATAAAAATTCGAAAAGGTTCAAAAAATAATTTTCAATTTTATTAAGTTTAGATAAATATAAGAAGTGAAAAAGTAATTTTCAGATTTTTCTTAGTTTATTTGGTAATTTTAGTAATTTAAATAGTTTTAAATAGTTTAAAATTCATAAAAATAGAAAATAATCGAAAAAATACAAAATAGTTTTGAAAATTCTAGTTTGATATTTTAGACTTTTCATTTCATAATTTTATTTTTCTAGCTTTGTTTCCTCATTTCTTGTATTTTAGATAATTATTAAATAGTTAAAAATAGTTTTAATTAATAATAATTAGATAATTAGTGATAAAAATAGTTTTCTTTTTCTAAAAGTTTCTTTTATCATTAGGATTGTAAAACATCATTTTCATATTTTTAGGGTTAATATTGATTTAGTTTCACTTTTTAATTTGTCGTCGCGTAGATTTTAAATTCGGTTTATAAAACATAAAACAAAAACATCATTGTAAAAATAGTGATAGCGTTTATTTAATAGATTTTATCTTTTAACTTTCCTTTAATTTGCATTTAAGCCGTTGTAATTTGTTGGCTTTTCCGTAGTTATAATCATAACCAATCCTTTTCCGTTCAAACTCCTCGATCACCATCGTTTGATAAATCATTGCATAGCTCATTTGGGACATAACGACCGGGAAACACTATACTCCTCGGATCTTCATTGATTTCGTGCTTAAAATTGTTTTAGGTTTTCTTACGCTTGCGTGAGAGAACTTAATGATTTCTTGCGCATCAAATTCTTAAGCGCCATTCTTGAGTGTGCTATTTGTCTTCGTCTAGCAGTTAGTTGTTTGAATCCTCACTCATTTGTTTATATCATCCATCTATCATCTATATATATATCTATATTTTCTTATAAAAATCCAAAACCCAAAAACAAGCAAAAGCGTATAAAACACAAAATATTTTTCTTTTTGTTTCTATATATGTATCAAATAATAAAAATACAAAAGATTAAATCGTTTTCTTTAATAATAACAACTTAAAGATTACCACGAAAACCAAGGCGGTGCACTACCTAGCGGGGTGCGACCATAATAAGTTCGAACTAAAGATATAAAACTTGCCTTTGTGTCCTTGTGATTGGTGTACCTTTTTCAAAAAGCCATTCATCTTGGATTATTGGTTAAGTTCATTTGTTGTTTTGCCTCGATTTTGTGTTAATTGATTTTGTTGTGATATCGACGTTTGAACCGAGAAAACCCAAAGATTCTTCTCACCCGGTTTTACAAAGCGTCTTCATAATTCTCATTCTCATCGAAAGATTTTCATAATTCCATTTCTCTTCTTAACTCGAGATTCCTTAGAGTTATCTCTAGTCATCTTTTCGTTCTTCTAGATCATTGAGTCCTTTGCGTGATCTAGCGAAATTCAAGAAGACGTTCTCGTGAGCGTCTTTGCCCAAATAGTCGAACCGAGATTCGTACTATTTCAATCAACACCATGGCGAGACGAGCGTACTATGGCGAAATGCTCCAAGCACCCACCGGGGTTATGGAGATGCCATTGTTTTACCGTTATCAACTCGATCACTTTGAATTGAAGACACATTTGATCCAACTTGTGTCTGACAAATCAATTCATGGTCGATCGAGAAGACCGTATCGCACATCCGTTGGTTTAACAAGTTAACCTCAACTATCAATTTCAAGGATGTACCTCAAAAGTCATCAAGTTGATGCTTTTCCATTCTCTCTTGAGGGACGGCCGGTTGGGTGGAAAAAGAACCCCTCGATCTATCGAAACTTGGGAGGATCTTGTTCAAAAGTTTGTGAATTATTTCTTTCCTCCATCAAAGGCGACTAATCTTAAAATGAAATTTCGGATTTCGTCAAAATTTCGATGAAAACTTTGGAGAGGCATGGGAGAGATTCAAAGATCTCCTCGAAAATGCCCCATCATGAATTCACGGAGCTTCAACAAGTCAATATCTTTTACAATGGGTTGAGCGGTAATGATCAAGATTCCTTGAATGCAGACCAGCGGTAGCAATATCTTGAATCGTAAACCTAAAGATGTGATTGAGATTTGCGAGCAAAATCAAAGTTCCTATTTCTGCAACAAAGTCAATGTTCGAACACTCACCTTCTTCATCCGGTAACTCTTCCGAGTTAGCGCTCCGTTAACCGCTCTAACGGACATCATCCATTGTATGATAAAAGAGGTAAAGGAAATCAAAAGCGAAATTCATAAGCGGAACCAATCAAAGCCGTAAACAAGGTGTGTGAAACTTGTAGTGGTCCACATGCGTATTATGATTGTCAAGCAACCGATGCTTCCTTTTACCAAGCTCCGTAGCTTGTAAACCACAATCAATACCGACCACAGGTGATCCTCACTACTGTGCACCTAGCGGTATGACACCACCGGTTTTCCTCATGTGCAAAACCATGGCAATCAAAACCATGGCAATCAAAATCGCTTTGTTCGAATCAAGGACAAAATTTCAATAACTCTCAAAATTTCAATCAAAGCGGAACAATTTCAACCAACCTCAACCATATCAAGCTCCTAATCATCAAAGTTATCAACCACCTCCTCAAGCTCCCATGCCAAATGACTTCATGAAAATGGTGAGGCAAACATGCGTTCAATGCAAACTCGGATCAATAACATGAGAGGTGAGCTAAAAGGAAATTGATACCACATTGTCTCGGCGAGACAAATGAGTTAAAGAATATGATGGCGGTTTCATGAACATGAATATGAACAAAGCTTCATCATCTTGGAGGACTCCCGAGCAATACTATTCCCAATCCAAATGCCGAGTTGAAAGCCGTCACCACTCGTAGTGGTAAGGCGCACAATGGACCTAAGACTCCTATGCCCCTCCTCCTGTGGCATTTAGTCAAGTTACCAAGGAGACAACGGACAAGGTGCATTATTCAAGCCCACGGTACCGCGCGTCCACCCTTGGTGGTCAAGTTTTAAGTCCGGAACCCGATGTTCGAAGAAAAATCTGAGCGAAAACACTTCCATCCGGCTCAAAGTCTAGTCGACTTCCATACCCATCAAGAATGAATGATGAGAAGCTCAAAGACAAAACAAAGAGCAAATGGAAAAATTTTCCAAATCTTCAATGAGCTTCACTTTGATATAAGCCGTTGATGCTCTCGTTCTAATGCCTAAATTTGCATCCACGCAAAAGGCTTACTCACCAACAAAGATAAGCTATCGAGATGGCTAAAACTCCTCTCAATGAGCAATGCTCGTGACCATTCTTAATAAGCTTCGAAAAGCTTGAAGACCACGGCGGTTCTTAATCCGTGTGATTTTTGGGGATGTTTCAATGCTCCGCCTTGGCGATCTTGGCGCTAGCATTAACCTCATGCCACTCTCGGTATGGAAGCAAGCTGTCTCTTCACGAACTTTCATCCACTCGTATGACACTCGAGCTAGCGGATCGTCCATAACTCGTCCACTTGGGATAGCCGGGATGTCGTGATGAAAGTGGGAAAGTTTCACTTTCATCTTGACTTTGTTGTAGTAGACTTGATGCGGATCCTAGAGTTCCCTCATCTTGGGAGAGCTTTCTTAAGAGCAGTCGTGCTCGATTGATGTGTTTGCGGAAGAGTTGACCATACGGGTTGACAACGAA
This sequence comes from Chrysanthemum lavandulifolium, assembly GCA_022545495.1. Classification (NCBI taxonomy): domain Eukaryota; kingdom Viridiplantae; phylum Streptophyta; class Magnoliopsida; order Asterales; family Asteraceae; genus Chrysanthemum; species Chrysanthemum lavandulifolium. The sequence goes on from CM040245.1 coordinate 125,815,414, forward strand.
GAGCTCACGTTAAATATCAACGAACTCCAAACCTCAGTACAAGCAGTGTTGCCACAATTGATCAAAGATCGAAGATTCAATGCAACACTCTCAAACTTCACGGTTAAGAGGAGTCACCAAAAGCGTCTTGAGCTCAAAGCTTTGAAAATCACCCGGTTCAAACAAATGGTTTGAAAGTTGTACCGGGGAAGTCAAGAGTATTCTTGATGATGATGGCGATGATCTAGAATCGGAGACTTCATCGGAAGTGGTGAAGCTGCTAGCTCTAAGAGCACACCACTTGTCCCACCTCCGGCATCGGTTTGTCGCATCGAGATTGTTAAGTGCGTGGATGAAACTAAACTCTCTTGATTTCATCGAGTTGGATGATGATGTTTGTGATCCAATGGGAGACATTCTTCCCATTGATGAATTGCTCAAAATGATCCATCATCTTCTAGTCTTATTCCGACTCTTCCATCCCTTCTCTCACTCGATGAGGAAGATGACAACTTTTGGAATGAAGTCGATGCATTTCTTAGTGATGAGTCAATTCCAGCGGAATTGATAACACTTACTTTGATCCGGAGGAGACATCCTTTTACGGAAAGTTTGTTGATTGAAGAACCATTTCCACCCTCCTCCGGACATCTTCTTGACAATCACCATCTAAGCTTCAAGTTTAAGCTTAAAGATGTCAAAATGGTGATTTGCTTCTCTCTGAGGAATGGACATGCATTCTCATGTCGTCTTTATTCCATTCTTCACGAGATGGTGTGGTTGCTCTTTCCTTTTCTCTTTCGGGAATGAGGACACCATCTTTGACCCGGTATCATCCTTTATAGTTTCTACTATTAAACAATACCGCGGTTATATCTCGTCGGTGGAACTTTCGATGTTCATATGTTCATTAACATTGTGAGCGAAAGTCCGATCGAGATTGGTTTTCCGTTACTTTCCCATGAACAAATGAATTGGGTCGAGTCAAGCTAGCGACTCGGGAATCAAAAACATAGCATGCCATATGGGTTTCACCCATATTTACATCTTCTCACCTCTTTCTACCACCCTAGTGTGGGGGTTGCCACATGTTTCATGAAAAAAAAAAAAAAAAAAAAATCTTCTTTCAAATAATGGCGTAGTATTTCCTTTTCGTTCTTTGTTTCGGCATAACCGCGGTACTTTGAATATTGAGGGCAATATTCATTTCTAAGTGTGGGGGAAATTCTCACGAATTTTATCATATAATTATACCAATTCCCGTTTTTGGCCAAAATTTTTTTTTGGAGTAAGTGTTCTACACTTTCTCATTTGGTTATCGATCCGCCATGTCGTAAGACAAAAGGATTGGCTAATCCGAGAGCAAGCGGCTCTTGGTAAAGATTTCTCAAATCCGTTTATATGGCTTGCAATTTGCCCAAAATTGTATGGTATTCAACTCACCATATCCTAAAAAGTGAAGAGTTGGCTAGCCCATGAAGATTATGGCTTGTGGTAAAGGCGATGGAAAAACCATAATTGGTAATCGACTCACCAAAGATAATATTGATAATTTATCTAAGAGTTGGCTAGTCCGAGAAGAATGCGGCTTGGTAAAGACAAAATCAAATCCGTTGGAAGGCGGTGGTTTGCTCAAAATCACATGGTTATCGGTGTACCATGGTTCTTACTTGAACTGAAACATTTGGCTACTCCGAGTAATGGCTTTTGGTAAAGAGTTTAAAATCCATTATGTTTTCTCAAATCATTGCTAGGGACTAGCAATATCTCGATGTGGGGATTGATGAGTGTCTAAATACTCATCATTTTGTACCATTTAAGCGCAAATTCATCGAAAACACTCGAAACACATCAAAATGATCAAAATATCACAAATCGGTGTTTTATGTGTTTTAAATGCAAAAATATCAAAATCGGATGAAAAACATATCAAATTTGCAAAATTGCGGTTTAGTCCCCAAGTTTCAAAAGTTGTCAAAAATAGTCCACGAGTCAAAATTTCAAAGAAAAATCATCAAAGGTCCTTTTAAATCATAACTTGTCAAATTTAATCCTTTGGTGAAAAATGTGAAAAGTTTGAGAAATTTACAAAATGGTCCTTCAACTTTGCAAATTGGCGAAATGACCCTGGAAAATGTGAAAATGGCAACTTTGGTCCTTGAACTATTGACACTTGTCAATTTCAGTCCTTGCAACAACTTTGCAAAATTTGGCGGTTCTAGTCCCTTGGTTTGTTGAAATTGCAAGATAAGTCCTTGTCATTTAAAACCCTTATACACTTTTATCACTTGTCAAATTTCAAATGAACCCCCCAATATCTTTGTGACCGGTTTTAACGAATCCCCCACGGTATTTAATAAAACCGGTCAAACCATATTTGACCACTCCCTTCCTCTCTCCTTCACGGGTTACAAAATCCATCATCATCACTCCTGCTGACTCCCCGATCACACTCCATCCTCACCATCATCACCCTATTTCCCCCCTCCAAACACAAGAGCCAAGGATCATTTAATGCACCCCATACCTAACACTCAAGCCTCCAGTTTGTTAAACTAAAATTTGGCGCCAAAATTGCTTTAAGCGGCTAAGATTAATTTGGGTGATCCAATGGTCAATTTTATTAGTGGGAAATATCCGAGAGAGGAGAGATGAAGGTTTGGGTGTATAAAAGGCCAAGAGAAGCACAAAGAGAAGCTAGTTAGTTTTATTTTTTAGCAATGTATTTCGTTTCATGTTTTTAGTCTAAAATAGATTTTCGGTTGTAATTTAAAGCTACATTGTGTTCAAGTAAACCATTTTAGTGTATCTCAAATTTATTTAAGTGTCAATTTCGGTTAGTATTCAAATTCCATCATTATTGTCAACTGTTGAAATTTTGAATTTCAAACTCACTTGTTTAAGCATTTAGCAACTCATTTTCAATCTCAAATAAGCTCATATAAGCTCATAATAGCTTTCCATAAGCTCATATTGAAGTTTCATTCACTTTTGAACTTTGGTCAACAAAAGTCAACACGGATCAAAATGATGCGAGAAAGGAATTGGGTTGATTCGGACAATGGAATGGGTTGAAATGGAAGCTATGGGTTGATTTGTATTAGGGTAGTGGTTCTTGTTTCACATTTGGCATGCCATTGTGGCTTGGACAAGTTGTAAGTCATTTCAAAACCTTTTATGCATAATCGCAATTGTAGTTTAAATCTGCTATTATCTGTTCTAATTGTAGTATTTAGGTTAATTTAAGTTAATGTGATCATATTTACTAGTTGGTTAAGAGTTTGGATGAGTTGAGCTCAATCAATGTAGTATAAGGGTGTTTGGCTCAAACCTACCTATCGCCCTTAGTTTTATTCGATGGTTCATGCTTGATTGAGTAATGTTTGTTCAGGTCTTAATATGACACACCTGAATCATAGTTTTTGCTTGCTAGCTAAAAAAGTCAAAACATCACTTTGTAATCCATCTAAGTGTCCTTTGTTGTGGAATTTGAGATTGCAAATTCATCATTTTGTGTTTAAATATCATCAACATTGCTTGCATTAACCTTGTTTTATCATATAACATTCAACTCACTCACTAAAATTGGATCCAAAGTCCACTTTAGTCAAAGTTCTTTATTTTGTCAAAAGTCAAAAGTAGTTAAAAAGTGGTTTTGGGCTCGGTTACAAGGAATTGTTTTGAGTTCATGTTTGGGTCTTATCAAGTGAATCTTGGTGTTTCAAAAGCTCAGTGGTCATCTTTCTTATAAGCATTTTACTAGAATTTTGTGATTTATTTAGAAGCCCCAAACAAGCCTCTCTTTTAGGCCAAATGTGCCTGCACCAATGTATCGATTGATCTTGAGTTTTACTCGGATTTTGTAGCTTGTGCAGAGGCTTAATAGAGCTTGTCATAAGTGATTTTGGAACATTTAATCTCACCCAGGTCTTATTTGAGTCCCAATTGGTAGTTTTCCATTTGAGCTTATTCTTGAGCTTGTGCATGTGTTTAAAGGCCATCAATCTGTTTTAGTTTAAAAATCAAATAAGCCAAAAACGATCTAGCTTGCTAATCTGTAGTTATAAACTGTTGTTTCAAGTTGTATTAAAGTTATTTTAGCATAATAAGGCTTTGGTAATCAGTTGGTAGCTCATTTTATCCATTTGGCTTAATTTAGATTCTTAATAATAAGCACTTGAATAGCGGTTTCATATTTCACCAAACAAGTGCTTGTTTTCCAATTTTCTCAGATTCCTAGTATTAATTTAGAGTTTTCCTGAAATTTTCAGATTTTTCCAAGTTGTTTAGCTATTTTTCTTAATTTAAATTAGTTTTAATCAATTTTAATTAGCCTTTAATATAAAAATTCAGAAAGGTTCAAAAAATAATTTTTCAATTTTATTAAGTTTAGATAAATATAAGAAGTGAAAAAGTAATTTTCCAGATTTTCATAGTTTATTTGGTAATTTTAGTAATTTAAATAGTTTTAAATAGTTTAAAATTCATAAAAATAGAAAAATAATCGAGAAAAATACAAAAATAGTTTTGAAAATTCTAGTTTGATATTTTAGACTTTTCATTTCATAATTTTATTTTTCTAGCTTTGTTTCCTCATTTCTTGTATTTTAGATAATTATTAAATAGTTAAAAATAGTTTTAATTAATAATAATTAGATAATTAGTGATAAAATAGTTTTCTTTTTCTAAAAGTTTCTTTTATCATTAGGATTGTAAAACATCATTTCATATTTTTAGGGTTAATATTGATTTAGTTTCACTTTTTAATTTGTGCGTCACGTAGATTTTAAATTCGGTTTATAAAACATAAAAACAAAAACATCATTGTAAAAATAGTGATAGCGTTTATTTAATAGATTTTATCTTTTAACTTTCTTTAATTTGCATTTAAGCCGTTGTAATTTGTTGGCTTTTCCGTAGTTATAATCATAACCAAATCCTTTTTAGATTCAAACTCCTCGATCCTTTGTCGTTTGATAAATCATTGCATAGCTCATTGGGACATAACGACCGGGAAACACTATACTCCTCGGATCTTCATTGATTTCGTGCTTAAGTTGTTTTAGGTTTTCTTACGCTTGCGTGAGAGAACTTAATGATTTCTTGGCGCATCAAATGATGTTAGTGTGTCTAGTTAAAGTGCTATTACAAAGATTTCGACAACATTTCATTACATTTTTTACAATGTTCTTCCAAAAACTACCAAATTTCTTAAACAACATTGTTTGATCATAATGGATTTTTAACTTGCTCGTTGGAAAGAACTAGACATCAATGGCAACTCTATGCTCAAGGTAGTATAATCAGCCATTGTATTATATTATCAAACAACAAAAATGAACTTAGCGGCGGTGACACGTGGCTTCACCGATGGTTTACTGGCGAGGAGGTACACGGTTTTGGTCCACAAGATACGGGAAAGTGTCTGACCAGTATCTTGTTATGGTTTGTTATGGTTACGATGATGAGGTTGAATCTTGAAGGGTAAAAGGTGGTGCAAAGGGTTTAGCTTGGTTTGAGAGTGTTTTTATTGTGTGTTTTAGTGTGTGTTTTTGGTGAGAAACTCCATGAGTTTGTGTGAGAGAGAGGTTAGAGATGATAAGAAGAGGTATGAAATGGTGTGTAATGATAGAGATATAATGGTGGCGAGAGATATGAAAGGGTTTGTGAGGGTTCCTCATTAACTCCACTTCACTCGCCATCACTATCATTACAAACCCTTTCATCTATCTTTTATAATCTCGAGGCTCTCTCTCTCACACACACGTGAGTTTCTAACCAAAACACGCACATTATGAACTCTAAAAGGGGGCTAAACCATTTTGCACCACCTTTTACCCTTCAATATTCAACTCTCATCATCGGTAACCATTACAAACCGTAACAAGAAACGGGTCAGTACACTTTCCCGTATCTCGTGGACCAAGAAACCGTGTACATCCTCGCCAGAACCATCGGAGAAGCCACGTGTCACCGCCACTAAGTTCATTTTGTTGTTTGATAAATATAATACAATGGCGGATTATACTACCTTGAGCATAGAGTTGCCATTGATGTGTAGTTCTTTTTCCGACAGGCAAGTTAAAAAAATCCATTATGATCAAACAATGTTGTTTAAGAAATTCAAACTCTTATATCCACAATAATATAACAAAATGAAATGTTGTCGGGAAATGGTGTAATAGCACTTTAACTAGACACACTAACATCATTCCTTTGTTTTCAGGAACCCTCAACTATATACACACTGTTCAAATAGTTGTACGCAAACACGATCAAATCTTTTGTATCACAAGCAGATCAACACAACATGATCTCATTAACCTAGTTAAAGTGTTATTACATGAGCGAAGTGGACCCCAACACCTGCCAAGATCTTGGTTTAGGTCCCCAACCACCATCCTACCCTAATTGTTAAATGACCAATTCAACCCTAATGGTTTAAAGGGTCTTTTGATACCCGATGCTTGGATAGTTCTCATTACCTAAAACCCTAAACTATTTAAAATACGCGAGTTAAGCTTTGGACAAACCCAAAAGCGTAAGATATCTAAGTCAATCGACAAAACTACCGGCAAACACGAGTTCGAGCCTTATGTGTTAGGATATGTTTGTAGAGAATAACATGTTTATGATTCCCGTTAAATGGATTATACGTATAGTTTTGGACCATTTGCGTATAGTTAGCTTATGTATAGTTTTGGACCATTGGCGATTTTAGGTTATTGATTGTGTTGTAGCGAATTAGGACCATTTGGTTATATATGATATTATGTTTAGCGATTTTGTGTTGTTGTAGCATAAAATAGGTTGAAAAGCAGTTCTTACATTGTAGATTTTTAGGAGAAATTCGAAAAAAAATGAAATTACCATTTTGCGGCAATTTTACGCAAAATGGGTCAAATCTTCCTTTGGGACATGTCCCGGCAAAAGTGACATAGATTTTAGGTAGTTTCCATTTCCCAGGGACATGTACTGGGAGAAGAGTTCTGAGATAAACTTGGTTGCCATTTTCCTCGGGAACGTGTCCCCGGCAAAACACCGTGCCACGTCAGACATGTTTGACCGGTGACAATCGGCTGTGGGACCCACAACTCCCCGGTGAAAGTTGTGAACAGTCCCCGGTAAAAGTATCCCCGAGAAGGCATTGCCGGGGGCTTTTCGGCGGGGACATATCCTCGGAAAATGGTATAACAGGGGACATGTCCCCGGCGAAAGGTCTGAAACGTCGTCTGCGAAAGCGACGAATGTTGTAGTGATGGTCACCGTAAAGAAGGCCAGGTCGGTATTTAATAAATTTTATGTATGTAGAGTAGTCACTTAAATCTCACAAAAACATTTCGGTTTTTGTCATTGTATGTTTGTAATAATGTTCTTTACTGTTACATGTAACATATTTCATATTTGTTAATGTTGTATGAAACAAGTCAGCTACACGGCATGTAATTAGTGTTTCGGCCAATGATGTAAAATCAGATGGTGATGTTTCGGATGGTAGAGATATGTTACTTCAACTGGTAATTAAATGAAAAGTTAGTCGCATAAATACGATGAAAAACTTGGACGTTTGTTTTATTTGCGTGCATTTTGTTGTTCCAAAAATTTACACAATATTATGGAAGATCGACATCTCATCTCATGCTAGCTAGAGATACAGTATTAGCACATAACTTTTTATCGCCTGTGATTTTGTTAATAATAACTGAGAATTGTGACTTGTAAAAATGATTCCTAAAGGAAAATAAAAGTGATGGATATAGATAAGAAAAACGTTTGCGTACGTTTATAGTTAAGTATAGTGATTGATACACGAAAATTGGTATACTAATCATAATGTCTTTTGATTACGTTACATTATCCGGATTTCTCAACTTCATTGATGGGCTATGGTCAAGCTGTGGTGATGAAAGAATCATCATATTTACTACAAACCGGAAAGACAAGCTCGACCCTGCATTGCTTCGCCCTGTTCGAATGGATGTCCACATCAATATGTCATATTGCACCCCATGTGGTTTCCGATTGTTGGCCTCCAACTATCTAGGCATCACCCAACACGATCTTTTTGGAGAAATTGAGGACTTGATCCGTAAAGTTGAGATTACACCCGCTGAAGTTGTTAGGAATTAGAAATTCCAGGTATTAAAGAGTCGGTCACCTCAAGTATATGTAATCGTTAGAAAGCTCGTAGTCGTAGTTCATTTAAGTTAAGTAGTATTTAGTTAAGTAACACCGTGGAGGACGGACGGGTCTTTACCCATTGTATGCCCGATCCACGACCCGTTGTGTGGCGATTTATTGTAAGACTATAAATACTCTCTACCTTCCAAGGTAGATAGTTGGAGCTCATAATAAGATTTTCTTTCTCACTAAAGTTCCCTAAACCTCTAACTTTCTCTCTAAAACTCATCTTCTATACGCCTATGTTTGATTGTGTTATGATGTGTATGTGAAAACCAATATCTTACAATTGGTATCAAGAGCCATGGTTAGATCATATCGTGCACATCTTTGGATTTCTAGTGGTTTTTAGGTGGTTTTGAGTTTGAAAAAGTTTAGTGGTTTGTGCATCATTTGGTTGATTTCTTGTGTTAAAGCTTGGATTTTGTTAGTACTTTTATGTTTAGAATCATCACAAGTGTTTAGGTTTTCATTTGGTAAGCTTGAATCATCTTGGTTGGGTTGTTTTGGATTGAAAAGTGATGTTTATGTGGTTTTTCTTGCTAGCGACTTGATATACGGATCTCTTTCTTCGTGGCGACTTGCTTCACAATTTTGTAGCGAGTTATAGTTTTGGAGCTAGCGACTTAGACCTAGCGATTAACGATACAAGTAGTGGACTCTCCACTCGGTAGCGACTTGGTGGTAGCGACTTGGTGCATGTGAGTTGCTCTTTAGCGACTTGAATCTTTAGCGACTTGAGTGGCAATTCTTGCCAAAATTTTGCTAGCGACTTGAGGCTTAGCGAGTTACTACTTAGCGACTTACATTTGTTTAGCGACTTGGGACCAGAGCGACTTGGTGGTATAGCGAATTAGGTGCTAGCGACTTGGTGCATAATCTTCTAGCGACTTGGGTGATTTTTACGGTTTTCTCTTGATTTAGTAAAATCCGTGAAAGATTCTATTTCCCGTTTAATCATAGAGTTATAAAATCCGTATAATCATTAACATGTCTACCAACGTTACTACTATCATCTCCATCATTGCGAGGATGTTCAAGCGGTGGTTCGGATACTAAATCCACCCATGCTTGATGTAGCGACTCACGATTCTTGGGCTCAACGAATCAGTTATCGCCTTGGAAAGGAAAATGGTGTCAACATTCTCAAATCCATTGATGAAGGACCGTGTCGAGTTGAGACGACTAGAGATGTACTTGATAATCTTCAAGATGGAACTCGATTTACGGAATGGACGGACCAAAGATGTATGATGAGCTTGATGATAAGGAGAAAAGAGATTCGATCTCGATATCGGGGCTTCTAACATTGTTCTTCAAGGTCTTCCTAAAGACATCTACAAGATGATCAATCACAACACCGAAGCAAAGGCGGTATGGGATAATGTCAAGATGCTTCTCTCGGGTTCGTAATTAACTATGGAAGACAGAGAATCACAACTCTATGACGAATTTGAACACTTCAAGATGAAACCGATGAGAGTGTCTATGAGTACTATGAGATTTCATAAGTTGGTGAATGACATGAGGAACATCAAATGACTATACCTAACATTCAATTTGAACTCTAAATTTGTGAACAACATGAATCCCGAATGGCACAAGTTTGTCACCTCTGTGAAGCTCACTAAAGGATTGAAGAATACAAACTATGAGCAACTATATGCCTTCCTCCTTCAGAATGAGAGACATGCTATGTTTGAAAAATGGTTCTTAATCGGTTCAATACCAACCGAGAGAGAAAAGCTCGTCTAATGACTCAACCGCCTTCTACTCAAACATCGGAATCACAACCAAAGCCTCACAAGTCATACCCATGGGAAATGGTAATCACAAACTAATTCCCGATCCTATGTTCAAACAAGTCGATCTTTGATGCACACGTGGGTAACTTCATTAATCAACTAGCTCTTACGATTAGTCAAAACATGAATTCTCTCCTGAAACCAATAACAACCTCGAGCGACATCTAACCCACACAATCAAGCTACTTGTTAAAGATGGGAGGATCGTGGTGCAACCGATTCGGGAAGACAGTATGATCGGGGAAGAGGTGGAGTGGTAGAGGTTATGTTGTAATCGAGAATCGAGAAGGAATGGTAATCAAGGTCAAGCTAAGCCGATCAAATGTTATAACTGTGGTGGTGAGGGACATTGCAAGGAACCGCACATCTCCAAAGCGTCCACGTATCTCGATTACTTGAGAGATAAGATGCTACTTGTACAAGCTCGGGATAATGGTGTTGCTTTGGATGAAGAGGAATTGTTGTTTCTAGGCGAGGCAATGCCAAGACCTATAATGCGGATGTGGATGAGCGGCCTATTCAGAGATAGGTCACAATCATCGAATGCCTTTCAAGTCGCCGATTGTGATGCATACGACTACGATGTGGATGATGGACTCTCGCACACACAATCTTTATGGCTAGCATTTCTCCAATGGTTTCTCCCAAGGTCTCCTCATCACCACAAGTGGCCCATCCAAAGACAAACTCATCTCGAGGTACTAAAACTATACGATGATGTCGATGTGCAAAAGATGCATGACAAAGTACTATCAAGCGAAACTATTGAATCAAATATTGAAAATATGGGCAATATCAATGTTGTCCCATATGATCAATATGTGAAACAAAGTGAAAGTGAATTTGTACCAAGTGATGCATCTCCGCGATCAACAATGACTATATTTTTGATGAATACACCGCTGCTGTGCTTTCGATGAGTCTCGTAATTTACGAACTAAATGCCTATAAAGAGCGTGTTGCTATTTATGAACAACGTGCAAAATTTGAGTTGACCACTCGTGAGTAGGAAATGGATGACCAAGTGCGTACAATCATTAGAAAAGTAATTTTCGAAAAGAAGTATTAAAACAAGAGTTAAATTCCTTGCAAGAAAAGGTTTCTAAAGCGCTAAGCAAAACAAGAACTTCAAGAAAATGTGAAAATGCTTAAGAAAGAATTTAATGCAAAGGAATCAAAACTCTTGAAAGATTTTTCTAATCTGAAAACTTTGAAAAACAAACTTGAAAACAAGTTGTACATACAAGGAACACTATTCGATCGCTCACATGATCACTAAGCATAGGGTCTTAAGCGATAAGCATAGCATTCCCTTGTTAAGGAACCAAATCCAAAGGTCATTAAAAGGGCTAGAAATGCTCATAAGGTTCTTTATGATGGCAATGAAATCCTTAAACCTAGGCAAAACCTAGTTGTGTTGAGTGCTCGAGGAAGATAAGAAATCGATGAAGTCACTAGGAAAAGATGAACAAGAAATTTGATGATCCTAAATGTAGAGAGAAGAAAATAAAGATCACACCCATGATTACAAGAAGGAAAACTGGTTTCCTTGAACATGTTTAAGCCTCGGACATTGTTGACTCCCGAACAATTTTTCCGGAAAATGGATTTAGATAAGCGAAAAGTTTGAAAATATTGTTGAAACAAACCCTCCCTTTGGAAAATGCCTAGACCGACCGTGTATCCTCCTAATACACCAATGCATCTTGTTCCTAGAACAATTGCCACTAAAAGCAAGACCTTAATTAGCCAATATGTTATATTTCAACTATTTGTTGATTTTGAGAAAACTTGCAAGAAAAGGATCACACCCATCGGTATAACCAAGGAGAAAGGGGCTTTGAGCAAATGAAAGAATGTTATTTAACCGAGGTCATACATTTCTTTAAACTTCTAAAAGATCACTTTGAGAGTCTTAAAAGGGATAAAACTGATATTAAAGGAATGGAAAAGGAATTTGATGCAATGATAGTTGAAGTTAGTGACTATGAGCGAGCACTAAAATATAATGAGATTGAGAGGAAGAACTTGCATACACTAAATGAGAATCGATTTACGAATGTCTTTCAAGATGTGTTTTTCACCGCTTAAAATTGTTCTATTAATGCATCTCAATTTCATGAATTATCATTGCCTCGAAAGTCTCACATGATCGTGTCATTGAGCTTGAAAAACTAATTCGAACTAAACGAGAAAATTGAATCGATGATCACGACAATTTGGTTAAACATTTTCTAAACTAGAAGTTGAGCATTTTAATTTACAACTAAAATATCAACATCTTAAAGAAAATGTCAAAACTTCAAATATCAAGACATCCTCGGATGCTCCGAGTTTGATGCGCTTTTCAAATTAACAAACGTGATGAATGTATTCAAGCTCGCAACACGATCGAAAGTTGAAAGCCCAAATCTCTCAATTAAAGGGTCAAGCGAACAATATGACAGCTCCCAAATGCCTCCTCCTTTAGATTCTCGAATTCTCAAACGTTTCATCTTCAAAACCTAGTAAATGCATTACAAAAGGAAAACGAAAGTTTTCTAGAAGAAAATGAAAAGGTTAAACGTCATTTCAATGAGTTATTTAAATCAATAAAGGTCACCAGTAACAAAAATGACGAACAAATAGCTTCATTGCAAAGGAAATCGAGAATCAAGAGTCAAGTAAAGGGAAAATGCCAATAACCAATGGGGAGAATGGTGTATCAAAGGTTCACTCTTGCAATAAATATGATTTGTCCGTGAAATATGTCCTCCTCATCTTAGGAACAACAAACTTCTTGCTCAAACATACTTCTCATCCCTTAAGGATTGCCTAGAATGTCTGCGTGAGATTGTTGAAGAGGATAAGTTAGAAACCTCATGATAATGCAATTGGACATGCATGCTTATATGCCAAACGATCTCAAGAAATCCTAGAATGCTTGATCACAATATGCCCAAAGTCATTAGGTGAGAGAGTTAATCCTTTGATTCCATGTTCGATGCCTAATGCCAAGTATGATATTCATTCGATGCCAAATGTCTTGAATGTGAACCTTAGTGTGCCTTTAAGTAGTTCAGATTCCAGATCTGTCAATGCTATGAAAGAGAACTCAAGTGTGCCTTCTAGGAGTACAAATCCCAAGACTTCCGCTTTTAAGAAAGTGAACCTTAGTGTGCTTGCATGTAGTTCAGATCCCAAAGACATCTAAACAGTGATGCAAAGAATAGTAAAACCAACTAATGTTCCCATTCCCTACGGAGTAATCGGTGACATTAAAGGGAGCATGTCAAAGTCTCAAGACAATACAAGGAATGATAGGACCTCGCAAGATAAGAATGTGCACCGGAAAGAGTAGAAGAACAATCTAGGAACTTTAAGCTTGAATCGAATAAAACGAATCGTGTTGATTCTAGTATTAGCCATAGGCATCTTGTAATTAATTCAATTCGATACTATTTGCAAACCTTGTAATCGATGTCCGCTTGAATTCGCTTTCTAATCATGAATGTGGTGTTAATGTTTTGCCTAATGATGATAATTGTCCGATTAATGTTGCTAATATTCATGCTAAAAAGGCAAAAAGCAAAACGAAGTGATAATGCTACACGCGTCGTTCGGGGTCAAGGAAACTTCCTTTTCTTCGAGCAGTTTTATAACACCCTAGGCGAAGAACCTAATCGTTGTAGTGTAGTAATTAGGGTAAGCCACGGTATTGATATCGCTCTAGGGAATAGGAATACTAGTAGAAGTTACTACGCTAAGGTTAAGGTTGAAGAAGATTATTTTGTATTTTATATTTTATGAAATGGAAAGGTATGAATCTCGGGTATTGGATTGGGGGTTGATATTTCTACCGATTACTCTACTATTATCTAATTATCTACACTAAGGTTGTGGGAGTCTATGTCTAATTAATGTGTGCTCGTATGATAGTTTAAAGATGTATTTACTTAGGTTGTACTACTCCTTAATTATCTCCTATTGATGGTTGAGTTGTCACGCCCTTATTCTTAGTTAGTTGTGTGTCTAAAGTTGTAGGGTATGCGTTTCTCCCTAACTCTTTGAACTTACCAAAGGGTCTCGTCTACAAAACCCACTAGGGATGATAAACTCTTACTCTAAGGCACTCTTTGGATAATTTAGCCTACAACTACTCGTAATCATATTCTAAGGTTCACAAAGATGAATCAAGCATTAAGTACACAACGAATGACCTATCGCATTACTAGATCATTGATCAACTAAGATAAGAAACAACCAATCAATATTCAATAATTAAGTTTCATACTTCCTAAGCAAACACACAAATAAATTAGTTTGACATGGAGAACATGCATGCATACACACAAATAATCAAAGACATAATTGAATTGATGAAGTAAATACTTATCTTGATGTAAGATAGGGTTTAAAACCCTAAAATACTGTATAAGACACCTTAGGTTCGGTTTTAGGTTTTCACCCAAAAGACTCTCTCTAAAACCGAAAAATTCGGATTCTATATATAAGATTACATATCACGGGCGTCACCTTATGTTTAAATGGCGCGCCGTGTCGCCGCCATTAGGGTTTCGCCTTGGCCACGTTAACCTGCGACGGCGCCACCTTATGTCCGTGACGCCATCCTCTTGACTTCGACGTCGTCTGGTTGCATCTGAGGCCGCCCGAGTAGCAACGGCCTACTCTTTTTAAAGCCCGGCGTCGTCACTTGAAAATAGTGTATTTGGCTGCGTATCGTCACAAAATCCTCCGACGCAGCCGCACTAACACCGACCGCCGCGCCTTACTTTTCAGCAGCCTTTGAGTGTCTCGATTCGACTTTGGCCATTTTCTTCATATATTCGCCTTTTCGTCCAAATAAGTGCCATTCCAGATTTTGCCTTCAAGAGACCTAAAAGTGAAAAGGAACGATATTAAGCAATATGAGATACAAAGTGATCAAATAAGGACTTAAACGACCCTCAAATGGTACCTTTTAAAACCTTATCGGAAAGAAAGTTAAAAGCAAAGGAAACCCACAGAAGAACATTTAGTAAGATAGGCTACTATTGGATACACATTGGTCATAAGAATAATCGACAATGCCTACTAGAAAATGGATGCCCACCGGTAGAACTATTCCTTAAGAAGTGAGCACACCGTGAACAGTGTCTATCTGAGACACTAATCGCATCTATTCACAATGATTCCAAAGCCTTAATTTCTGATATGAATGCTTCTTTTTTCTCGATGTGGGTGTTCCAACCATTGTTACTAACCAAATGGAACCCATTCTTGCATGGGATCCCAATTATCCAGCTTATCCACTCTTGTCTGTGTTCAACCGCAGATCATTCAAATCGCTACGTGGTACGGACTCAGTCGCTCCAAGCATACGATTGGCGACCGGTCACGGCTCATGAACCGTGAGCAAATTCATCGGACATTTAGATTCGGGAATGATCATTTCGGTGCTATCATGGGTTATGGAGACTATGTTGTTGGCAAAAGTGTCATCTCCGTGGTTTACTATGTAGAAGGTCTTGGTCACAACTTGTTCTCTGTTGGTCAATTCTGCGATTCGATTTAGAAGTAGCCTTCTAAAAACATACCGCTTTGTTAGAGAACTTCGATGGTAAGGAACTTTTAAGAGGATCACGTGGTTCAAATCTATACACCATCTCTATCGAAGATATGATGAAGTCTTCTTGATCGATGGTGAACCGTCAAGTTATATCACACAAGCTAGCCACTTGTGAATGGCTAACCGTAATAAACTTCAAACAATTTCGGACACCAATGCAATGAAGATCAAGAGGAGTTTAGTGTTTCCTGTGTCGTTATGTCCCAACGAAATGTGCGATGAATAATCAAACGAATAGTGATCGAGAGAATTTGAACGGGAAAAGGGTTGATTGATTTATACCTAAAGAAAAAGTATATAAACTACAGGGGCTTAAATGCAAATTAAAGAAAATTAAAAAGATAAATTATATTAATTAAACGCTATCACTATTTTTAAAATGATGTTTTTGATTTTTCTTTTAAATTTAAATTAAAGACTACGTAACGTAGGGGTGTAATCGAGTCAAGCCGAGCTCGAGCTTGACAAGGCTTGAGCTTGGCTTGAGACAAAAATAGTAGGCTTGAGCTTGGCTTGATAGCTTGTCAAGCTTTAATCATTTAGGCTTGAGCTTGGCTTGAATAGGTTTCGAGTAAAGCTTGAGCTTGACTTGAAAAGCTTGAATGTATACAAAAATATTGTATTTGATAGACAAAGTCATCAAAATATATATATTTATAAAGTAATACAAACTAAAACCACATTTAAAAACCAAATTAAATTAATTTAACAATAATAAACCCAACATTAGAATGAAACATAAGCCAAAGCACTAATTAATGTTGTCATCGATATACTAAATATAAACAAAAGTTAAAATTATATAATAATAATATATATTTTAGTCTATTAGAATAATATTCAAATTAACCCTAATTACTTATATGAATTTAATATAAATATATATATATATATATATATATATATATATATATATATATATATATATATATATATATATATATATATATATATATATATATATATATATATATATATATATATATATATACTAAGGCTTGATAAAAGCTTGATAAAATCTCGAGCCAAGCTATCAAAAGCTTGAGCTTGGCTTGTTATATGTTTCGAGCCAATTTATTGGGATTAAGCTTGGGCTCGAGCTTGATAAAAGCTTGGCTTGATCGAGTCAACCTCGAGCTCGAGCTCGAGTTGCTTGATAAAAGCTTGGCTTGATTGCGACCTAACGTAACGCATACAAAGAAAATGTGAAACTTAAACAAGATTAATCCTAAAAATATAAAATGACATTTTACAAACCTAATGATAAGAGAAAATTTTAGAAAAAGAAAATTATTTTTAAAACTATTTATCTAATTATTATTAATTAAAACTATTTTTACTTATTTAATTATACCCTAAAATACAAGAAAATATGAAATAAAGCTAGAAAATGAAATTATGACTTAGAAAAATCTAAAATAACTAAAGAGAATTTTCAAAATTAATTTTGTATTTTTCGATTATTTTCTATTTTCTATGAATTAAAAACTATTTAAAACTAATTAAATTGCTAAAAATTACAAATTAAACTATGAAAAACCTGGAAAAATTATTTTTTGCTTTTTATATTTATCTTAACCTAGGAAAAATGAAAACTTATTTTTTTGAAACTTTTCTGATTTAATTGCAATAAAAGCTAATTAAAAAGGCTTAAAAACTATTTTAAATGAAGAAAAATAGCAAACAGTACTAGAAAAATATGAAAAATTCAGGAAAAGTCTAAAATAATATTCTGAATCTAAGAAAAATATAAAAACAGTAGCTTATGTGTGAGAATATGGAACTGCAGTCAAGAGTGCTTATAAATAAGCACTTGAAATAAGCTAAAGTTACCAACTGAGCACCAATTGATTACAGAAGCTAAAATATGCTAAAAGTACTCAAAAGAAACTAAATACAACTAGTCTAAACCTCTAAAGTACAAGCTACACAGATTTGATGATTTGAAAACCAAGTGCTAAACCAGATTTTAGCCACTACTTTGTAGCCTAAAAATAAGCTACCCAATAAGCTGGAAATCAAAACCAGATGTTGGACTCTCAAGAAGACCTGGCTAGCTACTTATAAACCAAGATTCAGACCAAGATAAGCTCTATTGAGCTTGTGACAAGCTCTCTGAGAAGCACTGCACACTCGATATACCGAGTCGGGCATTGTGGATTTTGACCAAATAGACAAGTTGTTTTGAGGATTGTACAAAATTACTAAAATCTACAAAAATCATATTAAGAAACTAGACCAACTGAAGTAGAAAAACCCACAATTTCACTTGGTTTGAACCAAAATTGAATCCATGAAAATTCACTCAAGTTGAGCTGAAACTGACTTTTTCACTTATTTGACTTTTGATAATTTTGCAAAGTTTGACTAAAATGAATTTTGAAACCAATTTATGGACTGAGATTGATGTTTTATGGTTAAATGAAACTGATGCAAGCTACTCTAATGATATTTGAACACAAATCAAGCCTTTGATATCACAAATTTACAACAGACATGAACTTAGGAAAGATCATAGATGATTTTGACTTAAAGCTAGTGCAGAAGCAATTTTATGACTAAAATGATTCAAGCTACCTATATTAAAACTGAGTAGACAGATTTTAAACACAACCCAAAGCTCAAGCTCAATTATACTAACTGATCCAAACACAACTTTAGCTACTGATTTGCAAATTAAACTCACTTTCCTAATGGACTATCCTACTCTAATGCCTTGCACTGAATCAAGCTAACCTAATAACAACTTAATCAACAGATAAAAACTAATCCTAACCACAGATACAGATTATGCAATGAACTTGAAAATGAACTTACATTTGGTCCTAGCCACTATGGCTTGAGATCAATCAAACAAAGAACCACTAGCCTATTTATATCAACCCAAATAACTCTAATTCAACCCATATCCAATTCGCATCAACCCATATCATTTCATTGCTGCTTAACCAAAATCTCTTCTCGCTTTGACTTTTGTTGACCAAATACCCAAGTTGCTTGAAACTCAATTGTAAAGCTTACCAAAAGCTATAAATAGCTTAAATAAACTTATTTGAACTTAAAATAAGCTACTAAAAGCTTGGACATAAGAGTTTGAAACTGAATTTTTTAACAGTTAACATTAAAACATGAAATGTTGTTATAACATTGAATTGATACTTGAAATTGGATTATAATGATAAAACAACTTAATTTGAGTACATAAGAACAGAAGATTACAGCTTTGAACTTAAATTAAAACATTGATATTAAAAATGACATATATGTGAAAAATAAAACTAAGTACTACTCTTCCTAGCTTCTCTTCCTTCCTTTTTATACACCAAAACTGCTTCTCTCTCCTATCAGAGTAATTCCCACTTGCATTTGGGACCATTGGATGTCTTGAGGCAATTTTGGCCGTTTGATCACTTTTGGCGCCAAAATGGATATATGCCAGTGGGGGTTGAGTGCAAGGGGGAGGGAGGCATTAAATGTTTCTTGTTTGGTTGTTGAGGTGGGGGGAACATGGAGAGTGGGGGAAGAGCTGGAGGGATGGGTAGATTGAGTGTTTGCAGGTGGATTTGGTGAGGAAGAAGGTGGGAGGGAAAGGGTGTTTGTTTGACTTGGGGTATTAGCAAGGCAGGGGTCAAACAGAAGGGGGTCAAATGGCTGACAGGGGTCCAAAGGGTTTTGGCAGGGGCTCAAAAAGATCCAAAGGGTCATGGTTTGCTTTAATAATCACAAGGACCAATTTGCAATTTCTGAAAGATCAAGGACCAATTCTGCCAATTCTGATTTTCCAGGGACCAATCATGTACATTCTGAAATTATAATCCAAGGGCCAAACTTGACAATCTCCAATATTTCAAGGACCAAACTTGTCATTTTTGAAACTCAAAGGACTAAACTTGTAATTTATCAAAACTTTTGACATTTTTCACCAAAGGACTAATTTTGACAACTTATGATTTTAAAAGGACCTTTGGTGAATTTTCTTTTAAGTAAGTGCTCAGGGACTATTTTTGAAACTTGGGGACTGAAGCGCTAATTATGCAAACTTAGCTCATTTTCATCGATTTTAAACATTTTGCATCCGAAACATATAAAATGCAATTTTGAGATATTTTCAAGATTTTGATGCATTTCAGCATTTTAAATGTTTTGCAATTGATTTAACCAAAATGATGAGTATTTACACACTCATCACTTCTCAATTTGCTTTATCGTCAAAAGCTTCTAAAACAAAGTCATGGTTATGGCATTGTCGTCTCAATCACACGAACTTGGCACCATCAATGATCTCACGAGAAGGGACTTAGTTGTAGGTTTACCTAGACTCAAGTACGAAAAGGATCATCTTTGTTCAAGATGTCAATTGGGAAAAAGCAAGAAGTATGCCCATAAACCCAAACCTACTAACTCATCACGAAGTTCTTCATATGATTCATATGGATTTATGTGGACCAATGAGGGTGCGAGAATATCTTTGGGAAGAAATATGTGTTAGTTGTGGTTAATGATTACTCTAGATTCACCGGTCAAGTTCTTAAGGACAAAGGATGAAACTCTTGATATCATCATCAAACTCATCAAACAAATTGCGGGTTCGACTTAACAAAACCGTCGTAATTATCGAGCAGACAATGGAACTAAGTTTGTCAACAAACAACTTAGTGAATTTTATGAGCGTTGGAATCGACCATCAAAGAAGTGTTCCACGAACTCCTCAACGTAATCGGTGTAGTTGAAAGACTTAAATCGAACTCTTGTAGAAGCCACTAGAACAATGTTGATTTACTCAAAGGTTCCAATGTTTCTCCTGGTGAAGCTATTGCCATCGCATGCTACACACAAAATCGTTCTCGATTCACACCATTCATGGAAAACTCCATATGAACTTGTCCACAACAAAACCTAATCTCTTTCCTTTGTGTGTTTGGTGCATTATGTTATCCAACTAATGAGGTCAAGACTTAGGCAAACTTAGAGCTAAAGCGGACATTGGAGTATTTGTAGGATATGCACCAAACAAAAGGATACCGAATCTACAAGAAGAACCCAAAATATCATGGAAACAATTCACGTTACATTTGATGAGTCGACCGGTCAAATGGCTCTGGACAATCCATTCAGACCCGCACTTCAAAACAGTCCCATTGGTTCATCCCTTGTTCCAAACTCTTCTCAAGAAACTCCATATGTACCTCCATCGTAGATGATTTAAAGAAATTGTTTGATCCTATGTTTGATGAACTTTATGATCAAGTACTAATGAGGTGTCAATCCCTACAACAGTAGGCTCGCCATAGTCCCGTGAATGAAGTCAATCCTCGGTCTCAATATCTTTAAGTCAAGAAGCGCCATCACGATCCTTGATCTCATCAACAAATCATCATTCTTCAAATGTACATCATGGAACTATTTACGCATCAATGATGAAGTTAATCCCTTTGCTACTCCCGAAGATGCTCCATTTGAAAACATATTTGCTCTGAATCATCATCGTAACCATCTTCTTGAGAGACATCGACTCTTTACCTCATCCCTCAACAACCGCCACATGAACACCTTAGAAAATGGACTCATGATCATCCACTAGACAACATCATTGGAAATCCTCTCACCAGATCAACACGAAAACAACTTGCTATCGATGCCTTATGGTGCTTCTTCAACTCCGCACTATCTAAGATCGAACCAAAGATGTTAAAACCGCCATGAATGAAGATAGTGGTTTAGTGCCATGCAAGATGAAATTCATGAGTTTGATCGACTTGATGTATGGGAGTTAGTACCCGCCTCCAGATCGTGCTATGATTATTGCTCTTAAATGGATATTCAAAGTGAAACTTGATGAGCATGGTGATGTGTTGAAGAACAAGGCTCGATTAGTCGCTAAAGGATACCGCAAAGGAGGGTATTGACTTTGAAGAATTTTTGCTCCAGTTGCTCGAATCGAGGCAATCGTAATCTTTCCGGCTAATCTCGCTAGTAAGAACATGGTAGTTTATCGATGGATGTAAAGACGCATTTACGAACGGAGATCTTAAAGAAGTCGTCACGTCGCCCAACTCAAGGATTTGTAAATCAAGAGCATCCTACTCACGTTTATCGTTTGAAGAAGGCCTTTACGGTTTAAAGCAAGCTCCAGGGCATGGTATGATACATTGTCAAAGTTTCTTCTATCAACCGGATTTAGCAAAGGAGCATTTGATCCAACATTGTTCACCGTGAAGTCGCAAACATTTAATTCATGTTCAAATTTATGTTGATGATATTATTTTGCCTCGGCGCACCCAATGGAATGTGATCGTTTTCAAATGAAATGAGTTCAAAATTTCAAATGTCAATGATGGGACAAATGTCATTTTTCTTAGGATTACAAATTTCGCAAAGTCCGGAGGCATTTTCATAAATCAATCTAAATATGCAACTGTGATCTTAAAGAAATTTGGATTTGATTCAAGTGACCGCTTGACACTCCCATGATTGATCGAACCAAACTAGATGAGGACCACTCGGGGATCATGATTGACCAAACACAATATCGTAGTATGATTGGATCCTCGATGTACCTCACAACTAGTAGACCGGACATCTTGTTTGTTTGTTTTCATGTGTGCTAGATACCGTGCTAAGCCTACTAAAAGGCACCTTGAAGCGATTAACGGGTCTTCGGTATCTCAAGGAACCATCAATATAGGTCTTTGGTACCAAGGACAAGCATGTCACTAACAACCTATGCGGATGATGATCATGCGGTGTCAAGATACTCGTCGAAGTACATCCGAGGTGCTCGATTTTTGGGTGATAAGCTTGTGAGTTGGTCTTCAAAGAAGCAAATGAGTACTTTATTTCCTCTACAGAGGTCGAATACATAGCCATGTCATCTTGTTGTGCTCAAATCTTATGGATGAGATCTCAATTATCGACTATGGCTTTGAATTCAACAAAATCCTCTCTTGTGATAATAAAAGTGCTATTGCTCTCTCATGCAACAACGCTCAACACTCAAGAGCAAAGCATATCGACATTCGACATCATTTCATCGAGGGAACAAGTGGAAAAAGGTGTGGTGGAACTCTATTTTGTGAGGTCTCGAATATCGCTTAGCGACATCTTCACCAAAGCTCTTCCAAGAGAACGTTTTGAGTTTATTCTTCCACGCCTTGGCTTGAAAAGCCTTCAACCGTAACACTCAAACGTCTTGAGGAGGAAGACGAGGAGTAAGGTCTATCTTCATCTATCTCCTGTATATATCTATTCGAAAATCAAAATACAAAATTTGAAAACTTCAAAAAAAAAATATATATATTGTCATTTTGTCTTGTTTCTCTCGATTCGATAATATCTACGGTCTAGATGTTGTCATTCAAAGAATGACACGGGACTTTAGATGTTGTTCGAATTTAAAAAAAAAAAAACAACATTTTGGGAGAAAAATGGTTTATTGTCACTTCAGCAAGAACTCGCTTTTCAAAGAAAGAACAGAGCCATACTTTATCATGTTTTCAAAATTCTATGCTCGATTCTATAAACACTTATCTGCCGAAAACAAAGCGCTTTGAAAAATAACTCATCCCTATTTTTGATAATCATCGGACTTATTTTTCAAAATCTCTATCTCAATCAACAACCTATGTCATTGATTGAGGGAGAATGATTTCAATTAAATTAAAAAGTTATTTGGCATTAAATTGTTTTCAAAAGATGTACATGCATGTTTTATCAATGGAGTTTAAAGTCTTAAAATCCGATCCTTATCGCTTAAAACGCTTTCATAATCAAGTCACAATTCTCCTTAAAAGCTTTCAAAATAAATTTAAATCTATAAGAGATCACAAATCTCAAATGATTTGATAATTGTGATCGGGAGAATGTGATTTAAATTGGATTTAAACCGACAATTCGGTAAATGGTTTTATAAGGATGTACATGCCGTCCTTCCCACATGTGACAAACGATTTCAAATTTTCAATGCACATGTTGAGGGGGAGCATCTATCTTAAACCTATGATTTGAAACATGATCATTTATCTCAATGCGGGTTCCCTATAGTATGTGCAAAACTCTCTTCAAACCTCGAGGCACATATTGAGGGGAGCAAATTTATGGAAACCTCATCCTTCCCGAAATGCTTTATCTACTTGATTTGATCAAGGAAGTGATGGTGATATCTTTAGAAAATGGTAATCAAAGAAGTAATTTCTTCCTCTTGCCTCCGTGCAAAACGATTTCAAACATTTGATGCACATGTTGAGGGGAGCACTTATTCTAAAATATCAAAACAATTCGTGTACAAAATGTTTTGATAATGTATCACAAGTATCTCGAATTGATTTTCAAATGGTTTTCAATTGGTTCCAATGGCGGATGAACAATACCAAATAGACCGACCAACTTTACTTTATGTACGGTGATATAAGGATGATAAGGTTAAGTATTGGTTCCCATGATCCGCCGAACCGGAGGGATCTACCGAGGACAATCCACTAGTTAGTGTAGAAGTCCTTAGGTATGATGATAAAGGAGAAAAGTGAGATATGGGAAGAGTGCGGACCGAGGCGGCAATCTGGAACAAACCTAACAAGGTTCTTGCAATGAAGTCTCGGTAAGCCTTGAAGGGGTTGAAGAATTAAAAGAATTGAATGAGAAAAGGGTGAAAACAAATAGCCCTCCATTTATTCAACCTTAGGCGTAAACCGGTTCAATTCATATGCTACCGATGGTAACATCGGTATTGAAGATAAGACGTCATGGACCCAAAGGACGCATCGCACTTCAACTTTTAAAACCACTCAAGTTCCTCTTAAAAGGACTTGTTTCATTCTCACGGGAACATACATTATCTATTGACTTTCTCTTAGAGATTGTTGATATTGAAGGAGACCTCTCCCTGTCTCCGCACAGGATCCAAATATGCACAAATTGAGTCTAGAGCCACGAGATCATCAATAAATCTCATTAGGACACTTTCAATGAAGACTCTGCTTCACTCAATGTGGAAAGAGAGATTATATCTTGAGTCCCACGATTATCCTTGTGGTATTGCCGTAACATCCGAGTGATATGCATACATATTCACAATGAAGATGAAAAACCTTCCGAGCCAACATCAAACAAGCTCTGGTAGGTGGCATGTGAGATCTATTCATTAGATCAACCATGTGACAACCGAACGAAACAATGGGCGATTCAAGTCTTGAATCAATCTCGTTCAAAGTTATGGATCGACGGATACCTTTGAAAACCGGTCTTTGTGCTTAAAACTCTTTTCTTTAGCACTTAGATCATGTACAAAGATTTCAAATCAAAAGGTGTTTATGATTGATACTTGATTTTCACTAAACCTTCGTTGTATTGCAAAACAATTTCTATCGAGCAATACACGATTGTTTTCAAATCTCTTTTCATCAATCGGTGAATCTCTATTCACGGTTCACTCACTCGTGTTGTCTTCTTTGAGACGCTCCGGTTTGAGAACAAACTAGAGCAATGCGAAACCTCGTCAAGGAAATTCTTGAATTATACACGATCACAGCGTACTTGATCGATCAATCGGGAACCGTGGTCGTGTACCTCAATTCAACGAAAGTGATCAAAGACACTTTTGTGCGCTTTATTGCTAAATGTTTTTTGCAGGTACTCCCTACGATTGCAGCTGATCAGAATGAAGCGGTCAATCCATAGCCGCATGCTCTCTCAACACATTTATCTCTAAAGAAATCATGACTAAGGCATCATTGACTCTTATATTTTCACTCCATGCTTCTGCTACGCTGCTGCCAATATCATGAATCAACTAAAGCTTCCGCTACTCTGATGAGAAGATATCATGATCCAAAAAGTGAGCATGTCGGTCGAAATGTCACAACATCACAAAATTCCAACACCACAATGGATGTCTCGTAGATTTTCATAGTCGATGATCTCAAAAGTCGGCTCAAAATTATTATCACATGGATCAAGAAAAGACCTCCACTTGGACTATCCAAACATGCAATCGGAAGAATTAATGTCTACGAGCTTGAGCAAAGTACTACATCAAGAATGAAAGAACTATTTTAATGAAATATCCGGTTGTATTCAATGTAACTTTTGTACATGATTGAGGTGACCTCCTTGGGGAGATTGTTAGGAATAGAAATTCGGTATTAAAGAGTGGTCACCTCAAGTATATGTAATCGTTAGAAAGCTCGTAGTCGTAGTTCATTTAAGTTAAGTAGTATTTAGTTAAGTAACACCGTGGAGGACGGACGGGTCTTTACCCACTGTATGCCCGATCCACACTGCCCTGTTGTGTGGCGATTTATTGTAAGACTATAAATACTCTCTACCTTCCAAGGTAGAGAGTTGGAGCTCATAATAAGATTTTCTTTCTCTCACTAAAGTTCCCTAAACCTCTAACTTTCTCTCTCTAAAACTCATCTTCTATACGCCTATGTTTGATTGTGTTATGATGTGTATGTGAAAACCAATATCTTACAGAAGTAGCTGAGCAACTTCTCAAGGATGATGATCCCGACATTTCTCTTTGTGGACTTATTGACTTTTTTGATGTTAAGAAGAAGCAGAATGAAAAAGGTAAGGCAAAGGAAGAAGAAAAATTGGCAGCAAAAGAGTGAAAAGATTCAAGAACTTCAAAAGCATGGAAATTAATTGACTAAAGAGAAACGTCAGTGTTAATCTTAGGAAAATTATGTCAATATATCTTATACAAGATTTGACAACTATCTAAACCGCTATTAGACTATAGAGTAACATCGTTGCTAAAAGTAGTAGGATTAATTAGCAACTGACTTTAATATATATCTTTTGGAATATGAATCTTGGAATTGAAAGTTTGTTTACAAACTTTTGTTAGTAAAGTTGTTATCAACTCGATAGTCTACCAAACGGTGTTAGGTTTTACTTTTTTGTGACTCTATGTCTCTATCAGCGCTTGCATAAGTTGCATCAAATCATTCGTAAATCTGTTTGTTGGTTAATTTCAAATGGCCGTTTTTCTAATCCATGCTAGAAAAAATAATCATGAATGCAAAAAGCTACTGTATTGTGTGAGCTAAAATCAAGATATTAAGTCGTAACTATCACTTTTCTGGATTAATAATAGCGACAAACTGAAGTGAAATTAGCAATACTATTCAATCTGATCATAAATCGATTCACATGAGATTGTAAAATGCTTTTATATATAAAGATAAAAATGATCATATATATACTTCGAAAGTGTGGCTCTTTGCAAATTTTTTCATGAAAATAAGAAACCCATCTGTCTGATGATTCCGAGCTGTAGGAACTCAGACTGCAATGCTCACACTAACTCACTGAAATAAAAGATAAACTTGAGATGAAATGTATTGTATGAGACTTGCATACAGGAACTAGTGAGTTCATTCTTTATTCATGTAAAACGAGGCCTATATATAGCCTTTGAAAGCAACAGTTAAGCAGGAAAATAGCACTATACTAAAGAACAATTAATAATACATAAAATATAAAAACTTATTAAATCTAACTCTAGCCATGCATACGTGAACTATTGACATAAACGATTAATCCAACATTCACCCCCTTAATCGTTTATTCACACCCTTAGTCACAATAGCTTTAATCACCATCTTTATGAACCATCTCGATTCTTGACCTTTCCCGAACACCCGAACTCAACCTCGGTCACGTCCAAAGTTACTAGATCAACCGTTCACAACACTTGTAACATCTAACATGTCATCCCGTGGGAGACGTTCATTACCATCCCGACTTATCCCGGACTCACGACCTCTTCCTCGGCCACATCCAAAGCCACCCGATTTGAACTTCCAACGCCATAATGTTCACAATGTGTTGTTTCTCCATCCCGCTCTTGTCTTGATAGCCATACCTTTGCCGATCAACGCTATTCCGTGATATTCTTCCACCAATCAAGAAAACAAGGTGACCACCACCTCTACCGTCTTCTAATACCCGCAACACGAACCGAACTCAAAGCCACCTGCTTTGATTTCCTTCCGCTCGTCTTTTCACGCCTTTGGTTAATCACACAAACAAGCCGATCAAGGATAACCTGCTTTCAAGACTCCAACCTGTGATCATAACATCACAACACCTAACATCTTCAATCAAGCTTGTTCCGAGAGAACTTTTCCACCGATCAAGAAAATAAAGCCACCCTCTTCTACCATTTCCTTTCACCTGCCAAAGAACCGAATCAAGCTACCTACTTTTCCCTTCTTCCCGTCCGTTTATCCCGCGATCCCGGTTAGTCTCTCACGACGAGCAAGCATGAAACTAACACCCTTTACCGATCAGACCTATTCCACGAAACCCATTACACCGACCAAGAAGACAAGATACACACGCTAGTATGCTACCGTCTTCTTACACGTGCACAACGAACCAAATCCAAAGCCACCTGCTTTGACGGATCCTTTCCGTTCGTTCACGCACTCCCGTCGGTTAGTCTCTTCAACATGGAACAACGGATCGAAGGTAGCTTACACCCCCTTCCATGAACAAAGGCTGATCAAGAAAAAAAACAACCCAACGTCCCTTAAAGACAAAGCCCGGTTCCCTGCTGCGTCAGCCCAGTAGCGAAGGGCTACACCTTCTCTTGAAACCGACTCTCAAACCCGCCTTTAATCGAACGAACACTACAAGAAAATTGGCCTTTATTGACGAGAACGATTTCGTCATTAACAGTGTAAAAGCTGGTCACAAAACTTTTTAGTGACCAAACTCAAGTGGTCACCAGTCGTCACTAAAGCTCCGTCACAAATCCTATTAGAGACGAAAATATACTTGGTCACTAATTTGTGACGAGAATAGTCGTCACTTTTTAATCCTGTCAATGACGAAAATTTTCGTCACTGTTTTGATAGTGACGAAGAATTCGTCACTGGTTTTACCATTAGTGACGAGAAAGTCGTCACAGCTACAGAGTTTTAGAGACCAAATACGTGGTCACTAATTATAAGCATACAACAAAAAAATATATATATGGATCTAGTTTTTGTTTTACTGCTTCAATGTTTTTGCAAACAAACTAAAATCAAAAAATTGCAGCAATGCAAATCTCACATATTAATTTTATATACAAATACAAATTTTACAAATAGTATGGTCGAAATTCGACACAAACCTAACCAGTAACCTATTAGATTCATCCAGCATATTTTGTTCCCTAATCATCGCATTCGACACCTGTATGGTTAGAACATTATGAGCAGCTACGAGATCTTGTATCGTCTCCATATACATCTGCAAGAATGGGTACACAAAGTAAATGCTAACAATCCATAACTAGCCATTATATGATAAATGACCAGATCAATCACGATGATATACATGATTGAAAGATAAGGGTATTATCTAACCTGTATATTAGGTCTGCGGGAAAGTTGGAGGGGTAAAGAGAGCTGCTTGAAGCTTGAGTACCTTCAGAAAACAAATCTGAAGGTACTAGGTGTATTATTGGCATCATCATATAATGTGCTACTAGCCATAAGAATACACGCGGAACATTTTTCCATAGAATATAAATGAGCATCATCATAAATCCTGCAGTTATTTTATAGACACAATAAATTAGTATGCCTCTTTGTAATACAGTTCACACACACTCGTGCGCACACTTACTCGTGAGGTTCAAAGAATGTCTCATTAGATTTTTCATTATGAGCCCTTGTGTACAGAGTTCACTGTAATATTTGCCCCTTCTTCCTGCGATTCCAATTAAGTAAATAAAAATTCTTCCGCACAATAACAAAAATGAAATTGATAAAAACCAACCTTTAAGCGTTGGGACAGCTCACTAGCATGCAACAAGTTTGCTAACTTTGATTGCCCATAGGCCAATTTGTCCGAATAACTGGTTCAGGCAACATTTTATAAGGTTGAATGTGAGAAAAATTCTATGCTAAAACATATGATGTCAAGAAAGAGATTTCTGGAATGCTTACCTGTCTTTATCATAATCATATCAAATCTGATACCTTCTTTATAAGTGCGAAGATGAGCCACAAATGACAAGTTTACGATTCTACCCTCAATACCCGTAGCTTTAGCTGTGTTCTTCATCTTGTCAAGTAAAAGTGACCTGAAAACAATCATGCCAGAGTGATCAAGATAATGATATGTGTTATACTCGTACATGTGCCAATAAGCCATAAAAGGGTGACAGTTCGGCATACCTAGATGATTCGTTGAAAACTCCGCCACTGTCCGCTACAAAATTAAACTTGAAGGTATCAAAGGTCATGTTCTAATCTTTGGCAAACCTCCGCCACTGTCCGCTACAAAATTAAACTTGAAGGTATAAATTATATATAGAAACATGAACACACACTCACACACACACATCTGTCCATGTGTTTTTTTGTACCTTAATGTACTATTAGCTTCTTTAAACATCAAATACCAATGTTGATACTTAATGGACACCTTTAATGTTAACAAAGACGCATGACCAACAAGGATAATGGACACCTTTATTGTTAACAAAGACACCTTTACTGTTAACAAAGAAACCTTTACTGTTAACAACAGGGATAATTTGCATATTAGTATACTTAAATTATATATAGATATATAGGTACAATCATAAAACCACTAATGGACACCTTTACTGTTAACAAAGATGCATGACCAACAGGGATAATGCATTGAACACTTTTGTAATTCCATATAAGGAGTGACTAAAAGAAAATAAAAATTACCAGCATGTGCACACGGGAGAATAGCTTCATCTGATCCTTTGGACAAAAGAAATATTTTCCTGCTAGCACAATCTCTAACAACTACCGACATTCTTTTCCTATCAGATGTGAACTCCAGGTAATAGCACCTCATATTGAATTAATGACCCATCAAAGTTGATATCTGAAATGAACAACGATTATTTCACACTTTCCATTTTATCAATCAAGTCGGCACATAAAGAAAAAGAAGGATTCATACCAAGTATATTAGATTGTTAACAAAAGCCATATGCATAGAGGCAGCTGCACGCACTAAAGTTGTCTTTAGAAATACAAATTTGGTGCAAGCATCATGAACGATACCTAAAGTTGTGCACCATCGACCAACTAGGAAATCAAGATACTTCTTCCCATTGATATGATAGACATATGAACCCTATTACAAGAAAAAGGAAAAAAAAATGTATTGGCAAAACTAGTAAAAAAATTGGTAAAATATACTTTATTCATTTCTTAGCTTCAGGAATCTAAAGTGTCTAAAGGGACACCTCTAATAATCAACTTTATATGTTTGCTAGAAATTGTTTGTAACTATTTTGAGAAGAGACTAACTCTTTACTTGATCAACCCTCCATGAATGACACATCTCTTAGGCGTGTACAAGACCTGCATAATTTCTTGCTGATGTGGCTGTGTTGATACAAGGGTCTTGTACTTTGTCATTTGAGGCCAGTCCATCGAAGCAACCACCTTTATCATAATAAGAAAATAACAAAATTTCTAACAACTTGCACAATACGAATACATGTTGAAATGGGCGGGTCATGGTATGGGTCAAAATGGGTCAGATATTATGTAAAGGTGGAAAACGGACGGGTCTGTTAGTTCAGACAGTGTTTATAGTTCCATATGGGTCCTTTTCAAAAGACGTTAAGAAGTTCGAGTTGGGCTACTTTCATAAAACCATATTGGTATTAAAGACACTTTGCGTCACTTTGACCTGTTGGACCTAGTCAACCCAATTTTGGGTGTTTCAACTTTCAACCCGGGCACTTTACAATTATGGGTAAAAAAAGCTATTTACTGATAAAGCAATAAAGTAACAAGAGGCATAGAAACGTACTGCAGCTATCGAAGAGCTGGAATCCTCTCCAAGCTGAGGATGAGTGATAAAGAGCCCAACGGCTTGTTCATTCTGCCTTAAGAAATTGATAATGGCCAAATAACTAACAGTTCCACCATTGATCATGTCCTGTATAGAAAAATAGGAATCATTATACAAAGCCATACAGAAGATCAGACTATATTAAAACTTTAGACGCTTTCTTACAGAAATAAAACTTTTAAGAGCCTCCACATTACACAAACGGGTCAAAATGAATGGGTCGTGTTACATGTCAGATTGTCAGAATGGGTCAGATAATACAGACTATATGTACAAGTCGAGATGGTTATTTTTTAATATGAGTTCAAATAGTTCTAGTAAGGTTGGTCGATTACATTTTGTCAGTTTTATTAACTTTAAAAATTATCCATTTTGACCCGTAACATGACCCACTCATATTTCATACCAAAAGCCATCAGGTTAAAAAACGAAGAATGCATCCTACAAAAGCCATCCGTAGTCAACATCAGCTAATGTCAAACTCAACGGCTTATGCCAAAAGCCAATCATTATATAGTGACAAGCTGTTACCTATAATATCTAGATCTAACATGAATTTGCTTGCTAATTAAGTTTGTTGTATACCTTGGTACATTCTAGATCAGCCAGTGGTTTTGACATGTCTCTGCCCAGGAACTCACCAACAAACTCAGATGCCAACTTTGATTCATTAAAGTCTCTCACAGCCATATCTGCACCATAAGATTTCATAAAAGTGGATCATTTACAGACTGAGCAACGTTAGCAATGAATAGAAGTAAACAAGCACAACAGTCAATAGCATTACCAAGAAGCCCTCTTCCAAACTCATTGTTGACCAAGGATCTATCAACTCCTGCAATTCATTAGATATGGATAGAATCACGTTAAAAGTGTATCATTGACACAAAGAGCAAAACTACCATAATGTAAACAGAAATACGAAAATTACTATTTCGAATTTGACTCTTCTAGAGCCTCAGAAGCAGTAGTAACCTGAAACCAAAATCGTATTAACAGCCACATGCCCACATATCACCTCATACGCACCAAACACAAAATCTGATGCTTATTCTCTAACTAAAACAAATTAAAACATGAAATCGATCATGCTCAATTACAACCGATGAGCAACAATCACAAGTAAACTACCTAAATCATATATTTCAATAAGCCTAAATAATATCTTTCAATAAGCCGATGGTAATGGAATGAAGATGGTGATGGAGATGCCGGCGATCGTCTGCTATGAAAAGGGGAAGTTTGTGAATGACGGGTTAAAGTAAATATCTAAAGTCTTTTATTGCTTTTACCTCTTAACAAGTAGGAATAATTACTAAAAAAGTTTGTGAAGGACTTCAAGCTGGTTAAAGTAAATATTTAAAGTCTTTTTAGTAAATTATTATTTATTTATTCAAGGTTTTTTTTTTACATATCCGTAAAATATAATATGTGGTGGATAAAAAAAACGTAAAAAATATAATATGTGACGGGTAAAAAAAACGTGGATATTAGAAATGGGTTAACCAGTTATATTCGCAGGGTTTTAACTGATCTGGTTCTCGCAAACCGATCGGGTTTAATTTTTTTCATCTTTTTTTTTATAGAAAACCGGTTTGGCCAGGTGGTCGAACCGCTTGAAAAAATAGTTTTTTTTAATATAAAACCGGATTGAGTCGGTGGTCGAACCGATAACCCGGTGACTTGACCATGTCAATTAAAAAACCCGGTTTTCAAAACATTTGTTTCAAATAATATGTTTAGGGGAGAATACATCAAAGAAAGTTAAATATTTACAATTTTACATATTTTTATATAATACAAGTTTTTTATCCGTAACGTTTGATAGTGTTTACGATTTTTTGGATTAATATACGAATATGCAAATTTTAATAAATACATAT
This sequence comes from Chrysanthemum lavandulifolium, assembly GCA_022545495.1. Taxonomy (NCBI): domain Eukaryota; kingdom Viridiplantae; phylum Streptophyta; class Magnoliopsida; order Asterales; family Asteraceae; genus Chrysanthemum; species Chrysanthemum lavandulifolium. The sequence goes on from CM040245.1 coordinate 125,848,716, forward strand.
TTAAATGTCTTTATTGTTAACCATTTTATAGAATTAGCAATATGTGAAATAGTGACCAAAATTTCGTCACTAATACTTAATGACGAAATTCTCGTCACTATCATGTAATTTAGTGACTAACTAGTGACCATATAAAAGTTTCGTCACTGACTTTCTACCGATGACAAAAAATAATGACGAAAAATTATATCGTCACTATTTTCATCTAAATAGTGACCAAAAATATTTCTCGTCACTAAAGCTAGTTTTTCTTGTAGTGGAAGCTCTTGATACCAAATGTAGGAACTCAGACTGCAATGCTCACACTAACTCACTGAAATAAAAGATAAACTTGAGATGAAATGTAATGTATGAGACTTGCATACAGGAACTAGTGAGTTCATTCTTTATTCATGTAAAACAAGGCCTATATATAGCCTTTGAAAGCAACAGTTAAGCAGGAAAATAGCACTATAAGAGCATCCGGTGTGGGGGATGGTCGTGGCTCGCCGAGGGTGACGTGGAGCCCCGCTGTGGCTCGCCGCCACACCAGGGTTGCTCGTTGTGGCTCGCCGTGAAGATTGAAATCGTGGGGACGATTTAAGGTAACCTTCCGACAAAAGCAATAACTTTTTTTTTTTTTTTTTTTTTTTTTTTTTTTTGTAAGATTTGTAAAGTTTTATATAATAAGGTGAAGGTGAAGTGTTATTGATTTGAAAGGTTCAGAGAGTACCGAGCTTCGTGGTTAAACAAAAAACCTGAAACTTGAAAGATTAACTAAAACATGAAATACATAATAAGCAAAACATTAAAACTACAGAGGGATCCCTAAAACAACATAAAAACATGAAATACATAATAAAACTACTAAACACTTAAAAACGAGTCATCCGAGTCCAAACCATCATCACTTGTTGGCGGAGAATAAACTCCTCATTCATGTATCGACTCTCCATTATGTCGAAATAGTTGTCTTGGAGGTCTTGAGCCTCCGTGCTTCTTCTCACCATGACGACCTCTTCACGCGCTCGCTCTTGCAGTATCTCCTGACGCTTTTCTTCATCTTGTTCAAGTCACGAGGAAGCCTCACTTAACCCGCTTGGGTGTTTTGAAAATCCACCTGGACTGCTCACGGTGGACTTGGAACAACCGGGAGGTGCAGATGCTTTCAAACCCCACCGGAAAGACATTTTCGGTGGTGTTGAGTAAACTTCAAACTCGCGAGTTGGAAAGTTGGTTTCCGCAAGTGATCCGGGGACGGAAAGTCGGTTTCCGCAACTTCTCCGGTTGGGAATTGCCGAGAAAAGTCTTTGCGAGACATTTTTTTTGTGTGTGAATTGTGTTATTTGTGTGTGAAACTAATGCTGGTATGATACTATATATAGAAAACTTAACCGTTTGAATTTGAATTTAAAATTAACCCGCCCAACAGTACCCGGTTTTTGAATTTGAATTTAAAATTTAAAATTTGAATTTGAACTTTGAATTTAAAATTTGAATTTGAATTACCCCGCTCAACAGTAAACGGCTTTAAAATTTAAATTTGAATTACCCCGCCCAACAGTACCCGGTTTTTGAATTTGAATTTGAAATTTAAAATTTGAATTTGAATTTTGAATTTTAAATTTAAATTTGAATTACCCCGCTAAACAGTAAACGGCTTTAAAATTTAAATTTGAATTACCCCGCCCAACAGTACCCGGTTTTTGAATTTGAATTTGAAATTGAAAACCACCTTTATAAATAACATCTATAAAACCACCATTTTATTTCACATCTACATCAATTAAAAACACACACACAAATGTCTCAAAATTTGAAGTGGAACAAGTCTGAAGAAATCTTGCTTGCATAAGTTTGATAGAAATTTCGCAAGCTATGGATATGCAAAATAACCGTTCGAAAATATTTTTGAACGACGTTATGCATATGTTCAATAATCGACAACCGATTACCATCGTACAAAAAATTCAATCACGGGTAAATGGACGAGGATTAACGTCGATTGCAAAAGGTTCAACGCAATTTACAAACAACAGTGCAGGTTGAAGTGCTCAAATGACCACACTCATCTCGAAAATGCGAAACTAAGCTTCCAAAGAACAATTTGGTAGAAAGGAGTTCAAATATGTTCACGCTTGAGAGATATTGAAAAATTGCCCAAATTGGGATGTCAAGATTAAATCCAGTAGTATGTGTTGTTTTTTTTAATCGTGTTGTTTTTTTCCCTTATCGTGTTGTTTTTTTCCGTATCGTGTTGTTTTTTATTATTGTTTATGTATTGTATTTTAATTTGAATGAAATGAATTTATTTAGTTTTATTTGGAAGTGAAAATTGAATAAAAAAATAAAGCAGTATTGGTGAGCTCAAACGAAGAGGTTGAGGTTTGTATGAGTGAGGAGGGGTTTGTTGTGGTTATTTGTGAAAAAATGGGATCTTGATGTGGTACTGGTGCCACATGACGACAAAGTTGAGCCTTGTTATGACACCTTTTGCTCTAATACTACCCACTAATTCTTCCTAAAGAACCGGTACATGACCCGCTCTAGTCCAAGATACTCGGTCAAGGAGAATACGAGTTCTAACTAACAAACAATTAATAATACATAAAATATAAAAACTTATTAAATCTAACTCTAGCCATGCATACGTGAACTATTGACATAAACGATTAATCCAACACGAACTACAAAGTTTCTAAGTTAGTTAAATTATGAAAATTAGTGAAATTGATTACAAAATTGGAGATGAACTTGATCGATCTATGCTCATCTTGTTAGAGACCTTTCTTAAATTGTTACGACCAGTTCATCAAGTTCAACTGCAGTTGGTTATTAGAAGAAAGAGTAACGCACCAAGCTCATATGCCAGCTTTCAGATTATTTTTTCGCCGATTTATGATAGATTTTGCATGCCAAACAAAGTTTTTAGCATCACATATGAAAACGGCTCTTACTGTTCGTAACGACAAAGGATGAAAAAAAACTTTTTAATAAATAATTTGAATTATTTCGCTAAGCATCATCTTACTTGAACATGTGATAGAATATATTTTTATCATGATACGCCTTCTGTGATTCTTGGCATGGTAATGAAATCATTTTCAGATTCTGGCATCCTGCTACATTTCCAATATTTTCATTGTTTTAAGCACCTGGCCGGCGTAAAAAAGTAGTAGCAAAACAGGAATGTTTTTAAAGGTTATTGGGACTGATCTCTAGCTTTTTAGATTGACCCTCCCCGGTTTTTTTTTTTTTTTTTATTTTATTTTTTTTATTTTATTTTATAATTTTGTTTATATCAAAAGCTATAAACCCGAAAATGCGGAATCAGAATATAAAGTTTAATAAATTCAAACGCTTAAACCGCCGTAAATACTAACGTAAACCGACAAAAATCACGTTGATCGAAAAAATGAGAGACAAAGGAATATTCCCTATGGATGTGACCCATGGGAGGCTCCAATAGTGTATCCATTTTTAAATGATAAGTACAAAGGGTATAAATGTCAATAAATATCGGATGAGTCTTTTGTACTTAGTATATTAACTCATGCAGAATTCAATAATCTAGTACCATAATAATAATAATAATAATAATAATAATAATAATAATAATAATAATAATAATAAAAGAAAAAAAAAAGAAGAAGAAGATATTCGCATAATATCGAACATATATAGAAATAAATTGATCGAGTAAGAGGAAGAAAGGACCTTGAGAAAGAAAGTATTTTTCCTTGTTTGGAAATGGGTCAACAATACATTGATACACATATTTGTTACGAGAAAGAAGAACGGAGCATCTATTTGCATCATGCAATATTGGCAGATCTTTGTCTTGCAATCTTTAAAATAGTTAAGATTAACTTGCATGAAATAATAAACTGGAATTAAAATGTATATTTAAAAAAAAAAAAAAAAAAAAAAAACGATTGAATCGATGAGGTTTCCTTTGTCCGTGGACCCGAGGAGGCCAACTCTTTAACTTGGATGTACATGGCCTAACCCTGGTATCCCGTAGCTCTTTCCGACCATTTCCTGGCCACACTGTCGAAAGCACCACTAGTGATCCAAGAAAACATAAAATAATCACTTAGAAGTAATCACATTCTATTCCAAAATACTTACTTTTAGGCAATACTTAAGCGCTTATTTACACAGAATTAAAAGCATAAAAATAACAATCCCAAACACCCTCTATATAAATTGGTGAACCTAATTACAAACACTTCTATAAATTGACATGCTTGCCTTAATACAGATTCGTCGTCAATTCGCCATCTGGATCCCAGGGTACAACGACCAGAACAGTATGTTGTACTGCCAATTCACCATCATGATCGAATCAATGTGTTTAGTCTTACAGAACAAGAACAATGGGGCTGGAATGTGTGAAGCCACTGGGTGATCATAAACATTAAAGAAGTCTTGCAGTTATAACATGTCATAGTAACCGATGCATAAATGATCACCATTACTAATGATTAATTAACCTTTCAAAGGATGAAACAAATATATTATTATAGTATACCAAGAGCTTTGACTTCTGTCAAAACAAGCCTTTTTTCCTCAAAATATTCCATTACAAACCCTTTAATTTAAAACTTGACATCTCATTCAGCAATTTTTCCAAAAATCCCCACATGAATGAAGATCGATTCAAAAACACACAAATTTTCAAAGAAAATCTCAACAGGAGTCTCCCTGACATCGTGAAATCCTCATAGTCTTTGAACTGATTTCATGTTTATATAGATCACAATATATGTTCACACAGGACTCTCCCTGACATCGTGAAATTCTCATAGTCGTGTTCGTTATGGTCATGAACATTAGCCTGGATTACGTAGAGCTTTAGGAACCCCCAATTTCCCTTAAGAGCGATCCCATTTTTCTCTCATGTAAGTGATTCCTATTAAATTATTGAAAGCTAAAAGATTAACCTCATATTGTCACTGTTTGAGGAATGGACTATGAAGTTTATTAACTCCCTTAAATCGATGAAGAATTGGTTACTCCCCCCACAGTGACAACCCTCGATTTATATAACTAGATTGTCCTATTAAACCCACATTTTAGATATCGCAGTCAGATGCGTTAGGTTTTTCTTCATATATAAACATTTTCGAGGCTTTAATCCCATTCCTCTGCATGACTCGCTGTGTACTTAAGCCTTTTATCAGCATATCCGAATTGTTATCATTTGACTTCAAATTGTCAATAATAATAACTAATATAGAGTATTTATCATACCGACATAATATGTCTTGACTCATCATTATATATTGTGATAAAAGTTTTGTCAATGCTTTAATGGCTATCAAAATGTATACAACTACTATTCTAGGCCACGTTGGTGTGTCATCTTCTATTTAATTTAGACATTTTGTCTCAGAGTCTAAATTAATCTATCACGATAAATCAGATTACGTCATGGACCTACCTATATTTTATATATTAAAGATTTCCGAAATGTTGATCATTTCAAAAGTGTACACATAGCCACTCAATAGTTGTCACGTTCTACTCTAAACAAAAACTGTAACTGTGGTACTCCAAATAATTTCTGAGTTATGTTGTCTCGATGGAATCGGTCCATGTTGTTCATGAAAGGTTTGGTAATATTTTCTATGATTTATTTTTGGGCAAACGTGTGGCGTACCCGGTAATCGAAAACTATGTAAAGAATACTTGGAGTAAATTTGGCCTAGTTAAATCAATGATGAATTTATAAAGGTGTATTTTTCTTCAAGTTTAATTCTAAAGACGAGATGGATACAATACTAAAAAAATGGTATGTGGTTAATTAGCAATGTGCCATTAATTATAAAAAATGGTCATGGGATGCGAATATTATGAAGGAAGATGTGTATAATATTCCAATTTGGATTAAGCTTTATGATATTCCTATTATTGCATTCACGAAAGATGCTTTGAGTGCTATTGCAACCGGATTGGTTCGAAAACTAAGTTTGCTTATCTACCTATGGCATGGAAGAAACCAAAGGCTACTGATGATAAAAATAATACTACGGATCCTTCTACATCGAACTCGTTTGATATTTTAAACACTTTGGTGGAATGGTGGAGGGAAAGAGTCATACGACTCCTTCCAATTCGATTTTTTTTGATGTATCAAGCCCTATGGTGGTTGAGGAGGAAGGAGAGGGTCGTAAAGGTTTGGCTTTTGGTAGTCCAAGTACCACATCTTTGGCTGCAAGGACTAATGAAATTGAAAGTCAATTGATTGATGGGAATCTTGTGCTAGTGGATGATGATGGGAAGTCGCTACCTTTGCAAAAGGAGGCTATTGTGACATCATCGGGACGTGAACCTAGTTCTACAAACGAAGAACAAGGGGATGATTCAGATAGTAATGAACTCGAGGATATTGATAATGACATGGCTAGATATATGGCTAACCTGAATCGTGTTAGTGGAGGAGCTAATGATGCAAGTCTCCATGGGTGTGAAGAGTATGATGGATATAATGATTACGAGTATGATGTTAATGACTTAACTGAGGAATAACTTACTTATTGTGACACATGGGGTATCTATATCCATGTTATTAGAGTTAAGAAGTAGTTCTAGTTTTGTTGTTAGCATTCTGTTAGTAGATTCGTAAGATGGCTTGTCTCTTTATGATAGTTTTTTTTGAAGCACATTAGGTGCATTTTGATTTTCCTATAATGGGTTGAGATATGGAATTCACCCTCATCCTATATACTTAATTGTTTTTTTATATATTTTACTAGGGGAGAGTCTTTACTCAAAAAAGTAAAAAGTAATTTCTGAGTATCTCAAATGGGCAAAACCACCACCTCTATTTTGTATAGATATTGATTGGTGTCTTATGAACTCTAGTTTGGCTGGAATCTCCCACACTTAACCAATCTCTAGAATCTTGTAGCAAATTACTTTATTTCAACATATTAATCTCATTTAAAAGATTATACTTTCGAGTAAATGAACACAAGGCCCTTAGTAATTTGTCACACCACAAGTTTCATATTTGTGTATATACACTCTTTAGATGTTTGACGTTATTTATATTCTATATCATAATTAACAAATTCCATGTCTATGATGCTATAGACCAAGGAATAAGGCATATGAACCGAAGATGCGTCATTCTGACTATTTATAGCTTCGTCTACCATCATTCTTCCTAAGATGTCTCGCCCGAATGAATTAGTTGGTCCTAGAAATGTTAGAAAAATTGAACGAAATGAGTAATAAGAAGTGAAAAGGACAGAGACACTTCCCAACCAGAAAGCAAAGTTAAAACAAATTAATAATGAGTCGCAATCACCACCTTAAACCAAAGACGTTTTAGGAGGATACCCTACCTAGGTACTTTTGTAAATCCTACACATACAACATGTCTTCCAAATTCACTTGACATCATATAACCACATGTAATCCCTAATTATTATGTGACTATGATCACATAATTTCAATGTGTAATCATTTCACACGACAAAACTATTTCCAATATAATTAAAGAATGACCACAAATCACTTTGGATGACAATCTCACCATTAAAGTTAGGTACATAAAACAATATTGTTAGTTACATAAACCAATATAGTTTGTTGTCATCAGTAAATATGTTTCAATTTAAACCATCATATGTGACCTTCATATATGCATGGGAGGAAGTCGTTGGCGGGTAAATTACACACAAAGTGTTTTCGCCATTGTTAACCTCTTTAAATGAACTAAAGAGACTCGTGTTCAAGCATAACGGATAGAAAATATGTCAACCCACCTCCATTATGATTTCTAATGAGCTAAATCCACATCTGAAAGCATGGAAACAAAATTAGAAACTATTCCAGAAAAAATCTAACACGTAAATTGATGGGGACACCTTAGACCTCATTACACCGTAGAAATCTCGAATAGCATTTAAATTTTGACTTTAAGTAGTTACGCCGTAAGGGTGTCGAATGCAGTTTTTCTATTTTTATTATTGGGAAGATTTATTTATCGTTATTATGTTATTAAATTTAATTAGATGTCATGTTCTCCAAGATAACTTTTCCCTATAAATATAGAGCTTATTATCATTGTATTCATCTTGGATCATTAATAAAGTTTTGTTATAGGATTTTATCTTTTATTAGGGTTTATTCTTTGGAGGTTTCAGTTGGTATCAATGCCAATTAGTATCATGGATGGTGAATGATGTAGAAGATTCAAACCCATACTTTTGGTTAGGTATTGACAGGAGATCCACTATCTATATAAAAAACTATGTGCCGTATATGTAGGTGAGGTAACAACCATAAACATCACGAGGGTGGCAAACACGAAGGTCGAAGATCCATCCAACCATCGATGATTTTGCAGCCAATTGTTCAAGCAACCATTCCCCGTTCAACAATGGAGCCTTGATGAATGGGAGCAGATAAAGAAGGATGGTCGGGTATCTATAACCAAGTTATTTCATTTGAAAATCTTTATTAATAATTAAGTATGTTCTTTAATTATTGTTGGTTGTAGCTTAGATAATTTGGTTTCAAGAAAATTGATAAATTTCTTAAAATTACTAATGAAGGTTTGTCTAGTTAAAGGTTACCAAGTTTGTAGGGTTTTAATGACCGTCGGGAAGTTTTATAAAGTGTGGGTACTTTGTGTTGTGGATGATATTTATGGATGACTTATTCTGCTTAAAAGACCTTGGTGATGTGAGGTTAAGGACAAATATGATATTAAGCAAAATCTATACCTTTCCTCAAGGGAAGGACTGAGAATTGTTATGGTTCCATCAGAAGTAAAACTACAATTACTAAAACCCGGGTTAAGGTTGAAGAAAATTTGTTAAGAACTGATATCATTATTGAAGTTGATAATTAATTTGATATTGAAGTTGATATGAATAATATAAGAGAATCTACTGAAGTACCAGAAAAGACAAAGGATTCTAGGGTTTCGAAGAATCTTGAAGATGAAGCTACGAAATCCAAAGTTATTAAAGGTACAAAGGTTTATGACTTGATTATGGATTAATTTATAAGATGATTATCAAGAATCAAATTAGGTTTTCAATGGCAAACAAAGAAACTATTTTTATTGCAATTGATGACTTTTTGGTTGTTGATAAAAATTACACAACCCGATGTTTAGGGTCATGGGCTGATCGTTGGGAGTGTGGAGGCGTGTTAATAAAATCAATGTTCTCGAGTTGAAATGAAATGCAAATCTACTGAATACAAGGTTCATCGTGAGAAGATGTTTGAAGTGGATAAAGCTAGTGATGGTGAGAACTTGAGGGCGAGGTCTTTTCAAGTAAGGGGGAATGATGGGAACAAGATTTGAAACCGAATCCGTAGAAGTTATTATCCCTACGACGTAACACTTTAGTCCCTACGATGTAACACCTTAGATCTCTTTACTACGTGGAACTCTCGAATAGGATTTAAATATAGGCTTTAAGTGGTTATGTTGTAAACAAGTTTTCTTGTTTGTGGAAAACTAGAAGGGGGGTTGAATAGTTTAAAAACTTTTTTTTGAAACTTATTGAAAGATCAATTGATATTGATCTTAGATATGTTAGTGAATGATAATCAATATGCAAGCAATATATATAAAGAGTAAATAAGGAAAGAAACAATCAAACCACGACAAGTTGTTTATAGTGGTTCGGTCTACAAGGACTCTTTTTCCTTGCCCTACTCCACTCCCCGAGTCTCACACTCGAGAGTTTAACTTCACTAGTCAACAAGCTCCTTTCACCGGCGGAGAAACCTTTTACACTTCGCTTACATATTATTTCCGACACTAAGCTAGATGTCGAGTTCTTTTCCAAAGGCACAACCACTCCCACACACAATATATTTTAAGGACTAAAATACTAACCACTCACAGTCACAAGTTTATGATGGTTTGGTACAACAATTGTTGGATCAGTCCCAGATAAATCTTAAGAGCCTTAATGAAAGTATAGTAAACCTATGAAATCACAAGAAAACTATGGAGAACCTTTACTAGACTTATGTTTATGCGGAATATAAACACAAGAATTAAGAAGACAATGAACACAAAAGACTTGATCCTCTATGGATCTATATTGAATTACTAACAATGTTATTGACCACTCTCCTTCAAACGCTAGCCGCATGTTTCTTTTATACTAGAAGAAACCCTAATTCTGCAGCTTACAAAACACGTAAAAGATATGAATTATCTATTCCTAATTTAACTCATGCATATCCTAACTAAATACTAATAATACGGAAACTACATATCCGTAGAAACAGAAATAACTATCAGTAGCAACTGCACTATCTGCAGTAACTACACTATCAGCAGGAACACTAAAGCTATCAGCAGGAACCTTTATCACCAGGAACCAACTGTTACAAAATTACTAACAGTCCTCCCCTAAACTTGAATTTGACTAAGTTAACTTCAAGTTTCCAGATAGATCTTGAACATGCAAGATGATTGAACATAAACAACAACTGACACAAGATAAGTAACCAGCAAAACACCTAGAACCACCAAAAACAGCAATGAAGACCAGGATTCCATTAGCAACTCCTAGATCAGCACCATCAGGAACCTCCAATCAGTAACTAGAGTAGATTTGATAAGCCTTTACCAAGTAGCTACTCCCTCTTGGGCTAGCTGGTTCTTGAGTGGAATCATGACATCACCCTGGTGAACCAATAACCAGTCCAACACTTCTTACGTGAATCAATGGTGTGTTGGAAAACCCTAATGATTTTGGCAAACCATCACGACCATCAACGGTTTGATTTGTCTTTACCGAATCCGTTAACTCGGGACTAGTCATGGTGTTCCATCGCCTTTACCACAAGCCATGAACTTGTGGGCTAGCCAACTCTTCATCTATGAGGACATGGTGAGTTGAGCACCATACAACTTATTGGCAAGTTGTCAACCTTCCAACGAATTTGATGTCACTTTACCAGAGCCGTTTTCTCATGGAGTAGCCAATATTTGTTGTGTGAGACCAGGGTACATTGACAACCCTATGATTTTTAGTAAATCAACAACTATCAACGGATTTGAGAATACTTACTAGAGCCGTACCCCCATAGCAAGTTAACCCTTTGTCAAGGAAGACATGGTGATTTAAAAACCATATATGAGACACTAGAGTACAACATGATCCTCAAAGATGAAAGTTAGTAAACACATAATATATACAAAGTTTTTTTTTAACGCCAAATAAAATAGAAGAAATAAAGAATATAGAACAAATAAATATATAACAACATACCAAATTCATGAAGATGCACCAGCAGATTCCTCAATAAGTTTATCCTTAATACGTTTCACCAACTGCTCAACATTTACCATATCGTTCCCCACTGGAGCAGTAGAAAAGACCAACTGATGTGACAACATTTGCTCCATCAGCTTCACAGAAAGTGGGTAACGCAAATCGGAAAACATATAAAGATATAACCCAGACCATCTTTGCACCACATGAACATTGGACAACGGATAGAACGTCTACCGATATACTTTCCAGTTATGCTGACCTTCCCAAATCTTAAAACCTTTACCATCCTGATAAACTGAGTCAAACAAGACTTGAAGATCCCCCAGCAAAAACAAACCAGCACCCGTAGCAGAATGAGTCTCAAAATACTTAGACACCAAACCATAAAGCTTAAACAAATCTTGTCTATCCACAAAATTGAGAATTTCTGTTAGAAAGGTGAAATGTCTGACAGATCCATCCTTGCGATAAATAGTATTGGTAGACCCTATCCCCCCAACACCAGTAGAATTAAGTTCCCATCTATCAAGCATAGACCATACTACCACCTCCTCATCAGAGTCATCCTCCTCAAAATCTTTAATAAAAGAACGCTCTGAAGCCTGAAGATCAAGTGGCCTAGACTGCCTTTTCTTGGCAAGACTCTTTTGTCTTCCACCAGATGTAGCGGAAAGAGAAGAGATAGTAGATGTTGGAGCATCTGAAGTAGGACGCACTGGTGCAGCAGCTGAAAACTTAGCATCTTCAGAGGGAATAGATGCATCAGTGGAAACAGGATCAATCTTCTCAGAAGAATAAGGTTGATCAGCAGCAACAGTAGTTTGAGCATCATCAGAAGCAACAAATGGTGTGGTCTCAGTAGGAACAACCTTAGGTGTAGCAAAAGAGTCATCACCAAGGCTGACAATGGCAATGCTCTGAGGTTCATCAGCAGGAGCAAAAGGAGTACCTTCAGAAGGATTCGTCTTATTATCATCAGCAGTTGGAGATGTAGTTGATGTATCAACAGGTATGGAATGTTGTGCAGTGTTCTCTTCAGCATGAACACCAACATCTGCACTAGTGAGAAGTATCTCATTAGAAGAATCCATAGATTTTAACCTCTTAACTTCAGGTCCTTCCAATGAAGGCTGATGTCTCTTCATTCTTGCATATGGATCAAGACCATCCTTTTCCAACCTACTCTTAATCTTATTATATTCAATAATCAATTGATCATCGTTGAAGGACTTCACATAAGCCATACTCCATCCAACAGTGTAAACAATGAGCTCATGTTTTGACAAACTCCCTCATATGTATTCTTTGTTCAGCTTGAGTAGGAGGTCGATCCCTTTTTGCCTTATCTTTCCTCTCTGCACCTGATTTCTTTCTCTTATTTGCAAGGGCCATCAAATCAGTAACAAAATTATCAGAATCAAATGCACCTCCTAAGATGGACTGAGCAAATAATGGATTTGAGGCAAATCCAGTCACAAGTGATGTCCATGTGTCATCACTGAAGTTCAAAGCAGCCTCATTCAATTGTGTCATTCTTTCAGGTGTGATCTCAGGAACTGTGTGAGCCTGAAATTCTGCATTAAAGGAAGCCTAAACTTTCTCTGCTACTTCTTTATCACCCTTTGCTATCTCATGAAGCCTAAAGAGTCTTTCCTGCTCAGCCTTGACAACAACAGGATCCACTTCCTCTTCAACCATTGGATCCTTTCCTTTATCTGCTGAAGAGATACCTACTTGGACATCATCAGGAGTAACCTTGGGATCAGAAGGAATGGACTCTGGAATCTCAGAAGCAAGAGAGGAAGTTTCAGCAGATACAGGCTTGTCAGAAGGAACAAGACTCTCAGTAGCATCAGAAGGCTCCTTATCCTCAGCAACCTTGTCAGTAGAAACAGGTTCAGAAGGAAGTTGCACATGTTCAGCAGCACTAGAAGTATCAGAAGAATCTACCATACTAGTCTTGAGGACATTAAGATTTAGATAACTCCTCTTTCTAGTCCTTCTTCTATGAAACACTTGAACTTCTGGATCTTTCTGAGCTTGTGTCTCTCCTAATAAAACATAAGCCAATACATGTAGTGCCTCAAGATCAATATTGGTCCTCTAAGTTTCCGGTTCCTCATCTGAATCAGAAACTATAACTTTGCTCCTCATGTTATTAAGCCTAACTTCCAAATCTGTCGCCCTTTTTAACAACTTAACCACAGCACCACCAAGTGTCTACTTGATCTCCTTAAGCTCATCCCTGGATTCTTTAAGCTGAAACTCCAAGTCATCAACCTTCTTGATATACCTGTTAAGCAAACTAGACGTTTCCATTAGTATATTAGGATCCTCAGCTCCACCAACAGGTTGTTCTGTGGTTTTGGGAGCTTCATTGGATCTGAGAGGAGACATATGAAAATCATCACCAAAAGTGGTGTCATCCTCAAAATAATGCCTAGGAGGACTAGGAGGTTGGACAAAAGGTTGATCAATGTTTACCTCAGTTTCAACAGGAGATTGTTCCTGTGATGCAGAGGCAACAACTGGCTCCTCAGAAGAAATAACCCTTGGTGATGGTGGGGCAAAAAGTAGAGGAGATGGGGGTTGCCGTTCATCAGTGGCAACTGATGCAGAGGCACCAGCAGCAACATTGCCACCAGGCAACATAGAAGGTAACAGGGGTCTGTGTTCTCCAGCAAAATTTGTTTTCATTGTTGCAAACAATTTAGCAGTTAATTTATTAATAACCCTTGGAGTTTGATCAGACGTTTCAATGCCTAATATCATCTATAGAAATCTAGGATACATCAGAAATTTATGTTTAGTATCCTTTATATTCTTAAGCATTTCCACAAAAATATATCTTGAAAAATTATAATTTCTACCATGGGCCAAATAGATTATAGCATTTGCAATTGAACTAGAAAACTGATCCCAACCCCCAGTTTTAGGACTTAGACACTGAAGAAGGGTATGGACAAGAAATCTCCACTTAGGACAAAATTTGTTGTTATACCATATAAATTTTCCATCAGTGGGATATCCAATGCTGGCTAAACCAGTGATTATCTCATCTCTATTGTTCTCAAAGAGACCCCCTTCATCATCAAATTGTAACTGAGTTCTAATGAGAGACTCAGTTATCACAACCTCTTCTCCATCAATGGTAGCCACAATCTCCTTGGTTTGACCATTTGGAGATCGCTCAAGAGCAGTGGCCCAAAATTGCCTGACTAAAGAGTCATAAACAACTGACGAAGAGAAAGTTAGAGCATACCTGATCTTAGAGCGCAGAAGGAAATCAATCATTGAATCATACAAATCACTCCCTTTGGCTTGTTCCAAGAATGCAACTTTATTGTTATCTCCTTTGTAATCAAGTGTTGCCATTGATGTAGATGAGTTTGATTCAAATTGAGAGGGAATTGAAAAATTGGGTCGTGGGATTATTCTGATTGACTATTTAAAGTTGTTACCAAAAATAGCCGTTTAAATTGGCCACAAACTCGGACCGAATATTTGACCAATTTTGACTTTAATTAAATCCCAAGATAAATTCCCAAAATATCAATATCAGCAGCAATAGAAAGTCAATCAGCAGAAACTAAACAGTCAAACAGCAGAAACCAATTAACTTTTGTCCGCAGCTACCAATTCAATGCTACCAGCAGAAGCCACAGCCCATCCATAGAAACCATCACATTAATAGAAGGAATGGAGAAGGAATCAATAACAGTGCATCAACAGTCTCTAATCAGAACCTTTAACGATAAAAATTTCAACCATTAATTACAGCCATAAATTCTACCGACCAAAAGATTCCATATGTACTACGCCTATATAACCAACCCCTTGCCTCATTAAACATACATACAACCCACATAACCCAAACACCAGAGTCGATTGCCAACCAAGGCATCATGAACAACTCTCCAAATCATCCCATCGAAATATCTTCAGACTCATCCGAGAGTGAGCCATCCCATGATGGATGGTTAAACTATTTTCCTCGTGGTTACTCCAGTGTGACATACATGTCCAGAGACCCTCCTCTCAAATCCCCATTTGCCTACACTTCTTCAGAGGAGGATCTGCCCAATCCTCCTCCCCATGTGGAGTTTTAAGTAGCCAGCTCTGAGCTTAATGCCATGAATGCAGATACTGATGAGGAGAATGGTGCATCTTCCATGCCAACCATCGCTGCCGGCCCTTCAAAGACTAAGACCGTAACCTCCACCTCAAACCCTGAGAAGAGAGCTACAATGCTTGGTATTGCTTCAAAGCTAGTGTGGTCATTCATCAACACATGGGGAAAGGAGCATCAGAGGATGCCTGAGTGGGGAAATAGGAGGCCTGAGAAGAAGCCTTAAAGATGGAAGCTGGAGTTTGGAGGTGTCTTTGGTGAAGCTTGTTAGGATTGTGTCTCAATGTAATCAACAGCAATGTTTAGAAAGTCTTGTATTGTGATACTGCATCTCAGAATGCAATTTGTTTTTATGAATAAAAGACTTTGGTAGATTAATATTTTGCTATCTTTTGCAACTGATTGTTTGTTTGATACTTGATCTGCAGGATGGTTAGTAGAACACAGAACATACAAACCAAATATATACAAATATATACACAATATATGCAAAAATATACAAAATATACAACATAAATCCTCCCCTTAAACTAGAAACCTTCCCTTAGGCACAATCCTCCTCAAACACAACAATCGGGGTTGATCATGCCTATGTGGACAACCAAATATTGAAATCTTGGACCATCAAAAGCTTTTGTCAATAAATCACCACATTTTCATCTCGTATGGATTTTCACCACTCAATAAGGTGTTTTCATTAGAATCTCCGATAAAGTGGTGTCTAATTTCTATGTGCTTAGTTCTTTGATGAAAATGGATTTTAACAATGCAGATTGTACTTTGGTTGTCTATAAAGATTTTAGTGTTCATAAATTGAACCCATAATCCAACAACCGATTTTGAATCCAAAGTACCGACCACAACAAATTAGCAAGCAAGAACATATTCAACTTTCAAGAAGATGTAGCCACTATGGTCTCGCTTGCATTGCCAGAGATTAATCTCCTTCCCGTAAACCGACAAACCCCAGAGTAGATTTCCTATCAAAGTTTGCACCAAGATAGTCACTATCACTATAAGCTTCCAACTCAAATGGAGATTCTTTAGATACTAAAGACCCAACCTAGGTCGACCGAGATACTTGAAAATCTTCGACAACACCAAATGGGAAGTCAAAGGAGTGACCGATGCCTAGAGCAAGCAATCGATCGCAAACATAATATCAGCCCGAAGCGCCAAATACATGAGTGAACCAATCATGGATCCAGAGATGAACATTAACAGCAGGATCCGTTCATTAGTCGACTTAGACTTGGGGCTTCATAAGGAGTAGTTGCAGTCCTAACTAGTTCCATATCAAACTTCTCGAGGATGTCATGCACATATTTCTCTTGATGAATGAAAATACCATCCGATTACTGACTTGAAGGCCCAAGAATGTAAGCTCACCCATTGCACTCATATCAAACTCACTTTTCATCAACTCCTCAAATTCCTCGACCAAGCTTCTTTGGTAGAACCAAAGATAATGTCATCCGCATACACTTGAACAAGAATGATATCCTTGGATTTCTTCTTGATAAAGAGAGTCTTATCAATAACACCCCTCCTGTATCCATGTTTTAGCATGAACGAAGAGAGCCTAGCATACCAAGACCTAGATGCCTGATGAAGTCCATAGAGTGCTTTAACCACTTTGTAGACCATATCTGGATTGTAAGGATCTACAAATCCCTTGGGCTAAGTAACATACACTTCTTCTTCAATTTCACAATATAAGAAAACACTTTTTACATACATCTAATATACCATGAAGCCCATGTAGGAAGCAAATGCCAAGAAGAGTCTGATAGCTTCTACTCTAGCAACAGGAGAAAAAACCTCATCATAGTCAATCCCTTCTTCTTGTCTGTGACCTTGGGCAACCAACCTAGCCTTATTCCTTACCACAACCCCCCTTGCATCCCTCTTACATTTCAGAATCCACTTTGTCCCAATGGCATACTTGCCAGGAGGCAATTGAACAAGCTCCAGCACATTTTGATTTAAGAATTGTTGCATTTCTTCTTGCATAGCAGCTACCCAATCATCATCTGCCAAAGCTTGTGAAACACTGGTAGGTTCAACTTGAGAGAGAAAACAAGCAAATAGACAACGATGATAGTCTATATGAGTATTCCTATGTTGATCCTGAATGTAACTGAGAAATGCAGATTCATAAAAATTTGTCTTCTTCACCCTGCTTCTTGTTTGCATGTATGAAGTAGGATCACCAATTATTAGAGATTGTGATGGACCGTGTTAATCCTGCTTGTGACATTAGGACTAACATCAACCGATGTGGCCGATTAGTAAGTGTAGGTGATGAGTGTCTAAATACTCATCATTTTGTACCATTTGAATCGCAAAACATCCGAAAACACTCGAAATGCATCAAAATGATAAAATATCACAAATAAGTGTTTTATGTGTTTTAAATGCAAAATATCAAAATCGTGAAAACGATCAAGTTTGCATAATTGGCGCTTTAGTCCCCGAGTTTCAAAAGTTGTCAAAACAGGTCCCCGTAAATCAAAATAAAGAAAATATCATTTTAAGTCCCTAGGATTCTTGAGTTGTCAAAATTGGTCCTTGAGATTTAAATTTGCAAAATTACAACTTAGGTCCCTAAACTTTGAAAATTGTCACAAATGGTCCTTTGAAAATTTGAAAATGTCAAAATAGTCCTTGTACTATTGAACTTGTCAGTTTTGGTCCTTGTGACAACTTTGTGAAATTGGCGTAAATGGTCCTTCAAATTTCGTAAATTACATTTTGGTCCTTGTATTAATAAACTATCCTTTGACCCTTTTGCATTTTAGACCCTCGCCATTACCAATTGAGCCCCTCACAAAACCTTGACCTCTATTTTGGACCTTGGTCAAACCCCGTCAAACAATACCCTTTCCTCCCACCGCCCACCTTTCTTCCCAAGTTGCCCGCAACTCTCGTGCCTCTTTCCCATCACCTCATCCTCACCTTATCTCCTCAAACCTCCCCTCATCATCACAACCCACCACAATTAATGCCACCCCTAGTTGCAAAAATCAGAGCCCACAGTCAAAACAGCTTTTCCGCCAAAATGATCAAATGGCCAATATCATTTCTAGACATCCAATGGCCAGGATTAAAGCTGGGATTTGCTCAGAGAGGTGAGAGAAAGCATATGGGTGTATAAAAGAGGAAGAAGAAGCAAGAAACAAGCAGTAGTTAGTTTTTTAAAATTCATGTATGTCGTATTTTATGTTTATGTTTTTAATTAAGCTTTAAGCTGTAAAGTTTTGTTTCATTATATCAAATTAAGTTATTTAAGTGTATTAAAACTGATTTCAAGTGTCAATTCAAATTGTATTAACATTTCATGTTCTATGGTTCACTGTTGCAAAATTCAAATTCCAACTCTTATGTTCAAGCTTCAAATAGCTTCTATTTAAGTTCAAACAAATTTACTTAAGCTTACTATAGCTTTTGTAAGCTTGAATTAGTTTCAAGCAAATTTGTCACACAACAACAAAAGTCAATCGAGAAGAAAATTTGTTCAAGCAAAGATGAAAATGGTTACAGGGGTGTTGCAGAGCTTGATTGGGTTGGAATTAGCTTAGATAGTGTAGGTCGGGTTCTCAGATAAGCTACATCATTGCCGGACACTTGCGAGTGTATTCTCATTTTCATTTTTATTCGCTTTGCGCTTGTGTTTGTATTTGTATCTCGTGGACATTAAATGGTTTAAACCTATTCAAGAGTTGTAACTAGGATAATTAGATTAAACTTCAAAGTTAGCTTAAGTCAAATCAAGGGTAGCTTAGTTTAAAGATCAAAACAATTGTATAACTTGTGTTTGGATTTCATAGCACATCCGTGTTCGAGCTTTGTTCATTGGTTAAAACTTGTTGCCGTGGTCCTCTTTAGTTGTAATATAACCATCTCGCCATTAAAATTCATTTGTGTACCTTTAAAAGTCAAAATTACCATTTAACTGTCCTAATCTCATAATCGTAGAGATCCAGAAGTCAAAAACTTGTTTTGTGCTTAGATATCATAGAAATAGATTGCATTAGTTTCATTTCACCATAACTCATCAATATCACCACAAATCGCTTGCAAAGTTCATTAAAGTCAAAATTGGCAAAATCATAAAGTCAAAAAGTAAAACCGCTTTTTCACAAACCTAAGGTGATTTTTAATTGTCATTTCGGTCAAATCAAGTGAGACTTTTGGTTTTTAAAACTTCAGTTGGTCAAGTCTCTTATTATGATTTTTATATATTTTTAGTAATTTTGTAAAAGCTTCAAAAGAGCTTGTCAAACAGGGCTTATTTGCCCTGTTCACAACTCAGTGAATACTGAGTTTTCTCAGCATTGTGCAGGGGCTTGTCAAAAGCTCCTCGAGCTTCTCTTGGTCTGATCTTTGGTTTAAAGGTTCCTAGCCAGGTCTAGTTTAGATTCCAACTTTTGGATTTGAGTCTCACTATTGAGTGGTTTATTTTCAAGCCACAAAGTGGCACCCAAAACTCCGTTGTTCTTAGCTCAAAACATCAAACTGCTTAAGCTTGTAATTCAGAGGTTAAAGCTAGTTGAAATTTGTTGTTTTAGAGTACTTTAGCTTATTAGAGCTTCCGTGATGCTTGGTACTCATTTGGTACCTTGTGCTTATTCCAAGTGCTTATTACATAAGCACTTGCATTGCAGTTTCATTTTCCTACACACAAGCCACTGTTTTTATATTTTTCCTAGAATTAGAATATTATTTTAGAGTTTTCCTGAATTTTTCAGATTTTTCTAGTTCAGTTTGCTATTTTTCTTAATTTAAAACAGTTTTTAGGCTTATTTAATTAGCTTTTAATACAATTAAATCAGAAAAACTTCAAAAAAATAAGTTTTCATTTTTCCTAGGTTAAGATAAATATAAAAAGTAAAAAAATTATTTTTCCATATTTTTCATAATTTAATTTGAAATTTTTAGCAATTTAATTATTTTTAAATAGTTTTAATTCATAGAAAATATAAAATAATCGAAAAATACAAAATTAGTTTTGAAAATTCTCTTTAGTTATTTTAGATTTTTCTAAGTCATAATTTCATTTTTCTAGCTTGATTTCATATTTTCTTGTATTTTAGGGTATTATTAAATAAGTAAAATAGTTTTAATTAATAATAATTAGATAAATAGTAATAAAAATAATTTTATTTTTCTAAAAATTTCTCTTATCATTAGGTTTGTAAAATGTGATTTTCATATTTTTAGGATTAATATTGTTCCGCCCACATTTTCTTTTCAGACGTCACGTAGTTTTTAATTTAAGTTTTATAAAAGAAAAATCAAAAACATCATTTTAAAAATAGTGATAGCGTTTATTTAATATAATTTATCTTTTTAGTTTTCTTTAATTTGCATTTAAACCCCTGTAAATTATTAACTTTTGTCTTTAGGTATAATCAATCATATCCCTTTTTCCATTCAAATTCTCTCGATCACTACACGCTTGATTATTCTCGCACACCGCTGGGACATAACGACTGGGAAACACTATACTCTCCTCGGACTTCATTGCATTTGGTTCCGCATCGCTTGAAGTTTGTTACGGTTAGCCATTCACAAGTGGCTAGCTTGTGCGACAAAACTTGACCGTCAGGGAGCGAATCAAATTTTGGCGCCACGCCAGGGAGTCAGGTTAATTATCCCACGCTTAGCGTATTAGTGATTTGAATATTCACTCTTTGTTCATATCATCCATCTATATATATCTATATATTTTCTTATAAAAATCCAAAACCCAAAAACAAATTTTAAACGATAAAACACAAAAATATTTTCCTTTTGTTTCTATATATGTATCAAAGATAAAATACAAAAGATTTGTCGCTTTCTCGAGTTTAATAATAACAACATAAAGATTACCACCGCAAACCAAGGCAAGTACTACCCGACTGGGGTACGACCATAATAAGTTCCCGAACCAAAGATTAAAACTTGCCTTTGTGTCCTCGAGAGGGTGTACCTTTTTCAAAGAAGCCATTCATCTTGTGATTATTGGTTTAAGTTCACTGTTGTTTTGCCTCGATATTGTTTTAATTGGATTTTTTGTTATATCTACTTGTCAGAACCAGAAAACCCAAAAAGATTCTTCCTACCCCATTTTCACCATTTTCATAATTCCTTTCCTTAACTCTGAGATATCTTAGAGTTAACTCTAGTGTATGCGCACTCGCTCTTCTAGGAAAGTAAGCCCATTTCGTGAGCTTGTCGATTCCAAGAAGGCGGTCCGAGACTTTCGCCCATCACCGGATCCGAGATCCGGATCGCTCACACTACTCCGCTGTCATGGCGGAAGAACGCCCTATGTGAGCTTCTCCGCACCCATCGACGGTATGGAGATGTTATTGTTATCCCACCCATTGCGGTCGAAAATTTTGAACTCAAACCGGGTTACTAAATCTTGTAACCTCAAGTCAATTCTATGGTTTTGAGCGGATGATCCTCATGCTCATATTCGATGGTTTAACAAGATTGCATCTACCATCAAATACAAGAATGTCCCTACCGATGTCAAGTGCTTCTTCCGCTCCCATTTTCCTCGAGGGCAAGCCCGGATTGGCTTGAAAACAACCCCTAAATCAATCGAAACACGGGAAGACCGTGAAGAAATTTGTGAACAAGTTTTATCCACCTTCCAAAACCACGAGTCTTAAAATGAAATCATCAAGTTTACACAAAAGTTTGATGAACCTTTCAAAGAATCATGGGATCGTTTTAAGGAATTGCTTCGCAAATGTCCTCACCACGGTTTCTCCGAGTTAATGCAACTCGATAATTTCTATAATGGAGTGAGTCACCGATCAAGATTCTTCAATTCCTCCACGGAGGAAATTTCTTGAGCAAAACCACAAAGAAGCTTTAACAATAATTGAAAACAAGTCTAAAGTCCGTGACCGCATCGAAGCAAACCGTTGTTTCCCAAGTCGTTGTTGGTCCTTCTTCTTCATCACCGGGTCGGCCTAGCACCGATGCTAAGATTGACAAACTCACTAAGCAATTCAAGCTTTGGTTCTTCCAACCAAAAGAAAGTTTTTTCCACAAACTTCACCTCCTCAAGTTAAGAAAGTGGAAGTCCGTGTTACGTGTGGTGGCCCCATGCCTATTACGATCAGATGGCCACCGATGGTAACCCTTTGAAGCAAATGTCGTGGGGGATTCCCAATTCAGAAGCAACCAATATCGTGCTCCTATGGACCCAACCACCGCCCTAACCACTACCCTAGACCACCCGGTTTCAACCAAAACCAAAACCGTAATCAACATCGTAATAGACTAAACCAAGGTTTTCAAACCAAGGTAATTTCACCAAAATAACGGTTTTCAAAATCAAAGTCAAATTTCCAACACCAAGGAAATTTTAACAAACCAAGGTCCGGGAAATTTCAACCCGGGTACTTTCATGGCAATAATCAAGGAAATTTTCAAAATCAAGGTCCTAATCCAAACAATAGGGCCGAATTTTCCTCTGCAAAATCAAGCCATTGTTCCAACCGACCATCATCCGATGAGTTGTTGAAGCAATTCATGAAATCCCAAGAGGAGATGAATATGTTGTTGGTCACCAGATTTCGACATTAAGAAGTCTTTAAATGATCGACCCTGGCCTGTGTACTTTACCTAGCAACACGATCGCTAACTGAGGGGCGATGCAAAGGCGATCACAACCGTAAGTGGCGTCAGATGATGGACCCGCTATTCCTACTACCTCTTCTTCTTCTCTCCGAAGGTAGTGGAAAGTGAACCCGAGGCGACAAAGGACAAGGAACTTCCTACTAATAACGGAGGTACCAAGAATGTCCATCCTCGTGTTGTCCCGAAACCCAAAACCAAACCTCGAGTTGTTTTTGAACCTCCGCTTGTAACCCCAAATCCAAAACTTCTATTCCTTACCCTCACGCTTAAATGAGCAAAACTCCGCGAAAAGCCACCATCAAATGGAAAAATTCTTCAAATTTTCCAAGAACTACATTTTCACATAAGCTTTATGGATGCTATCATGCCGATGCCCAAGTTTGCATCAACTCTTAAACACATGTTAAGCAATAAGGAAAACTGCTTGAAATGGCTAAACTCCTTGAACGAGAACCGCCAGCAGCTCATAAAGAAGCTTCCCGAGAAGCTTGGAGATCCCGGAAAATTTCTTCTTCCTTGTGTTTTCCGTGGATGATTGAATGCTTTTCCCTTGCCGATCTTGGTGCAAGCATCAACTGATGCCTTATTCAAGATGGAAGAAACTTTCTTCCGTAACTTGTTCCTACCGCATGACTCTTGAGCTTGCGATCGTTCTATATCGCGGCCCCTTGGCATCGCCGAGGATGTATTTGTGAAAGTAGGAAAGTTCCATTTTCCACCGACTTTGTGGTTGTTGATTTCGATACGATCCTCGGTTCCCTCATTGTTGGACGAGGATTCCCGAGAACGGGCCGCACTTATTGATGTATTTGAGCAAGAAATCACGTTACGTGTGGGTAATGAAGTCACACCTTTAACCTTGATCAAACTTCGAGGTACCTCAAATTATGATGCCGAATCGGTCAATCGAATCGATTTAATTGATATTGCTTCAGAGGAGTACTCTCAAGAGTTTCTTGGTTATCTTCATAATTCTCGAGTGGGATTCCACCACATCTTCTCAACCAATCATTGCCGACTCTTCCCCTCTCTCACCCGCTTGAGGAGGCGACTTCCTTCCGAAGAGATCGATGAATTTCTTGTTATCGATGAATCAATTCACCGAATTGATGGTGTTTATGATTCGGAGGAGATATTCTTTATCTTGAACAATTATTAAATGAAGATCCATTACCTTCACTCCTCCGAAGAAATCACGATTGAGGAAATCAAATCAAGACAAACATCTATCGATGAATTTCCGAGGTTGAACTTAAGAACCTACCTCCTCATCTCGAGTATGCATTCTTGAAGGTGATGATAAATTACCCGCATAATTGCTAAAGACTTAATCGAGGAGGAGAAGATCGCTTCATAAAGGTCTTGAAGTCACACAAGCAAGCAATTGCTTGAAACTCTCCGACATTATGGTATCAACCCCGAGTTTTGTACTCACAAAATCTTAATGGAGGATGACTTCAAACCAGAATTCAAAGATCGTAGAAGGGTGAATCCTAAGATTCACAAGGTTATCAAACAAGAGGTTCTCAAACTTTGATGCCTTTAATTTACCCGATCTCCGATAGTCCTCGGGTTAGCCCAATTCACCGTGTTCCAAAAAGGGTGGCATAACTGTTGTCACAATGAAGAAAACGAGTTAATTCCAACTCGATTGGTTACGGATGGCGTGTGTGCATTGACTATCGCAAGTTAAAAGAAGCCACCAGAAAGACCATTTTCCTCTACCCTTCATGGATCGATGCTTGAGAGATTAGCAGGAACGAGTACTATTGTTTCTCGATGGTTTCTCGTTATTTTCAGATCCCCATTGATCCGCTGGATCAAGAAAAGACCACATTCACCGCCCATACGGAACTTTTGCCTACGACGATGCCTTTTGGCTTATGTAACGCCTCCCGCACGCTCCAACGATGTATGATGGCAATTTTCACCACATGATCGGGAAACAATGGAGGTGTTTATGGATGACTTCTGGTCATCGGGGACTCATTTCAGACATGTCTCCCATTTAGACAAAATGCTCAAAAGGTGTGAAGACACCAATCTTTGTCTAAATTGGGAGAAGAGCCACTTTATGGTCAAAGAAGGCATAGTCCTTGGTCATAAGATTTCAAAAACGGATCGAGGTAGACAGAGCAAAAGTTGATGTTATTGCTAAACCGCCTCATCCTACTACCGCCAAAGGTATTAGGAGTTTTCTAGGTCATGCCGGGTTTTATCAAGATTCATACAAGATTTTTCTAAAATCGCCGCCTATGACCCATCTTCTTGAAAAGATGCTCCTTTATCTTCTCACCGAGTGCATCAAGCTTTTGAAACACCAAAGAAAAAGCTTACGAAGCACCCGCTCTAGTTTCCGATCGATTTACCCTTTGAGCTCATGCGCGATGCAAGTGATTTTGCTATCGGTGCGCCTTGGGGCAACGAAACCAAGCATTTTCAAATTTATCCACCACGCGAGCAAGACTATGATCAAGCTCAAACCCATTACACCACTACGTAAAAGAATTATTAGTCAGGTGTATGCGTTGAGAAATTTCGCCATACCTCATCTTGACCAAATGCGTGGTGTATACGGATCACTCGGCTCTCAAATATCTCTTTGCAAAACAAGATGCAAAGCGAGATTTCTCCGCTGGGTTCTCCTCCTACAAGAATTTGATATCATTATACGTGATAAAAAGGAGCCGAGAACCCGGTCGGTGATCATCATCCCGCCTAGAAAACCTCACCAGATGTGTTCGAGAAAAAGGAAATAAATGAAACATTTCCTCTCGAAACACTCAATGTGGTTTCTTTTCGTGAGACTCTTCTACCCCATGGTTTGTCGACTTTGCAAATTACCATGCGGGTAACTTTGTGGTGAAAGGGATGTCGTCCCAACAGAAAAACAAATTCTTTAAAGATGTAAAACATTACTCGGGACGACCCTACTTATTCAAAATCAGGCGGATCAAGTCATCAGCGATGCGTATGGTCGTGAAGCCATTGACATTCTCAAGGCTTGCCATTCGACCCACTGGGGACATCATAGCCCCAACTACACCGCCAAGAAGGTGTTTGATTCCGGATTCTATTGGCCCACGATTTATAAGGATGCCCATGAATTTGTCAAAACTCGCGACGCTTGTCAACGCCACGGAATATCTCATAAAGAAATGAAATGCCGCGAAACGTCATTCAAGTGTGTGAGATTTTTGACATCCGGGGCATTGACTTTACGGGCCATTTCCTTCTTCTCGAGGAAATAAATACATACTCGTGGTCGTTGACTATTTTTCAAAATGGGTCAAGCTAAAGCTTTGCCTACCAACGATGCCCGAGTTGTTGTGAAATTCTTAAAATCTCTTTTGCTAGGTTTGGAACCCACGAGCTATAATCATGATCGTGGCACGCATTTTGCAATGACCACTTGATAGAGTCATGCAAAAGTATGGTGTAACTCACCGCCTCTCATCTGCATCACCCCAAACAAGTGGGCAAGTGGAAGTTTCCAACCGAGGGATTAAAGAATTTTGAGAGGACGGTTGGTGAAAACCGTGCCTCTTGGTCGGATAAGCTAGATGACGCACTGGCCTTCCGCATATTTTATAAAACACCCATCTGTGTACTCCATACAAGCTTGTATACGGAAGGCGTGTCATCCGCCGGTTGAGCTTGAGCACAAGGCATACCGGGCCTTGAAGCATGCCAACTTCGATATTCAGACACCGGTGATCACCGGAAAATTCAAATGAATGAATTAAATGAACTCCGTGATCATGCATACGAGAACTCTTTGATCTATAATGAAAAGACAAAGAAGATTCATGACTAAAATCAAGAACCGCGTTTTCAACGCCGGTGATCGAGTCCTTCTTTTCAACTCAAGATTGAAGATTTTCTCGAAAACTAAAATCCTACCGGTCCGGACCATTCACCATCACTAAAGTATTTCCATATGGAACCATTGAGTTATCTCAACCCGATGGTCCAAACTTTAAAGTGAATGGTCATCGATTAAAGCATTATTTTGGAGAGGACATTCCTCATATGGTTGTCCCAGATCTACAAACTTTCCCATGAACCAATGAATGTGGGATCGAGTCAAGCTAGCGACTGGAATCAAAACAAGAGCATGCTACATGGGTTTTCACCCGTGTACCACCCTAGTGTGGGGAGATGCCCCACTGTTGTATATAAGAGTTTCATGAAAAAAAAAAAAAAAAATCTTGCTAAATAATGGCCGTAGTATTTCCCTTTTACGTTCTATGTTTCGCATAACCACGGTATTTTGAATATCGAGGCAATATTCATTTCTAGTGTGGGGGAATTTCACTAATTTTATCATGTAATTATACCACCCAATTCCCCCATTTTTGGCCAATTTTTTTTTTTTTTTTTTTTTTTTTTCGTAAGTGTTTTGCACTTACTCAACTTATGGTTATCATCCGCCATGTCTAATAAACAAAAGGATTGGCTAATCCAGAGCAAACGGCTCTTGGTAAAGATATCTCAAACCGCTGACGGCTTGCAATTTGCCCAAAATTGTATGGTATTCACTCCATATCCTTAAAAGTGAAGAGTTGGCTAGCCCGCAAGTTTATGGCTTGTGGTAAAGGCAAGGAAAACCATAATTGGTAATCACCACCAAAGATAATATTGATAATTTATCTAAGAGTTATTAGTCCGTAAGCAAACGGCTCGTAAAGACAAATCAAACCGTTGAAAGTCGGTGGTTTGCTCAAAATCATTTGGTTATCGATGTACCAAGGTTCTTACTTGAACTCAAACATTTGGCTACCCGTAGTAATGGCTTTTGGTAAAGAGATTGAAACCATTAATTTTTCTCAAAACATTGCTAGGGACAAGCAATATCTTAGTGGGGATTGATGAGTGTCTAAATACTCATCATTTTTGTACCATTTGAATCGCAAAACATCCGAAACACTCGTAAATGCATCGAAATGATAAAATATCACAAATAAGTGTTTTATGTGTTTTAAATGCAAAATATCAAAACGGTGAAAACGATCAAGTTTGCATAATTGGGAGTTTTAGTCCCCGAGTTTCAAAAGTTGTCAAAACAGTCCTCGTAAATCAAAATAAAGAAAAATATCATTTTAAGTCCCTAGGGATTCTTGAGTTGTCAAAATTGGTCCTTGAGATTTAAATTTGCAAAATTACAACTTAGGTCCCTAAACTTTGAAAATTGTCACAAATGGTCCTTTGAAAATTTGAAAATGTCAAAAATAGTCCTTGTACTATTGGAACTTGTCAGTTTTGGTCCTTGTGACAACTTTGTGAAATTGGCAGAAATGGTCCTTCAAATTTCAGAAATTGCATTTTGGTCCTTGTATTAATAAACTATCCTTTGACCCCTTTTGCATTTTAGACCCCTCGCCATTACCAATTGAGCCCCTCACAAAACCCTTGACCTCTATTTTGGACCCTTGGTCAAACCCCGTCAAACAATACCCTTTCCTCCCACCGTCCACCTTTCTTCCCAAGTTGCTCGCAACTCTCGTGCCTCTCTCCCATCACCTCATCCTCACCTTATCTCCTCAAACCTCCCTCATCATCACAACCCACCACAATTAATGCCACCCCTAGTTGCAAAAATCGAGCCCATGTCAAAAACAGCTTTTCCGCTAAAATGATCAAATGGCCAATATCATTTCTAGACATCCAATGGCCAGATTAAAGCGGGATTTGCTCGTAGAGGTAGAGAAAGCATATGGGTGTATAAAAGAGGAAGAAGAAGCAAGAAACAAGCAAGAGTTAGTTTTTAAAATTCATGTATGTCGATTTTATGTTTATGTT
Organism: Chrysanthemum lavandulifolium; assembly: GCA_022545495.1. Lineage (NCBI taxonomy): Eukaryota > Viridiplantae > Streptophyta > Magnoliopsida > Asterales > Asteraceae > Chrysanthemum > Chrysanthemum lavandulifolium. The sequence continues at coordinate 125,877,540 of CM040245.1, forward strand.
TTTAATTGCTTTAAGTCAGAAAGTTTTGTTTCATTATATCAAATTAAGTTATTTAAGTGTATTAAAACTGATTTCAAGTGTCAATTCAAAATGTATTAACATTTCATGTTCTATGGTTCACTGTTGCAAAATTCAAATTCCAACTCTTATGTTCAAGCTTCAAATAGCTTCTATTTAAGTTCAAACAAGTTTACTTAAGCTTACTATAGATTTTTGTAAACTTGAATTAGCTTCAAACAATTTGTCACACAACAACAAAAGTCAACCGAGAAGAAAATTTGTTCAAGCAGTTGATGAAAATGGTTACTGTGGTGTTGCAGAGCTTGGATTCGGGTTGGAATTAGCTTAGATAGTGTAGTGTTGGGTTCTCAGATAAGCTACATCATTCTTTGGACACTTGTGAGTGTATTCTCATTTTCATTTTTATTCGCTTTGCGCTTGTGTTTGTATTTGTATCTATGGACATTAAATGGTTTAAACCTGCTCAAGAGTTGTAACTAGGATAATTAGATTAAACTTTAGTGTTAGCTTAAGTCAAATCAAGGGTAGCTTAGTTTAAAGATCAAACAATTGTATAACTTGTGGTTTGGATTTCATAGCACATCCGTGTTTGAGCTTTGTTCATTGGTTAAAACTTGTTGCCGTGGTCCTCTTTAGTTGTAATATAACCATCTCGCCATTAAAATTCATTTGTGTACCTTAAAAGTCAAAATTACCATTTAACCGTCCTAATCTCATAATCATAGTGATCTCAGTGAAGTCAAAAACTTGTTTTGTGCTTAGATATCATAGAAATAGATTGCATTAGTTTCATTTCACCATAACTCATCAATATCACCCACAACCGCTTGCAAAGTTCATTAAAGTCAAAATTGGCAAACTGTTAAAGTCAAAAAGTAAAAACCGCTTTTCACCAACCTACGGTGATTTTAATTAAGTCATTTCTGGTCAAATCAAGTGAGACTTTTGGTTTTTAAAACTTCAGCTTGGTCAAGTCTCTTATTATGATTTTTATATATTGAGTGGCTTATTTTCAAGCCACAAAGCTGCACCCAAAACCTGTTGTTCTTAGCTCAAAACATCAAACTGCTTAAGCTTGTAATTCAGAGGTTAAAGTCTGGTTGAAATTTGTTGTTTTAGAGTACTTTTAGCTTATTAGAGCTTCGTGATGCTTTGGTACTCATTTGGTACCTTGTGTTATTCCAAGTGCTTATTACATAAGCACTTGCATTGCGCTTCATTTTCCCACACACAAGCCACTGCTTTTATATTTTTCCTAGAATTAGAATATTATTTTAGAGTTTTCCTGAATTTTCGATTTTTCTAGTTCGCTTGCTATTTTTCTTCATTTAAAACAGCTTTTAGGCTTATTTAATTAGCTTTTAATACAATTAAATCGAAAAACTTCAAAAATAAGTTTTCATTTTACTAGGTTAAGATAAATATAAAAGTAAAAATTATTTTCCGATTTTTCATAATTTAATTTGCAATTTTAGCAATTTAATTAGTTTTAAATAGTTTTAATTCATAGAAAATAGAAAATAATCGAAAAATACAAAATTAGTTTTGAAAATTCTCTTTAGTTATTTTAGATTTTCTAAGTCATAATTTCATTTTTCTAGCTTTATTTCATATTTTCTTGTATTTTAGGGTATTATTAAATAAGTAAAATAGTTTTTAATTAATAATAATTAGATAAATAGTAATAAAAATAATTTTCTTTTTCTAAAAATTTTCTCTTATCATTAGGTTTGTAAAATGTCATTTTCATATTTTTAGGATTAATATTGTTCCAGCCCACATTTTTCTTTTCAGACGTCACGTAGTTTTTAATTTAAGTTTTATAAAAGAAAATCAAAACATCATTTTAAAAATAATGATATCGCTTTATTTAATGTAATTTATCTTTTAGTTTTCTTTAATTTGAATTTAAACCCCGTAATTTATTAACTTTGTCTTTAGGTATAATCAATCATATCCTTTTTCCATTCAAATTCTCTCGATCACTACACGCTTGATTATTCTCGCATGTTCGCTGGGACATAACGACTGGGAAACACTATACTCTCCGGACTTCATTGCATTTGGTTCCGATCGCTTGAAGTTTGTTACGGTTAGCCATTCACAAGTGGCTAGCATGTGACAAAACTTTACCGTCTGGGAGTCGAATCAAGAGGGACCAAAGTCATCATCATAGGAAGAAGAATCCAAGATGCCGCTCTGACAACCGATGAATGCCATCCACTTCGTGAGCTAGAATGTTGTGAATTGGCTAAGTCGATGGACTTGGAAATCTGTGGGAGAATCATCTAAACCCAAAGTATCAACAGATGGAGTAGTGGAGGAACCTCGTGAACAACATCACTAGCGTAGGAACAGAACATGACCAAGAGAATCACCATCGCAAAGAATCGAGCCATTACCGTAAAGATCGTACACATTACCAGCAGAACAAATACATTATCAACAGCATCAAACTTCCTGCGGGCTTCAATAGTTACCTGCCTTAAGAGTTCCTCTGTTTCTTTGGAGAATTCATAACCATATTTTGCAGCATCATCCTTTGATGCATGCTCTTAGCGTTAAAGCTTCACAAGCTCTTTTGCATACCCTAAATCACTTGAAGCTACATAAAAAGAAGCTGTGTCCTTAGTACTTGAAAAGTGGTTAGTAGGAAAAGAAGGAACAACAATAAGTTGTTCATCACACTCTGAATCTGACTTATCATCTAAGGAACCTTCAATGTTAGTTTGAGTATCTTGTGGTTCTGCAGAAAGATTAGATTTATAACGAGTATAGCCTAAGTGATCAGTTAACTAGTCAAGATCAAAATACCATTCTTGACCTACTCCCTGAACATGTGGCTTGTCCTCCATAAATATCAGATTCAGTGTCTCTTCAATCCTCTTTGTAGAGATGTTATACACTCTGTAAGCTTTACTATGCGCTGAATAGCCTACTACAAAACCCTCATCGCCTTTTCCTTCAAATTTTCCCGGATGATTACCGTGTTAAGGATGGTCACATGAAAACCAAAAGGCTTAAGGTAGCTTATGGTAGGAATCTTTCCGCACAAAAGTTCATAAGGTGTCTTATTGTGAGGATGAGTTATCAACACCCTATTCAAAACATAGCAAGCAAGGTCGATCGCCTTGATCCGTAACATGGTAGGTAACTTTGAATCGCAAGCATAGATCTTGCCGCTCAATCGTGGTTCTATTCTTCCTTTCAAGAACCCCATTTTGTCAGGAGTCCTTACATTGCTATAATCCCTTTTATCCCTTTGTAGCACAGAGCTCAATTAATTTTGCATTCTTGAACTCTGTCCCATTGTCACACCTAATGGCTTTAACCTTTTTATTCATTTGATTCTCAACGAGGGAAATAAAGTCTTGAAGAATCTGAAATCTTTCATCCTTAGTCCCCAAGAAGAATGCCCAATAGTACCTACATCAGTCATCAAGAACCACCAAAAATAGTACTTGTGATCAATGCTTCGATAGATGTGGGACCAAAGAGGTCCATGTGTAGAAGTCGCAAAGGCTCGTGATAGTGCCGACAAAGCAGAATGGATTTGTAGGAAGCCTTGTGTCGCTTTCCCTTGTTGCAAGCCATACAATTGTGCTCATTAGTAAAGACTTTGGAAGGAAGTCCATGAACTAACCCATATTTTGCCAGCTTGTTGATAGTTTTGAAATTAACATGAGCCATCCTTCTATGCCATTTATTAGATTCATCCAAGGATGCCTTTGCCACCAAACAAGCTAAATCACCTTCAGGCTGAACATCATTGATATTGAATGTATATAGATTATTTTTCCTAGGCACCTTTAGAACAACTTGACCGCATCGTATCTAGAAATCTTTTGAAAGTATAAGACATTCAAGATCGCGAATGTAACACAAATTTTCTTGTCATGATTTTAGTCACGTAAAATAAGTTGAAGTTTCTTAGTTGTTCCACATAATACACATTCTCAAAGTCCAAATTGGAAGTTCTAATGGTTCTCTTCCTGTAATTTTACCATCTCCTCCTCCAAATGTAACAAGACCTCCTTGAAAAGATACAAAATCATGCAACTGCCTCTGCTCCCACATACTCCTAGAACACCACTATCAACTATACCTAAATCTTTATTTGTATGAGGATCATCCTACAAGTTAAAAAATACAAAACATTAGAATATATGGAGACCCAAGTCACATCGACTGGGCCCGCTTTGTAGATCATATTATAAAACCCGCAGATTTAATAGATCTACTATTGTTCTTGGAACCCTTCATGAATGATGGTCTATTGTGTGTCCAAGAGCAACTGCTGAGGGCTTAACAACAAGATCCCACCTTGCCCCTTTTATTCAATGGGTCATTATTAATGTGCCTATATCCATTTTGAAAATAAGTACTAGTAGGTCCGATTAATGGCCCGAAACATTTCTTCTCCAACATGATGAAGATGGTCTATCGTAAACGGTCTACCAACAGAATGTGTCTACTAAAGAAGAATCGGTCTACCAAGAGAATTGGTTCTCGCCGGGTCTCACATGTGTTCCAACGGGAACAAATGGAGGATTTTGGTCACATCATTCCATATTGGTCTATGTCTCATGATCAAGACAAACACCCATTTGTTTCTCATAAAAATCACAATCTTTGATAAGATGAAATGTACTACCACAAACAAAACATGATTTCTTCTTAAAATGCTTGTTCATAACAGGAATAGTCTTATCACAAACAAACTTATTCAAACCACAACCAAAATCAGAATTGTTTTTAACAAAATCAAAACAAGAAATGTTTCTAAAATAAGCTGTCTTCGAAGATGTTTTATTAACAACAACTTTTGGGACAGGCAAGGGCTTGGGAGAGGCATACTTGGGCGATGTAGACTCTTCACTTGAATCACAACTGGCATAGTCTTTAGACTGGGTCTCAAGTCCTATCACCGAAGAACAAGAAACAAAATCATTAGTTTCACCGCCGTGTCGCTAAGTCATTAGACTTTGGCCATAGGACATATGTGATTCATCCAAGTCTCGAGTCTTGGTTGGCGGCCTAACAATACCCTTTATTGAAGAAGAAACCAATGCATTTCACCTTGTTTTACATATTTAATGTGTTTTCTATATTTATCTTCCTCTTCATTAGTGACAAGATTAAAACATTATATTCATTAGGGTCATAAACCTAACTGGATCAATGTAATCCTTCAAGCCCAACCCCATCTTAGTTTTAATGCATATAGCAATCGCTCCTTAATTTATCTAAATTTTTAGCTTGTTCTTGCCATTCTTTATGTCTAGCCACCTCTTTATCTAGTTTATCCTTAAGATCCACCTTTTCTTCATTAACTTTAACATATTCTTTCTCGGAGAATTTTAACAAGTTAGTGGCGTTTTCCAAATCCCTCTCTAAAACCTTAATTCTTTCTTTAAGAGCCAATTGATTTTGTTGGTACCAGGCCTTTTGTTTTTCTAAAGATTTAACAGTTTTCTTATAAGCCTGGACCTAAATAAAATTTTCTTTATATTGGCCATTAACATCATCAAATTCATTTCTAAGAGCATCATATCTAGCATTACATCCAAAAATACAATTTTGTACCTGAGATGTGATGCCCATCAGTGCAAACTCATATCAGCAACCAATCCAACCTGTGGATTTTCATCATGAACTTCATCCACATGAGCATCCCAGTCAACCCTTGACTCCAGAGAAACAAAGCTCTAGGTTTCACGCCCCGCCTTCCTTGAGCTTGTATGCGTGATACCTTCTCCCGACACTTCCTTCTTATCTCGGCATTCTCTGGCATGGTGACCAAGTTGGTTGCATTCAAAGCACCTGATCTTCTTCATGTCAATCCTGGCTGATTCTCTTCCTTTATAGCCAAGCTTCCTCCCAGAACCCTTCTCAAACCTGTTGACTTTCACAGCAAGCATGGCCATCTGCCATTTGAGATCCATCTCCTCCAAATCCAATTTATTCACTTATTCAAAATCTTCATAGGCCAACTGCTGTTGGTCTTCGGGCCAAAGAACAAAAGAGTAAAGCACATCCTCTATCACAGAGTTGGACTTTGATTTTCTTGTAGAAGAAGTGTGTTCAGTTGTTCTTGATGAAGAAGTGGGACTCTCAAAGATAAGACATCATTGTGTTAGCACTGGTAGCACTAACAAAAGCAGAGTTTGATGGAGTTGGAGAATAGGAAGAATGACCCTTGATATCAATTTCAAGAGATCTCAACTTATTGTATAAGTCATCGAAGCTTAAATAATCAAGGCCTCCCTTTGCTTTGAGAGTGAGAGAAACATGCCTCCAGGAAGAAGGTAAAGTACGAAGGAACTTGAGATTGCATTCCTCATTGTCAGGTTTGGACTTCATCTGATTGAGCTGGCTCAAGATTTTCTGAAACCTGTCATACCCCTTGTGTATGCCCTCCTCTTCAGAAATTGTGAACTCCTGAAAGCTATGCTTAAGCATAGACTTCCTCATATTCTTGAACTCCTCGTTGCCTCCAAACCTGGCCTTGATGGCCTTCCAGATATCTTTTGCATCATCAAGATTATGAAAGTCACTCATATGCTCATCTGGTAGAGCTTGGAGCAAAGTAGTCCTAGCATTAGTTTCCCTTTGAAGGGCAATAGCTTCTTCAGTTGTTGCTGCTAGAAGAATGATCACATTACCTTCTGTATCTCTACCAATCTTCTTCTTACTGTTGCCTTTTAGAACAATGTTCCAAAGATGGTAGTCATTGTTGGTGATATAGTTTTCCATCTTCATAGCCCATATGTCATATTCGTTCTTCTTCAGATAGGGAAACTTTGCATTGTTGTTGGACATGGTGGTAACAACCTGCTGAATTGTAGACTGAGCATTGGATGACTCAGGCTCCTTCTCATTATCTGATTCTGAATGTTTTGATGATGTCATTGTTGAAGAGATATTAGGGTTTTGTGAAAGAGAGTAAGAATGTCTTGTTTGAAAGATTCTCACCAGGCTCTGATACCACTTGTTGGATCAGTCCCAGATAGATCTTAAGAGCCTTAATGAAAGTATAGTAAACCTATGTAATCACAAGAAAACTATGGAGAACCTTTACTAGACTTATGTTTACACGGAATATAAACACAAGAATTAAGAAGACAATGAACACAAAAGACTTGATCCTTCATGGATCTATATTGAATTACTAACAATGTTATTGACCACTCTCCTTCAAACCCTAGCCGCAGGTTTCTTTTATACTACAAGAAACCCTAATTCTGCAGCTTACAAAACACGTAAAAGATATGCATTATCTATTCCTAATTTAACTCATGCATCTCCTAACTAAATACTAATAATACGGAAACTACATATCCGCAAAAACAGAAATAACTATCAGTAGCAACTGCACTATCCGCAGTAACTACACAATCAGCAGGAACACTAAAGCTATCAGCAGGAACCAACTATTACAAAATTCCTAACAACATTGATGTATGAATTGATAAGGATTTAAAAGGTACACTTTTAAGGGGTCATTTAAGCCCTTAATCGACCACTTTATATCTCATATCGCTAATTTCGCTCATTTTCAATTTTTAGGTCTCTTGAAGGCAAAATGCTAGAATGATGCTTATTTAGACGAAAAGGCGTGAATATGTGAAGAAAATGGCTAAAGTCAAGATCAAGACACTCAAGTCATTGAAGTGCACCCGACGGCCACACAAACAAAGAGCGCCGCCGTCCCTATAATTGCAACTACCGTATGAAATTGCTATTTTACACATGACGTCCAGCTTTAAAGAGTAGGCGTCACGAAGATTTCTCACCCGCACGGCTTAGATCCGATTCGCATAAATCGAAGTTAAAGTCGACGATGTCACAACCACAACGTGACGCCGTCCGAAAGTTGACTTGGCCAAGACGAAACCCTAATGGCGGCGATCCGATGGCTGCTATAATTAAAAGGTGACGTCGTCATAGCTTGTAACTCTATATATAGAATTCAATTTTAGACTTTAGAGAGGTAGATTTGTGGAGTAAAACCTAAAATGACTTTGGTTTGTCTTGGGAAGTATTTTAGGTTCTCATACCTATTTTACAACAAGATAAGTTATTTACTTCATTGATTTCATTATGTCTTCAATTGTATGTGTGTATGCTTGCATGTTCACCATGTCCCATTAATTTACTTGTGTGTTTGCTTAGATCTATGAAACCTAGTTATTGAATATTGATTGGTTGTCTCTTATCTTAATTGTAATTGGCTTAGGATTGCAATAAGCCATCATTGTGTTTTTAATGCTTGAGTAATCTTTTTGAACATTAGTTTATAATCGCCTAGAGTAATTGTTGGCTAAAAATCTTAGAGTTAGTTTATGTATCCTAGAGATTTTGTAGGCAATAACCTTAAGGTATTGTCAAAGATTTAGGGAGAAAAGCATACCCTACGACATTAGAAGACACAACGCGTTAAGAATAAGGACGTGACAATTCAACCATCAATAAAAGATAACTAGGGAGTAATCGTATCTAGGTAAGCACATTTTTAATCATCATATGAGCACACATCAATAGACATAGACTACCCCTTAGCTTAGTTTATTAGATTAGATAATAGTAGAGTAATCGGTAGAAGTACCACCTCCCAAATCCAAACCCCGAGATCGCACTTTCAATTTTCTAAAAATAAAAAAAAGATAATAAATAATTGTTGGGATATGAAAGTACTGGAAAAGTCAACGAGTCAAAGTACTGCTAAATGATAAAGTCAAAGTACTGCATACGAGGTCAAAGTACTGCAAGATAAAAGAATTGTATTATTCGTTTATAGAAAGTCTTGTAATTCTAGAATATTCTATGTTAAATTACTTGACGTACAAGAATACAAATTGTAAACCGAATAGGGTATCCTTGAGCCTATAAAAGGACCCATAGATTGGCATTAGACGTACGTGATTTTATTAGAGTTTTAGAGAGAAGCTCGATATTATTAGAGTTGTTAAAGATCTGCATATTAAGCAGAGTTAGAGTTATTAATAAAATCGTTTATTGTTAAAGTTATTCTTCTTAGCTTTGTTAAGTAAATTCCGCATACTTAATAGAGTTTGCTCAGTGTTTCTCTGTTAATAACTTAGGATTTATCCGAGGTTATTAAACCTTAACAAGCTATTTAAGTTAGTTTGGTTAGAGTACATCGATCCAACAAGTGGTATCGAGCTTGTGTGGAAACTCGACTAAGAAGAAACCCTAAAACCTACTACAAAATCTAAAGATGTCGACCGATTCTGCTCCACCACCTTCCATCACCTCAATGAGGATTCCTGTCATCAAAAGGGTGAATATGACTTATGGTGTATGAAGATGAGGCAAGACATTGCCATTATGCACCATGCTTTATGGAATGTAATTGTCAATGGTAATGAAGTAGTTCCAACTCAGAGATTGTCGGACAACCTATAGCACCTAAAGCGAGTCCTACCAAAGAAGAACTTTAAGGAATCGGGAGAAGGCACTTAATATTCTCTTGTATGCCATTCCGTATGGTCATCTTCTCAAATTTCATGATGCAAAGATGCTAAGCGACTGGCTCTGCTCTCAAGACCGATTTGGAGGAATGAAGCTTCTAAGAAGATGCATGTAATTTCTGTCAAACAACACTTTGAAACTTTCACCGAGGTGAAGAGAGAGTCTTGATGTCGCATATGATAGGTTTCAAAATCTTCTCAACATGTTGGAGTTATACAAGGCGTAAGTTTCAGTTGAAGATGCAAATCAAGTTTCTATGAGTTTGCCATCTACATGGCATGTAATCGCTATAATGATCGTGAGGACAACCAGTGTTGGATGTCATGGACTTTGATGATGTCTACAACCATTTAAAGGTATATGAGCATGAGATGAATGGTCAACCAAGTTCTAAGTCTCACAGTATTGCTTTTCTATCATCTGAAAAGAGGAGAAGTACTTCCACCAAAAGTACTATTTCTCCAACTCAAAGTACTGTGCCTCAAAGTACTGTGTCATATACTGCTCCCACATATGCTCAGCAAACCCCACCAACTACTACTATACACTCAGATGAGGTTGTGTGCTCTTTCTTTGCACAAAAAGCTAGTTTACCTATCGTTTATGAAGAAGATCTCTCCTAGATTGATGAGGATGCTTTAGAAGAGATTGATATCAGGTGGCAAGTTGCCTTGATCACTGCAAGGATCAAGAAGTACATGAAGAAAACAGGAAAGAGCATTGACTTCAAACCTAAACAGGAATCACTTTTGATAAATCCAAAATTGAATGCTTCAATTGTTAAAAGATCGACACTTTGCAAGTGAGTGCAGTTTGCTAAGTATCAAGCAAATAGGATGACCGAGAAACCAAAGCTGGAGCTAAAAGAAATCCCATTATCAAACAAAGGCTTTGGTTGCTCAAGAAAATTTGTCGAAGTGGACTGGAGTGAAGAGTTTGATGATGAACCAAAGACTTATTGTATGGTAGCAATGGAAGAAGAAGTTGAAGATTCAAGAGAAGAATTGGATCGAGCAATCGCTTTTGATGAGGAAGTTGATCATGCTACTTTGGAACTGGAGATGGATATGGAGCATTTGATTGAGCTTGAGTGTGAAGATGATCCCGCCTACTTGCAATGGTAGCTACTTCACCAAGTTCAACCCCTATCTCCGAGGTATGCTCAAATTGTCATGATTTCTATCAAAATTGCTAAAAATTTATGTGTTTGAAAGCGATAATTGTGTTAAGGCTAGGTCTCGAGGTAGCAGTTATCAAATAACCTTAGAGTCAATGGAAGCCAAAATAATAACACATGAAAATAATGAAATGACTTGGTGAAAAATATGAACAACAGGATTATCGCTTAAAACTTAGTGAATGGAAACTAAACTCGAAATTGCTAAAATTGAGAAACTCACTAAGGAGAGAGATGATTTGTTAGCTAAGTTTGATGCCCGAAAGAATCGTCTCATCACATGTTACTTATGTTCAAAAAGATAAGAACATACATTAGAACCGGCTTAGGTTTTGGTATGGACTTTGATAACGTGGAAGAAAACACATCTAGTGATAAGGATGAAGGTGATTTTGAGGATGTAACCACTAGTGATGATGAACTCATTAATTATGTAGACACGATAGCAATGAGGGTTCAATTAGTGAATCACCTCCCGAGTATAAGAAAGTCGAGGTTATCATGTTGTTCCACATCCAGCTGGTAGTCATCAACCCATAAGACCCGATGTTTCACGCTTTGGTGTAGACAGTCTAGAGTTTAGGAAGAAGCTTATTGGTCAATCTAGGTCTCGAAACCCAAAAGAATCATGAAACAAATTTTCAAATTCAAGCAAGACTTTCTACTCAAAGTATCGGTCCACAAGCAAGACTCTTCAGAAAACTTTTCAAAACAAGATCGCTAAACCTTTTGGGATAATTTTGGTCAAAACAGATTTAATCATTCACCTAGAAGGCAAAATAGTTTTGGTCATAGACATAGAAGAAGTCATGTTGGGAGTATGGGTGAAAACTGTTTTGTGTGTTTTAGTCCTAATCATTTAATCAAGGATTGTGAACATCATTCGTAATACCTTAGGAAATTTTCAAAGAATAGGTCGGCTAAACGTAAACCTAGAAACAACAAACTAGTTTGGAATAATTCTAATTGGGTCAATCACAAAGAATTTCTCGCTGCACCATAGGTACCCCACCGTAGAAGACCTTTTCTAAACCACCAAGATTTTCACAAGCAAGACTTCTCAAAGTCATCGCTCACCAAACCAAGGTATCAGAATACCTCTTGGCACGTAAATCCTAGGAGATCTCACAATTATCAACCTAGAAGGTATTACAATTCACATAGGGATCTAGATCACAGAACCAAGTGTTAAAACAGAATGGGTTAAGAGAGAAAGTATCATTGAGGACAAACCGTACTTTCAACAAAAAGTGAATATGATGTTTTCATTATACAAGAAAAAGAGAATGATTTTGCAAAAGAGAGTTCGTTGAAAATCCGTAAAGTTTTGAAAATCCACATGCTAAAATCAAAAGATAATTCGATCATGTTTTGAAAAATAAAGGAAATTACATACTCAAAGAATTTGAGTTTGTAACTCCACAAGGGGAACACAAGTCAAGAATGGCTCAGGTTCCTAAAAGAGACTAACATTCTAAATCTTTGTGCAGGGCAACCTGCAGGAGGAGCTTAAAGATCATCTTATTGTGGATAGTGGTTGCTCGAAGTATGGCAGGTGACAAGGAGATTCTGTCTGATTTTAGATCTATTAGTGGAGGAAGAGTTGCTTTTGGGAATGATCCCAATGGAGGAAGGATCACAAGGAAAGGAACTATCAAAGCGGCTGAATAGACTTTGAGAATGTTAGATATGTGAAGGTGTCAAGTTCAACTTATTGTCGGTTTCAAATCATGACAAAAGCATCCCGTGTTATTCACCGACACGTAATGTCTCATCCTTTCTTCTCGAATTTGAACCTCATTAATGATAACTTGGTAGTACTTTAGAGTACCAAGAACCAATGATGTGTATAGTCCGGACATGAAGAGTCTTAACTCTTATGGAAGAGCCACATGTTTAGTGGCAACAAAGAATAACCAAGCAGCACATCGCTGGCATAGAAGATTGGGCCATGTAAATTTCAAGAATATCAACAAACGGTCAAAGGCAATTTAGTTAGAGGTTTACCTTCAAAGACCTATAAGAATGAACACCCTGCTTACGTGTAAGAAGGAAAACAACACAAAGCTTCATGCAAGAAGCTTAAGGAGAGGACAATTAGAGATCCTTTGGAGCTATTACATATGGATTTGTTTGGACCTATCTCTATGGCAAGTTTAAAAAGAAAAGTATCGCTTAGTTGTTACTGATGATTGTAGTAGATTCGCTTGGGTATTTTTCTTGGGATTTAAAGATGATACTTTTGATGCGATTCTGACTTTAATTATAGCAATCGAAAACCAACCGAGACTCAAGGTCGAGGTATTAGATGTGATAATGGAACCAATTCAAGAACAAGCTTATGGATGAATTATGTGCTAACAAAGGAATTAAGAGGAGTTCAAGATTGCAAGAACACCACGTGAGAATGGTGTTGCGAGAGAGGAAGAATAGGACTTTGATTGAAGCGGCTAGAACTATGCTTGCATTCACAACTACCTATTCAATTGGGTCAAGTAAGTATCGCTTGCTATGTACTCAACAGAGTACCACCACAAAACTACAGATGAAGACACCTTATGAGTTGTCGATGGGCAACAAACCCAACATTCATTTTATGAAGCCTTTGGATGCCCTCTCACTATTTTAAACACAATTGATAATTTGGGAAAGTTTGATAGCAAGTCGGAAGAAGGATATTTATTGGGTTATTATACCAACAATGTAGGGATTTAGAGTGTACAACAGAGTCACTAAGAAGATTCAAGATTGTCTTCATGTTGAGTTTTTAGAAGATCAAGATAATCGGCGGGTAAAGGTCCCGATTGGATGTTTGATCTTAAAGTTTTATCTCCTTCTATGAACTATGTACCTGTTAGAGCAGAAAATCAACCTATACATGATGTAGAAGACTTACAAGATGTTATTCATGGAGTTAATATTAGACCCGATGTTGTTCCTGATACTACAAAGCAAAGTACTAAAGTTCCAAAGCAAAGTATCAAACACCAAAGAAACCATCGATGAACCAAAATCCTCATTATCTGCACGAGGATCAATCTATTCGTGAAGAACTTAATCGATGCTTCTTCAAGATGTTTTAGCACATTCTTACATCGATGATCAAAGAAGAACTTATGAAGCGAAAAGAACAAGACTAATTTCGAGAATACTCTTACAAGATTTTGGACAAGATTTTTGATCAAAGCACCGCTGCACTGATTGATGATTTAGATGATTTGGATGATCCTACCATGCCCGGATTAGAGGAAACCGATGATGAGTTTGCGATGAAGGTATTTTCTCGATTACAATGAAGGTGCCGATTATACTAATTTGATGATGCATATGGAGTTCCACAGCCTCCAATCTTACGGATTCATAAGAATCATCCCACCGATCAAATCATTGGTCCTTCTACTGGAGTGATGACAAGACACAAGGCTAAGAGTTTTACTAAACCTCATAATGCTTTACTTAGCTTTGTCTACAAATGTAATCAACAATCATAAGGACCATCAAACATGTCTGCTCACTTGCTTTATTTCTCAAGAGGAACCCAAGAATATTGCTCAAGCATTGACAAAAGAAAGTTGGGTTGAAGCTATGCAAGAAGAATCATATAATTCAAACTTCAAGAAGTTTGGGTATTATGTGATCTTCCGATGGGAAGAAAGTTATTGGAACCGATGGGTTTTCGTGAGTCAAGAGAGATGAAAGAGGTAATGTCATCAAGAACAAGGCAAGGTTAGTTGCTCAAGCCTACAGACAAGAAGAAGGAGTAGATTATGATGAAGTATTTGCTCTGTCAGCAAGGATTGAAGCTATTCGAATATTTCTTGCTTTTGCTTCATATATGGGATTTCAGTTTACCAGATGGATGTCAAAAGTGCCTTTTATATGGTACTATTACGAGGAAGTGTATGTCAAACAACCTCCCGGTTTTGAAGATCCTAAACATCCTAACAAAGTCTACAAGGTGGTTAAGGCTCTTTATAGCCTTCATCAGGCACCTAGAGCTTGGTATGAGAGGCTCTCTACATTCTTATTACAACATGGTTACAGGAGGGGAGCTATTGATAAGACTTTGTTTATCAAAAGAGACAAGAGAGATATCATGTTAGTTCAAGTTTATGTTGATGATATCATCTTTGGAGCTACCAAACAGTCTATAGTTAAGGAGTTTGAGCAATGATACGAAAAGATTTTTATGAGTTCAATGGGTGAATTAAATTTCTTTTGGGACTTCAAGCTAAGCAACAAAGGAGGAATTTTCATAAGTCAAGACAAGTATGTATCGACATACTTAAGAAGTTCAATTTTGATGATATGAAGTCCATATTACACCTATTAAATTGATTAACTCATTGGGCAAGGATGAAGATGGACACCCAGTTGAAGTCAAGTTATACGATCAATGATTGGTCGCCTTATGTATCTTATCGCATCTAGGCTCGATATTATGTTTGCGGTATGTTTATGTGCAAGATATCAAGTCTCACCAAAGATTTCTCATATGAATGCAAAGAAGAGAATTTTTGTTATTTGAAACAACAACCTAAGTTGGGGTTGTGGTATCCTGTGGATTCACATTTTCACTTGGAGGCTTTTTCGATAGTGATTATGGAGGTGATAATTATGATGAAGATCAACCACAAGTGGATGCCAATATCTTGGAAGAAGATTAGTTTCATGGCGGTGTAAAAGCAAACAATTGCAGAACATCATCTATCAAGTCGAATATGTAGTCACGCAATTTGTTGTAGACAAGTTCTCGTGGATGCGTAATCAACTCTTGGATTATGGGTTCAATTTTAAGAATACTCCTATCAATATTGATAATGATAGTACTATCTCAGATTGTGAAGAATCCAAATCTATCATTCCAAGACAAAGCACATTCGATCGTGCATCACTTTATCGAGATTGCTATGAGCATGTGCTCATTAATGTGGTCAAGGTTCTCACAGATGATAATGTAGTGACTTACTCACCAAAGGTCGTGATGTTTCAAGATTTAATCACTGGTGGTAAGCATTGGCATGATTAAATATCGAGCTACATTTAAGGGAGGACTATTTAGTATTGTTATAGTCCCGTGTATTGTTTGAGGAGGATATTGATGTATACTTAGTT
The DNA here is from genome assembly GCA_022545495.1 of Chrysanthemum lavandulifolium. Taxonomy (NCBI): domain Eukaryota; kingdom Viridiplantae; phylum Streptophyta; class Magnoliopsida; order Asterales; family Asteraceae; genus Chrysanthemum; species Chrysanthemum lavandulifolium. The sequence continues at coordinate 125,893,348 of CM040245.1, forward strand.
TATACAGAGGACTTTGGAAAATAATGCTTTTATGAAAGTACCGCTCGAAAGTATCGCTGGGAAAGTATCGCACACGTGGAAAGTAATCGTTTGTCTTATTAATGTACCGCTCTAACGGTCATATTGAGGGTAATTCTACTAACGGTAACTTTGTTATTATGGGCTATGATTTTCAAATCTCACCTATAAATAACTACTTTCCAATTTTCCCTCTCATCTTGATATTATCATATCTTTTCCATAATTCTCTCACCATCTCTTTATTATTCGATCATATCTCTACTTGTGCTCACATATTCAACAATGGCGAATCGTCCTACTGTTTCAAAGCACAATATGGTAGCAAATTAAGATAAGACTGAATCTAATGAGGCATTTCATGATATTATTGATTATCTCACTGGGTACCCAATCAGTTATGCTCTTTTAGTTGAGCCGGATATTATTGAACCTTGAATTCAAGAATTTTGGGCTACTGCAAGGGATAATATGGAGAATGATGAATTTTATATTAGGGCTACAATTGTTGGAAGAACTGTGAAGGTTACTGAAGCATCTATTCGAGAAGATTTATTGTTTAATGATGAAGAAGGGGCTCTTCGTTTTGCTAAGGAGTTGATTTGGGAAACTTTTGGGCACATTGGTTATGAAGGGTCTTTAACAGAACAAACATTCAGGAAACAACTATTTTGTCCATAATGGAAGTTTTTAGTACATGTGTTGCTTCATTGTATTAGTGCTAAAAGTACTTCATGGGAGCAATTTGGATCAAACATAGCATCTGCTATGGTGGGATTAGCTACAGATCGTTATTTCAATTTTTCACGGCTTATTCTGGATGGCATGCTTTCTCACATTACTCATGGATCAAAATGGTTAATGTATCCTGTGTTTGTACAGTCTTTCGAACAAACAACTTGGTTGATGTACCAAAGCCTCATGATTTACTTCCTGTTATTGTACAACAAGCAAAGATTTTACTTTTATGGCGCCAAGAAGTGATTTATTCATAGGTCCGGATACACCGTTAACTACTTCTATGATGGAGGTTGTTCAAGCTGTTAGAGCGATGTTGAAGATGATGAAGAAAGTGAAGGTATCGCACCAAAGAAGTATTGCATCCGCAAGCACGGTTCTCAAAGTGTCGCATCTTCCGGGTGCCGCATCTCACGAATGTACCGCAACTCACTACAAGAAAAGGGGCTTATTAGGACCCCATAAGCGCCATAAAATGGTACTTTTAGGACCTTTCATTTAATAGGACCAAGGATGAAAGCGTTTCATGTAAGGCGGTTGTAATAGGTCCAAAGCGTCCTAACCCTTATGAAACCAATTTTATGGTCGATTATATGTCTATGAACAACACAAAATGCCCTAATAAAACCATATTAGGACACTTTTACAATGTTTTAACATGTGATTACCTACTTTTAATCTTTTGAGACACATAAAACGCCCTTGAAAGTATTGTTAGGACGCTTATGATGTAACATCATAGCTATTTTAGCAACCAAGAAAAGGGTACTAATAACTCAAATAAGATTATGATACCAATTTTATGGTCGATTTAGGTCTATAAACAACACAAATAACGCCCTAATAAAAACATATTAGGACACTTTTCCAATGTTCTAACATGTGGTAACCTACTTTTAATCTTTTGATACACATACAAGCGCCCTTTAATGTTAATTTTAGGACGGTTATCATATACCATTATAGTTACTTTAACACCAAGAAAAGGGTCCTAATATCCCAAATACGATTATGAAACCAAATTTATGGTCGATAATATGTCTATGAACAACCAAATAACTTCCTAATAATAACATATTAGGACACTTTTACAATGTTGTAAAACGTTGTTACCTAATTTTAATCTTTTATACACATACAAGCGCATTTAAAAGATAATTGTTAGGACGCTTATCATATAACATTATAGCTATTTTAGCACCAAGAAAAGGGTTCTAATATCTCAAGGAAGATTATGAAACCAATTTTTGGTCGTATAAAATGTCTATTAACAACCTAAATAACGCCCTAATAACAACATATTATGACACTTTTACAATGTTAAGTTAATTGTTAGACGGTTAATAAGTTTAATAGGACAATTTCAAAGTCCGGACAAGTCATATGATAGACGCTATTTTCACCATGCACACTCTATTATTACGATATGAATAAAACATCAACTAAATATTAAATGAATAAAACGAAATTGTATTTCAAATTACCAATTGTCATAACAAAATCACTAAACATAAATAAGGTAGACAGAATCTAACATAAAGTCATTAACATTAAACAATACATTAACGCAACAAGAAGCTTAGTCCGTGGTCATCATGCATCATCTCTCTCAATCCTCACGGACCACCTACAAATAAACACCCATGTATAAGCATTAAGCTCCATGTTAGTAAAATTATTGGTATCACAAGATTAACAAAGACATACCGAGATAAAGGGATAAGGCCATGCTATGGTTGCACCAACAAAGTCTTCAATTGTGGCAAATAACCCATAGGGTCTCACCAACACTTCATCTCTTTTGTTGGTACTTGAACGCTTACCTCACACCATCCTCGCCCAATCTCTGCACTCACCAACTATATCATTTGGGTTCAAGCTCCTCATCCATCCTTTTGCTACAGCTTGGATGAGTTTAGAATGCTTTAAGGACAACTTCATCCCCGACCTAGATTTCGCTTTTCAACAAACATTTATCAATTTATAGTCAAGACACATGTATTAGGTTAAACAGATGTAATATCGCAGTATGGAGGTCAGGGTATACAAAGGAGGTCAAAATTGATCGCTGTAATATCAGAAAGTGGAGGTCGGTGTATACTAAATAAGTTACAAATAAGCTACAATAAGCTAAATAAGTCAGAATTACATGAGTTGTAACTAGATTAAGCTAAAACTACCAGATAAGCTAAAGGAATAAGCTATAGACCGTAATAATCACTTGATCAAATATCACAGCCAAACAGCCAAAACCAACAACCTTGCAGCCCTTGTGGGTCCCACTAGGTTTGATAGGGATCCAAAGTGAGACTTGATATGAAAAGGTGACTTATTAAGGTTTCTAAAAAGCTAGGACTAAAGGTTTGGGTCCCATAGATAAGCACTTGATGAGGGCTTGAACTTGGGTGGTCAACATTGATCACTCAGTGTATGGGTGGACTTGCACAAACAAAAAGCTATCTGCAGACCTATCTAATAAGCTCAAAAGTTTGAAATAAGCCTTGAACTTTATAGATGAGCTTATTGATTTCAAAACCAATAAGCTCACTATGTGGCCCACTAATGAAGAAGCTAAGGCACATGGAAAGTTGGGGTTTTGAAATGATGCCCCGTGCAGGGCAATGGTTAGCCCCATGCCACTTTGAACTATCACCTAAGCCAGAGAAAAAATCATAAAAATAAGCTAACTGTGGGATTCAAAAGCTTAGATGGGAATTTCAACATGTAAAAATCTCAAGACTTGAATCTCAACACAAAATTCACAAAAATTCTCCCAAGATCCGAAGTTTCGACTAACATACCATTTTGACTTTTTGATTTTGAACTTAAACTTTGAATTTAATGAAACTTGTTTGATCCGTATGCACTAATTATGATTATTTAAGCTATGATAACACTAATTTAAGATACATGAACAAGATTTAGACCAAGTGGGTGAGATTTGATCCTCACATGTCCCAACAAAGGACCGTGAGAGTGAAGGTAATTTGATTTTGACTTTCTAGTTCAAACATTGGTTTTATAGTTTTACTAGTTCTAATATCACCTAGAGGTCATAGTGTGCGATAAACAAGTGAAAAGGCAACTACCACAGTTGAAACAACACGTAACCAAACACCCTTAATAATCGAGTTAACAAATTTAAAAGGCAAATGAGCAATCTAAATCATAATATCGATACATAAGCTTGTAGCCTAGGTTCATTAGCTATCAAAGATAAAATAAGCTATAACAACTAGAAAGGAACGATTTATAATAGAAACATACCCGTAAGCGTGGAGGTTCATTGGTTACAACAGAGAATCTTGTGATGTAAGAGGTGGAACAATGGAACTATCCGTCGACCCATTCTTCTCTCGATAACCGGGCTCAGAACTTTTCATTTTCACTAGTAAGTTCCCACATCTAGACTTCAATTCGCTTTTTTCTCTATGACATGCTAAACAACTTGGTATTACACCCCAAACATCGAAGCACGAACACCTAGACCATACATGCTCGCATCACCATTTCGATCTTTACTTATAATCAGAGAAAAATATCATCCGTCCGGGATTATCAATCGAACCCTCCGCGATTATCACTAAGTTGTTTCATATCATCCTCGCATTTTATATAAACATGAACAACATATAGTAAAAGCATGTATTACAAAAAAAGCATATTGTGTTTAACTTATGCTATTGATACACTTTTGCAAACACAAAAGCATATTACTTACAATCGCTTTTGCGGTGTCATCATTTTGGTATTTCCATCTTTGGAGAAGCATGACTAAAAGATCCAATCGAGTTGGATCTCGTCCCAAATATGTCTCGTATGAATAAAAAGAAATGAATATTAACAAAGGATATCCACAGATACATTAACAATCCCACTTTCTCCATACACTTACCTTTAACTCTTCCTTTTGCGAGCATAACTTTTTACCGGTTCTTTGGATCATCTTCTTTTTGCCCGATTCGCTTTGTTTTTTCACTTAAACTCGCAGCAGAAAGTAAAATATCATAATGGGAAATTAAGTAATGTTATTTAAAGTGGAAGAGTATTTCACACCTTAGTGTTTTCTCAGATTCCAATACTTCACAAGCTTCTTCCATTATTTTTTGCACTTGCTTTGGCCTAGATCTTATTTGTTGCTTAACCGACAAAGACGGATCATGGTAGTGTTCCTTAACTCTTGCCCTCCGCTTCTTCACCTTCCGCCCAAATGATTGAAATATCCATTTTCTCCGACTTCTAATATCAAATTTTGTCTAAAAATGTAATAGCTCACATTAGAAAACAAATACTTTATTCATTAACATACAAATTTAACATTGTGTACCTTTAAGAGTTCAAGCAAAGCTTTTTTTTATGCGCCAACTTTATTCAATGGTTTATAAATCGGACAATACTTTCCACTCCTTGAAAGTGTTCCCATGAAATGAGTCGATGACTACTTTTGTCGTTAATAGGTTGTCTCGTGTTCATTAACTAAAATAGGAATTCTATCCCTTTTTCTTGGGCCCAAACTTTTGCCATACGTGTTGGTCCTCTCTTCTTTTGCTTACAATCCGAACTACAAAAGTGAACATGATTTACAATAGATACGTATACATTTAAAATACTAAATAATTCAAATGGAGGCAATATCTTAGCGTTGTATTTTGTCTTGTTTTAATTTAACTTTATTATATATTCTTCTTATATGACACAATATATGATATATGATTTTTAAAACGATGCAATCAAGTAGACCATGTTAACCTGTTTCATTTCGAGCTTGTGTAACTACATGGTTTTCTTCATTTTCAGAATGCTCAGCTTGAATCTCTTCTCCGAGTAGATCATCGCCATCATTTGTTAAATCGTTCACATACTCCAAATCATCCTCATTCTCCAAATCATCCTCATTCTCCAAATCATCCATGTCTTTATCTACATCATCTTCTGAAGTAGCTTGTTGTTCAATATCTTCATTCATAGGTATGTCTTCGATATCATCATTTTCAACATCATAAAGGTCTTCATTGTTATCTATATTAAAAAAAAAGTAAGCACCGAAAATGCTTAATCGAATATACACTTAATAGTAATTTAATATCATATATATAGTATTTGAAATTTATGTATAGTTACCATCGATCTCAAGTCACGCCCCCATGGTCATGATCGTTGTCAATTGCAACTAAGTTTCTCTCGCCATGCGCTTAATCTCCTCTCATGATGTAATTTGGTTGATCATTTCTTTTGGACTTGGTCGGACTCTGCACTTACTACGATTGCCTCCTCAGATCAATCATTGTCCCTTTGCGATTGAGATTCAAGATGTTAGCCCACCGGAGACATTCGAGCACTCATTCATTTTTTGCTAAATTTTATATCTACTCATGGACTGTGGAGCAATGTATTTTCGATTCATTTCATGCAAGTAGAATTGTTAGAAAACAAACATAAAGAAAATATAGTAGCCAAATTTATTATTCGTACCTTTTATTTGTTTGTGTAGCCGCTTCTTCCGGGTTATCTTCCTCAAAGATTAAGATGGAAGTCCAACCGGATATATAATCTGATCTTTCTCACCGGTATCCGTTGGTTTCTTTTTCTTTTCTTTGTTTTGTCACTCTACTAGACTTGTCAAAGACTTAGCAAGATTTTTCACCCCAAAGCTTGTAATCTCTGTTGGTTTTCTTGAATCCTTGTCCTTCCGGACATTTCATAATCATTCAGATTTCGTGGTGATTTGGCGTTGCATCCTGTTATTTTCCATAACGGTGCACAAAACAAATAAAATTATTATGAGATTGCAAAGAACAATAGTCATTTGAGAACAACAAAATCGAAATCAAATCACTATCTCTTACATGTTACGTAATGAAATACATTATCTACAAACAAAAATAGACGCAAATCCTTCCGCTATATGTCACGTAATGAAATACATTAGCTAGAAACCGATATCAAATCACTATCACTATCACCACCCAAACTTTGACCCAACTTTACACAGTATACCAACATTCATTTAAATTAAACAGAGCAACTTAAATACAACTTGTACCACATCACAAATAAGCAACACTTATGATCACATATGAGACTCATCACAAGAGGTCAACCAAACACATATCCGAACCCACCATTTCCCACACTAACAATGTATAACAATAACAATGTATAATGATAATAATAATAATAATAATAATAATAATAATAATAATAATAATAATAATAATAATAATAATAATAATAATAATAATAATAATAATAATAATAATAATAATAATAATAATAATAATAATAATAATAATAATAATAATAATAATAATAATAATAATAATAATAATAATAATAATAATAATAATAACAACAACAATAATAATAACAACAGAGGTTTGCATTACTTGTTGAGTCGATCTTCAATCAAAAGTGAAACCCACAATCCTTGTTTTGTTGCCTACATACAACCCTAAACCAAAATTGAGATTTTAACCGCTCTCGAAAACAATTTATTAATAAAATCGAATCAAATACTTGATTTCCGAAAAGATATGCTTGATTTTCGCAGTACTAAAAGTTATTTATGAATCAATTTTTCCCAAAAATTTTAAGCGGTTTATGTGAACGTGGGTGTGTAAGTTTTCCCTAATTTTTAGATTATAATTAGATTTATAATTAAATTAACTAATAGTAGTATATAGTATATGAAATGTATTATATTATTGTATATATATAATATATAAGTATTTTATTGTATGTGAAACTAAAATGAAGTAGATTTGGCATTCGCTTTTCGACTTCCCGTCAAACAACAATATCAATGTGTTGAAGTAATCACCGTTGTATCTTCTCGCCCGAAATGGAGTGGCTCCGGATAGTTCATTTGTTTTACGCGGGCTTTATTTAAAACGTTGCTATTTTCTTACGACGGATTTATCCTACGTGGTCTACGCTTGTTAAAGCGTATCCGCATCTAGTTGACCCGAAGATAAAGTGAGATGTAGGACAAGAAACCACACTAGAGTCATATATGCCATTGGTGCATCAATGAGACGGACATGCATGGAACCCTATGAATAATAAAATGGCTCGGGTTTGAAAATGGGAGTCAGATATCATATCATAATCAGAGTGTCATATCAAAAGGTTCATATCCAATGTTGCAAATTAAAATCGCGAATCAGTAGTCGAGCGGTCGACCACCTTGTATCTTGTAATCGGTCTGGGCGGGATGAATCGGTGATAGGGTATAATTTGATGTATAAGTAAATTAATTAATACTACCTAGTATACAGTATATGAAAAGTATTGTATTATTGTATATATATAATATATAGGTATAGGTATTTTATTGTATTTGAAACTAAAAAGAACTAGAGTATTACCCGGTCGTTGCTCGGGTTATCAACTAAGGCCCGCTTGGTAGGTGGGTGTTGCTTTGGATTCGGATTGATTTGGTAAAACGTAAAGTTTATGAAATAATAACTTTGAAAAAGCTAATATGAATAACTCTCAACGGATGCGGTCGCTCATTTATATCGTCAAGAGTTTTACGTAAGTCGACTTCCCATGACGTCACATTCGGGGATGCTTTGTAGCCTATATTCTACACATATTGAACGGAGGAATTGTCCTAGGCATTTGCGAGGCCAATATACGCGAGGTGATCATAAAGTGCCGACTATTATGATTGAATGTATTGCTTCGCATGAAGTCGAGATAGGATAGTAATCCAACACGAGCCCGTAAACATAACATATCATATCATATAATGTATAATCCAAGAATCGAGATAATAGATATAGGATGCATCCATACTCCCCGCAGATAACATAGTGGCCAAACATATACTTGAGCTCATAACATGTAACATATAAGGGATGGTGTGGAACGTCACTCAAACACACTAGAGTCATATATGCCATTGGTGCATCAATGACCCGGACATGGAACCCCCATGACTAGTGAAATGGCTCGTGTATCAAATTGATAGTCAGATATCATATCTTAATCAGAGTGTCATATCAAAAGGTTCATATCCAAAATGTTCATAACAAATGGGTCATATATAATGGTTCAGAAAAGCATATCAAAGGTTCATAATAAAAGTTTCATAGCAAAGATTCGTCATTAAGGTTCATAGTAAAAAGAATCATATGAAGATTCGTCATTAAGGTTCATCAAGGTCGACAACAGGGCAATATCACCGGTTCATATGACCCAAGTGTACTATCGGGTTGCTCGGTGTTTTATTTGAATACAAGTGGATAAGAGAACAGAATGAATAATGGAGGTGTTTTATTTGAATACTGATGAAGAAATGGCAGTTGAGGATGTTTATGATTCAATGCATGAAGTCCAGCTCATTGAGAGGCGCTTGGTTGAATCTCTTCCAAGTGTTGTCGCGATTTTCAGAGGTTGATAACATTGAAGAAGAGACCATTGAGATTCGGAGAAGTATGAAAAGAATGAAGGTAGTTGTTGGGTCTTTTGTGGTTTTGTGTCGATGGTCTCATGTTTTTGGGTTATGTACTTATTTTGATGAAAACTTGTTATGTATTTATGTTGAAGGGATGGTTTGTGAACAATGGTTTCGAACAATGGTTTATGATAACTTATTATGGTTAATATTTTAATGGTATGTGCATATTTTGTTTAATGGCCGCTTGTTTTGTTATGTGTTTTGATGATAATCCGTATGTGCTTATGTTGCTTATGTTGATAATCTGTGATTGTTAGTTGTTATTGTTAAATGTTGGTTGCTTTTGTTTATATGTGTTTAATTTAGCCTAGTACAAGCTTATGTATCAGTATTATGATTTTGATCATTTGCCTTTTAAATTTGTAAACCCGCTTATTAAGGGGTGTTTGGTTCTGTGTTGTTTCAACTGTGGTAGTTGCCTTTTCACTTGTTTATCTCGCACACTATGACCTCTAGGTGATATTAGAACTAGTAAAACTATAAAACCAATGTTTGAACTAGAGAAAGTCAAAATCAAATTATTTTCACTCACAAATTAATCGTTGGGACATGCGAGGATCAATTTCACCCACTTGGTCTAAATCTTGTTCATGTATCTTAAATTAGTGTTATCATAGCTTAAATAATCATAATTAGTGCATATGGATCAAACAAGTTTCATTAAAGTCAAAGTTTAAGTTCAAAATCAAAAAGTCAAAATGGTATGTTAGTGAAACTCGTATCTGGGAGAATTTTTGTGAATTTTGTGTTGAGATTCAAGTCTTGAGATTTTTACATGTTGAAATTCCCATCTAAGCTTTTGAATCCCACAGCTTAGCTTATTTTTATGATTTTTTCTCCGCTTAGGTGATAGTTCAAAGTGGCTGCAGGGCTAACCATTGCCCCGCACTGTGGCATCGCTAAAACCCCAACTTTCCATGTGCCTTGCTTTTCATTAGTGGGCCACACAAAGAGCTTATTGGTTTTTGAAACCAATAAGCTCATCTATAAAGTTCGTGGCTTATTTCAAACTTTTGAGCTTATTAGATAGGTCTCAGATAGCTTTTCGCTTGTCCAATTCCACCCATACACCGAGTGATCGTTGACCACCCAAGTTCAAGCCTCATCAAGTGCTTATCTGGGACCCAAACCTTTAGTTGTTAAGAATCAATGGCAATAGTCCCTGTTTTTATGTAAAATTAGTTGTTAAGAATCAATGACAATCCTCATTACTATTTGTATAACTCTTTCTTATACATTTCTTATTTAAATTTAGGTAATTTTAACTTTTTAGCTTCTTGTTATTTATATTTTCACTTTGAGATCTCAAAACAACCTCGCTAAGGGGTGTTTGGCTCAAATGGGTCAAACGGGTCAATATGGCTTATCACCGCTTGGCTCAAATGCCCATATTAAGAGCTTAATTTCGCTATTCACCGTTGTTTCTCTTATGTTTTTGTTTCCTTTAGTAGCTTGTACCACCGACTAGAGAATTCGAGCTTAATTGGGATTCTAGATCTTATCTTGTTGCTTTAATTTGGTCTCGCTAATCACCCCATTAGGACCGAGATGCCCCGCACTCACCATTTTTGTTTTTAATCAAGCCCGGTTTTTGACCCAAATGTCCTCTTTTATTGCATCCCAAGTAACATTGTTAGCAAGACCTAACACTTGTATCCTTTACCAGAACTTGTTCAACATTTTTGCCTTTGACTTCTTGCCTTTTGACTTTTGGCTTCCGACTTTGTTAATCCTTTGAATTTCCAATTAGGTTGAAAGTAATCACCCAAGATGATTTTGAGCTTAACTCATCTTCACAACTTGACATAGGTGATGATTTTGAGCTTCAAATGGTTATCACTCGCAACAAAATAATACTCATTTAGATCTTGAAATGCTAGGAACAAGGCATTCTAGTCTATATTCTAATACAAGCTAATACTATCGAAACAATTGCAAAGTAGTAACAGAGTATGACTATCATAACATGCTATTAACTACTCATTCTCTCGCAACTTCAATTCCCATTTAGCTTCAACTTTTTGATAACAACTCAAATGCATCCATTACTATCTCAAAGAAACATCAACAATCGTAAATGCATCCACACATATATCCCATAACAAGCATTTCATTAAACAAAGGTCATTACATCAAACCTACATAACAAGCATTTCATTACACAATTTTGACAACATAACAAAGAATAACCAAACACAAAACAACAACAATTTTCTTAAAAACCATACTAGACTTGCTTTCTTTCAACTCCAATTGCAAAAGTAAACATTTCCTTCTCCATAGTTTATTTTTGAAACTCAATCTCCTTTCCAAATCTCTTATTTTTCCATACTTGTCTTCTTTCAAACGTTTTCCATTTGAATCAAATTAAAACCTCTTGTTTGTAATAGTCATTAGGCAACTCAGATCTAGCCAAGAAATGTTTTACATTTTGAACCCTATATGGTACAAACAACAAACATCACTACTATCAACGCATCCAAGAAAACGCATTATAATACACAACGCATCCAAGAAAACTTACATTATAATACTCAACGATCCAAGAAAACGCCTTAAAGGGAAATCAATTGTCCGCCAAGTCCGCTTAATTACTTTTGCAATTTTGACTTTTAATTTCTAATTTTAGATATAAATTAGTTTATCTAGCTTTGAAGTAATAATTAGGCAATTAATTAAGAAATAGCTTAAAAATAAATTGTAAAAGTATTTCTAATTTTAAGATCCAAATCCACATCATTCCACCATCCAAAATTGCCAACAGAATCACCACCATCATCAAGACCGTAATACCTCATAAATGAAACCCTAATCGCTTTTGCTAATTTTTATGAAACAACATATGTGGTTAATTGAATTAGGCTCCCTTTCTTTTGTTGAAATTGTATGTGGTTTTCGTGGTTAATTGAATTAGGTTTAAGATGGATACGAGTTGGATGTCTTTACCTAGATCTACCATTGAATATAAAAAGGTCTTGACGACTTTCTTGATCATATATTCTATAATGAGGGTAAAATGGATGATTTCATGTCCATGTATTGATTGTGGTAATCGACATGGGTAGATCGGACGGAGGCTACAACACATCCGTTATGTGTCGGGTTTATGAAAGGTTATACAATTCCACCTTTCGCCCAAATCAAGTGATGCTCCATTGTTGGATGTCAAGATGACATGCAAGGTTGGTGAATGATGCCTTCCATCGGTTTGGTGATGACACACCGACCGATGACATGGGAACATAAACCAAAGTATGAGTATGCCAAACCTAAAGGCGAAAAAATTTTATAAAGTGTTGGGAGAGGCAAAGAAACCACTATATCCCGGTGTAAGTTATCGCTTCTTTCTTTTATCATTAGACTATTTCATGGTAAGTGTGTTGGGAAATGTAGTGATAATGGTTTCAAGAAGATGCTAGATACAATGAGGAAGCCTTCCCGATGCTTCTATACCAAAGTCATTGTATGAACTAAGGAAGATAATTCGAGAGTTAGGACTTAGTTATGATAAAATTGATGCATGTCCTAATGATTGTATGTCAGATCGAAAGAAAACATTAATAAAACATAATGTGATATATACCATACGTCAAGGTATAAAGCAAGTGAAGATGATTGTGCAGATGAGTCAACCACACCGATACATGTAAGAAGATTGGAGCAAAGGTGTTGCGTATTTTCCGCCTACCACGATTGCAAATGTTATTTGTGTCATCTAAAATGTACCGCCTCCATGAGATGGCATGAAGAGAGTCGCACGAAAGATGGTTACTGAGACATCCCGCAGATTCCCCAAGATGGAAAGCATTTGATTTTAAGTATGATAAGTTTGCCAAAGAATCTCGTAATGTCGCTTGGTTTAGCGAGTGACGGGTTTAACCTTTTGGAACAATGAGTGTTTCTCATAGTACATGGCCTCGTTGTTTTGACGCCATATAATCTACCTCCTTGGATGTGCATGCGAAACCTTATTTCTTTCTAACGTTACTTATACCGCCCATCCGCTCCCGGAATAATATAGATGTCTATATGGAACCGTTAGTTGTTGAGCTAAAGGAGTCAGGGATCGTAGTAGTAGACACTTATGATGCATCAACAAAAAGTAACTTTCGGATGCGTGCTTGTTTGTTATGGACGATCGCTGACTTTCCCGCTTATGCAAATTTATCCGGATGGAGCACCAAAGGTAAACTTGCATGTCCTAACCGCCATAAACATACAAAATCAACACGCTTGAGTCATGGCAAAAACAATGTTTTATGGGACATCGTCGATATTTGCCTCATCGATCATGCTTTTAGAAGAGATACAAACTCTTTGATGGCACGTAAGAACTAGACAGCAACCCCGCGGCTTAAGAGGACAAGAAGTACTTGATGAGTTAGATGGTTTTGAAGTTAAATTTGGAAAACTTGTGAAGAGCAACCCAAATTCACCTTTTAATTGGAAGAAGAAAAGTATTTTTTTTTAGTTAGCGTCATCGAAAGATAACTTGCTACGCCATAATCTAGATGTAATGCATATTGAGAAGAATGTTTGTGATGTTGTCTTTGGAACGCTAATGAATCTAGATGGGAAGACCAAGGATCATATATGGGCATTAGACCGAACTTCATCCTATAGTTCAAGATAACAACAAAGTTTATTTGCCACCGCTTGTTTCTCAATGGATAAAAAGAGAAAGATATTTTTGTCGTGTGCTTGAGAAGGTGAAAGTTCCGTATGGTTATGCGACTAATATATCAAGATGCGTAGAGTTAAAACCTCCAAAACTATTTGGACTTAAAAGTCATGATTGCCATATTTTGATGCAGCAGCTTGCTTCCCATTGCCTTGCGAAATGTGTTGCCTAAGCACGCATGCGCTATATCGTGATGAAGCTATGTCATTATTATAAACAATTATGCGCAGGTTCTTAATCCAAATGATTTGGTTCAAATGGAAACCGAGATTGGAAAAATACTTTGTGATTTAGAAAGGATTTTCCGCCATCATTCTTTGATGTCATGGTTCATCTTTCGTTCATCTTGCTTTAGAGGCCGATTAGAGGGATGCTTCATTACCGTTGGATGTATCCAATCGATAGGTGCACATTACTATTATAGTAAATACCTTTATTAACAAATATTATTGAATCTAAAATTATTGGTTTTGATATCTCGTATTTAGCTACATTAAAATCTTACGCATGAAACAGAATAACCCGGAGGGTTCCATTGCGTAAGGATATCTAGTCAAGAGTGTGTGTCGCTTTGTTCATTGTACTTATCCAAAGGATGTTGAGACCGTATATAATAAGACAAGTCGAAATAATGATGACGATGGTTATGAGGATGTTTTACCTATCTTTTCTATGGCGGGTCGACCGATTGGTGCTACAAAGGTAGAAATGATGGAACTTGACATTTTGGCTAAAGCACATTCATATGTGTTGTTCAATTGTAGTGAAGTTGATGAATTTTGAACGTAAGTAATTATATTAGTTGTGAGTTTCATAAATTATATTATACGATTAATAGTTGTCGTTGTTATCATCATTATCATCTGTTAACACCGCAGGTGAACATCTAGCGTTGGTTCATCATCAAAATCGGAGAAAACGTAAGTTGATATTCAACGCTACATAGTGAGACTTTTGAGTCGTGGTTTCAAGATCATGTAAGGCATATACACGTGTTTATTACTTTTGAAAATAATTATAATGACATAGCATTTTCGACCTACTAATAACAAAACAATTAACACATCTTGCCTTATTTCGTGTTGAGGAGTCGCATGCTAGAGGGATCACGTAATCACGTAAAGTCTAAGGTGCTTGGCAAGTGGTCCATCCGAGTATGTGAAAAATATATGGATTTATCATAAATGGTTTCGATTTCACACAAAAGATGTAGAACATAATAGGAAAACACGTAATAGTGGGGTTAATCTTCAGGCCATGACAAACAAGCTACTCGAAAGTGCTACGATAACAATCCTATCGGGAGATGTAACTTACTACGGGTTTTGAATGATATAATTGAGTTGGAGTATGGTATTGACAAGAAAGTAGTTTTGTTCGATTGTGATGGAATTTTGAATGGTTCAAGGAAAAGAAGATGACAACGGGTTTACTCTATTGAATTTTGAAGGATTGAAGGCTCATAACGAGCCTTTTATACTAGCTTCTCAAGCACATCAAGTATTTTACGCTGCGAGATAGTGTTGACAAAGGATGGCAAGTTGTGATCAAGACAAATACCAGATATGTTTATGACATGGATGAACAAACAAGTTTTGATGACGTGGAAACACATTTGCGGTGACTCATTTATGTGTCCTCAACATGACGAAACAATGGATATTGAATTGGTTAGAGGTGGTTTGATGGAACCGCAGGACAAAATGACTTAGTTATTGCCGATGAAGAAGATCCAGCTTGAAGAAGCTTAATGATTTCAATTAGCTAAATAATAATAGTCCCTGCTTTTATGTAAAATTAGTTGTTAAGAATCAATGACAATCCTCATTCTCGCTTGTATAACTCTTTCTTATACATTTCTTATTTAAATTTAGGTAATTTTAACTTTTAGCTTCTTGTTATTTATATTTTCACTTTGAGATCTCAAAACAACCCCGCTTAAGGGTGTTTGGCTCAAATGGGTCAAACGGGTCAATATGGCTTATCATCGTTGGCTCAAATGCCCATATTATGAGCTTAATTTCGCTATTCACCGTTGTTTCTCTTCTGCTTTTTGTTTCCTTTAGTAGCTTGTACCATCGACTAGAGAATTCTCGAGCTTAATTGGGATTATAGATCTTATCTTGTTGCTTTAATTTGGTCTCGCTAATCACCCTATTAGGACCGAGATGCCCCGCACTCACCATTTTTGTTTTTCAATCAAGCCTAGTTTATTTTGTGAGTGCACTCGCTTAGTATAGTACAGCAATAATGCACCAAATTAACCATTATCATTGATAGATAAGGACAATACAAAGACAGATAACCCATACATAACTTCCAAAATATTGAGACATATAACAATACAAAGATGATAACAAGTGTCCTATTATGGTGTATCAAGTTTTGATACCCAAGTATCAAGTGTCATACTAACTAATGTTTAAATAAAACTTTTGTAAATAAGCGCTCTCAAAACTCGATGTTTTATGACTCAAATAAAGGAGTGTTCTATTATGGCGAGGATAATAAAACCACAACAAATAAGCGCATTATAAAGGTTAATGTTAAAAGACACAGCTTGTCAAGGGTCCCTTAATTTTGTTCAAATAAAACTTTTGCAATTAAGCGCTCTATAAAACCGAATAAGCGTTATAAAAGCGGATGTTTTACGACTCTAAAAGATGTGCCATATTGTGGTGCATCATAAACAAACCATTATGAATAAGCGCTATATAAAGGTTAACGTTATAAGACGCTATTGTCAAGGGTCCTATTCACTTTTCTTATAAAAAACGCTTATGAATAAGTGTTCCATAAAATGATGTTTTATGACTCAAATATCAAGTGTCTTATGATGGTGTATCAATCTATGGGACCCAAGTGTCAATCGTCATATTAAGTTATATTTTAATAATACGCTTATGCGAATAAGCGCTTTTAAATAATTAATGTTTTATGACTTATATATCAAGTGTCCTATTATGGTGTATTGTAATAAAACCATAATTAATACGCATCCTTTAAGGGTCCTATTAAGTTTTGTTATAATAAAACTTTTGCAAATAATCGCTTTAAAAAATGATGTTATAAAACCATTGTACATAAGCGCCCTATAAAGGTTAACGTTATAATACCCACGTGTCAAAGGTCCTATTAAATTTTGCTATAATAAAACTTTTTTGTGAATAAGCGCTTTAACTAACGATGTCTTATGACTCAAAACTCAAGTGTCCTATTATGGTTTATTATAATACAACCATAATGAATAAACGCCTTATAAAGGTAATTTATTAGGATCCATATTTTAAGTGTCATATTAAGTTATATGATAATAGGACCCCAAATCATCGACCATCCTATTATATACCTTTTAGGACATCGCCTAAGTAGCAAATATTTAAAAGGACCCTAAACGCTCATATGTCATATTAAAGCTTTTTAGGACTCCATTATCATACCGTCCCACACAAAGGGTCCTAAAAGCCACTTTTGTTGTAGTGACTCATGATAACGCTTCTCCTAGTATTGAAGTTCAAGAAGTTGCAGTGTTCACCTTCTACATCTCCACAACAACTGCCTCGCTTTCAATCGAGGAACATTCACCGCTCAAGGAGATGCTTATATCTTACCCAAGAGTTAACCTTGGATAATTATGTTTTGACAAGGGAGTTGGTCAAGTTGAAGAAGACTACTGAGACTCAAGCAAAACAAATTAAGAGGTTGATACTCAAGTATAAACGGTTAAAGAATTTTGTTACGCCTTTTATCAAACGGTATCGTTTATGGGTTAAGGAAGAACACGGGCGCCGAAGGCAGTTTAAGAAGAAAACCAAAAGCAAAAAGGTTCCTACACCATCTTCTATCCAATTGGGGAGGAACTTAGAAGAAAAGAATTTGAAAGAAGATGTTGGTAAGGATAACGAACCTCAAGGTACTGAAGAACATGTTGTTATTGAAAGTACTGAAGAAGAAAGGTCTCAAGATCAAGGTACCGAACAACAAAGCATCGCTTTCACCGATCTCACAGACAAGAATTGGTTACACCAAGAGTATTAGACTTTGAAGAGGAAGTCGGTCCTTCAACTATTCCACATGAAGAACAAGCTGGTCCTTCAACAACTACTATACCGTAATAGTCGATACACCTCAAAGAATACATACCGCTAGTGATGATGAATTTATTGCAACTATTTTGCATGATTTATCAAAGCCATGGTCTGTTACTATTCCAGAGTGCAAGAAGAAGAACAATCAAGAGTTTCTCAACCCGCTATTGATCCTAAGGATAAAGGAAAAGGTGTTTTGGTAGAAGTAAAGAAGAAGAAACCAACTTTAGCACGCTTAAGAGTCGCTCAAGATGCTTTGAATGAACAAGCGACTAGAAAGATTCAAGAGGAATTAGATGATAAAGATAGAGAAGACAAGGAAGTCAAGAAGCTCGTAATAGAGAAGCACCTAAGAAGTTGCATGAGGAATTGAATGTCAAGCTAGTGAACAATTAGAGTCACCGTTCTCGTGTATTTTATGCCTAGAAAACCAAATCTTGCTAAAGAAAGGAATGCAATGATGGCGTATTTGAAAAGTAGAGGATATAAAGGATTGCGTGTTGAAGTATGTTGATATGAAAAGATTATATGATGCCGAGATGTGCTTATAAGAAAGATGTTGCAAGTATCAAAGATTATAAAGATGAAGCTATTTGGACCAAGAAGAAAGAAAGAAAAGTTTGAAAAGAAAAGGAAAACTCAAGTTGAAGATAAACAGCTTTTCAAAGAAAGAAAAGTTGAGTTAAGATCTCAAACTAAGGATGAAGTAAGAAATTATCTCGTAATAGTAGATTTTGATATTCCAAAGAAGATAATGACATGAAGATGAACAGATCTCGATTACTACTTTTGAAGTTGTGGATTCTAAAGATGGAAGCTATCCGATGTTTCATAGAGAAGATGAAAGCTTCGAGTGTTCAACAAAGCTATGGGATTTATTGCATATCATAGATAGAGTTGATCTATTCTATTTATATCATGTGGTGAAAGAATATTTTGAACATCATTCATCGGCGGGTTGGTTTAGTCTTACTTGGAGATCTCACAACCGCATGGGAAACCAAGAACAGAGTAGTGATGAAATTTGGAAGAACCAAGAGAACTGGAAATTATCTCATGGAGATTTTTGAAGAACTGGAGTTCATGTTCTAGAACCGGAAAATGGTACAATGATTCATATGTTTGCCGATAGAAGATATCCTTTTTCGTTGATCTTACGAGGAGGATGCTAGAGCATGGAATGGAAGTTGAAGAGGACAATGAAACCGCTTGTATGGTTATTAATTTGTTTATCAACCGGACTACTATTGCGTAAGATAATGAATAACGGTATGTGACTTAATTGAATAAATTATTTTTGATAAATCAAGATTTTATTCAAAGTATCACGATCAATCAAGACTTTAATCAAAGTATCGCTTGCGCCTTTTAACCGCCATAATTTTTGAAGAAAACTTTTGTTAAGTAACAAATATTTTGAAACAAACGTTAAAATAAATGGTTTTTGAGATGATAATATCTATAGGTTATCAATCCACCATGGTTACAAAAGGATTGACTAATCCATGAGCAAACGACTGTAAAGATATATCAAACCGCTTTTAGTTGACAACTTGCTAATAAGTTGGATGGTAATCAACTCACCATATCAAGAATGTGAAGAGTTGGCTAGCCCACAAGAAAATGGCTTATGTAAAGGTCGTGGAAAACCATTATATGGTAATTAGTTCACCATGATGAAAGAACTAACTAGTCCGTATGGTACAACTTTTGGTAAAGACAAATTAAATATGTTGATAGCGATGGTTTGCTAAAAATCATATGGTTATCGAGTACCATGGTCTTACACACCAAAACATTTGGCTACTCCGAGTTAATGGCTTTGGTAAAGAGATCTAAATCCATTAAATTTTCAATGATTCACCTCTCACAGAGTTAACACACCGAAGTGATGAGAATAGTTTGCAACTTAAATTGAATTAATGTACAAATTGTCATATGTTGTCCGTGTTACTTGAAAAGATGGAGCTTGTTTGGATGATTGTGTAAAAGAATATTTCTAAAGATACTTTGACTATGCACGTAAACTACAAAGATACAATCCAAAGACAAAGACAATCTGTTCTCAAAAGATGAAGCTGATAAAGATAAAGTTACAAAGGAACTTGAAGTCAAACAAGTAGAATTCAAGTTAGGGGAGGATTGTTGGGATATGACAAGATCGAAAAGTCAACGAGTCAAAGTATCGCTAAATGATAAAGTCAAAGTATCGCATACGAGGTCAAAGTACCGCAAGATAAAAGAATTGTATTATTCGCTTATAGAAAGTCTTGTAATTCTAGAATATTCTATGTTAGATAACTTGACGACAAGGATACAAATTGTAAACTGACTAGGTATCCTTGAGCCTATAAAAGGACTCCTAGATTGGCATTAGACGACGTGATTTTATTAGAGTTTTAGAGAGAAGCTCGATATTATTAGAGTTGTTAAAGATCCGCATAATAAGCGAGTTAGAGTTATTAATAAAATCGCTTTATTGTTAAAGTTATTCTTCTTAGCTTTGTTAAGTAAATTCCGATACTTAATAGAGTTTGCTCGGTGTTTCTCCGTTAATAACTTAGGATTTATCCGAGGTTATTAAACCTTAACAAGCTATTTAAGTTAGTTTGTTAGAGTACATCGATCCAACAATAATCTTCCTCAACCCCAACCTTAGCGTAGTAATTTCTCACTAGCATTCCTATTCCTCTGAGAACGATATCAATCTCGAGGCTTACCCTAATACTACACTACAACGATTAGGTTCACTGCCTAGGTGGTTGAAAAACTTGCTCGAAGAAAAGGAAGTTTCATTTGACCCCGAACGCGCGTTGTACGTGTATCAAGTTTTTGACGCCGCTGGCGGGAAATAGAATAGCTAGTTAGGAGTCTATCTCTTTTAGATTCCTTTGCTTGATTCCTATCAAGTAAGATTTTTTCTCATTTTTAGCTTCCTCGTAGTCTATCCCCCTTCTTCGTGACCTTTGTTCGTAATCCTATCACTTTTCATCTTGGAAGGTGATAATCAACCACCACTCATCAACCCACCACCAAATGACCCGCCAAAAGGCCGCACTTTGGTGAATACTCAAGACCAAGCCACCTAGGCTATAGGAACACCATTGAGCTCCCCGATCAAGCTCAAACCGCGGCCTTCGATCCGACACCATCCGGTTGGTGCAAAACGGATGTGCATTCTATAGACTTCGTTCAAGATCCTAATAAGCATCTTAAGGATTTCTTAAAATCGCCGATTCCAATCGACCTTGATGCTACTACTAGGAGACCACGGCCTTGCCTCTTCCAATTCTCTATGGGACCAAGCTAGTAATTGGCTCGAGCGACTTCCACGGCCCATCTCAAGTCGATGATCTCAGACTGCTTCCTTGCCTAATTTTTCCCAACGGGAGAACTACTATGCTTAGAAGGACATCTTGACGCTCCAACAACTTCATATGAGTCCTCTGCGAGGCATGGACCCGATTCAAGGACTTTCTTCATAAAGCCCTCATCACGGCATTGATCTTTAGCTTCAAGTCTAAATATTTTACGATCATGTCAATTTCTCAACTAAGCAATCCATCGACCAAGCGACCGTGGTAAACTTAGTGATCTCACCGTGGAAGAATCGTGGGTACAATAGAGGACCTTGCTCTCTATGACAACGAAGTTGGGATGACCCCGTGAGTTGCCCAAAACCGTAAAGGAAATCGCTTGCCTCCCATTGACTCACAACCTTCCGACCGTAGGATGCTCGAGCTTGAAGATAAAGTCAAATTCTAATGAGCTCTTACAAAATCCTAAGTCTTCGTGATCAAGTGAACAAAATCACTCTACCTTGTGAGTTGTGTAGTGGTCCCCACGACACTCGTGATTGCACAAGACTCCCGAACAAGTTTTTCTGACCACGCCCATGTGTACCGGCAGAGCGGGAGATAAGTGGTACACTTTAAGCCCGAACAAAACAACTTAGGAAACTCCTACAACTCCTCATGGAGGAATCACCCTAACCTTAAGTGGAACCAAAATTCAAACCCACCCCAAAGCTCATCTAGTCCACCTAATAGGTTCAACCCTCCAAACACCGGGAACTTCGCTAGTCTTGAGGCAATTGTGTCTAGATTCATGTCATCTCAAGAAACTCGATTGATTAAGCTTGAAGCCGATTTCAAGCAACGACAAGGCGAGATGACAAACAAACTCGATGCCCTCTTAAAAGCCTTCAATAACCGGGAAATTGGGGCACTACCAAGTGACACTATAAAGAACCCAAAAGCGAATTCGATTTCATTGACTTCATGTTCTTGCTCACCTTGGGAGAATGCATATCTATGCCATTCACACCGAAAGTTCATCCGTTAACGCCATCAACACGGGTTCCAAGCGATCCTCATGAAGTACCAAGGACCCGAACCATTGGTCCAACCAACTCTGAGAAACCCATTAACCAAGAACCCAAACCTAATCTAGAGGAGTACAAGAAACTCCACCAAGAAAAACCAGTTCTTGAAGTCTTGGCTCATGTACCTTATTACAATGCTTTAAAAGAAAAATATGAGCAAGAACTAAAGCTAGGAGAACGTAGGTCCGCATTCGCAAAATAAGTTACCTAAGAAGTTAGATTATCCCGGGCTATTCATTCTTCCTTGTAGGCTTGGAAACTCCAAACCTTTCGACATTTTAGCCAACTTAGGATCAGGCATCAATCTTCTTTCGTTGTCACTCCATAGAAGCCTTAACCTAGGAAAGATAGACCCAATGAAACCATCTTAGGTCTAGCGGACGGTAGTATTGCATATCCGGTAGGGATAATAAAATACATGGTAGTGCACGAGGTGAATTGACTCTTTTGGCGGATTTCCATGTGCTAGACATGAATAAGGACCCGACATGCCCATTGTTAGTAGGAAGGGATTCTTAGCTACATTAGTGCCATCATTGATTGTAAGATGTCTAAAATAGTGGTAGGACAAGGGAGTGCTAGGTCAATTTACGATGTCAAGAAGCATATCTACTACAAAGAGGAAGAAACTCCCTACGAGATCATGTTAGATAGAATGCCATCTAGATATGGGCCTTGGATTAATAAAGATTTCATAGGTCCCCAACGACCTTTCTATCTAGAAGAGGCCTTTATTTGTAATTCAACTTTCCATGACCAAGAATAGGCTAGGGATATAGAAGTGAACCCGTTCGAGGACGCCTTCGTAATTAGGAAGATGACCGAGTTCCTAGGAAGCTTGCCGGTTAATCTTGTCATTAATAAGTGGAAAGTTGAGAGCGAGAAACCTAAGCATAATTGGAATTGGGATAGACCACCTAATGATGGAAATGAAGAATGGCACATTAGGATGACAATCTATGACCCCGATGGAGAAAAGTTTGAAAAGGCATACCGAACTAAGCGTACCACTAGGAACTTAAGTGATAAGTTTGATCCTTATGACATTATTGAGGATAAACTTACTTATAGTCACGTAGGGGCACGACTTCGAGTCTAGCTACAAGACTCAAAAATAAAGAAAAGCGCTTCTTGGGAGGCAACCCATGCTTAATTGTTTTCTTGTTTGTGTCTCATATATCTTTTCATTGATTGTTTATTCTCATGTTTGAATTTGTGAAAAGGCTTTATTTTGTCTTTAACCTCGTCTTAATTACATATAAAGGTATTTTACAAAAAGGATAAATGTGGGAAGATTACACACATTTTTAAAAGAACGTGAACATGAGAATTACAATTCTTGAAAAAGATATATATGTGTGTTCGTTAGAGTCAAATGCTTGTATCGAGTCATAATGGATGTTTTGCGTGAATATTTCCATTTTAAAGGTGTAATTTTTCCGTAATTTTTCCGTAAAATGTAGCAGACCGGCCGTCAGATAACCCGACGGCGAAGACTCGCCACCGACGGCTTCGTGAGGAGCATAAACCACTTATCTAACTTTCTCTCGTTTTAGTGCTACTTATAAAGGTGCCATTAGTCTTAATAAAGCGCCTCATGGATAGGAAGTTATATGACTAGCACAAAACCCTTTACCACTCAAATTCCACCCCAAAAATGTGAGGTTCGCCCCTAGATTTGTAGGAATTAAAGCATTCATCTTTAATGCTTCGAGAGTGTACCGGTAGTATAATAGATTCTAGAACTTGTTTTGTGATACATCCCCGAGATCGCTAGTGAGACTACACTTGTGTACTTAGGAATAACTAAATGATAAGAGGCATTAGGATAACCCTTGTTTGATACCCGTATTATAATTATTTCTTCCACATCGGTTGAGTAATTCCCCCACAAACTTGCGTTGTACTCATCTTTAGTACACGATTCCCCTAGTTAACCCCTCAGAGCCTATCCTTTTCGTGGTTCTCGTGATGTTTCGGTTTTCCGGAATATCAATGAAGAGCATTGTTTACAATCCACCCCAAATGTACACCCAAATCGCCTTAGCCTACCGATTGCACAAACGATTGCACTACTAGGCTTCATGAGGATGAAAGTAATGAGAGGTGTATGTTCTAGCCAAGACTTGCCTTTCACCCGAGAATAAGAAATACGAAACACTACGTTAAGTGATTACGCAAGGGTAGGACCTCGCGAACCACCTCCCAGAGAGTAAGTATGAGTTATGGATGTTTAAGTGTGTAAGTAAAGAGATGAGTGTGTTATGAGCATACCATAATCCATTGCCCTTCCAACCTATTTATAGTGGAAGAAATACGGTTGGAGGTACTCTGCATGAATGTCGGAGATCATGGGGCGCCCCATGATTGTGGTTAACCGCTAGGCTTAGTGACCCACGCCTCGCACTTGACGGGAAGCCAAGAGAGAGGAGATCATGGGTTTGACCAAGTCGAGGTTCCCTATCCATTGTTCCTTCGTCACCATACCCCGGCGGCTTAGGGCTTCAATCGCGAATTCCTAGGTAACCTTCGTGCTATCGAATGGTTTGACGCCTATGGATATTTCGAATCCTAACTTGAGCCTTCGATCAAGGGCTTCGACACATGTTGGAGGAGTGTTGGAAGGATTTCGATGAACTCTTCATCTTCCGAAAGGCGCCAAAGATCCCGACTCCATTGAAAGTTTTCTTGTCCACGCATCCTCGAGTGTTTTGAAGAATGGTAGGGACCCGTCACCCCTTCGACAAAACCGCTTAAGGTCGCTAGCTTCCCATTCGTGCTCGCACATCTTTTAGACACTTAGGGCTTGGAGATCCGAAATTGCGTTGACCTTGGAGGATTAGCCTTTATCCCCTGTTTAGTGATCAAATGCCCTAGAATTGTCCTCTTCGACACCGAAGGAGCATTTCTAGGTTCGACTTCATGTTAATCGCCCAAGTCGGGTCAAATGTTTCGTACATCGAGGAGTAGGTCCTCCACCATCTAGCTTTTGATAACCATATCGTTAATGTAGGCTTCAGATTTCGCCATCTCGCTTGTTGAAGGCTTTATCCACGAGACGTTGATAAGTTGCCCCGCATTCTTCAATTCAAGGGCATCTTTCGTAATGAGAGACACCTTTGCTTGTGTAGAAGGTCGCCTTTTCCTCGCCCTCCTTGCCATCTCGGATCCGATGATACCTTTTGTAGGCATCTAAGAAGCATTTTAACCGGAAGCCCGCCAAGGACTCTACCTTCCAACAATTTCTAGTAAAGGGTAGCAATCCTTCGGGCATGCTTTGTTGATGTCGCGAAGTCAACGCACACGCGCCACCCTCTGTCGCTCTTTTTGACCAAGATCGGGTTGGCTACCCAAGTTTGGTACTTAACTTCCTCGTGATGCCCGCTTGTGTGAGTTCACAACTTTTGCAGTCGCAACGTTCTTTCTGGGGCTAGGCCTCCTTTTCGTTTTATTGGCTCAATGTGTTTGTACTCATTGAGTTTATGCTCCGCTCAAGGACCGTCTGCCTATCGCCAATGTTCTTGGTACCCCGTCATGTCGAATACTACCAAGCAAAAACATCAAGGTTAATCCGCAATAGCCCGTGAGCTTCGCTTTGAAATTTGCCGGAGTTGCTTTCCTACTACCACCATTTGTTCGTGGTAGATAGGGTTAACTACAACTCGCTCCTCCGCATCTCGGCAATTTAGAATCGCTATCGGAGGTTCCTTCGATTCCTCTTGATCTTTTGACACCGTGATACACCCTTATCCGCCCCATAACTAGAATGAATAGCCCACTCCGGGGGGTTTGGAACTTAATAGCAAGATGTATGGTGGAAAGAACAATGCCCATCTTTTGCATATCGTTTCTCCCTATTAACAAATTATAAGGAGAGTCCGACCACTATGACGAAGGTGAGTGTTTCCAAGGGATAAGGGCCTCGCCATGGTGACTTCCAACCAGACTTCTCCTGGGGCCATGAGTGTTCACGAGAACCCTACCAAAGGGTGCTTTAGTCTACCTCCGTGAGTGTATGGATGACTTGAGCTTTAGGTAATAATGCTCATAGATGATCTCGCAGAGCTTCCACAATCCGTATATGCTCGCCACCTCCTGCTTTGAGATTCGTATCTTGGTGACTACGGATCATCAAGGTGTCTCGCCCAAGATGTAAGGAAGGTTATTTCCAACGCCTCCGCCCCCCATTTGCTTCCTTCCTTTTCAAGGTTGTATTGTGCTGTGCACCATTAGTATCGAGCTTCGGGCGTAGCTTCCTTCTTGTTCCTTTCCATTAACCCACTGGGTGTCGGAGAACTTGTCCTTTCCTTTTGATGCCTTTGACCAGATAAAGTAACCGTCCGACCGTGACGCTTCTTCGATCCGCTTTAGTTCCCTGCAGCTTGTTTGTGTCGTGTCCATGATCTTCATGGAAATGGCAATACTTGGACATGTCTCGGCTTTGCTTCGTCATCATCATCCGAGGTGGTAGATCGAAGGACTTTATGGTTTTCTCGAGCCGTAATCTCCCGGGAGATTTGACCAAGCTCGCCAAGAGTCCATGGTTCGAACCTTTGTTGTATGGAGTAAAGCGGTCTCTGTTCTTCTTCTTGTTCTTGGATCCTTCCTGTGAGGACCTTCGAGAACTTGTCGAAGCTTCCTTTGGCTCTATCGAGCCCCGCTTGCGCTACCTCTTTGGACTCAATCCGGTGTAAGCCTTCTCGATCGTGGCCTTGTATGTGTTAGAAGATCGGTGGATAGGAACTCCACAAAGCTTCGAGTCCAAGGCCATGTACGAAACCGAGATCCTCTCGATCTTCGTGCAACCCTAGAATTTGCAAAGTTTCATCAAGATACCGTAACGAAGGCCCTTGTGCTTTTGTTGTCCTTTGCTTGATGGTGTGCACCAGTTAGGTAGTCTTAGTGTACTTCTTCCATTGCTAAAGTGTAACCGAACTTAGCCTTAAGATCGTCTAGACTTATAACGCCCCCAACTTCTCGTCTGCTCCACCATATTCTCGCGAGTCTCGAGCGTGTAGTGAACATGTGGCATGCTAGAGGCATGACCCATTTTGCATCTTGATAGCGCCTTCGAATAAGTGGAGGAAGTTATCGATCGCCTTTCCTATCGTGAGGTTCCTATATGAGTAGGCATCTTTACACCGCCGTGTGGGGTAGTCTTCAAACCACTTTACAAAAGGTGTGCAAGATCCAGAGGTTTCGATAGTATGTGTTTTATGGAGGTGGATAAACAGTGTAGGAAATGGTCAGTGTGTAGGTAGGGTAAACAAGAGAGGTTGGTACGAAGGGTTTACACCCATTGATTGTGTAGGAACATGTCCATAGGGCATTTGCCGGTAACTCGGGTTGGGGAGTGAACCATTCGGAGGGTAAGTGTTGTAGGTTTGAGGTGTAGGTAGGGTTTAATCCCAAAGGGGTAACCGATTCATGCCGGAGTATGGAGGAGGCCCTGACACTCGAAACATAAGAGGGGGTACTGAGCCCCGTCCCTTCTCTTCTTAAATGGGCGCTAGAAGAGGGGTAGGTTTACCCTCCGCTTCCTACCGGGTTGCTTCCTCTGCTGGAGTATTCGCTCCTTCTTTCACCATGCATTCTTTCCTTCTTCCCGGATCTCCTCCGGGTCCTTCTTCAAACCCACGGTCCTTCCATTCCGCCTTCTAGTAGAAGGAGAACCATTTCGTAGATCGAGCGCCTCGCTAATGTGTTGAGGCCTTTCCTCTATTTCAATCTTCTTCATACATCGGAGTATTCCAACTCCTCCGCATTTCGAAGTTGCGAACATGTCTCTTATGAGCCCTTAGTAAAGAATCTAAGGCCTTGAAGTTTGCCTCAACGGGCGGGCTAATATCCGGAATAGGGTTAGTGGATGTTGAGGCATGATGTACGGGAGTAGTTTCCATACGAGATCGTGTGGTAAAGGTTGAGACCGCATGGGGCGAGATTATCGGTGTTAGTTGTGTTGAGCGGGACCGGGTAGAGAAACCCAGTGGAGGTGTATCTTCTTCCCGGTTCCATGCCGAAATGTAGTGTAGCTGTTAGGGTTTTAAGACCGGTGATTACGGACTAATAGTAGTGGTCCCACGGATGGCGCCACCGATTGTACAAAAGATTGCACTACCGTGCTCATGAGGATCAAAGTAATGAGGGTGTATGTTCCACCAAGACTTGCCTTTCACTGAGAATAAGAAATACGAAACACTACGTTAGTGATTACGCAGGGTAGACCTCGAACCACCTCCGCGGAGAGTAAGTATGAGTTGTGGATGTTTAAGTGTGTAAGTAAAGAGATGAGTGTGTAATGAGCATACCATAATCCATTGCCCGTCCAACCTATTTATGGTGGAAGAAATACGGTTTGAGGTACTCTTGCATGAATGTCGAGATCATGGGGCATCCCATGATTGTGGGTAACCACTAGGGCTTAGTGACCCACGCCTCGCACTTGACGGGAAGCCAAGAGAGAGGGAGATCGTGGTTCGACCAAGTCGAGGTTCCCTATCCATTGTTCCTTCGTCACCATACCCCGAAGGGCTTAGGGCTTCGATTGGCGAATTCCCTTAGGTAACCTTCGTGCTATCGAATGGTTTGACGCCTATGGATATTTTGGAATCCTAACTTGGGCCTTCAGATCAAGGGCTTCACACATCTCTGAGGAGTGTCCTTCGAGCTACCGGAGGGTACATCATCACTACCTTGTATGCACACTCACTTTTGTGCATTATTGTTATCATACTAAACCCTTAGTTCAATTATCTAGTTACTTGAATAAGTTGCTAAGTTGAGTCATATCATTTGTACACATTTTTGGATGATTGGGACTCATGGGTAAAGTTAAATTTTATGGAGTGACGGAAAGAACGTTAAATTCAAATTCCTTTTATTTACGTAATAATATACTCCAAGTGTTTTGATCTTTTCAATTCGGGTCAAATTAGTGTTAGAGTAATAAAACTCAAGTGTAGGGATGTGCCTATAAACCTTTATATTTTGATGTCATCGTAGAGGATGTTAGAGTAAAAGTGTATGAAAAATAAATCGAAAAAATGAAAAAAAACCATACGGGCTACCATCCTACATCTATCTTTATATTTATGTTTGCTTATTTAAAAGTTATCTAGAGTTTAGTGTGTCGAGTCTTGGCTTAGCAACGCCATTCTTCTCATGCTTGTAACATAAAGATTTTTGACTTGCCACCACTAAATCGCCTATCCAACCAAACCCTTTGTTTCCTTACCGTAAGCCTAACATTACAACCCTTTAAAAGACATCTTAGATAGTTTTTCCTAGGTGCTTACACCAAAGAGGTGGAGGTTTGATCTATTCTCAAGCCTATGATAATCTTTGTACTAGGATCGGTTAATGAGTATTTATCTTCCATTTCCAATTTGATATATTTCATATACACCCGAGAGATGAGGGTATCCAAACACCACTTGTGAGGTGCTAGTATATAATTTTCGTGCTTGTTATGACTTTTTCGGGGCTTATACTTGTTGTGAATTGTTCTAAATCAATGCTTCAAGCCCCTAACTTATAAATTGATCGCCAAAATCACATTTGCTCGAGGACAAGCAAATACCAAGTGTAGGGATATTTGATAAGGATTTAAAAGGTACACTTTTGAGGAGTCATTTAAGCCCTTAATCGACCACTTTTATATCCGTTACTACTTAATTTCGTTCCTTTTCACTTTTTAGGTCTCTTGAAGGCAAAATGCAGGAATGATGCTTATTTGGACAAAAAGGCGTGAATATGTGAAGAAAATGGCTAAAGTCAAGATCAAGACACTCAAGCTGCTGGAAGTGCACCTGAAGGCGTCACAAACAAAGAGCGACGCCATCCCTATAATTGCGACGGCTCATAAGTGAAATTGCTATTTTACACCTGACGGCGTCAGGCTTTAAAGAGTAGGGCGTCACGAAGATTTCTCACCCCAGACGACCTAGATCCGTATTCGCACGCATCGGGTTAAAGTCGACGGCATCAAACCACAACGTGACGCCGTCCCAAAGTTGACTTGGCCAAGACGAAACCCTAATGGCGGCGATCGACGGCGTCACAATTAAAAGGTGACGCGTCATAGCTTGTAACTCTATATATAGAATTTGAATTTTCGGACTTTTAGAGAGGTAGATTTGTGGAGTAAAACCTAAAACAACTTTGGTTTGTCTTGGGAAATATTTTAGGTTCTCATACCTATTTTACAACAAGATAAGTTATTTACTTCATTGATTTCATTATGTCTTCGATTGTATGTGTATGCTTGCATGTTCACCATCTCCTATAATTTACTTGTGTGTTTGCTTAGATCTATGAAACCTAGTTATTGAATATTGATTGGTTGTCTCTTATCTTAATTGTAATTGGCTTAGGATCGCAATAGCCATCATTGTGTTTTAATGCTTGAGTAATCTTTGTGAACATTAGTTTATAATCGCCTAGAGTAATTGTAGGCTAAAAATCCAAAGATAACCTTAGAGTTAGTTTATGAATCCTAGAGATTTTGTAGGCAATAACCTTAAGGTATTCTCAAAGAGTTAGGGAGAAAATCATACCCTACGACATTAGAAGACACAACGTTAAAAATAAGGACGTGACAATTCCACCATCAATAAAAGATAACTAGGGAGTTATAGTATCTAGGAAAGCACATTTTTAATCATCATATGAGCACACATCAATAGACATAGACTACCTCTTAGCTTAGTTAATTAGATTAGATAATAGAAGAGTAATCAGTAGAAATACCACCCCCCAAATCCAAACACCGAGATCGTACTTTCAATTTTCTAAAACATATAAAAAAAAGATAAAAAATAATCTTCCTCAACCCCAACCTTAGCGTAGTAATTTCTCACTAGCATTCCTATTCCCTTAGAGAACAATATCAATCCTGAGGCTTACCCTAATACTACACTACAACGATTAGGTTCACTGCCTAGGTGGTTGAAAAATTTGCTCGAAGAAAAGGAAGTTTCCTTTGACCCCGAACGCGCGTTGTACGTGTATCAAGTTTTTGACGCCGCTGGCGGGAAATAGAATAGCTAGTTAGGAGTCTATCTCTTTTAGATTCCTTTGACCCCGAACGCGCGCTCTACGCGTATCATGAATCAAGACTAGATCATACAACAACAAAACAAACAAGACTTCCAACTATTTGTTGAAGCTTGAATATGCCTTGATCTTCTTTGCTACAAAAGAGGATCACTATAATGATTTGAAATTGAGTTAGAAATGTTAGAGAGAAGGAATGTATGTGATTATGCTAGAGAGGAATGATAAAACAACTTGGTTTGGCTTTGCTATTTATGGCCAAAATGATTAGCAGGCACCACAGACCATAGAACCCATAAAAGGGTTCCGCCCATGTACAATTTTGGTGCCACCGGGGTCTGACAGCAAGATCACCAAAATCTTACCAAAGTCAACCATATATATCCAAGATTGTGTAAGATATGTAGAGTCTAAATCTACACAAAATATCTAGTGAAATCTTCTAGATATTTCAATGATGCACTACATGATGTCATGTATTGTTTTCTATTTTTAGAAATATGTTATATGTAAATACATATGTGATGTTTTATTTTAAGAAACAATAACATACTTGATCTAAAAATGTTAACATACATTATGGTTTAGAGGCATATAAGAATATGATTAATCGAAATGTAAATGCTTGAGTGATGAAGATATTATTTGATGAAAAGCTTGTTTTAATATCTATTAAACTTGACAAGCTTTTAAGCTTTATAAAATTAAATTTACTTTATCGTTAACAAAACTTAGGTAAAGATCATAAAATATAAATAACGCTTAATGACTATATTTGTATTAACAATCTCCCTTTTGTTGAGGACAAAACATAAAATTTATTTTTATAAAAGATGTAAAGTTTGTACAATAGTTATAAAATATGAAATTAATTTTAGAACTTGAAAGATTTAGATAAAGATGATAATACTAGTATGTCCAATTTAGACATGATGTTGACTTTTAGAAAGTCAAAGTATGCGCTTGTCTTTATTTAAAAGTCAAAGTCTTCATTAGTCAGTGTGATGTTGACTTTTCGTAAAGTCAAAGTCCAAGTTCTATAATATTTCTCCCTTTTGTCAAAACAAAAGAAGAGGTGAGGCGGAATATATAATGAGTTCGAAGCCATTATCTTCCTTTGGCCAATGCTCCCACTAAATTAGGTGCCAAAAGAAAGATAAATAGATTGTGAAAAACTACAAAAAGATGTTAGTAATAAGCATCATCACAAGTATTTCCAATCACTATGTAACAAATAACAACAATTTAAGAAACACCATTCACTTGTTAAAATTTTTCATGATATGAAAATCATGAAATGGAACACAATGATGTGTTAGTACATGAAAAGGAAAATCCTAGAAAGATAAAATAATAATCCTAGAAAATAAAAATACTTAAAAGACTGACTAGGAACCTCCTATTGAGGTGGTGGATGATCAAGAACATTGATTCGCTTCTAGGATGTGGTTGAGAATGAACCTCATTTCATCTTGAAGCTCATGGATCATCACCCGGTTCGTTCGGTAATGTGGCGGTCCGCCACAATTTGAGCAACCGTGTCTAGGAGGGTAATATGGTTCATGATTTTGTGGTGGTGGAATGGTGGAGTTGTTGGTGTTGGTAGTTAGAGTGGGGATTATGGAGGCTAGCAAAGCACTTTGCATTTGCATGGTATCACTAAGGTGAGAGTCCACCATATTGGAAAATTGGTGGAGTGAGTTAGCTCGGCTCAATCTCCTCTCTAGTTGAGTGATCATCCCACATGGATTCCTCAAGGTCCTCTCAGATGAGGAGGCATGGATGTTAGAGGTGGTGGATGATCCCCACAAAGGACCATGAATTTCCTTGTGAATAGGATGGAAAAGAAGAGGTTTAGGTTCTAACGGGCGTTTGGGTTAAATGATGGACGTGGAGACTCATGAGCTATTCGCTCAATCGCACTAAAGGATGGTAGTGGTGGTGGATGATTAGGCCTAGGAGGCAAGTCCTCCAAGTCCTCCAAGAATGGGTTTGGAGATGTAGGTGGTGTATAGAATAACTCTAATAGGATGAGTGTTGGAGATTTAGGAGGTGATGGTGACTTGGATAATTGGATAGGAGCCGGAGGTGGTGAGCTAGTGATGGGAGACTTTGTTGGAGGTGGAGTAGTGACAATGATAGGTGATTTTGGAGGTGGTGTAGGAGTAGTCAAAGTGATGAAGCTCTCATCTCTTATAGGAGATGAGATGGTTAAGGGAGAGGAATCGGAAGAGGAGCTTATGTTGACAAAGCAACATGGTCTTACGCTCATTCTAGCCGTTCTCTTGCAAGGCTTGTTTAATGGAGAAGACTTAGTCATTTTTTGCTTAAGGTTTTGCTACTAGATGAGGAGATTTGATAAAGTATGAGGATGATCATCTTAGAAGCTCTTAATTTATAGGATTATGAAATTATGGAGAAATGTGTTTGATTTGATGTTAAACCATAGAAGGAAGGAGGTTTTTAATGATTTGGAAGTGTTTTAAATGCTAGTCATATCACCTAAGTCAAGCTTACAAGAAGGATGGAGTACTCCATTAGATTGAGGTATTCGAGAGCCGATAAGTTATGCGTTATACATTTGTATCACAAAAGTTTCCAAATTGTGTTTCATTGTCAAATTCACGACCATGATCCGCTCGGATCGACACAATGTTAACTCCTAGTTGATTTTGAATTTTCTTGCTAAGTATTTCAAATTTATCAAAAGCTTCATTTTTAGTTTTCAAAATAATGTCCAAGTAAACCTTGAGTAATCATCTACTATAACCAAAGTGTATAAGTTGCCTCTAGAGCTTTATAGCGGATGGACCAAACAAGTCCATATGCAAAAGTTCTAGACACTTAGATGTGGACACCATGTTTTTAGCCTTATGGCTACTATGAGTTTGTTTCTAATTTTGCAAGCGCCGCAAAAATGTTGGTCATATTTTAGTTTTGGTAAATTTCTAACTAGATCTTTTGAAGATAGGTTTTGGATAAGTCTCATATTAGCGTGACCTAAACGTCTATTCCAAAGAGTAGATTTATCATCGAAGGTTTTTAGACAAAGTTTGTCATTAGATGTTTTATCTATTTTCATGACGTATATGTTATTTTTCCTAACTCCTTTAGCCATGGTGATACCATCTTTTAGTATTTTACTACCATTTTCTTCAAATAGTACTTTATACTTTTTATCACATAATTGGCTAATACGGTAGATTAAATCCTAAGCTATCGACATGAGCAACATTTTCAATAGTTAGGAGTTATGAGTGATCGTACTTTTGCCAATGATATTGCTCTTGAGATTGCTACCAAAAGTGACATTACCTCTGCATCTGTTGGTATGTTGAGAAGAGGCTTTGTTGCCCGTCATGTGTCGTGAGCATCCACTATCTTTTATCCATTCATCGGTTCTAATCCAACTTTCAAGCATACCTATGACACAAATAACTCAAGAGTTTGGTCCCCAATATCTCATGGGTCCGTTTGGTTAAACATACCGCTTACTTGGTTCATATATGGAAACGATGGGTGGGTTTCATGGTATGTAATTTGGAGTTTGATATGGTCTAGGAAGTTTTGATTCCAACCGTATGTTGATAGTTGGGTTGTATGTTGTGGTTGCTCTTGGGAAAGGGCGTTTGGCAATAGGTGTTTTAGACCACTATTGAATAGTTTTAGATCTAAATTCATTTCTAGCAAGTCCTACTCTTAATGTAACAAATAGTGTTTTAGTTTAACATCATCCTTGGTTTTCTTTGTTACTTTGACAAATTCACTACGGTCCATATTGCAAACATTTCGTCTCTCCGGTCCCCACGGCACCAATTCTTACAACGAACGAAACCCTATTTTTGGGTCCGTCTGTCCGTGTTGTATCGCAGCGCTTTTGTAGTTTGTTTGTCTTTTTCGGCCGCTTTGGTTTGACTATTTGGAATTTGTTCTTCATTAAAACCTAAACCATTTGTGTTTCTGGTACTTTTGAATTCTAACTATTTCATCGGCACAAGAAATGTTTTTGTTGAAAAGTTTAAATTTAGAGTTATGTTCGATGAGAACTTCTTTTGTGAGCTTTAGTTTTTCTATTTCAAGACTAAGCTCTTGACATGATTTGCAACCATCGCTATTTTCTTTCCTCTTTTCCAATCGCTTTGCCTCGTTCTTTTAACTCATAGACTTCATTTTCTAAAAATTCCTTTGTAGTCTTTAAAAACTTATTTTTAATTTTAATTTTAAACTAATCTCACACAATTTATTATATTGTTTTTGCAAAGTGTCATCATCAATAGAAGAATAAGATGAGTCGGAATGTACCTCGTTTGATTCATGTGCCATTAGAGCGATCTCATCCTTGCTTGATTCTTCATCATCCTCACTATCACCCAAGCACCACTTACAAAAGCTCGTTGAGTTTTGCTTTAGGTGGCTTGGGCAATCTCCTATTAGATGACTTCTATCACCGCATCTAAAACACTTTCTTTCATTTTTCCCTTTTGTCATCTCGGTTTTTTCGTAATGGCTTTTTCTTCTCGGGTTGTCTTACTTAACTTTCCTCTTCTTCTAAAATTTTTTTGAAATCTCTAACGCCATATCATACTCCTCATCTTCACTACCGGATCAAGATTTGTCATCATCACTTGATTCCGCTTCTTGCCTTTAGAGCAACGGATTTGACTTTCTCTTTTCCTTTGATGATTTCAATCTTTCTCCATCACCATTTCGTGTACTTTGAGGTTTCGATTAGCTCATCAAGTGACATTTTTGAGAGATCGCTTGATTCCTCAATAGTTGTTACTTTAGCTCTCACTCGGATGGAGTGCTCTAATAAATTTCCGACAAAGTTCTTACTACGAAAAGATTCATTAAATGCTTTAAGAGATGTAATAATAGTATTAAAGCGAGCAAAACCACAATCAATGGTTTCATCTTCATGGATAACAAATTGTTCATATTGTTGAACAAGAAGATCAATTTTGTTATCCTTGACTTGTGAATTTCCTTGATGTGTAATAATCAAAGATTCCCAAATGTCTTTTATGGTTTCACACATAAAATTCTTTCATATTCTTTTCTAGGTAAAGCATTATAAAGCATCATTTTAGCTTCATTATTTTTAGCTATTAATTTCTTTAGATCATCAATGTAAATATCTTTTGTTGTAGAACTAAAGTCTCTTTAATTATAACAAACTAAAGATCTATATCTTTTGATTTTACATATGTTTCAAATGCTTTTCCAATAGATAAATCCATTGGTTTCAAAGAGTGGTGGTCTTTGCATAGATTGCCCTTCTTTAAAGTTTTCGAATCCATGGATCGTTTAAGTTTATAAAATACAATATATTTTAGAAATTCTTGAGCAACGAGGCTCGTACCAATTGTGGAAAACTAGAAGGGGGTTGAATAGTTTACCGATTAAAAACTTTGTTTTGAAACTTATTGAAAGATCAATTGATATTGATCTTAGATATGTTAATGAATGATAATCAATATGCAAGCAATATATATAAAGAGTAAATAAGGAAATTATCAAACCACGACAAGTTGTTTATAGTGGTTCGGTCACAAGGACTCTTTTTTCTTGCCCTACTCTACTCCCGAGTCTCACACTCGAGAGTTTAACTTCACTAGTCAACAAGCTCCTTTCACCGCGGAGAAACCTTTTGCACATCGCTACACTCTATTTCCGACACTAAGCTAGATGTCGAGTTCTTTTCCAAGGCACAACCACTCCCACACACAATGTATTTTAAGGACTAAAATACTAACCACTCACACTCACAAGTTTATGATGGTTTGGTACAACAATGATGTATGAATCAAGACTAGATCATACAACAATAAACAAACAAGACTTCCAACTATTTGTTGAAGCTTGAATATGCCTTGATCTTCTTTGCTACAAAAGAGGGTCACTATAATGATATGAAATTGAGTTAGAAATGTTAGAGAGAAGGAATGTATGTGATTATGCTGAGAGAGATGATAAAACAACTTGGTTTGGCTTTGCTATTTATAGCCAAAATGAGCAAAGAGCACCACGGAACCCATAAAAGGGTTCCACCTGTACAATTTTGTGCCGGTCCGACAAAGAAGATCACCAAAATCTTACCAAAGTCAACCATATCTATCCAAGATTGTGTAAGATATGTAGAGTCTAAATCTATATAAATATCTAGCTAAATCTTTTAGAGATTTCAATGATGCACTACATGATGTCATGTGTTGTTTTCTATTTTTAGAAATATGTTATATGTAAATACATATGTGATGTTTTGTTTTAAGAAACTAAAACATGCTTGATCTAAAAATGTTAACATACATTATGGTTTAGAGGCATATAAGAATATGATTAATCAAAATGTAAATGCTTGAGTGATGAAGATATTATTTGATGAAAAGCTTGTTTTAATATCTATTATACTTGATGTTTAAGCTTTATAAAATTAAATTTACTTTTGTCGTTAACAAAACTTAGGTAAAATCATAAAATATAAATAACGCTTAATGACGATATTTGTATTAACATTGTTTACACCATAAAGGTGTCGAATGCAGTTTTTCTATTTTTATTATTAAGAAAGTTTATTTATCTTTATTAAGTTCTTTTACTCTCATTAATTGACTGGTTCTCCAGGATAACTTTTTCTCTATAAATATAGGGTTTATTATCATTGTAATCATCTTAGATCATTAATATAAATGTGTTTTAGGGATTTATCTCTTATTAGGATTGCATTCCCTTGAGGTTTATCCTTGTTATCAAACCTTTGATTAGGGATTATCAAATTTCGCTTCCGCATCTTGCATCCTAAATAGTTAATAGTATGTTGAAACTCGGTTTTCCAACACAGTATACTAATTCTGGAAAAAGTTAAACTAGGCAGATATGAACTCTACATAACTTTTTAAACATAAATTTTAAACATGACTTACCTACACAAAATTTCAATAACCAGATAGCCTTCTAAACATAACTTTCTACATATCATTTTAGGAACCAATCAAAGACTTTAGAAAACCATTTTTGATTAAATATTTTAGCAACCAAAGATTGGTTTACAAACATTTTCTACATAAAAATGCACATATGTCCACATTATACATCCCATAAAGCATACCAAAGAAATAGTGTGAAATTGTGCACATAGTAGCCATAATTTTTTTGAGGTAAAAGGGTTACCTCCCAGAAATGTTATTACTCTAAAACCAATTAAGTACAACGGACGGGTGAATCCCACACCTCTGCCCAAAGAAAAGCAATTTAAAAGCACCTATAATGCTTACGACCTAAATAAGCATAAGAAATGACATGCTATACTTATGAAAAACAAAATAGGACAATCTATCTAATCTGACCACGGAGGCTAATGTCATACGCATTAGCAAATTTCAATTGAGCATCGATCAGACCACAATCATCAAACTGATCATTATCATCATAAGGGTTTTAGTCATGGGTACCTTCCTTCTATTGCTCCAATAAACTCCTCATGCTCACTCTACTACTACCTTTGAACTGTCAAATGCCATAAACCTAGAAGTTTCGTTGAAATCCTCAAGGACTTCATCATCATCATTATTCAAGATAACTAGATCACCAACCTTAGAAAATAGATTGCCTACTTTTTTTCCTTCTTTAACCATAGGAAGAGGCGCACTGGACGAACTTGGGATGTTTTCATAGTTTTTCACATTAGCCTTTTGCATAGGAAGTGGCTTCTCATCATCACCCATAAGCACAAGCTTCCCCTCAGTTATTTGACTTTCAAGCTTATTAATCTTTTCAACAAAAGATGTAGTACTTGGACTGTCATAAAATTTTGCATAAAGAATTAATAAATAGTTGATCAAAACAGCCTAAATTTCTGCATAAATTAGGCATACAATTCACCACAAACAACTTAGTATAGCTAATCCAAGCAACCTATATTTCTACTTAAATGACAGTTAAGCAAACAAATAGCCTAAAGAGGATTCTACACAATCTTAAGCGAACAAAATGCTTTAAAACTAATTCTCCTTGATTCTTTATTCCAAGAGAGCAAAATGCTTTACAACTAATTCTAGCATAACATATAATTATGCATACAATTGCACCCTTTGTTTTGAAACCACTATTTGGGATATAATTTAAGACTCTCATCCAGAATTTAAGACTCTTGGAAAAAAGTTAATATGACTTATGGACAAAATATTTAATGAACAACCTAAACAGATGAACTTGGATAGACACAGTCATTTTAGAAACCGGACAACATCACGCTTATAGATAATTAAAAATACATTAAATTAAATTTTAAAAGCAAAGATATCAATTCGCTTGCAAAACGAATTTAAGAGGATCGTTTTATCTGAATAAACTATGATGAAAATTTGTTTAATGATTATAAGGAGAACTTTACGAATCGAAATCACAAAACAATACAAAATAAGAAAACATAAATTCATAAACTAAAGTTATGTACATAAACATTAGTTACACGGAAAAACATAAAGTATATAAACTCGATTTAAAGAATCATGATCGAGGTGTACACGCTTTCCTCAAACAAATTGTCGCGAATTTGCCATTTTTTTCCTGTAAAACAATCAAAACAAGATGTTGTACCGCCGGATACTCACATGCTTGAAAATTTCATCTACATTTTTGTTTAGTCCGATGGAACTAGAACAATGGGCTCAAATGAACATCAGCGAAGGCTTGTAGTTGTAAGGTATCATAGTAAGTTAGTAACCGATGCATAAATGATCACCACTAAAACCATATAATGACTAATAACCTTTCAAAGGATGTTACAAATACATTATTATGATGTAACACCGACTTTGACCTTGGTAAAGAAAACATTTTTTGCTCGAAATGTGCCCTTACAGGCCTTTCACTTTGAGACTCCACATTGCATTTATCAAATTTTCCAACAATTAGATCTGATACGTAACAACACATGTAGAGCATTATGTCTTGGCTAACCTACTATTTTGTCGGTTATCTTTACTCTTTATAAAGCATTTGGGACTTCTAAAGATGGATGTATTAAAAAATTCAACATACACACTTACTAAATATAACAAGATTTTGAAATTGTTAAAATATTAATGAATTTGTAGCATATAAGAACTATAACTATACATGCATGTTGTACAATTAACTTATGCAAAAAATATATATATTTAACATACCTTCGATTAATGTAATTATTAAACCACACTCAATGCACAAATACAAACAATAAGTCCGCATGTTACAAACCAAACAAGCTATTAATATATATTTTCTAATAACTTTTTCAAATACACTAAAACATTCCGTAAATAAAAATTAATATAATCTATATAAAAAATTGACATGTTTGTGCTCTTTGCTATCTCGCTTAACATAATATAGTTTGTCATTCTTTAAACC
This sequence comes from Chrysanthemum lavandulifolium, assembly GCA_022545495.1. Classification (NCBI taxonomy): domain Eukaryota; kingdom Viridiplantae; phylum Streptophyta; class Magnoliopsida; order Asterales; family Asteraceae; genus Chrysanthemum; species Chrysanthemum lavandulifolium. The sequence goes on from CM040245.1 coordinate 125,934,168, forward strand.
TAGAACTCTCGCCTTCTATAAAGTTATTGTCACGAAACATGTATTATTAAAAATAGTGTTTGTCAAATATTTAAATACAGATACCCACCGCGTAATGCACCTGTGATCCCGCTATAAAACAATAAAGCAATTAATGAAGTTATAAGAACCTAGAACTTTCGCCTTCTATAAAGTTATTGTCACGAAACATGTATTATTAAAAATAGTGTTTGTCAAATATTTTAAATACATGATACTCGCCGCCGTAATGCACCCTGCTATAAAACAATAAAGCAATTAATGAAAACTCAAAAACTTGTCTTGGTGAACGCCAAGATATCTTGACGAATGTGTGATTATAAAAAAAAAAAACCGTTGCGAATTTTTTGATACACCACGTTAATTCCACATGAATATACAGAAAATGTGTGTCATCAATGGCAGCAAAACTCATTAACAATTATTTACACTACTGACAAATACGCTTTAATAGTAATATACTCCTTTGAATAAAAATCAACAACAAATGTAGGTTGAAGGAACAATGAACGTAAAGTTCATAACTCCTTAACTTCAAACTAATTTCAGAAGATTAATAGACAAAAAATCAATATGATAAACAATCTCAAAGCCATTGTTATATGCCCCTGTCTGAACCACATGGAGATTAATCCCAAACATTGAGTTATTCGAGGGCAATTTTACACACTAAAAGGTATCCAAACACAAACAAAAACATTACTTATTGCATCAATATATAGCATATCTAAACACTTTATCACCTTAAAAACATGTGTTACATTTTCGGCATAAATGAAAAGTAAAATATTTAGGACGTGTTCATGGATGTTGTTTGAGGGTCAAACAAACACACCATGAACAAATCCTTTTAAAGAAATTAAAGAAGATAAAACTTTTTTAATTAGTACAAAAAACAAGTTTGATATCAGCCTCTTAACTAAGCACAATATGAAATCCTAAAAAGTATTCACACGGCTACTCTTTAAGGCGTTCATTTGAGTTAGCAAAACAATGAATAATAAAAAAAAGTTTTTAGTTGGACATGGATTATTGAAAATACGAAAACTATAAGCATTGTTAAAAGAGATAATGTATGTTGATGTGGGTACATTGGCGATGGGGTCTTAAGGAAAGGCAATGTGATTTTAGGGCTTGTTTAGCATATACGTAGTTTTATAACATTTTATTAGGATGTTATTGGACTCTTCAAGCTAAGATGAAAAAGCCTTTATCATACTTTGAAAGTTTTTATTTTGTTAAGTAATATAACTTTTACGATGTATTTAAAAATTTTATAGATAAAAGTCTTAAACTTTTTAAGTTTACACAACTTGCTACATTTAATAATTTTTAAAACTAAACTTTAGAATTCACTATTTAGACATTACTTAATAGCATTGATATTACAATGATAAGATATAATTACTATAATGTATTTAATATATTCGTAGTTTGAAATTATAACTAAAATATATTCACACGACCACCAAAGACTATTCGTTATCATCAAAAAACATCATTTACAAAAAGAAAAAGATCACATTAATATAGTACTCGCTTTCGCTGCTTTGCGTGAGTAACATGCTATGTTAAAAAATGAGTATCTATATCTATACTACTTATAATGCACGAAGGCACCTCACTCTTAGTTTTAAGACGTACAGGAAATTAAGCATGGTTTAAAATACTTTAATGCACCTAATTTTCAGAATTACAACAAAGTAAACATATTGTACAACAAAATAAAGCGTGATGTCATTTTAAGACCAAAATTCTATCAAACAACATTAATGCTATTAAAAACACCCATTCACCAAATATTACAACCATTTAAGCACAATGTACAATAGCTGCAACCAATATTCATATTTACAACAAAATAAGCATAGTGTACAACAAAATAAGCATGATGTATTTTTCAGACTTACAAAATTAATGCTATTAAAGTGGTCAATGTTATTAATGACTACTACTTACAAAAAAAGAAACATAGTGTACAACACTTTAATGCACATAATTTTCAGACGTACAAGATAAGAAGCATAGTGTACAACAAAACACAACATTAATCTATACTACTATATAAAACATTTAAGTTGTGGGCTCCACAAAAAATTAAGATAAGGAGCTCCAATCATTAAGTGACACGTGTCACTTCTAACTAAAAAATAACAAAAAGAGATGAGTTTCTAACAAACTAAAATAAAGAGTCTAATAATGACATACGTCACTTCTTAACTAATTAATCACCTTTATTTTTAAATTTAAATATCTTTTAATTGCTTAATTTTTTTATTATCTAATTTCACCATATTTTTAAAATTTTGTGCTCTTTAATTCAACATCCATTTTGATATATTTTATGAGTTTTTGTTTTACATTTTTAGAGGTTTATTTTATTTTGATTCAAATTTTATAACTTTAACATTTATTTCAATCAATACAAACTTTATTTATCAAAATCATTTACTTTTGGGAAAATGTTTGACGGAAAGAGATTGAAAAGTCTTTTTATACGCGAATAATGATGTTACGGAAAGATACTAAAACCCAAACAACCACATACAACTAACACATATACATTTGGAGTGTGTGAAACGAATTCACTAAGCGGTAGGAAATCACAAGAGAATTAAGTTAGAATTCATTTACTATATTTATTATATAACTATATTTATCGCCATTGCAATGTGCAGTATCCAACTAGTGCTATTTAATGTAGTCAATTATTTAACCGGTCAATAAATACAATTAATACGCTTATTAAAACACCCATTACATAAGAAATACAAATTATCAAGATATTGTACAACAAAATTAAACACAATTTCGTGATAAATTTCACTACTACAAATAATAAAGACATTATACAATATTATTCAAGTTCGAACAGGCAACGGGCAAATGGGCTTGAATTGAACGGCCAACCTACCAACGGCTCGAGCCCGAGCAGACACGGCCAACGGGTTTGAGTCCGAATGAAGACGGGCTATATAAATTTTGATATCTCAGAATTTATCAAAAAGAATATAATAAACTCTAAGACTCCTGCTAGTATAACATTATAAGCTTATTGCATCAGGGATGCTTTTGCGTTCATTTCCTAAATATTTTGGTATAACACATAAAAACAAATAAATTATATTGTATGTATCCATGGTCACAATATGCGAATACCGGCTAGTGTTGGTTAATGCCTTTTCTTGAAATCCGCAATTTGTTTATGATTGTCCACAGCGTCCACAATTATCCTATAAAATATGTTGGTACAGAAACGAGTACCAACATAATGTGTTTACTTGAATGTGATAATCTAGGTGCTACCTCAATTGTCGTATATATTCATGTGTTTTTCTGGACAAGACACATTGAGATTTATTGATTTTACACGACACGTGTTATTTGGTCATACTCGTATTGTTCGTAAGCTTGTTGATTTTTTTGCCTATAAGATTCAAGTAGCTGATTTGTACATGTCATCAATCTACGCACTTGCACTTCATTGGTATAGTTATGTGGACATAAAGTTGTTACATAAACGTTGTGCATCACAATAAATTGTCTATATATCTTTCTTGAAAAGTATTTGTCTAAATAAAGATTCTACCGTTGTATCGCATGGCAAGTTCTACTCGCTTTCTATAGTCACTCCATTCAATCCCATTTTTTAAATAACTTTCAAAAATGTCTAGCTCGTCAACTAAATCCAAACTCAACACCATCAAAACCATCGTTTCTATAATAGGAACTGTCGCCACGACAGTGATGGTAGTCCGCAGTGTTGCCAAAGATTGCTTGCCTCCTGAATTCCGAGACTACATTTATCTCGGTCTCAAAAGTTTCATAAACAAATTCTCCACACACTTGACTATCGTTTATCTACGAATCTGACGACTTTAAGCCAAACGAAATCTACAAAGCCGCGGAGCAATACATTTCCTCTAAAATGTCTCTCAAGACCAACCGTTTGAAAGTCACTAAAACCCCAAACCAAGAACACCCTATCCAGGTTTCCACGGATGAAGACCTCGAGTTGACGGATACTTACAATGAAGTCAAACTCTGTTGGTCTTCGGGTTCTAGAAAGAGTATGATTTCGACTAAAAACAATGAAAAGGGCACGAATCATCATCCTTCCCAAACCAAAATCTGTTTCTTGGAACTCACGTTTCACCAAGAACACAAAGATCTCGCGTTGAACCGACTACTTGCCCTCTATACTAAAGCAAGCAGAAATGAAGAAAAGAGAAGAGAAAATCGTGAAAATATTCACATTCAATACACACATGGCGCATACAAATAAATCATGGTTACCGGTAGATCTAGACCATCCCTCCACCTTTGCCACTCTAGCAATGGATACGGATATCAAGGAGAAGGTGATGAAGGATTTGGATAGGTTTGTCGCTAGGAGAGACTATTATCGGAAAGTTGGAAAGGCATGGAAAAGAGGTTATTTGTTGTATGGTCCGGCCACCTGGGACTGGAAAATCGAGTTTGATTGCGGCTATGGCTAATTATTTGAACTTTGACATCTATGACTTGGATTTGAGTACCATTAAGTTCAACGCGACACTGAGGTCATTGTTGGTGGCAACCGAGAACAGATCGATACTGGTGGTAGAGGACATTGATTGCTCGGTTGAGTTGCATGACCGGGTGTCTGCAGAACATTCGAAAAGTTTAGTTCAGGACAACCACCATGGTCACCGTAAAGAAGGCCAGGTCCGTATTTACTAAATTTTATGTGTGTAGAGTAGTCACTTAAATCTCACAAAAACATTTCGGTTTTTGTCATTGTATGTTTGTACGAATGTTCTTTACTGTTACGTGTAACATATTTCATATTTGTTAATGTTGTCTGAAACAAGTCCACCACCCAGTCTGCATGTAACTAGTGTTTTGGCCAATGAATGTAAAATCAGATGGTTATAAATTATACATACTGCAGAAAACAAATTAAATTCATCAAAAGTTAGACGTACATATATAACTTCGCGTATAAAATAGTAACAAGGTAGAGAGATGTTAGTTCAACTGGTAATTAAATGGCCATAAAAATACAATGAAAGATGGTTTTAAATTTACACAATATTATAGCAAGACGTACATGTCATCTCATGCTAGAGATACATTATTAGCACGTACCTTTTATCTCGTGATTTTGTTAATAATAAGTGAGACAAAGAGGAAAATAAAAGTGATGGAATTAGATAAGAAAAACGTTTACGTGTATAGATATAAGTAAGTATACACGAAGATTGGTATACTAATCATAATGTCTTTTGATTAGGTTACATTATCCGGATTTCTCAACTTCATTGATGGGCTATGGTCAAGCTGTGGTGATGAAAGAATTATCATATTCACTACAAACCGGAAAGGCAAGCTTGACCCTGCATTGCTTCGCCTGGTCGAATGGATGTCCACATCAGTATGTCGATTGCACCCTGTGGTTTCCGATTGTTGGCCTCCAACTATCTAGGCATCACCAACACGATCTTTTGGAGAAATCGAGGACTTGATCCGTAGTTGAGATTACACCCGCTGAAGTAGCTGAGCAACTTCTCAAGGATGATGATCCTGACATTTCTCTTTGTGGACTTATTGACTTTTTTGATGTTAAGAAGAAGCAGAATGAAAAAGCTAAGGCAAAGGAAGAAGAAAAATTGGCAGCAAAAGAGAGTGAAAAGATTCAAGAACTTCAAAAGCATGAAAATTAATTGACTAAAGAGAAAGGTCAATGTTAATCTTAGGAAAATTATGTCAATATATCTTATACAGTATTTGACAACTATCTAAACCCTTGGACTTTAGAGTAACCTCGTTGCTAAAAGTAGTAGCTAGGATCAATTAGCAACTGACTTGAACAATAACAATACCCTGTGCGTTGCACGGGTAGACAATTATTTTTGTGATGTTTGCAATAAGTTAGGAAGAGTTAGAACACCTAATGAAAAAAAATCAACTGAAGTTGCACAATCTTTTGATAAGCATGGTTCAAACTACTGAACTCTTTGTGTTTATCGTTTTAAATGGATTTTGACTATATTTTACACTTGCTTTGAATTTATTCTATGTGGCAAAAGAGCCAAAAAGTGAAATTTAAAATATCAATGGAAAAGGACACATAGCTTTGTTTACATCAAGTATATATCATGATTACAAACTATATTAGAAAACGTGAAAATACAACCTCGATCAAATAGGTAAACTAAAAGAACTATGAGAACTACATATATAGACATTAACCTCATCATCAATGTTCCATTATCATTTAATTTTTGAAATTTTAACTTTTAAACTTCAATATCAATTCATAATAGTTTTGCCGCTTAATTTTGAATTGCAAAACTTAAGTATATTATGTTATTTATTTAAAACACCAAATATATATTCATAATTTCATATGATTAAAAAAAGATAAGAACTATTCTCATACCATAGATGACAAAATCGAAATGAGTGAAACCTATGGTCACTGTTGTATCTTTTTTCTGTTACACCTCATGTCAACCTTTAATTAAGCATTCTCTTTAAGAATTTGCTTTCGTGTATGCACAACACTTACAAACCTTTTAAATTCATCATATATAGGTTGTCTATAGTGGTTGCTAATGAGCGGATCTCGTGGTTCACTCTTTTAATATTGGAAGTGGATATGAGTATAAAGAAAAAGTAATAGCTAGCCACACTTGATTAGTCATAATTTTATGACTATTTTGTGTTCTACAACCCACAAACATAGACTACTAACTATTAGAGAATAAATAGGCAAGCCCCCGGTTTGTGAAACGAGCGATTTAGTGTTTTACCATTATAAATAATGGTTGATAATAAAGATATACCCACGGGTTTCATTATTTAACATGGTTTCAGAAATGGTCCGATCTCGACTGGGTGGCTAGGTTGAGCCGCCTTTTTATACCATCCCACAAATCTCTATCTCACTTAAAAAAAAAAAAAAAAAAAAAAAAAAAAATTCCTAGCCGCTATCTTCCAAATACCAAGAAGAAGAATAAGAAGCAAGAAGCAGCTATGAATATTATTATTCTTGTTGATGATGCATTGCTTTCTGTTATCCTGACTTATCTCGTTGTATGCGTTTTTATTTTATCTTAACCAACTAAAACTTGTTTTGTAGCTATAGTTATATTCATTATGCTTATTTATCCGGTTTATTTTTATTTTATGTCGAATCTAGGTATTTAGTCCCGAGACGACTTTTGTTGGTGTCGAATCTGGGTTTTTATTCCCGAGACGACTTTTGTTGGTGTCGAATCCGGTATCAATTCCCGAGACGACCTTTGTTTTATGTCGAATCCAGGGTAATAATTCCCGAGACGACTGTTAAAATCTTTCCGCTGCCTCTCCTTCTGATATGCTCATCTTCATCACACTTTTCTCACCTCCATTCTATATCTTCTAAAAAAAAAAAAAAATCTTTATGTTTTTCTATGGAAAAACACGCCCCGTTTGTTTGGAAGGTTCTTTGGGGGTTGAAGTTTTAGAACCAACTTTCGTTGTCTCATCTTTGTTTAGTTGTATGGGATACTTTGGTTTACCCGGTTTGTTGTTGCTGCTGAAGATGCTCCCGCTTGCTGTCAAATGTCTTCATCAACAATTATTTACTTGCTTTGGTTTATTGTTTATTAGCTTTAATCTCCGGTTCGAAATATGATTTCGCCACCAAACTCATGGGAGATTAGAGAATAAATAGCCCAAGCCCGGTTTGTGGCTTGAGGCATTTAGGGTTTTACCATTATAAATAATGGTTGATAATAAAGATATACCCACGGGTTTCATTATTTAACACTAACATGTGAATATTGAATCCAATATACTTTATTATAATACATCTCTATTTTAATAAGTTTAAATCACAATATATATGAAATATGTACAGGTAAGAGAACAACACACTCATGAAAATAAAAGAGCTTTGTGAAATAATGAAAAGAACATTCTTTAGATTAATAAGCCATTCATCCTTTAGTAAAAGAGCTACAAACAAAAAGAAACTGAGAAACAAACTCGAAGGAAACAATGAAAAACAATATTAAAAATACCATAATACTTAACAGTATTAGGATTTACATTTATAAAAACTCGAACATGTCCATAAATGTCTTCATCATATTTATCCCCGTTAATTAGTCGATACAACCTTCTTTTACCAGTTACTATGACGCGAGGTATGTTAGTTTGCTTAACCCTTTCATTTGGTACATCATCATCAACGATTTCCTCATTAACAATTTCCTGCATGCAATATAAATACATTTACTAATAAGTGAGAAAAGGAAACATAAATGCATTTAGTAAAATATTAAGTGAAAAAAGAGGAATCAAAGACAAAGGAGCACATGGTTTTTGTAACAAAACATATAAATTCAAAGATGAATGTCAACTGGTTTTGAGTGTTTGCCATTTTTCTTGAATTGGAATGATTATAACTAAGTTTGTAGTCATGTAGTGTGAATAATCGAATGAACACATGGTTACTTATATAGTGATTCGGTTGACCAAAATAAGGAAATTAAGTACACATTTTATAGGGAAGTTAGTTAAAAGTGGATGTCTCCATCACCCTTTATACTTATCTATTTTTAAAATCTACTTTTGTACTTATCCTCATATACATATTAGGGTGGAGAGAGTGGAAGTTTCTTACCCTAATACCTTAAGGGTGTTACATCACCTCTATCCAATAAAAACCTTCCAACTCAAAACTACACCAATACTACCCTAACACTACCCTAACTAGTGGGAGTGGAACCCTAATCACCTAATTCAAAATTTTTTTTTTTTTTTTTTTTAAATACATAAAATCACATACAATATTTATAATAAAACATATCATTTCATTAAAAATAAAAACATTACATAATACTTAAAAACTACAACTTAAAATTGAAACTACAACGCTCACATATATGGGAAAAATTGTGGAGATTGGGGTTGTGGAACATAAATTGATTCGGGATGGTTGAGAATAAAATTGGCTAAATCCCAACGGAGTTTGTTTTGGTTGATTCGGGGATGGTTGAGACCGACTGACGCGAGGTGAAAGGTTTTTACCTCTCCTGGATCCATAATTTAGTGTTTTGAAAGATTATTGTGTGTGTGTTTTTATTTTGAAAATTGAGGTGAAAGATTAGTTTAAATAGGAGTGAATTTTTTTTTTTTTTTTTTGGTCATAGTCGGATAACGGCTCATTTTAGTCCAACGTATACATTTTTCCAACGCTCACATTCGGTTTCGAACTCAAAATGAAGCCGCCCCTTACCCGACCTACACGGCACGGTGTAGCCGCTCGGTTTCATGAACCCACTTACCCGCTTCCACTCCGCTGGCCCTTATAAACGTGGGACAAATCAATAAATAGAAGTCACGCAATCCACCCAACATGTGAGTTGAATTTATGTGGCCAAGATTGGTTTTATAAATGATCGTACGGTTAATAGGTTATGCCACGTCACATTTATTTCTCTTTGTAGCGGCAGCAATAGATAAGTATAATATATATCTTTTGGAATATCAATCTTGGAATTAAAAGTTTGTTTACAGAGTTTTGTTAGTAATTAGAGTTGTTATCAGCTCAATAGTCTATCAACGGTATTCTAGTCTTGGTAAAAGCCGATCTTTGATTTGTGAGTGCTTGAAAGTATTTGTAGCGAGGTTGATAGCATATGGGGACTATCATTATCTTTGTATTTGTTTGATAAGCATTTGTTTGAGACTTATCTACTTTAGCAGTTTAATAAAATACACTAAAAGGATGGTGGGTTGGGTAAAAAGATTGTGTTGGTGCGTTTTGTTACCATTTTTACAAGTTCGTTGACCAACAATTAGTTGATGTCGATGCTTTATTTTAAAGAGAATTTCATATATCACCTTCTTTTCATTATTAATTTCATACACACCCACAATATAACCATTGAATGCATTATTTTTAAAGCTTTTTTTTCTTGTGGTTATGTGGATTTCCGACTCGATATTACGAACCGACTAATCTCAAAACGACTACTTTTTTTGGATAGTTCGGAGTCGGCACATATGAACCTCCATCGCCATGCATAAAAAGATTAATTTTCTTCCTATTGAATTCGAACCCTTGATATCCTCTTTGAAAGGCTACTATTCTTACCGCTTTGTGGTACATCATTATAATTATTTTAAAACATGATTTAGGTATGTACGAAATTTTTATGTTTTAGAAGAGCTGATATGAAATTGCCTTTATTTTCAAACTTAAAAATCTTGGGAAAAAAAGGAAGTTAATATCCCATCCCGAAATAACATAAATTTGTGGTCCAAAAAGTTAGCAACTTAGTAGCAATTAACTAACAACTTTTTTTTTTGTAGTTATCACTTTTGATATTTCTAATTAGAACTAATTTTCTTAATCCGTTATTTACATTTTAGTTAGCTCTACTAGAATTAAATAGTAGTCAGTTAGAAAGTGAGTTATAATCTTAAATCTTACGTACCATCTATCACAAGGACGTCCGAAAAGTATAAACACAAGTGGCAGGGAAAACTAGACATTTATGAAATATGTTACTAAATCTAGAAATGGGTCAAACATGGACTCAGCTGGCACACACAAAATGTGAGGAAAGTAAAACAGCGAATCAATTTTCATCAGGCATGCAGTCTAGTTGTATACGATTAAATTTGTATGAAAGGTACAAATTTAATGAGGTCTTCACACTTTCGAAGTGGTGTGATACTCTTTACTCTTTGGATCCTTTGGCATTTTTGGAATGAATCTACGTTTTTTTTCCACAAAACCGAACAAACATCTTATCCTTAATGCAGAGCCGTATTCGAGGGTACATGGGGTGTCATCGCATGTGGCCTCAAAATTTTGGGCCTCAAAATATATATCCCTTTATATATTTTATAGCCTCAAACTTTACTTCCAACTTCAAATGTTAACGATATATTAAATTATACTCTAAATATCTCATAAACTCGCTCTTAAAGTGGTCTAGAGTGACGAGAACTCATTAAAACTTAAAGCCACATGGTTACAATAGTTTTTCATCATCATGTTTAGGCCTTATGAAATTTTTTTGTGCGCGCTCCGCTTAACTCAAATGGCAGACCGCTCAATGACGTTAAGCAATTCACTTTCAACAGGATCTCCGATAGAAGTTTCATAGCAATTTAATGATATATGGACATAAAAGGGTGTATGACTGTTTGGTTAATTAAGTTTCATATGACCTTATTACCTTATATGATATCAGATCATATTTTATAATCTCATTATTTATGGCTTGTTGTTTAGCTTGTGAGCTTCTTACTACTTATAAATGAAAGATAAGTTCATGAATGTACTATAATAAGATAAGAATAAACTCAAGAAAATGAGCTCACAAATATAAGCCGATATCATTAAGCTCATATACATGCTTAAAACAAACAGGCCTCCACTTAAATAATAAATATAATATAACTATGAAATTGACACATAGGATATTCTACTTATCTATTGCTGCCGAAGCAGAGAGAAAATATGATGACCTGTACTGTTGTTTCAGTCGTAGGATCAGTATAACATTCAATCATGGCCATACAAAATACACATTTACATTTTGCCGCCATTTAGAGGTCCTACTTTTAGGGAATTGATAAGATAAATAAACTAACTACTCCAACAAATCAGGAAAGGTATATTATCCCTTTCAACAAAAAAGAGATAAGATTGCATTGTTCAAACTTTTAAAAATTCAATTTTTGCCGCCTGTGTTACTCATTCGTCACCTAGGGTTTAGGTCGTTTTTGTACTATATATATGAGGGGTTACTTTCACTCATTACCTACAAGACAAAACAAATATTAGTAGTTGTCACTTTCAAATCTAATGGCAAACTATCACGTAATTGTGAGTTAATATCAGTTAATTGTGTGTCCATTCTAATGCTCTATTTTAATCAGGATCTTGCTGAATCGCTATGATGGAAAACAACAAGGTGGTGGGTTTTATACATCATGCATTTTGAAACTTTTTTAAACATCATAATTATTTTATTAATTTATTTTATTCTATATCAGCAGGCAACGAAGAAAAGAAAACATGAAGGGAACTGGAGTGATGTCATTGTTGTTGATAATCTTCCAGATGAAGTAGAATTAGCTGCTGATGACCCAAAAAGTGTGAAACAACAAACGTCCAGGAGGTCATTGTGTTCGAAAATAACACTATTGCCACACATTTGACAGTACAAGAACATGTAAGAAAATTAAAAGACTTACTTCTCATACTCTTTTACTTTTGATGTGACAAAAGTCTCACATAGTGCATTAACTGATACTCTAACTTCTCATGCAGGAACTTAATGATGACGATATCCCAATGGCGCCCATCAAATGAAAGAAAAAAACCAAATCAAAATCATGGGAAGAAACAGGATGTGTCGATTATTTGATGAGGATGCAAACGAATAAGATGAATACAGTGAAGATGATGAATGGGTTTAGGAGTCTCTTTTTTTGTTTTAGATGAAAATATTTCAATTGTTAGGCTACAATCTTAGTAGTCTCTTGTTCGTTCTTTTTTCGTCAGTTATACATACTAACTTTAGTAGTATGTGTTTTCATATTGTCTCATTTAGGTGTTCTTCAATAATGTATCATAAATAAATCTTATCACAAATTTTTAGTTTGCATTATCTGATGTTGTTTGGGTAATACTTGCTTGCATTATCTGATGTTGCTTAGGTAATACCTGGTGTTGTTTGTGTAATATATATTGCACTGGAATTCTGGAACAAAACAATGATATGTAAGTGATGGCTATCACCCATGTAACACAAATACTGATATCATTTGGTGCATCTTTAGTTTACAACATTTTAGTTTACATGTTGAGTTTACAACAGTTTACAAGAATGATATGCCATTGTTGAACAAAATTTCTGATTGAATTTAATCACTACTACCATTGCTGGATAAAATAACTACTGGAAGAATGTGTTGCATGAGACTTTCAATGTGTTTTAAACATATGAATTCAAAGGATCATGACATATTTAAAAAGCCTTAACTTTTAGACATTGATTCCATAATCATTCATAGATAAGAAAACACATATGGGATGCAGAAAAAATGATTTCTATACGTCCAACATCTTTGTAGTCTTCCGGCTCATATCTACAAATCAATATATAAGGAAATGTATGTTTACCCTTTCAATAATTATACCATGTGAAGTATATGCATATGGTTGCATTACTTAATTTGTGTGCTACTTACATATTGTTAAGAAAAGAGGACCTAATACATTCACTTTATAGTTTCATTTACTTTATAGTTTCATCCACCATGCAGACGAAAGACACACTAAAAAGTGGTATAATGACTACATATAAAAAAAATTGGTTTTTCATCACGACTCATAGCTGATCTACAAAATTTTTGATCGGATTTCATTATTTAAGAAAAATGCAGATATTTCCATTTATGCATTCAAATGCATATTATAAGAGAGCTAGGTATCGTGTGGTGCCGTAGGTGGTGCCATGAGAAAAAGTGCTGCCATCTCAACACCTTTATCCTATGGCACCATATTTGACTATGGCACGAAAACCCCCCTCCCTAGCATGACATCAGTTTTTTGGTGCCATCGTACACTCTTAAACCCCATAAATTTTTTCCTTCTTTTTTTTCATTTATTTAAAAAAAATATTAGCATACAATTATTTGAAAAAAAAAAAAAAAAAAAAAAAAAATGTTTAAAACACTAGGCATGTACTCCCTAATAATTTTTGATAATTTCTGATTCTGATATTCCAAATGCAAACCCAACTTGTGTATATCCATATACATGGCCCAAACTCAAAGTCATTAAAAGGCCCAGATGGAATAAAATGAGTAAACCTAATCATTTTAACTTGCAGCAACAACCTACACTTCATCTTCTTCATGCCATGCCTGCAAACACACAAGGAAAAAACAAGAAAATGATAAACGAAAACATCACACAAACATAAACACAACGCACAAACACAAAAGAAAGAGCAAAAAAAGTATATTTATGTGTTTGGCGTGAATGGTATTACCACGGCCAAGACCCACCATTTCACCACCGGTGTGAAGTCTCGTACAAAGGTTAGCGCAAGGCTTTGGCTCAAGCCAATGACCACCGCATTCAAGCTCTAATGTCCTCATGTGACGTTTTGTAGGTTTTTCATTTTGTTCTTTCTGTGAATAAATGGACATGTACTATACTTGATAAGCCAAACAAATAAAGAGGTCAAGGTAAAAAAATGTTAAGTAATATAAAAAAAATATAGTAAAAATTTGTATGCCATTGATTACTTATATCTTTTAACTTATATATTTCAAATTTTTTCTAACTTATACAAACATCACTAAAAAGTAGTATACCTGTGCAACGCACGGGTATTGCACTTGTTGTTATAGACCGTGTGTGTTTTAAATATATGTATATGGGTAAATTGCAAATTATGTCTTTACTGTTTTTCGAAGACACAAGGATTACACTAAGACAAATTTTGTTGCAAAACAGCCACTAATGTTTTCGCTCTCGCCTTACATGGCCCCACCCCCTCAAGGGTATTATAATCATTTCAGTCCTTTTCCCGCCAATTTGCTCACTTACCAGCGTATGGTTTTACAAATTTAGTCATTTAAAGCAATTGTCTATATTTGCGTTTCATTTTCTTTCATTAATTTAACAAGTAAACTAAAAGATCTTGAGAAAGGTTAGGTTTTTGCAAAATCGCGCACATAGTACCCTGATCGCTGATTTAGGTATGGTAAGCATACTCTGTTCCATTTGGTTTCGTCCTAGTTCATACTATTGTTACATTTTGTTCCATGAAGTAAATGACACAAATAGATTGTTTCATATAGTATGAACCAAAGTTTCATTTCTTGATCTTTTGTTTGATTCAGACATTGTAAACACTAAAATCCTGACGTTTGAGTTGTATTTGATAATGTATAATGCAGAAAATTTGGTGGTATTTATGTTTTATATTGAAACTTGTTACTGTGTTCATACACAACTTGGATAACCAAAAGCCATGAAATTGAAGTTATTGATTTTTATGTGTTACACAGATTTGAATGAAAACATGTTTACTTTGCAAATCCATCACAATAGTGAATTTACTTTACCACCATGAAGAAGATATCCTTTTGGAGATACAAATTGGTTAGGCGGAGTTCACCGTGCCATTTTCTCAATGCACTTATTGGACGAAATATTAAAGGATGTAGGTTACTGATAACGCTACACGCGTCGTTCGGGGTCAAAGGAACTTCCTTTTCGTCGAGCAAGTTTTTCAACACCGTAGGCAAGTGAACCCAATCGTTGTAGTGTAGTATTAGGGTAAGCCACGGGTATTGATATCGCTTCTGGGGAATAGGAATGCTAGTGATACGTTACTACGCTAAGGTTGGGGTTGAGGAAGATTATTTTTATCTTTTATATTTTTAAGAAAAGGAAAGGTACGAATCTCGGGGTTTGATTGGGGTTGGTATTTCACCGATTACTCTACTTATCTAATTATCTAATCTAAGGTGTATGTAGTCTATGTCTAATTATTGTGTGCTCGTATGATGGTTTAAAGATGTGTTTACTTAGGTTTTATTACTCCTTAATTATCTCCTATTGATGGTTGAATTGTCACGTCCTTATTCTTAATCGCGTGTGTGTCTAAAGTCGTAGGGTATGCGTTTGTCCCTAACTCTTTGAAACTACCAAAGGGTCTCGCTCTACAAAATCTCTAGGAATTATAAACTCTAACTCTAAGGTACTCTTTGATGGTTTAGCCTACAACTACTCTAGGTGTTATAGTCTAAGGTTCACAAAGATTAATCAAGCATTAACTACACAACGAATGACCTATCGCATTACTAGATCATTAACAATTAAGATAAGAGACAACCAATCAATATTCAATAGTTAAGTTTCATATTCCTAAGCAAACACACAAGTAAATTAGCCGGACATGGAGAACATGCAAGAATACACACAAGTAATTGAAGACATAATTGAATTAATGAAGTAAAACACTTATCTTGATGTAAGATAGGGTTTGAACCCTAAAATACCGTACAAGACACCTTGGTTCGGTTTAGGTTTTACTCCAAAAGACTACAAACCGAAAACTAAAAATTCGATTCTATATATAAGATTACAATCGCGACGGCGCCACTTTATGAATTGTGACGCAATGGTCGCCATTTAGGGTTTCGCTTGGCCACGTTAGTCTTGGCGACGGCGTCACCTTATGCTTGTGACGCCGTCCCTTAAGTCTCGACGACGCCTAGATCAAATCTAGGCCGCCCGAGTTGCGACGACCTACTCTTTAAAGCCCGACACCGCCACTTGTAAATAAGCAATTTACTCACGAGCCACAAAAGTGATGCGACGGCCACAGATAACACCGACGTCGTCCCTTGTGTTTCAAAGACTTGAGTGTCTCGATTCTTGACTTTGGCCATTTTCTTCAGATATCCGCCTTTTCGTCCAAATAAGTGTCATTCCAAAGAATTTGCCTTCAAGAGACCTAAAAGTGAAAAGGAACGATATTAAGTAATAACGGATACAAAAGTGATCAAATAAGGGCTTAAACGACCCTCAAAAGGTACATTTTAAAACCTTATCAAATATCCCTACACTTGGTATTTGCTTGTCCTCAAGCAAATGTGCTTTTAGCCAATTAATTTATAAGTTGGGGTCATGAAGCATTGGTTTAAAACAATCCACAACACATATAAGCCCCAAAAAAGTCTTAACAAGCACGGAATTACATACTAGCACCTCACATGGGGTGTTTGGATACTACATCTCTCGGTGTATATGAAATATAACAAGTTGGAAATGGAAGATAAACACTCATTAACCGGTCCTAGTACATAGATTACCATAGGCTTGAGAATAGATCAAACCTCCATCGCTTTGGCGTAAGCACCTAGGAAAGTCTATCAAAGAGGTCTTTTAAAGGGTTGTAATGTTAGGCTTACGGTAGGGAAACAAAGGGTTTGGTAGGATAGGCTATTTAGTGGTGGCAAGTCAAAAATCTTTATGTTACAAGCATACGAAGAATGGCGTTGCTAAGCCAAGACTCGACACTCTAAACTCTAGATAACTAAAACAAACAAACATAAATTTAAAGAAAGATGTAGGATGGTAGCCCGTATGTTTTTTCTTTTTTTCTTTTTTTTTTTTTTTTTTTTTTTTGAACACTCTATTTTTTCTTTTCTCTTTTCTATTTTTTTTTTGATTTTTTTTTCCATACACTTCTACTCTACCATCCTCTACGGTAACATCAAAATGATAGGGATTTATAGGCACATCCCTACACTTGAGTTTTTATTACTCTAACACTAATTTGACCCGAATTGAAAAGATCAAAACACTTGGAGTACATTATTACGCAAATAAAGGGAATTTGAATTTAACGTTCCCTTCCCGTCATTTCATAAACTTTAACTTTTCCTATGAGTCTCAATTGTCTCAAAACCGTGTACAAAGAATATGACTCGACTTAGCAACTTATGCAAGCAACTAGATAATTGAACTAAGGGTTTAGTGTGATAACAATAATGCACTAAAAGTGAGTGCATACAAGGTAGGCTAAGGCGATTTGGGTGTACATTCGGGGGGGGTGTAAACAATGCTCTTCGCTTGATATTCCGAAAATCGAAACATCACGAGAACCCCGAAAAGGATAGGCTCGAGGGTTAACTAGGGTATCGTGTACTAAAGATGAGTACAACGCAAGGTGTGGGGAATTACTCAACCGATGTGGAAGAAGTAATTATATTACGGTATCAAACAAGGGTTATCCTAATGCCTCTTATCATTTAGTTATTCCTAACTACACAAGTGTAGTCTTACTAGCGATCTCGGGATGCATCACAAAACAAGTTCTAGAATCTAATATACTACCGATTCACACACTAAGCATTAAAGATGAATGCTTTAATTCCTACTAATCTAAGGGCGATCCTCACATTTCGGGTGGAATTTAAGTGGTAAAGGGTTTTTTTTTTGTGCTAGTCATATAACTTCCTATCCGTGAGACGCTTTTGTTAAGACTAATGTCCCACTCCTATATGTCATGAAAAAAATTTTAATTTGGTGCCAAAATTACCCTAACCGACATTTTCTCATGGTTTATTACACAAATACAATTGGACAAAGCAAATAATCAAGGATAAACATAGTTTCAAAGTTCTGCTTTATTTTCCTCCCTACATTTAAACCGAACATTGTCCCCAATGTTCCCAAAGTATCAAAGTTATGATAATAGAAGGTAATTAAAACGAAAGAAACTAATACTCCCCGATTAGCTCGGTAGGATCCGTAAAGTGGTGGTTAAATCCTTTCCAAGAAGAATGTATCGTGAAAAGCTCCTTCCAATCTTATGTATCTTCTTCTTAGTAAATTAAACATGCACACTTGAAGAAAACAAACGAAACCTTCGCGTAAAATCGGCGGTAATAGTATATATAAGACTCTATTAAACTAGGATATAATGCTTGTGGAATGGATGTTTACTGCACTTCGGAAAATTAAGACCGAAAATTTCAAAATTTATAAGTAGCTCGTAAAACGAGAAAAAGTAACTGTTGTTTTACTCCTTCCTAACGCCGTCAGTTGCGATCTCGACGCCGTCAGTTATCCCGACAAAACCGGTCTCGATTTTCGGAAAATTTACATCTTTAGAATCTGGAAAAAATTTCTGCAAACCATCCATTATGACTTGATACAAGCATTTGACTCTAACAAACACACATGTATATCTTTTAAATAATTTTAATTCTAATGTTCATGTTTCTTTTGAAAACGTGTGTAATCCTCCCTACACTTATCCCTTATATAAAATACCTTTATATGTAACTAAGACGAGGTTAAAGACAAAATAAAGCATTTTTACAAATTCAAACATGAGAATAAACAATCAATAAAAGATATACGACACACAAATAAAAATGAAAAACAAATACACATGGGTTGCCTCCCAAGAAGTGCTTGTTTTTGTTCGAGTCACGAGCTTGACTCTACCCTTATTTAACGGATAAAGGGGAGGTTTTCCCTACACTTAAGTTTAAGTGCGGGTGATAGTAGCAATACACACCTTTATGGTGGAAATTTGCTACGTGAGGAGAGGGTGATGGGTGATTTATATGCTCAAAGGAGTGTGCTCCATTCATTATAACCTTACCTAATTCTATTGGTGTAGCGGGGGAATCAAGTCTCTCTCTTAAAAATGGATCATCTTCTATCAACTTCAAAAGATTCTTAGTTAAGGATCCATCTTGACCTAATAAACCCGGTTTAAACCCATAATATATCTTGTTATCAACCATGAATGGGTGATATAAGTGTGTAAGGTCATGGGTTACTCCTATATTAGCTTCCACTCTACATGGCCTAAAGTCTACCACCTTTATCAAGCAACTACCCGGACTATTTATTTTGATGGGTGGATTGGGGCCTAATTCAATTCCAAGATTCGCATCTAAAGACGGAAAATTGGGTAAGGTTTTGGTCGAGGCTCGGGCTCATCAAAATTAGAAACTTCCCTAGGACTAAGAGAGAGGTCATGACAACAAGCATCTAAACCTACATTCTCTAGTGGCGTTGGTCCAAAGGTTCTATATCAATCGGGGTTCCTATAGTCTCTTCTACTTCTTCCGTGTAAGTTATAGGCGATGTGTTCCTCAAGTGATGGTAGGGCTTGTGGGCTTGGAGTTTCCACCTCATTCTCCATTATGTCTAGATCTCCTAAATGTTCATCATGTGTTTTAGTATGATCTAACCCAAATACACCCTAAGTATCTCAAATCCTTCTTTAGCCATTTCAAATTCTTGGTCCGATTCATAAGAATCATACTCAAAATTTGATCACTATGTTCTATTTTCCTAAAGGATTCTCACGCTGTCATATGTTTTGGTGAAATCTATCCCACGCATGCAACTAGGTAGTTCAACTATAACCATCTCACAATCTTGTTCGGTTTAGGTTCCATGTTCTTAAAAACTAGGTCTTTTGATCATGATGCCTAAGGTTAGATAAATCCTCCTTATCCATTTCCTCATGTTGTGACAATTGATGGTTTATGCTTAGGAGGCTTTTCTCAAAAATTTCCGTAGGGTCTCACTAAAAGGAGTTGATTCTAACAATGATCTTTGAATAGAAGCCACACAAGCACAAAATTTATCAAATCCATCCAACCTTACACCCGCCTCCTTTTGGATATCTCTAAGATCACTCACAAATTCATTAGAACAATAAAAGCAATCCAATGCTAAATTTAATTGTTCCTCATTTGTTAATGATTCAAATGCAACTTCACTTGCCATAGCGACAAATGAAAAGGGTTTTACTAACACAAACACAAAGAAGGGGATAGACTACAAGGAAGCTAAAATGGAAAAAGGCTTACTTGATAGGAATCACAAGAAAACCTAAACGAGGTGGAAATCTAACTAGCTATTCTATTCCCAGCCGCGCCAAAACTTGATAACGCCACACGCCGTTCGTGGTCAAAGGAACTTCCTTTTCGTCAAGCAAGTTTTTCAACACCCTAGGCAAGGAACCTAATCGTTGTAGTGTAGTATTAGGGTAAGCCACGAGTATTGATATCGTTCTCTAGGGAATAGGAATGCTAGTGATAAGTTACTACGCTAAGGTTGGGTTGAGGAAATTTATTTTTATCTTTTATATTTTTAAGAAAAGGAAATGTACGAATCTCGGGGTTTGGATTGGGGTTGGTATTTCACCGATTACTCTACTTATCTAATTATCTATTCTAAGGTGTATGTAGTCTATGTCTAATTATTGTGTGCTCGTATGATGGTTTAAAGATGTGTTTACTTAGGTTTTATTACTCCTTAATTATCTCCTATTGATGGTTGAATTGTCACGTCCTTATTCTTAATCGCGTTGTGTGTCTAAAGTCGTAGGGTATGCGTTTGTCCCAACTCTTGAAACTACCAAAGGGTCTCGCCTACAAAATCTCTAGGAATTATAAACTCTAACTCTAAGGTACTCTTTGGATGGTTTAGCCTACAACTACTCTAGGTGTTATAGTCTAAGGTTCACAAAGATTAATCAAGCATTAACTACACAACGAATGACCTATCGCATTATGATTGGTGGCAAACCGTCAAGTTTATCACACAAGCTAACCACTTGTGAATGGTCAACCGTAATAAACTTCAAACAGCTCAGAAACAATGCAATTAAGATCTGGAGAGTATAGTGTTACCTCAGGTCGTTAAGTCCCACGGAGGATTAATGGTGTTTCAAAACTTTCAGATGTCGAATGATCACTAAGGATAATGATCAGTAAGGATTTTGGAATATTTATACCTAAAGAAAAAGTTTTGTAAATTACAGGGGCTTAAATGCAAATTAAAGAAAATTAAAAAGCTAAATTATATTAAATAAACGCTATCACTATTTTTAAAGTTGGATTTTCTTGATTTCTAAAACAAAATATCTTAAATAAACTATTTTAATTGAAGCGTAAATCTAAATTATCTAAAAACGTTACCTAGAATGAAAACGCATGTTATATATAAAATTACGCGAGCGCAAGAAAAAAAACGTAAAATTTGTAAAATAAAAGTCCCACGAGTGTAAAAACAATTTTCTTACTTACTATATGACAAAAGAAAATTTTAGAAAAAGATTTTTATTTTTTGACTTTATATTTTTTTTATGAATTAAATACTATTTTAAACTATTTAAATGATTAAAAATACTAAAACTATTCAGAAAATTCTGAAACGTTTTTGTAAAATACTTTATAACAATACAAATCTAAGAAAAATATAAAAGGTGCAACAACTTATTGTAATAAGCTGTAAATAAGCTAAAGAGTACGAATAAGCTAATTGGACAAAAAAGGGTTATGTATTAAACGTTGCAAAGTTAAACCAGTCAAAGAACCAAGGGCAGATGGTAGTGTGTGTGTGTGGTGAGCTGGGTGGCCAGGGTTCGAATCCCAGCAACTCCCTTTTTGCAAAATATTTTATTTTTGGATTTTTCTTTTACAAACTAATTAAGTACAATGAGATAAGCAATTTATAAAACTAAAACTTTTTATGAAAACCACTAATAAGCTCAGATTGAGCTTATGTTTACTAAACAGTGGTACAAAGATTAGAATAAGCACAAGGTTAAGCTAAATGGCTATTAAGTTAATGAATAAGCAAAAGCTAATCTGAAAATAAACTAAGAGACTGATTATAAGCTAATATTTTAACTGAAAAACACAATAACTTAGAAATAAGCACTTAAACAATATCCAAATAAGCACAAGGATTAACTGTTGCACAGGATACTATTTGGGAAAAGGGTCTAAAACAAGATTGAAAATAAGCAGTTTATAAGCCAAGTATATATAAACTAAGATGTTTCTAGTGAAGATGAGCAGCTATATTTTAATTTGCCAAAAGCTTAAATCCTAAATCCTAATGGTAAGATCACAATAAAATTACAAAGTTTATTCAAAAACTGCTACTAGGAAAATTTGACTTTTTAAATTGAACTAAAAAGTTGACTTTTATGAAACTAGGGCAAGATTAACTAAATGATCTAGATGTATTATAGTATAATAAGACTGTTTTAAGCTAGAACAACAACTAATGAGCTAAATGACATGATTTGGTCACATAAAAATTCCCACAGTGGACAGTAGGGTGCAATTCAAGTTGATTTTGACTTTTAACCTTAGAGCATGCAATAAAACCACTAATTAGACTATAACTAATCTGCTAAAGTCTAATGTATCATATTTTAACTAATTTCTAAACCTCAAGCTCAAGTAAGTAGCTTGCCAAACAAGAATTTAATAAGTCTAAATTGCAATCTAGTCTATCAATTACTTAACACTAGTCTATAACACCTTAAATATATGATCTAACAACTAAATGAGAACATACAAATGTAATTATAATGATTGTAACAAGCAAATAAGAGCTACACTACTTATGCCATGAAACAAGAATGAAAAGGTATTTAAGAATGTATTCAAAACACTTACAAGTGTCCAAATTTTATGCGCAATTTTATAACAAAACCAAACTATCCTATTCTCAACCAATATCCACCCATAAAACAGCTCTGCATCAACCCAATTCTATAACCAAGTTCATATTGAGCTTTTCAGTTGACTTTTGTTGACTGAGGTAATTTTGAGAATCAAATCTGAGTAGAAGCTTATATAAGCAATCATTAAGCTATAGGAGAGCTTATAAGAGCTTATCAAAACAGTTTTAATAACTGAAATTAAGTTGACCACTACTTTACTATATTTTTTTATTTTTTAGATGTTTTTCTATATTTTTTTATATTTTTGAATTCTAACTTTAAACTGAATTTCAAAGTTTCTAAAGCTTTTAAAAGCTTTATCAAGAGCTTAAATAAGCTTAAGAGTTCTTAACTACAACTGATAACAACATTCAAGTACTTTGAGAATTTTGACATAAAAATTGCATACACTGAATTAGTGAATAAAAACTGAAATTGAAGCTGTAAACAAGTTTAAATTACACTGAAATATGATTACAAGGTGCTTGAAAGCTTTGAAATACACTGGAAATTTAAAATTGACTAAGTCGACATACATTAACTAAAAAATTAAACTAGATATCTATCTACATTGCACCATTCTTCTTTATAATGATCTCATTGATCTTTTTGTCGACCTCTGAGCGTTTCCCACCTATTTCCAGCCATTGGATCTTCATATTTCATCATATTCGTCCATTTGGCATTTTGGCGCCAATTTTCTTTGAGCAGGTTATTTGCATTTAAAGAAGTTTGGGAGGATGTGGAGGTGGAAGGGAGTGGGTATACAGCTGGGGAGGTGAGGTGGAAAGGTGAAAACAGGCAAGGTGGAAGAAACCATGGTGGTTTCTGGTTTGGCGGGTTTTTGTGAGGAAGGAGAACAGTGTTTCTGGTTTTGACTTTGTTTGACCCTGTTTTATTAATAAGGGAAAGGGTTCAAAATGGGGGTTCAAAGGATTATGACAGGGGTTCTTTTGTTTTGGCTGGGGATCAAAATACACAAAGGGGTCAGTTTGGTTTTGAATTATCACAAGGACCAAAGTTGTAATTTCTGGATTTTTGAGGGACCAAAACTGCCAACATTCCAAAGTTAACACAAGGACCTACCCTGCCATTTATGAATAGTACAAGGACCAATTTTGATTATTTTCCATTTTTAAATATCCAAGGACTATTTATGACATTTTTCAAACTTAAGGGACTAAAGTTGTAATTATGCAATTTTTAAACTTTGAAGGGTTTGTTTTGACAACTTTGAATCCCATGGACCTTAAATGACATTTTTCTTTATTTTGATTTACCAGGACTATTTTTGACAACTTTTGAAACTGGGGACTAAACCGCCAATTATGCAAACTTGATACGCTTTTCACCGATTTTGGTATTTTTGCATTTGAAACACATAAAACACTTATTTGTGATATTTTTATCATTTTGATGCATTTCTGAGTGTTTTCAGATGTTTTTGGCATTCTAAATGGTACAAAAATGATGAGTATTTTCACACTCATCACATTACTAGATCATTAACAATTAAGATAAGAGACAACCAATCAATATTCAATAGTTAAGTTTCATATTCCCTAAGAAAACACACAAGTAAATTAGCCGGACATGGAGAACATGCAAGAATACACACAAGTAATTGAAGACATAATTGAATTAATGAAGTAAAACACTTATCTTGATGTAAGATAGGTTTGAAACCCAAAATCTTGTATAAGACACCTTTGGTTCGGTTTAGGTTTTACTCCAAAAGACTACACAATGAAAACTAAAAATCAGATTCTATATATAAGATTACAATCGCGACGGCGCCACTTTATGAATTGTGACGCCGGGTCGCCGCCATAGGGGTTTCGTCTCGCCACGTTAGTCTTGCGACCAGATCACCTTATGCTTGTGACGCCGTCCCTTCGCCTCGACGTCTCGATCAAATCTAGGTCGCCCGAGTTGCGACAACCTACTCTTTTAAAGCCCGACACCGCCACTTGTAAATAAGCAATTTGGCTACTTGAGTCATTCAAAAAGTGATGCGACGGCCACAGATAACACCGACGCCGCCCCTCGTGTTTCAAGCACTGAGTGTCTCGATTCTTGACTTTGGCCATTTTCTTCAGATATCCGCCTTTTCGTCCAAATAAGTGCCATTCCAAAGAATTTGCCTTCAAGAGACCTAAAAAGTGAAAAGGAACGATATTAAGTAATAACGAATACAAAAGTGATCAAATAAGGGCTTAAACGACCCCTTAAAAAGGTACATTTTAAAACCTTATCAGTTACACGGATCGTACCTTTATGTTTACTCATTTTAGGATACATGGGGAGTCATTGGATGTAGGTTTGCTACCACTAATGTCTAACAAAGATGTGATCAGACTTGTGGAGTATGTTCCTAGATTTAGAGAATTGAAATTGTATATTGAAACCGGTGTTTCATTGGTAGAGTGTCACATGATGGAGCGAATGATGAGTAACGGCAAGGGTGTGGTGATAGAAGAAATTGTTGATCGTCATGTCAATGATGCTTTTGGAAAGGATCTTGATGGTGAAACTGGAGACAGTGGGAAATTACCATTGTTAGAGTGGAATAAGACAAGCCAACATGGGAAGTCTGGACCTATTGATGATACTGATTCTGACAATGAGTTTCCACCAACATGGGTTGTAGAAAAAATGCATGCAAATCATACAAAAAGGCTGAGTGATGAGTTTGAATTTAGAAGGTTATTGGCAGAGATTGACCAAGAGTTTTGGTTGGAGAATTCAAGTGAGGATTCCCTAGAGATTACAGATTTGATGGATTTTGATGATGCGGATTATGACACAGGTGATGGTGCTACCATTAATGGAAAGGAAGGGGATCTTAAGACTTGGATTAGTGATGAAGAGTGGGATCAACGAATAAATGTTGAATGGCAAGATGATCCATACCATTTAGTTGATGAACCTAAAGAGCCTAAAGAGATTAGTGACATGTTTGTTGAAATTGATCAAGCATTCGATGAACTTGATCAAGTAGTTGAAGCTGGAGAAGTAACAGAGTTGTATGCTATTTTTGCTCAACCAATTGATGATGAAGGGGATGTGGTTCCAGTTGAGATCCTTGCTGAAGAAATGGCTGCAACAGAGTATGTTGATGGTGATTATAGTGAACAATTAGTTTCTGAAGGGGTTGTGATTCCAGATGATTTGTGTGCTGAAGTAATTGGACAAGAGGGATTTATCTCTGCTGTTGATGAAGATGTGATTCCAGATAAAGTGGTTGCTAAACAAAGAGATAGCCAAATGAAGTGCTTGCAAAAAATGGAGTTGGGCAAGATGAAGTGGCTGCATACGAAAAGTTTAAAGACCAAAGAAGATCAATCAAGAGGAGAAAACTGATGGCTAACAAGAAAACTAAGGATGATGTTGAATAATTCCTTTATGTTTACTTCAATAAACTGTTATACTTCTGCTATGGTGTTGTAGTGGAAGATTAAGACAATATCTAGTTTTTCTAAACTATGTCGACTAGTTGTGTAATAATTTACTAAGGTAAATGCTTGCATAACTTTGTGCTCTAATCGTATGGAAGCCAACTAATTAGGCAATTTTGGGCAATTTTATGCATTTACATTCATTTGCAAAAGTCAAACTTTAAAAGTCAAACATGATAGTCATAATTACTGCCAAAAGATAACAACTAACCAAAAGATCAGTTAAATTTAAATCCATAGAGTTAAACTAACCAAAAGATAACATTAACCACTAAAATCAGTTACACTTAACATTACATTAACTGCCACAAAAGGCCAAACACCATGCTCAAACCCACCAAGCCCCAAAAAAGACAAAACCTATTTCCATCAAACGAAACCACCACATTTACGGCAGCATCCACCGGTGAAGGCGACACCAAGCTCCAATACTCCATCGGAGAAGAAGTGGTAACATAACCCGAAGTGAGGTTAATGGGTTTTTGTCGTTTAGTATTTTTATAAGTACCACCAACAACAGGGATTTTACAGAGAGCGCCACCATGAGTCCAGTGTCTTCGACAGCTTCTGCAAAAGTGATGAAGCTGTGAACTGTTACAGTTGTTGTAGTAAAAAAAAATTATGTTGGGTGATTGACAACGTGGACATGGACATTGTTATGGGATTTGTCTTTTTGTGGTGGTGTTGAAAGTTGATGTTTCTTGGTGGTGGTGGTTGTGGTTATGGTGGTGGTGGTGATTACATTTTGAAGTACCCGTGTTTTTGTTTTGTTTTTTGGAGTAGTGGTTTCGGCGGTGGACCGGAGGGTTTGTATGGGGTTTATGTGTGGAAGTTGACCACTACTTTGCAAATTATGCCATTGAAACGTCATGTCACAGTGGTATCGAAGGTTGGCGGAAATTTAATATGTATGAACAATGAAATGGCTATAAAACCCTTAGGGTGGGGCCATGTAATACGAGAACTAACGCCGTTAGCAAAAATGCCTTTCCTTGGTCGCTTTACAAAAACGAAAACATTAGTGGTGTTTTGCAACAAAATTCTTTTCCGTGTAATCCTTGCGGTTTCAGAAAACATTATGGACATAATTTGAAATTTACCCTGTGTATATATTGTCTCTAAAACCGAAAATAGTTAATTGTCTATATAAAAAGTAGGGTTAAGTCTATAAAATAGAAACAAACTTTCAAAATTTGTCGAGTTAGGTAACGAAATTTCATATTACATAATTTAGGTAATGAAACTTGTTGTAACTAGGTAAAATAACTAATATGACCGGTTGGATTTCACACGCTTATTCCTTAACCCGGTTGGATCCAGGTTACCCATTTGTTAAACACTTACAACCCACACAAGTCATCCCCAAATAAAAAAAACCTAAATTAAATAACACCCATCCCCACACAACATGTCTTGTTCTTCCTCTTATCATTCGAATGAAACCTGCAAATGTCACCTCTCATTGAAGGTTTTAACATCTTAGACTCCCTCTAACCCTGCTAGAAGATTTATTGTTCTCCAAAATAGATTGGTATTTCATCATTACCTTTTGTTTCTCACACTCTATTTAAATTTTTTCTAACATCTCACACTCTATTTAATTTTTGATTGCAAAAGCCTGCTATGAAGACATGTGGAAATTGGGATTGGTTCGATCCAGAGCTTGATTGTGAATGGTATAGGATGCATTTGTACGAGATGTACAAACAACCTACTCATCAAAAGCGTCGAGTGGAAACTGAAATAAACCGTCAAGCAAGGATTGAAGAGTTGGAAGGTGACTTGCAACAAGCTCATAAGAAGTTGACTTTTTGAAAGTCAACCTTTTAGTGTTTATAATTGTTGTTTCTTTGGTCCTTGCAATGAAATAGGCATGCAACATAATCTTGTATTAGGTAGTTATTGTTGTTTTCTAGTATCAGTAGTTTGGGTAGTTCTTGTTCTTAACTTTTGTAAAGTCAAACTTTTGTAATAGTTCAGGGTTGTATGCAATGAAAGAATTATTTTATGACTATATTTGTTTGTTACCATTACTATCAAACACATAAGTAAATAGGCAAGTATAAAATAGAATCTAAACAAAAGGATTGTTGACAACATTCAATGTATTGATTCAATCAACGCAGTCAAAGAGCATGCGGGGAACTAGGAACCCATAGTGTTTTACAAAAGACATCACAGTTAGATTTGTTAATTACATGACTAGACCACCAAAAAAGTGTACAAAATAATGGCGTCCACATGACCCGTTGATTAAAGCAAATATTAGACTAGTGAACACAGTGTTCATGGTGAAACATCAAAAGCCTTATCGGCAGTTGAACTAGTTGGTGCATCAAATTTGAAGCTCTTTCCTTGCATCTGGGCTATTCTTTTTTACCTTCCTCTATTCTTCGCATAAATCATATCCTCTAGTTGCTCAGTTCTTTTCCTTTTGCTTGTCCTTGGTGCAGCTGTTGGTTTTGGATTTGCTGGTGCGACACTAGTTGATGTTTCAGAAGTTGGGTTTGATTGAAGATTGGGAGCACTTATTGGTATTGCAGATGATTGTGTAACCCTTTGGAGTTCTAAAACGTGTAGGATTTTCCTTAGAGTCAGATTTTGTCCAACAATGATTGACATAGTCATTTTGGTGTTCCATTGTTCCCATCTTCTTGTAATATTTATTCTTCCAAATGCTGGTGAAAAGCTTCTTCATCCAACCTCATTTGCTCTTCCATGTGTGCTTTGTTCATCGGCTCTTCTTCTTTGGTTTGATCATTATTTCTTTCTCATCCATAAATTGAAACAAACAATTAGAATAGTTTTAGTCAAACAAACATTATCTCATACAAACATGTTTTAAAGCATTGTGATTACCTGGATTTGATTTGAACCTCTGCCACCACCAGATCTGCCTCTTCCACCACCTCTTCTACCTCTAGCACCACCACTTGAACCTCTACCACCACTTGAACCTCTTCCACCACTAGATCCACCTCTTCCACCACTTGATTCACCTCTACCACCATTGAACTCACCTACACCATCACTAGAAACACCTCTACCACCACTAGAACCACCTCTACCACCCCCTGAACCTCAGCTACCACCTCTAGCTGATTAAACAGCCATAGTCTGCTTGTTTTTTCCTTACCAGGTATTTTATTTTCTTTAGGGGGTTTTGGGATAAGCTCTTTATCACAATTACCTTTATTATGACCAACCTAATGACAGCCTACCATAATGCTCAATCAAACAGCCTACCACAATTCTCTATCAGACAGCCTACCATGATGCTCTATCAAACCTCATTCATGATCATAATGAGCTCTTTGTTTAGCCCTTTTGCATTGACCAAGGCTTACATCTATCATGAACTTCTTCCTAATAGCATATTTCATGATTCTATATGCTATGGAAGGATATTTGATGATTCCCTAGCATACTGATGAGCAATCCACTTGTAAGTCACCAAAGATTTAATCTGGAATGAGTTTTCAGTACTCATCAATCATGCCCATAGTCTAAACCCACAAACTGGTGTCCTCATTTTCTCATCTTGAAATATTTTTCCTAGACCACTTACGTAAAGCTGATGTACTAGAACCCTCAGCATCTTTGCTAGTTCCCTCTCCATATTTACTAAAACTCTCAACATCTTTGCTAGTTCCCTCTCCATCTTTACTACAACTCTCATCCTCTTTGCTAGTTCTCTCTCCGGCTTTCCTACTTCTTGTAACAATGGGCTTCCTAAAGTAACTTTCTTTTTCGTAATTCTCTTTGACTAACCTTTTGTAACATGTTTAGAATTAGTTATAGGAGACTTCATTCTACCAGAGTTACTTGCAACATCAGTTGTGTCATCAAAAAGTTTCTTTTGGACCTTTTTCATTCCTACTATACCAAAGTTGATACCTATTAGCCATACCATAATTAGCTAACATAAATTTTAATTGCTCTAGGTGCTCGAACTTCATACCTAGAACAAGTTCTATTTTATCCCAGGGTATGGTTGGATCATGCTTAGGATAACTAATACCTTTCTTAACCTTGAATCCAGAATGTATCAAACTAGCATATGCATCGTCCATTGCTATGTTATTTGAAATTAGAACAAGATCATCAATAAAACCCCTAAAGAACCCATTGTTACTACACATTTTGTTTAAAAAAGGTCTATAGTGGTTTTGTTTGGAATAAAAACATTATCTTCACCTTCTGTTTGAAAGTCAACATAGTCAAGCTCATACTCTTCCTCTTCACTAGATGCATACTCATCACTAGATTGACTATTGTCACTATCATTTTTTTCTTCAACTAAGAAATCTAACACATCATACTCAAAATGTTCAGTGTACATGTATACCATCAATTTATTCTCATAACCACATCTTAAAAAGGCTTAACATCTTCATCCGTCTTAAGTTCCTTTATACCAAGGTTTAAAGGAGTGTTGATCTTACAGTAATTCAAACTATATACCCTACCATGAACTAACCTTCTAACTATTTCGTATAAGTATTGAAAAGACAATCCTTCAAAGCAAACAACAATAATCCGTTTTAAATCTCCTTGAATATACTTCATTGTAAAAACTAATGATATCAAACACACAATACCAATCTTACACTCAACCAATCACCTCACGTGTTATTACTTATATGAATAAGTATAATTATCGCCAAACAGATGCAATCAACATAAACAAACGACTGTTCCCAAGCGGATGCAATTGAAGAAATACAACAAACACTCAATAATTAGCCTCACTACAACTCTCAAACCTAAAAGACTAATACCAGACTAAATAATCAAGATGATCAAATTGTTATACAAATAAGAGAGAGATATAATTGTGTAAAAATAAGAGAGAAAATGACTAAATGATATGAAACCCTAGATCTGCTATTGAGTTGAGTATATAGCTAGAATAGTTACACTCCAGCCCTTGCACAAATAGAAGTTACAAACTAAGAACCAAACTAATTAAGATATGAGAAATGTTAAAATAAGTCCTTATACTTGTTACAAAGACGAGTTTAACATATTCAATAGCCCTGCACAAATTCATACACTGAACATATCAACCATATTTAGTTTAGAACATAAATTTCTACGCTGAACCATACAAAGACCTTTGGTAAAAATGTATGTTGTTTGTTCAACAGAAGCCACTTTCACAGTTTTTATCAGCGTTGCAAAAAAAAGGCTTACAAGGTGGATTAATCACCACCTTGGCGCTAATCGGCCACCAACCTTTTCGACTTGTGTAAACACGTCAAACAAATCGGTCAACCATGGTCAAAGGTGGTCAAACTTGCCGGATGCTTGCAAATCTTGTCGGAAATACCCAAAAATTGCCGTAAACTTGTTTTAATCACTTATACTTGCTGTTTATATCTATTACAAGATGTTTTATAAGGACAGTCTTGCTCGGAATACCCAAAACTAGTCAAAATACTCAAAACTTGTTAGAAATACCAATCCGATTAATCTCGCCTAGACCAGTTAAAAGCTACAAGAGGTCGATCAATCGCCTACCGATTCACGATTTTTGAAACCTTGGTTTTTATGACACCTGAACTCACCTTCTCTCTAACCAAATGAACATCTATTTGAAAATGTTTAGGTTTCTCATAAAAACAGGATTAGCTGCAAATTGAATTACATAATTATTATCACAAAATAGTTTTAAAAGCAACAAGCTATTCACTTTCGCTCCTTTTAAGACATTAACAATACATATGACTTCACATGTAGTAGAATCCAGGAACATATACTCAACTTCATCTAGAGATCTATAAAGGGTTGTTTGTTTCTTGCTTTTTCAAGATACCAAGTTCCCACAAAAAACAAAAAAAGAAAGAAAAAAAGAAAATAAAATTAGAAACTTGAGACATACTTTTTGGAAACAGGATACTTTGTCCAGCCCGCATTTGAGAAAGCATGCAGAATAGGAGACTTACCTTTATAAAATTGAATACCTATGCCCGAAGACTGCTTCAAATACCTAAGAACTCTCAGTCCAGCGATAAAATAAGACTATAAAGGAGAGTGCATGTATTGACTCAAACAATGGAATGCATAAGATATATCAAGACTGGTAACTGAAAGATATATTGGTTTACCAACCATTTTATATACTCAATCATATTATTTATCTTATTGTATGTTTTAGTTTCTTTATGATTTATAATCACATTTGCTTGCAAAGGTGTTGTAACAGGCTTGCAAGCTAAAAGACCATATTCACAAAGTAACTCCAAACAATATTTCCTTTGTGATAAACAAATTCCGTTGTTATTTTCCAAAACCTCAATATCTAGAAAGTACTTTAAAATACCCAAATCTTTGATTAAAAACTTAGAACTAAAAAAACTTTTGAACTTTTCAATTTCATGAATATTGTCACATGTTATAACAATATCATCAACATAGACCATAAGTGAAATGAAGACATCTTCTTCCTTTCTAACAGATAATGAATAGTCATTAACACTTTGAACGAAACCATTGTCCTTTAGAGCAGTGATAAGCTTTTCATTCCTGTCTAGGAGCTTGCGTGAGACCATATAATGACTTTACCAATTTGCAAACTTTTGTTTCATTTTTTCATAAAAACCTGGCGGTAAAGTCATATATACTTAATCACTATACAAAAAAGCATTGTTAATATCAATTTGACACAAAG
Source organism: Chrysanthemum lavandulifolium (assembly GCA_022545495.1). Classification (NCBI taxonomy): domain Eukaryota; kingdom Viridiplantae; phylum Streptophyta; class Magnoliopsida; order Asterales; family Asteraceae; genus Chrysanthemum; species Chrysanthemum lavandulifolium. Next base: position 125,967,395 of record CM040245.1, read on the forward strand.
GTCGTCTATTAGAAACGGCTATACAATAAGACATCTTACTGTAACCATTTTTACCACAGGAATGAAAGTCGCTTCATAATCAATATTTCCCTTTGGCTATAAGCCTTAGCTACAAGTCTAAATTTGTATCTTTCTATTTCACCAGTTGAGTTATATCTTACTTTAAAAATCAACTTAAAACTAACCTTTTTTTATCCACTACCAAGTGTTATTTTTATGTAATGCTTCCATCTCTTTATTCATAGACTCAACCTAGTTCATATCTTGAGAAGCCTCAGTATATGAATCGGGTTTCATAGATTAAGAGTAGTTTTAAAACAATAATTCACATAAAACAACTTAGAATAATTAACATGCATTTCAATACCGTACCAAACATTACTTTCAACCACAAAGTCATTAAGCTTAGCATGCAACTAACTTGTTCTGGTTGATCTCCTAAGTTGCGCTTGTTCAGCTACATACGTATTATCATAACCATCTTCAGAATCATGATTTGAATTATTACCATTTCCCTCAGATGGGTTATAATTTTCACCTATATGGGTTGCTATGGTGACTTCATCATTGACAGTATGTGAACTGCCATGATTTTGAGAAGTCAAACCACTACCATCACCAACGGGTGTGTCCCCCTTTTCATCATTAGGACTTCCAGAAGTTTAGTTATCTATATTTTTATAAAAAAAAGTTAAAGACAATTACTCCAGATTCGTTTAGACTCAAAAACTTATTTATATCATTAGCAGACTTACCCATACTTCATTTTTAAAGGAAATATAGTTTCAAAAGATCTAACATCCCTAGAGTAAAAAACAAATTTACTTTCAAAACTAAAAACTTATAAGCTTTCTTAACACTACAAAAATGAATCAAGGCACACTTTTCAGACCTACTACTAAACTTATCATAATTACTTAAAACTATTGAATAACAAAGACATCTGAAACTTCTAATTTTAGAAAGACTTGGTTCCATACCATAGACAAAAAAATATAAGGGGATGTACCATCTAAGATAACAGCATGCAACCTGTTAATCAAATAGACCACAGTTAGAACACATTCAGGCCACATATTTAAAGGAACCCTTGTGTGAAACATATGACTTCTAGCAACATTCAAAAAATATAATGTTTATGTTTCCTTTCAATGACCATTTTGCTGAGGTGTGTGAGCACAAGAAGTTTAACAAACAATACTTTTATTATTGAAAAAACTTGACAGTTTATTACTGATAAATTCAATTCCATATCCAAAAACTTTTATATGTTTATTAAATTGAGTTAAAATCAATTGAACAAAATTTTCAATAAACATACCAACTTCATCTTTAGTTTTAATCAATTACACCTACACAACCCTGGCATAGTCATCAACAATAGTAAGAAAATACATGTAAACTTCTTTACTAAAAACTCTATAAGGACGCCACAAATCTAAATGCACAAGATCTCCTAAACTAGCAGACTTATGATCACTTAAAGGAAAATGCTCTCTTATCTTCATAACCTTATGGCAAACATCACAAGGAGAATCATACTTATAAGACATTAGACCAAGTTTATTACTAAGAATGTGCAAAATTTCGTCAGACGGAGGACCAAGTTTGCTATGCCATACTTGCTTAGACACATGACAAACAAACACAACATTACACATACTAACACATGACTTTTATGTTTCACATAAAAAAAATATAGACCACCACATTCATTACCAATCCCCACAATTTTGACCAGATTCAAAATCCTGAATATAACACTTGTGCTCATCAAAACCATCAACCACCTTACTATCATTAACCAACTTATGCACAGGCAAAAGACTAACATAGTGTTCTGAAACCACTAACACATCAAAAAGTACACCATTATTAGTCAACCTTAGGTTACCAACAAATTTAATTTAAGCAAGGGTACCATTGGGATGAGCAACAATTAATTTTAAACCAGATATATGAATTATGTTAAACATGTATTTAGTAGAAACAGTTAAGTGTTAGTTGGCTCCAAAATCAGTAATCTAACCCATAGACATATTATACAAGTAAAAGTTGGTTTGAGCACAGAAAAACTTTTCAAACTGCAAGTTAAAAACACACCGCCATTAACAAAACTTGAATGCATACCTGCCATATTAGCACTAGCACTTCCAAATGGTTTTTAATTAATGAGAGACAGAATGTTCATCATGTGCTCTTTTGTAAATGATAAATCAGATGGGTATAAGTAACTATTGTTACCTCTAAACTACCATTAAACCCCTTAACTACACAAGATTGCATATCCAAATTAGGATTTTTTTTAAATCTAGTTGGATAGCTAACAATCTCATAACATCTTTAAATAGTGTGACTAATCATACCATGATTCTTACACAAAAGTTTAGGATTAGAACTTCTACCATTATTGTTATTTCTTCTTTTAAAATCATTTTTTTAACAATAAAAGCAGCAAGTTGAATTTTACTACTAGAACCATGATGGAATCCTCTATGAGATTCCTCCTAGATACAATAGTAAAAGCATCTTTAACATCCGTTAAAGGATCTCTAATAAGAATATTACTTCTAATATGTTGATAAACATCATTCAGTCCATTAAAAATTGCATAAGCCTAACTAACTGATTATATTTCTAAATTTCATCATTAGCAGCACAAGTACAAGCAAGAAACAATGTGAAAACATCAAATTCTCTCCTTAAAAAGTTCAATTTATGATAGTGATCAGGCACACACAAATTACATTGTTTCAACATATTAATTTTATGCATCATATTGAAAATAACAAAACCATCTATTTTATCATAACTTTCTTCTAATTTAGCCCAAACATCAGCAACAATTTCAGAGAAAACTTGACCCAAATACAACTCTTGAGATAAAGAACCCAATATCCAACCTAACACAATAGCATTGCACCTTTCCCATTGTTGAGTTACAATAGGACTATAGTAACAGGTTCAACACAAGTACCATCAATGAAACCGATCTTATTTTTACCTTTTAACGAAAGTTTCATAGCAGTAGACCATATTTTGTAATCATCAGTATCTTAAAAATAACAATACTAGCAGTAGAATGATCACTAGTATGGAAATGCAGAGGATTGCCAACATCAAGACTATGAATCAATATTACAGTCGTGATTATAAACAAAAACAAGAAACAGCAAACAGATCAAGAACAAACAAAAAGAACACAAGAAAATACCCAATCAGATAAGAAACAACCACAAACCCAAGACCCAATCACAAAAGTAGATCAAATTACACACCTGATCAAGGTCAGTGATAAGATTCCTTGTTTCTTGAGAAGTAGGTCAAGTATAACAAATCTTACAGTGCATATGAAAAGATAACCAAATCAATTGCAAACATAGGTCAAGAACCACCAAACAACTAGATTTAATCAACTAGAGATATGAGAGAAGACTTAAATAGCTTTAACCAAGAAACATAGCAGAATAAAACAAACCCTAGACCGATACGCTTTGCGATTTCTAGCAAAATCACCAAATTCAGATCTAAGATTACCTAATCGACGATAAAACACCAATATTTCACTCAACCAACCACCCACGTGCTTATTACTTATATGAATTAGCAGGATTGTCCCCAAACGGATGCAATCAACATAAACAACAAATGATTGTCCCCAAATGCATGTAATCAAAGAAATACAAACCAACACTCAACAATCATCGTTACTACAACTCTTAAACCTAAAAGACTATTACCAGAGCAAACAATCAAGATGATCAAATTGTTATACAAATGAGGGGGTGATATAACAGTGTGAAAATAAGAAAGAAAAAATGATTGAATGATATGAATACCTAAATCTGCTATTGAGTTGATTATATAGCCAGAAAAGTTGCACTTCAGCCCTTTGCATAAATAAAACTTACAAAACAAGAACCATGTACTTGTTATAAAGATGAGTTTGACATATTTCAACACCCACTAATAACACTAAATATTATACCCCATAAAACACATCTACACACATACATCTAAACACACACAAAAAAGCAGTGTCGTCCAAATGGCACTTCAAATAATGCCGACCATGATACTAGGTTAGATGTGAGATGTATTTGGTGTTATTTAATGATACTGAGAATTAAACTTTGACGTATGCTTTTATATTCCTCTCATTTCAATATAAATGTCTAATTTGATAGTGATTCTTAAGTTTAAAAAATACATAGATTAGATTGTTAATTAACTAACAGGTTATCTTATTTATTTAACAAGTGTTTTGATTAGTTTTAATGTAAAAGGTTGAAACACATTATACAACATTGAACTTGACAAATTGGATTATCTAGTGCTATGGACTTTTAAGGATACATAATAGTACCCCAACTTGGTAAAGTCTCTTGTACACACAAATGATACTTAAAATTTGGCTAACTAAATATATTTTTTCTTAAAATTTAAGTGACTTTTGTTTTTTTTATTTAATATTTTAATGGCAAAAGTTCAATATACATCTCAAGTTTACCATATATCCAATGAACCAATAATAGCTATTCATTTAAAAAAAAATAAACTTTCACCCCTTTTTTAAAAATTAAATATATCGCAAACCGTTAATTGTTACGATAAAAATCATATGTCATGACGAAATTAAATTATCTTTCTATAGATATACACTACTATATATTTTTAACGATTTTTTTTTCAAAATTTCGGCCAGAAAAATCATATATGATTTGTGAAAATCATATATGATTCGATTTTTACAAATCATATATGTTTTTTGAAAATCATATATGATTTGTGAAAATCATATATGATTCGATTTTTAAAAATCATATATGATTTTTCTGGACGGAATTTTTGAAAAAAAAATTGTCGAAAATATAGAAAAGTGCATATTAATAGAAAGAAAATTTAATTCTCGTCGCGATGGTGTATTTTTTATAGTTTGAAAATTTATCGTTTGCAAGATATGTTGTTTTAAAAAAAATGTGAAAAATGGTTTTTTTATTAACTTTGATTAAAAATAGATGGCTAAAATTGATTTATTAGATTTATGGTAAATATGAGATCTATATTGATCTCAACTCATATTTTAATTTGTTATTTTGAATATAAGAGTATATAAGTAATATGTATTTTAAAATATTTTTTACGAACTACTTTTAATATATCTTCATATCATATAATTAAGTGTTTATCTCAAATGAGTTTTACATTAACTTGTAACTAACTATATAAGACTTTTTGTAATTTTAAATTTAATATGTATATAAAATAAAAAGTTAAATAATTATAGGGCCTGTTTGGCAGGCGCTTTTTGAAAAGCTGTTAGTTTTTTGTTACAAAAATAATCTCATTTAAATTAAGTAGCTTCGTTTGGATACATTAACTTCAAGCTTTTATTTCAAACAAATAGCTCCTAAATGAAAAGCTGATTCATGAAGCTTTTTAAACATCTTGGAGCTGTTAAAACTTTAAATTACTGATATACACTCCAAACATTTGTTTACAATTATAAATATGTCCTTTTATTTAATTTTACATCTTATAATCACATTTAACAGCTAACTTACCAAACACTTTTATTGAAAAAAAGATACAGCTTGTAGCTCATGTTATGATTAGCTTAACGAATTATTTACAGTCTGAATTATAAAGACACAACTTACAAAGTTAGTTTTGCTAAACATACCCATAGTCTACCGATTATTTAAATATTTTATATGGATATGTATATATTAAAACTAATACGGTAAATTTATTTTATGTAATGTATTATTTAAAAATATTTTTATTCTCAATAAATAAATAAAATATTATATTAATTATATAAAAAATGAATGTAACTAAATTTATGGAAAAAATATATTGAATTATCCTAAATTTTAACTACAAAGCATTCATAGTAATAGGATGTCAGGATTTACTAAGTTGATTATTTAGCTTAAAAAATTATTAATTATTTAGTTAATTTATTACAGTATATGATAGTAGTAATTTAAATTTGATAAGTACGATGTATTATTATGCACTATTGAAATTTATCAAGTTAAATGTACTGATATGTGTTTTGACCGTTTAAAAAGAATAATTATATAATATAAATTAAAATAATAAGATAGAAAATCATTTTGAAAAAGTGTTTAATAGCAATTCTACTGTATATACTCCCCTTCTATAATGTGTTTTTACTTTTAACCACAAACCATAACCATATAAAAAATAAGAAGTGATTTGCACGTCATGTTCATTCTGTAAAGATATATCTAAACACTCTAAATTTGAGTGTCCCAATTATTTATGTACCTCCCATAAAAAATCCCTACCATCAAACCATCGTCTCCGCAATAGGCATCGTGGCGACGACGGTAATGGTAGTCCATAGTATTGCCAAAGATTACTTGCCTCCTGAATTTCGAGACTGCATTTATCTTGGTTTCAAAAATTTCATGAACTAATTTTCGACACACTTGACTATAGTCATCTACGAATCCAATGATTTTAAGCCAAACGATACCTTTAAAGCTGCGGAACTCTACCTTTCTGATAAAAGTTTTCCAGTGACCAATCGTACGTTTGAAAATTTGCAGAACTCCTGACGAGAAAAACATGTTGGTTTTTAAAATTTGAACGAGGAGTTCACGGATACTTACAATGGACTGAAGTTTTACCGGTGTTTTTTTCTGCTAATAAGGCTATAAAACAGAAAAAGAATGAGGACGGCATGAGTCGTTCTTCGCGATGTTAGCTCCAGTCATTGGAGCTCGCGTTTCTTCGCGACCCAAAGATATGGTGTTGAACGATTACTTACCTTTTATATTAAAGCATGCGGAAACGAAGAAAGGAGATAACAAAATCGTGAAGCTATTCACGGTTGTTCCAAGTAAGTTCACTACAAGAAAAAAGTCATTTAGTGACACACAAAAAGTGTCAGAAAATGTCCAAAAAAGTGTCACTAAATAAAAACTTTTTTCACCTTCACTTATAAAAAGTGTCATTAAAAGTCCTGGCGGTAAAAGTATATAGTGTCACAGTTTCGACACTTAAAAGTGTCGAAAGGTTAAGACTTTTTCTGACACATACATCCGTCACTATAGGCTACTAGTAAAGATTTTGTTCATATGTATCTGCTATGTATATATACATTTTAGGCTGCTTTATTTATCCAAAATTAACACATGATAAACTAATAAATAGCAAAAAACTAAGATTGAAACCTGTTTATTATTTCGAGTAGGTAGATATAAACCAAGTATATATAACCAATTATTTGAGCTAAACATACTATGAAACTGATCTCAACTAAGCAACTAAGCTGATACATCTTTTCCAAAAAGTTCTCTAATTCCTTATGTTGGATCTTAAATATTATGTTGTTTGATGATTCGGGTGGTCTAGGATTGTGATTAAACAAGTAAGCCATGTTGAAAGATGAAGAGAGTTGAGAGGAGGTTCTTGAAAGAGAGTTGCTTATCAAAAGTGAAAAGTTTATTCAAAGAGCCACACCCTTCCATGGATGGAAGGGGTATTTATACTACAAACAATACGCCCTCCTATCGGACCGTGGATCGTGCATACGGGGGTAAAGACCCGTCCTTCCTCCATGGTGTTGCTCTAAACTAAACTACGCTACAAACTAACTAATAAACTACTAAATAACGTAAACAACGACATATCTACGAGCAAACATATGCTAGACCATTATTGGGGTGACCGACTTTAACATGGAATTTCCAATTCCTAACAATCTCCCTAAGGAGGTCACCCCATGAAATACATTTTGCTTCCTAGCATTCTATCTTTGACTTCGCTACGGTGCTCGTGACTTGAATTCTTCAATATCGCAATCTTTGTGCTTTTGTAGCGATTCTTCAAAGTCCGCACTAATTTGTACTTTTAAGTGGAGGCCTTTAATCGATCCACATCTTTGATGATCTTCGAGCTTTCATTGAGATCATCGCCACAAAGAAATCTCTCCGGATCATCCATAGTTGTGTTGCCTTCATGTGATGTTGTGACTTTCGGACCGACATGCTCACACTTTTGAATCATGACATCTTTCCATCGTAGTAGCGGAAGCTATCGGCTCATGATATTTGCGCAAGGCAAGCAGAACATAGTATAAAAATATCGAGCCGTGTTATGTAGATATGCACCACCATGATTTCTTCAATTAAGTGTGGATGTTGTGAGCATGCGGCTCGGATTGACCGCTCAATTCGATCACCGCAACCGTCAAATGTACCGCAAACAACGCTAGCAATAAAACACACGAAAGTGTCTTTGATCACTTCGTTGAATTGAGGTACACGCCCACGGTTCCCGTTGATCAAGACAAGTACTTGCTGTGATCGTAGGATTCCTAAGAATCTCCTTGACAGGTTTCGCACTGTTCTAGCCGTTCTCAAACCGAACGCCTCAAAAAGACAACACGGAGTGAGTGAACCAAAAATTGAGATTCACCGATTGATGAAAATGATTTGAAAAACAATCGCGTATTGCTTGAAGAAAGAGTTTTGCAATACGAAGAAGGTTTTATGAGAAATATCAATTTTCAATTAAAATACTTTTGTATTAGAGAATGAGTACACATTTGACGTGCTAGCGAAAAGAAGAGATTCGCACATCGAACGGTTTTCTAAAAGTATTTTTCAATCGAGATACTTTTGAATTTGAAATGAATACACATCTGACGTGCTAGAAAAGAAGGTTTGCACATCGAACGGTTTTCCAAAAGTATTCGCCAATTCCATTCTGGACCAAGGTTGATTCAAGATTGAATCGCCCCATCGTTTCTATCCAGTTGTCACAAGTTTGATCTTTAGAAAAGATCTCACATGCCACCTACCAAGAGCTTGTTTGATGTTGGCTCTGAAGGCTTTCCATCTTCATCGTGAATATTTTCATATCACTCGGATGTTCGGCAATACCACAAGGATAATGCGTGGGACTCTTAATATATTCTTACTTTCCACATTGTGTGAAACAAAGAAGTCTTCATTAATTTAGTGTCCTAATGAGATATTGTGGATGATCTCTTGGCTCTAGACTCAATTGTGCATATTTGGTTCCTATGTCGGGAGACTAGGGAGAGGGTCTCCTTCTTCAATATCAACAATCTCTAAGAGAAAGTCGATAGATTATGTCGGTTCCCGTGAGAGTGAAACAAGCCCTTTAAGAGGAACTTGAGTAGTGGGAAGTTTTAGTGCGATCGTCACATTGGGTCCATGACGTCTTGTCTTCAATACCGGTGTTACCTTGGTAACAACCAAGAGTATATGTATTGAACCCGGTTTCGCCTAAGGTTGAATTATTGGAGGGCTATTTCTTTTCACCCTTTTACATTAATTTCTTTTTCATTCTTCAACCCTTCAAGCTTACCGAGACTTCATAACTAGAACCTTGTTGGGTTTATTCCAGTACTAGCTCTGCCTCACCGCACTCTTCCCATTTCTCATTTTCTCCTTTTTCATCATACCTAAGGACTCTACACTATCTTGTGGATTGTCCTCGGAAGATCCCTCCGGTTCGGCGGATCGTGGAACGAATACTTAACCTAACCATCCTTATATCATCATGCATAAAGTAAATTGGTCGGTCTTTTGGTATTGTTCATTCTTTCTCGAAACCAATTGAAAAATCATTTGGAAAAATCAATCAAGGTACTTGTGATATAAAATCAAAGCATTTTGTACCTTAATTGTTTTGATCATTTAGAAATGCTCCCCCTCAACATGTGCATATGATTTGAAATTGTTGAGCACATGGAGGCAAGAGTTCTTTGAAATAATTTCATGATCACAATTTTCATAGAAAAAGCCATTTGATTTTCTTGGTAAATTCTCCCCTCAATATGTGCTTGGGATATTTGAAATCATTTTATCACATAGAGGCAAGAGTTCTTTTGAAGCACATTTACGATCACACAAGCCATTAAGAAACCATTAGAAAACTCAATCAAGGTACTTTATAAATCACTTTAAAAACTTTCGTACCTCGATAGTTTATTTGCTCCCCTCAATATGTGCTTCAAGATTCGAAACGTTTAGCACATATGAGCGAGCGGCAGGCACAATTAAATCAAAACGATCACCTTTATCAAATTTCATTATTAAATCACAAATTCTCCCACGATCAAAATATCAAACCCTTTGAGATTTTGGATCCCAAGTGATTTAATTAAGTTTAGAAAACATGGGAGAAAATGTGGCCTTGTTTAAATACTCATCCGGTTTTTAGATAAATGCTCCTCCTCAACATGTGCATTGTATATTTGAAATCGTTTGGCACATGGAGGCGTGGAGTGCCTATAAAGGACTAAAACCAATTCCATTAAAAGCAGATATGAGATTTAAATCACGATCTCTCACCCGATCAAAATTTCAAACCTTTTGAGATTTGTGATCCCAATTGATTTAAATCATTTAAAAGAGTTTGGGGAAAGACGTGGCAAGATTTAATTTTTGAAAATGATGATAAGGACCAATTTAAGACATTAAAGATTGTTAGTGTCGGGTATGATAGTTTTTAAGAGATCTTTTAGTAAAATAAAACAATTTCACAATCAAACAAGAATGAAAAAATTTCATTTTGAAAGACCTTGATTCTAAAGAAAAATCATACCATGACATAACATTAAATCTTTAGATCACCACTTATATTGTACAAAGCGGAACTTTTGTGAAGAAATATCGTTTGAAAATATTTTATTTTAAATCACTCTCCCTCAATCTATGACCGTAGTCGATAATTGAGTGACTCAAGTTTGATAAAATGAAGTCCGTGATTTTCAAAATTAAGTCCAATTAATTTTCAAAACAATATTTTCCATTTTCAAAACAATTTAATCAAATTACTCAAAAATTGTTTAAAATGGTATCCTCGCACAAAGATTCGTTAGTGGTTGAGCCGCTTTTGTTGTTGTTCTTTGTAGGGTTTGGAAGAAAACCATCTGCAGATGCGGTGAGACTTCTTCTTCGTTGCATTTTGAATGCCAACCGAGGTCAAATTAAGCTCCGTTTCTTCAATCACTTAGAAGAAAACCATTTGTCGATGCGGTGAGACCTCTTACGTTGCATTTATGCCAACTCTCCATAGAAGTCCAATTAAGCTCCGTTTCTTCATTTGTCAACCCAAGATATAGTTACCCTTTCCTTCGGCATCCAATCATCTTCAATTGTGGGATCCGGATCGGGAACATTCTTTTATACCAATATACCGCATACGTTAGTGAACACACATACAAATATATGGTGGTCGACAACACCCAAACAACAATCGACTAATAAAAATCAATGCAACATATCAATCAGATCATATAGATGCATGGGAATAATGTGTTCATCAAACTCTAATCATCTAATCCTAGCAATCATATCCTAAATTCCTAGTCCTTCGACACAGGAAAATATCATTTTTAATTAAGCACGTAGGATAATTAAGAAAGCTCGTTAGATGATATAGATTTGAAAACATTCTCCCCTCAATCAATGACTCATTTTTCTAAAAGGTTTAACAACAAGTCATTGATTGAGTTTTCAATTTTACAAAACTCAAACCGATTGATTTTCAAGCAACTCTTTACCACCATTTTGAAACAAAAATATTTTTCTCAAGAATTTTAGACGGAAAAACATTTGTGTAGGAACAATGATCCTTGACATACTTTCCTCAAATTGTTTTAGGATAAGTGCACGAAATATTTGAAAAATTGGTTTAGCGAAGACTTTCCTTTCTTGAAGAACGGTTGCTATCGAAATAATAGCAAGCCATTATTTGAAGCCCGGTTTCTGATCAAGTAATCTGTAAGCCATCATTTTGAAGTCCGGTTACATATCAAGTAATCGTAAGCCATTTTGAGACATGTTTAAAAGGAAATATTTACACCTCTCGCTCGAACTTCATCTAAAGTCCCGTGCCATTATTGAATGACATTTCTAAGACCGTAGATGTTATCGATACCGAAAGATATGTCTTGAGAAAACAATATTTTGGAATTTTCAAATTTTCGATTTTTATGGGTTTTGTTGGTTTTATATTTTTCTATTTTGTTTCTTTGGTTTTATATTTTTGTATTTTGTTTTTGATAAATATATACAGGATAGAGCGAGATGATATAATTTAAGAGGATGATGATACGAGTATCGAGATAAGGATATCAAGCAACACGTCGTAGAAGATAGAATACGTCATCTCTTAAACTTCCACAACCAAAGCTTCCGAGGCTCCAGAATAGAATGTAGAACATGAGCCTTTGAGAAAAAGAGACTTTGCCAGCTTCCCCCAAACCGAAAATCCATAAGATGAGCAGATTCAAAGCTTTATTTCAAGCTTGCTTTAGCCAGGTGCACAAAGAAGCACACCATTATCATAAACCCGGCTGCTCCTTTTAAGAATAATCACCGTGATTCTTTGTTCGAGGTTATATCATCCAATAGAACAACAACAACGTATCATCCCACATTAAAATAATCTTCTCAAATTCCTTTTCCACTCAAGTCCAAGCAATCCATTCCAAAAGGTGTCAAGAGAAAATTCCCCAAGTAGTTGAATTGATGCGGTCGGCCTCTTTGTATAATGCTCAAGAACTCTCCGAATACACATCATGAGGGTAATGAAGAACACCTCCCAATGTTCACATCTTCGTCCTCGATGATAGTGTATGAAGCTCAAGAACCCAAGTACACCAATATCCAAGAACTCTCCCAAATACACATCATGAGGGTAATGAAAACACCTCCCAATGTTTACATCTTTCGTCCCGATGATCGTGTATGAAGCTCAAGAATCCAAGTACACATTCTCAACGAGAGAATAACCGATAACACCTCCTCATGTTACACATTTATCTCCCCTGAATATGCCATACTTGTGTACCTCTTTTATCTTCAGAAACTTTATCTTACATCAATTCCCCCACGTCGTTGGAATAATAACACTAAAAGCCTTGATGAGTAAAACCTTGAGTTTCTCTGCGGTCATGACATTTGTCTTCCCGGGATATCTTCAATCACTTAGAAGAGTTAAGTTCATCAAGTTTACTCGCTTTGTGTTAAGATATGTGTCTCATTCCCCCTTGCTGGTTTTGACACTTCCGAATCAGCAACATATTTTAAGCCCAAATACTTAAAATCTTTTGAGAAGATCATCATAAGCTCGGATGTATCTTGAAGTCTTTGAGAATCAACTTGTCGCCGAATATGAGCAAGTCTAATTGGGATTAAATCGACATTTCACTCTCCCCAATTAGTGCTCTCCCTAAACCGACAATCTCTTTGATAAGCGCTTGAATTGAGAAGAAGTCTTTAGATCGTTAAATGCAACTCGCCTTTAGTCTTCTAACATGTAGCGAAAATGTAGAACCGATCAGACTCGACCTTCTTCAAGATTGTCCGGTTGGGGATAGATAGTTAACATCTTCAACTCACACCAAAAGCATCTCACCAAAAGGCATCCCAATTAACTTACATCTTGCACATCCCCTTAACTAAAATCCTCCCAATCAAACAAGAATGTAAAGATGTTCATCAAGGAAATCAAGAATCGTGCCGCAACGAACACACCTAAATGGTAACACCAAACTACCAATCACATCAAACAAGAACAGAGATTGTTCGAATCATCATGTTGATGTGTACGTGAAGCATTAACCGGAAGCACTTTGTCGATAAACTCATCAAACCGAGTGAAGATGTCAACCAACGGCTCTTGAAGAAAAACTCCATGTAAAGATGACCCGATAAGAAGAGGCTCGGTTCTTACATGAGTTTGGAGCCGTTGACCATTTATTCTCATATATCAATCAACAATGCAAAAATTCACACTTTTTCCCCTCAAGAATTGCATACGGAGATGCCATTCTTGACTAAATAAGTGAAATCATCCAGATGTTCTATTCACACTTCTCCCGCAAAATCAGCACATGATGTCGCCATCTTCATTATATCGAGCAAGTGGAATGAGAAAACAATCGATGATAGCCCGGTTCACTTGATGACCAAGCGCATGGAAAAAGTATGAAGCATGTTGATGAGAATGGTCATAATAAGAAGATTTCTCTTCTTCAAAGATAAAGCATAATATAAAGCGCACGTACGCACTTTCTTTTGTTTGAAGTACGAGGCTTGAATCAAGTATTCAAACGTCATAAGAAGATTTCTCTTCTTCATAAGATAAAGCGCATCGAGACGTACACTTTTCTTTTCTTTAGAGTACGAGGCATGAACTGTTGTGTTCATACGCCATAATCTCTCTTTTCATCTACTCTTGGCAAACTTGTAATCAACCCCATTACCATTCAGTAGGCTCTTTGTAGTGACGGTGATGGAGAAACCCGATATAATGAATTTGACCTCAAGTAAACTACCCCGAACTCGTGACTTCAACTTGCACATATGTAACAAAGAGCGGTGCCGATTTCCATTAGCATCTCTAAGTACTCTATGTAGTCTATACTCTTCAACCAACCACCCATCAAGTATAAGACGACATTACCTCTTGAAAATCCACAATTGAATGTGACACTGAGCACTACAACGTAACTCCTTAAAGTGATAGTTATTTTGAGGTGGTATGAGCCCAATTCCCCCAAGTGGTAAAAGAAAAGGTAAAAGACACCCAACAATAACTAGATTTCCAAGTCTTCGTTTTTGATAATAAGCTTGAACAAGGATCATGAAGAATCTTCATCCAACCATCCCCTGATACCTTCAGATACTAAGTACACTCGCCCGTGATATTTCACTTCAACCTCAAATAAATAATACTGAATTAACGCCGTTGTCACATCTTCTTGTTAAAAGCTCAAATCTAGCCTTCTTTGACATTTAAAGTGAACTATGATAATGGTTACATCCCGACCATGGTTAAAGGCACATAACCCCGTAAAACCATGTAATAACCAAACTGCCATGACGAATATCCAAACACACATCCAATTCATGAAGTACACCCTTTTATCCCTTCTTCGAAGTAGAAACTGTAGAACTAGCATCGAAAAGGATCCCGACCTACACTTTCCTTTCTCCGTGATGGTTCCATCATCACGGATTTTACAATTCTATGGTTTAAACCGAAAAATAGTTTCTTTCATGATTTTACAAAACCAAGAATAAACCGTAAGATAGATTCGAAATGCTCATTACTTTAACCAGATGTTTTCATTGTCACGGATTTTACAAGTCTATGATTTAAACCGAGAAATAGGTTCTTTCGCGGGATTTTACAAAATGAAGACAAAACCGTAAACAATGTCAGCTTGAATGAGTTATGACAACCTTGGTTTCGGTGAATATCTGTTTTAGGGGAACATGCAGCGGTTCATCAGCGATTCATACTCCAACATCAACAATATCATCAACCATCCAATAAACTCTTTGGTAAACACATCATCCACATATTCTGATGGCTATTTCAGTGACTACATGGTGAAGTAAGTCTGATATACCAAACTTGATCATGAAGTGAAATTCCCCATATTTGTTACTTAAACTTGTACTAATCCTTGTGAAGAAGAAACGGTGTACCCAATGTACAAAACCTCTTGACATATTCTCAACTGCGTGAGACACCGAAGTGATAGTTACGTTGTGAGTTAAGCGAGAAAGAGTCACAACCGTAATTAAATAGCCAAGTCTTTATCACACTCAACAAAAGCCCAAACAAGTCATCTTCGCGGAAGGGTAGAAAGAAAGAAGACGAAATAAGTAAACGCGCCCGGAAAAACTTCACTTCAAATCCAAATAAGAAATACCGTCCAAATTACCCCGTAGTCAACATTTGATCAATCATCAATTCAAGCCATGACATAAAATTTTCCGTGAACATGCATAAACCAAAGTATCAACCCTCGTAACCCATCGAATCACATCATCACACCAAATTTTATCATCAAATCTCATTTTGTCCAAATCTCACAAAATTCAAATCTCATAATATCAAAACGAATTAGATCCAAGTCTCAATTAGTCAAATCACATAAACATGATTCAATTATGAGAAGCCCAACCACAACCTGCAACATTGAACCTGATCTAATTAAGCTTTAGAAAGCGCATGTCCAATTATGCTCATAATCCGTCCAATTGATCGATGTTTTCTCGCTTATATGGACATTAACCATCTTAGCATTAAAACTCCCAAAAAAAATTTGATCATCTCAAATACTAAAACTCACAAATATTTTGGCCCGAGTACAATTTCGAGAAACTTTAAGAACGAAAATTTCTATACCCCGGCCAATATTGCAACAAAGCACGTCCATTTCAACAACTAACCAAAAGGCCCATTCAATATTGCAACTCGTTAGGCCCAAGTACCAATAACTGATCCATGTGACTACACACAACCCTAATATTCGGTAATATTAATACCACATTTCACTCTTAACTCAACCCTAAAATTACTCCTCTTAGTATCCGCCTCTCTTTCTCGGTAACACCTCTCACCAACAAACCCTAAAACACTCCTTATTCATCGCCTCCATCCGACAAAAACGTTCCAAAAAAAATCATCCGACCTTATTCTATTATAATCGCATCAAACCAATATCCAAGGCAGACATATCACACCATCGTGTCAATGTCACAACCTTATTCTTCCATTAGCAAAGACAATCAATCTCGTATGTGGACATGGTTTCAAACGTATGTCACAAGGATGGCCATGAGAATGGGATTTAGATTTACCACAGGGATGGTATATTTTCTGCTCATCATGAACTCGTCATCAAGATCTGAAAGAAGGTCTCGGGTAGGTTACTTGTCTTTGATGTTGGTGTTATGAGTCTAGTAACGATTCAAAAAGGGAGATGATAACATTATTGTTATTTGTCTCTCTTGAATATATCGAATATTAAATGATGTATAAGCTTCAAAAGAAATGTGTGATGAATTATTTTTGTGTTATGGACCTTTAAAGTCTGATATACTTTGAATAACACGAAAAAGATCTGAGATTCATTTAATTTTAGTTAGGTGAGTCTTGAATTGATTTGAGTGAAGGTGAATGTTGAGATGAGATATGGCATATATGTGATTTGAGTTAGACAGGATAGACGTGGTGTGGTTGTTGTGATGATGGATAGTAACAAACAGTAGTTATAACTTTCATCTTAAACTTTTGGACTTGTGATGTTGTAAAGAATCTTAAGTCCACAACAGAGTTTGGTATTTGGTTTGGTCAAGGTTAAAAGGTCCATTCTTCTTCATCATTTCTGAGTTTCTTTAACGTAGTCATCAGTCAAGTCGCATTCATGGCTTTGTGTCAAGTCGCCTTTTTTACTTGGGTTGATTCAAGAATCAACTCGCATTTGATACACAACTCGCATACTTTGAGCATAACAACTCGCTTCTTGACATTAGCATAACAACTCGCATACTTTTTAAAGAGTTGACAACTCGCTTAATGTTCATAGAATTTGGACATTATAACGACTCACATCCTATTTGCTCAAAAGCAACTCGCATATGGCAAGTCGCATTTTGTACCAACACGCATGTTTAGCACTGAATTTGGATAGAATATCAACTCGCATAAAAGAGTAACCACAACTCGCTTAGATGAAAGATAGCAATATTTGACCATTTTATCACAAAAGCCAGAAAGCTGAGTACAAGATATTCAGTAGACCAATGTTAGACCATGAGAAAAACAGTTTGGACGACCTGAAAGACCAAAAACTGATGCAAGCATTTTGACCACATCACGAAACCAAAAAAGTGACAACCAAAACATAAAACATTTACCAAAATAAGTCAAGTTACAGAAAATAGCATAATATAATCGAAACTGTTTTGACCAAAAGACATAACACCAACAGGCATGTAAAAAGTCATTAAAAAACAGATTCAATCAACATATAAAATCAGTTTAGACCATAATCCTACTCGACTATCATAAACCACCCATCAAAGCATCCTCAAACCGCCTACAAAACCGCTTCAAAAACCATGCAAATCATCAAAACAACACAACCTGGGCTCTGATGCCAATTGTTGGATCGTGAATATTATGTTGTTAGATGATTCAGGTGGTCTAGGATTGTGATTAAATAAGAAAGCCATTTTAGAGAGATGAAGAGAGTTGAGAGGAGGTTCCTCAAGAGAGTTGCTTAAGAAAATGAAATGTTTATTCAAAGAAGCACACCCTTCCATGGATGGAAGGGTATTTATACTACAAACAATACGCCCTCTCCGACCGTGGATCGCGATCGTCACATGGGAAAGACCGTCCTTCCTCCACGGTGTTGCTCTAAACTAAACTACGCTACAAACTAACTAATAAACTACTAAATAACGTAAACAACGACATATCTACGAGCAAACATATGCTAGACCATTATTGGGGTGACTGACTTTTAACATGGAATTTCCAATTCCTAACACCTTATGTCTGATCTTTCGCTTCACAATTGACTCCCGACCAATATCTACACAAAGAACCGAACACATCACCAATATTGATCATGATATAGTGAAAAAAAAAAAAAAAAAAAAAAAAAAAAAAAAAAAATCAAGCGAGTAGAATAAGATACGTACAACTTTTATACCATCGGTATCTGAAACAACTATTGATGTCGTAAGTACTTCAACTTCCATAGACTCCACCTGACCAGAGTTGTCATAAACAGAGCTATGGCATGCTGCATCAGCTAGAAGTTCAATACCAGAAAAGTCGTTCAGATTGGGAAGTTTACTACTCACGAGCATCTCAGAATATTCACGATGTGGGGAGGCAAGATGAAATTGAGGTAAATGTGCTTGTTCACCGCTGAGGGATGTCCTGTACTATACATTATTGCTTGCACCAGGCATCCTTGGGCACACCAGGCCTCCTTGGGCGCCTCGTCCTACGGCCCTTTTCACCGTATTCCACGTCATG
Source organism: Chrysanthemum lavandulifolium (assembly GCA_022545495.1). Classification (NCBI taxonomy): domain Eukaryota; kingdom Viridiplantae; phylum Streptophyta; class Magnoliopsida; order Asterales; family Asteraceae; genus Chrysanthemum; species Chrysanthemum lavandulifolium. The sequence continues at coordinate 125,986,265 of CM040245.1, forward strand.
TCCGAGTTGATAAACTTTAAAAGATCCACCACATCTATTATAGTATTCACTGAAACAAATTGCATACCAAATCAGCTTCTGTAACATAAAGATTACTTCTTCATCTTCCTAAATAATAAAGTCTTATCACATATTCACAAATCGCAAAATATTAACAACATATCAATATAAGCAACCATCTTCACACCCTGAATTCAACTTAATTATACCCAACATAGCAGACCCGCAAACATCGAAAACTTTAAATTACTGCATCTTAAATAACAATTTTAAACAGTCCCCTATCATGGTTAGAATATTACAAAACAAGACCTGTGAATAAGTAATAACCTTGATTTGAATTGATCACATAAGGGTAAATATATAAAGATATACCTTCTTGTTAACAATAACAGAGAAGCACTTAAAGCCATAAGCTCAGACTGTACTTCCGTAAGGATATTTCAGCTTCCATGTTGTCTATTTGTCTCTCCAGTTTTAGCTCATTAGACCTCAGTCTGAGTGCCTACAAAAGATGTGTGTATAAATAACTTGAATAGCACAAGTCCTAACCAACTTGATACAGAATTAAAAATTATTATAGGTGCCCATTTCGACCCATTTACTTACAAATGGGTCAATTCGAGTTAAGTTTTATCTCGATTGGGGGAAAAGACTACAAGAAAAAAGTTACATAAGTATGTAGATCCCATACTATTAGTGTTTAGTATCTTCTCTTCTAAGCCAATAACTTTAGAAGTTAATAACTTGGCACGTTCATCAGCTGCAATACATTCTAACCGAGCATTTCAATATTTGGTCCTCACAGCCTCAACTTCCACCTATTGAAATCAAATACACATTCTTTTTTATAAAGTATGATCAAAATAATTAGAGAATAAAAGTTGATAATTGATAAACAATATGAAGTCCCTATCAGGATTCAATTGCCACCAGGTCATGCACATCAAGCACTCAAAAAGACAACCATTCGCCCCTGGTACTTGTGTAGTTGTGTGCATCTCTTAGGATTTTTGGATACCGGTTAGCCCACTACTTTTTTGACCACATTAACCCGGGTAACCCATCACCAACCTGCCTTTATAACCCGTATCAAGTCCAATCCTAAATCATTATATGTAACATGGTGCCTTAACCCCATTTTTTCCCGGCTAACGCATTGTAAAGAATTTAGAAGGTTCATAAAATAATAAACTTAACTAATAAAGCTAACATAATCAATATGTATGATCAAAGCATTCTAGATAAAAGATAGACTTTTCCTAGCAATTTATTCTTGATAAAAATTACACTTTTGCTCACATTTTTTATAAAGTAAATCTGTTGTGCCTACATATACGATACTACATTTGCATTAGACTTCAAATATCCTACAAGTAATTAAGAGAAACATATCTACAACTAAATGATAATCAGATCTACAACTACATAAGCATAGACTTCACAAAACCTACAAGCAGCAATCCCCTGTTCCAAAGCTAAACTGATGATAACTAACTCTCTATGTGATGAGATGGCTATAGATGCTCACCCTCTTGCTGAAGTAAGTAAAAAATACATTAATCTGATTAAGGAATCAAAAGTTATTTTAAAAAATAGAAGGCTGTGGAATCAGTCTTTTTGCTCTGGTGACGGGAGTTTAAAGATGGTATTAGATGGAGGTGATGGAAGGTCAGTAAAATCTGTTTATAAACTTCTTTAATGCTTACAAAGTTATAAAAAAAAGTTATACTCATATGTGCAAATAACTGGCCTACTTTGGTTTTATGTTGATCTTTTAGGTATGTTTAGTCAAACAGATATCCAAACACAGACAACGACTATATACTAATAAATAACGATTTCACTATATCTAACATTCCACTGATTATATAACGATAAGCAGCACTAAAATTATACAAACCTAAACTTAAACAACATCAAGATCCTTTCAGTGGTTATAATTTGGCAACATATTTCTATAGTTTATGAAAGGAAGTTGAGGCTACCTCTCAGCGTGTTAAAAAATTAGTTCAGAACTCACTTATTGACTTTCTGAAAGCACATCTCTAAACGGCTGTTCTACACATAAAAAGTGATAAGAGTATCCAAACACTATTTTAAGCAGCAATAACAGAAACTTACTGAAACAAAGACCATTAGATGAGTTACTCAGTGCAGTGAAATAACAGAAAACCTGAACAATCACAATCCAATATAACCACATATCAACATACGATATCCACTGTGACACCACAACATGGAAAACGTCATGACGTAAAAAGAAATTTTCAAATTATCAACATTACTGTTCTAACAATACTAGCAAGAAATTTTCAAATTATCTCCCTCATACGGTTTTAGCATCTAGCATTTACTATAGTAGCAACATCATTTAGAAAGTTTTAATGCTAAGAAATCATATTTACGTTACCACACCATCATGGACATGCCGCACTATAATCGCTCTTAAAAGAATACAACACATTACTGGTCTATAACTGTACTAGCACCAATAACTTTTAAATTACTAGTTTATACAGTTTTACCTTTTAGTGTCTGAAATCGTAATTAGGGGGTGTTGTTTTCTAAGCTCTTTATCTTGTGACACCTTAGTGTCACAAGTGTTATAGAATTCCTATCCAGCCACGATCTAGGTTATCATTGAAGTGCCATGCATGAATTTAATGTGAGCCTGGTGATTCTCTCACCTTTGGTGTATTTTAACCTTGTGGACAGTAACAAACATTACTTAACAACTGATGCTTCAGAATTAGGACTAGAAGAAACCTAGACCATGATTTTAGGATACTTGTGAGCATAGATCTACAACGCCTGTAGTACAACGTAACCTTTAAAATGAGAGACCAGCGAAAAAGAAAGTAGTTTTAAAAATACACATAGACCTTCCATAGCCTCTCGTTGTGAAAGCTTCTATGATTGTCATATTATTGTAACTAATTCATCGTGTTTAGCGGTTAATTAGTTAATTAAAGTGAAAGTACTGTAGTATTTTCTTGACTATAGCTGTTGTTAATGGACTCGAGTGTTGAATAATCTAGAGCCAGATCATACAAAAACCGATGTATTTGTGATCTAAAGAAGAAGTCGTGCATAAAAGCAACAATTTATTGTTGGTTAATTAAGACCCTTTTGAACCAACTAATAATGCAATCGGTTGTATAGGGCGTACAACCAAGATCAATCTAGGCACCGAATAATTAGATCTGCTCATTTGATCCAGACTCTAATTTAGATAAATATACAACCTAGACACCAAATATGAATCTCTATGTGACTAGTGACAGATCCCATGGGCTAACAGATGCTATAGATCACCTTCTTCTTAAGCTTTTACTCTAATGCATCAACTTTTTTCAAATTTTAATGTACAATAGGGTCAAATAAGTCCTTATTAATCTTTTACTCTAATGTACAATAGGGTCACAGAAGGACAAAAGAGACAAGACTTGTATTTGGTACGAGTGTAATAAATACATTTCATTGTAATTGCAAAAGTAGATGCGAACGCCATTCACTACCTTCGTCCACTGATTGAAACGTTTATAAGGGAGGTGATATGTGACCAAAATTCAAGTTTCAGACAACAAATATAATTTTTATAATAATTTTATTCTTATAAAAGAAATGCTTAATTATTTGTATAAACTTACATGTTCGCACGTTTTTTAGTTACCAGGCCTACTTCTTAACTAACGAAATAAATTATTGTAATATTTTACCTAACTGGAACTTCTTTTACATCATTTTTAAATACATAACTATCTAAACTTGCCAATTGTCGTACTTATTGATCTGAACTCTAGTTGTATAACTTATATCTTGAATGTCTGAGTGGAATGTGAACTCCTAGTAATCTGTTTATCATAACTGCAACTCCTAGTAATCTGTTTATCATAACAGCTAAAATATTCCATTGAAAATCACTCAAACCTCATAAAATAGGATACCCAGCCTTTTCTAAAATCACTCAAAGTCAGGATGCACAGTTTCAACTATAACGCATCAATCGCGTAATCAAATATCCTAAGCTAGTGTAGCTTAATCGCCAATGCATTCAAACAAATTAACTAGTCATGAGTACAAGTTAATCTCACTTATATAAATACGCAAAACTGGTAACAACTAGTAGTATTTTCATATATTCATCTAAATCTTACTCAAATCGCCTATACAAACACACTTTTAACATCAATCGCAAAATAAACAAAATAAACATCAATCGGTACACATAAACAAAATACACATCATCAACTTCATAAGCTTAAGAAATATCACAAGCTCAACTTCATAAGCTCACTTGAAGCAAAATAACAGATATCACAATACTTCATCAACTTCATAAGCTTACCGAATTGAGTGCGAGGATGAGCTTCGATTAAACCCTAATGGTGATGATTAAACCCTAACGGTGAGCTTCGACTAAACAATAACGAATTGAGTAACGAATTGAGTGAATTGAGTAATGGATTGAGTGAAAGTGATTTGGGGAATGTGAATTGAGTGAATTGAGTGACGATTAATCACCATTGAGTAATGGATTGAGTGAAAATGATTTGGGGAAAATGATTTGGGGAAAATTAATAAACGGTCAAATCGTCAAATTATATGTGAATTTACATTAGAAGTTTTTTTTTTCTTTTTTTGGAACTAACATTAGGAATTAATATTGGGAGTTAATAAAATGTCAAATCAAATAGTTTTGTTAAATATTAGAAGTAGGGTTGAGCAAACGGATCGATCGACAAAATCAGAAAACTGACCAGATCGAACTTAAACCGACCGGACTGAAGGATCGGTAGTCGATCCGATCCTTGTTTTTGCAAATTTGTGCCGATCCCCACCACAAACCGAAAATTTAGCTTTGTTAGACTGGACCAATCGACGGACCGACCGAGACCGGACCGACCACATTAGATCTCGGTCTCTTGCCTAGTTTTCTGGATTCGCCTCATCCGGTCGATTTCACCGATGAGCAATCCTAATTGAAGTAGTAAAGTTTTTATAAAATATTTAATTAAAAAAGTTGAAGAGTAAAAGCCAATTGTTTTAGAAACCGGTTTTTAATTGATCTGGCCGATCCATCGGGTCAGTCACAGTTCAACCGATTTGTTCGCTCAAAACCGCCTTTCGGTCATTCAATCAATTCGCGGTTCAACCAGTCGGGTCAACCTTGATTTTTAAACAATGGTAAAAGCAAATTCACTTTAATACATTTAAAATTTAACGATCTTGTAAACAAAAACGAGCCTCGTATTTACATTTTTCAACAAATACATATACAAGGTAGACTTTTCATAACACTTTTTTTTAAAATAAAAACTACACTTTTGCTGACACTTTTTAAAAAGTGTGGGTAAAAGTAAGACTATTACTTACACTTTTTAAAAATTGTAAGTAAAAATAAAACTATTACTTACACTTTTTAAAAAGTGTGGGTAAAAATAAAACTATTACTTACACTTTTTAAAAATTTTAAAAAGTGTGAGTAAAACTACACTTTTTCTCACACTTTACGTAAAGTGTGTGTGTGTGTATAAATTAGACTTTTGCTCACACTTTTCTAAAAATGTAGGCATAACTTTACTTTTGCTTACATTTTATATAAAGTGTGTGTATAAATTAGACTTTTGCTCACACTTTTCTAAAAGTGTAGGCATAACTAGACTTTTGCTTACATTTTATGTAAAGTGTGGGTAAAACTTAAACTTTTGTTTACACTTTTTGAAAAGATTGGGCGAAACTAAACTTTTGCTTACATTTTTTTTAAAGTGTAAGTAAACATGTACTTTCACTTACACTTTTTTTTGTGTGTCATTAAAAATGGTGTCACTAAAAGTATTTTTTTTTGTAGTGGTTGTATGCTAAACAAGCTTGGTTACCTGTCCACCTTGACCATCTGTCAACCTTTTCGACACTTGCAATGGATAGTGTGGACGATAGTCCTGACCGGGCGGGAATGGGTCAGTCCCAAGACAACTACCACTCTACGCTTAAACCCTAATCCATGCCCTATAAATACATGGTTGGATCTCTTTCAGACACACAATACACAAGATGACGAGTTACTCTAACCCTAACTCATCACATCGCACCGATATTAACTTGACCGTCGGAGGTGGACCCGGGCTACGGCCTCGGTCCACTCCTAACGGTTCTCTTTGTTGACAGGTCTACTTAGGGCTCGAGAAGACGACTAACGGCTAAGGAGAATCGTCGAATCCAGCCCGCGCCAGATTATGCATCAACAGATAGTGATGTGAAAGATAAGGTGATGAAGGATTTTGATAGGTTTCTGGAGCGAAGAGAATTTTATTGCAAAATTGGTAAGGCGTGGAAGAGAGGTTATTTGTTGTACGGTCCGCCTGGGACTGGTAAATCAAGTTTGATTGCGGCTATGGAAAATTATTGGAAATTTGATATCTATGATTTAGAATTGTCTAGTATTTGGTCTAACTCGGATCTAAGGTCCATATTGCTGGCAACGGAGAACCGTTTGTTATTGGTGGTGGAGGACATTGATTGCTCCGTAGAGTTGCATGATCAGGTGTCCAAAAAACTATGAAAGCTTTAGTCTGAGACAATCCATTGCGATACTACAACGAAGAAAGCATGGTTCGTAATTCAATTCTTTTTGTTTCCATAATTTTCTTCTTGCACATCTTTCACTTACAGTTATGTCTATGATAAGATTTGAATTATGAACCACATTGTTGATGTTATGTATTTGTTGCCTAGTGTTAGCCGAATACTTTAGGTTTCTCAAGAAGCTTGGGTTTGAGTTGCTTGCGTAGTTGAGTCCCAAGCCAGCTTGTTATTAATTCCCTTTTGTTTTGTCACAGCGGACTATGAGTCCCAAGAGTATTAGGAGTCGGGTTGCACCCTTCTATAAATAGAGATGAGGGGTGAGACATTTGTACATTCATTCTTTTAATACTAATCATTTCATTATGGTTAATTGCTTGTGCTAGTTCTCTTTCTGTCAACAACTATAAGGTGTGTGTGTTCTTCTTTCAACTTGACACCTTAATGTCACATCATCAACTAAACATTATATATGATGGAAATCGGTGTTCAGATGTGTACATCAGTTATGAGAAGTTTTGATTGTTTAGGCCTTGTGTGAGATAAAATTCCTTCACATCTATATACAAAATGCTAAAGGCCGGGTATCAAATATCATGAATAAAACCCCTTGGATGCTTACTTTTTTCCGTCACATCTATTTAGGTGTCGAGACATGAAATATAAGGGTATACATAATGACTATTGACTAATAAAACCGCACAATATATGTAAGGTGCTGGTTAACCCCAATCAGAATTATATAGTTTTTGATTCTTTAGGCTCATGCTAATGGGAGGGGTTGCACCCCAACCAACCGACCCCTCAACCGAGTCTCCCCCCTTAGCTCAACCGGATGCAACCGAACTTCACCCCAACTTTTTCAATCTTTCGGTTGGCTACCCAACCATAACTTTCATTTAGTTTGTGTGTTTTGTTTTTTATTTAATTTTGTTATTTTGCCTGCAAGTAAGTTAGCTACTGTATGCAAATTCATTGGCAATTCATTTTCATGTCAAAGCCATTAAAGCATCCACATGCTGTTAACATGGTTATGACCATTAGTTTTAGGCCTATACCATCTGTTCTCTATGTGGGAGTTTTGTATAGTCATGGTTTGAAACAGTTTAGTGATTTGGTGTATGAATGGAATGTGCAGTGGTGTATGCAAAAGATAGAACAACAAATAAATTTGGAGGGAATAAATATACACGAATTACTGTTGCATTGATATGCCAAATAACTGTCATTTACATGCTTTTATAGTTATAGAACAGGTGTGACTTATTGAATGGTTGTGATGGTTCAGAAATGACCCAATAGACACAATCCTTCATAGTAACTGTCACATAACTGTTTTAACCATAATAACTGCCACAGAATTCTAATGACATGTCAGCAATCCTAACCTTAAGTTCTATGCAACCTTATTGGTCACAAATATGTCTGCAAATATAATAGATACATGATAATAATAATTATTGTCTAATAAACTAGTTATAGTAAGATCTGTTTGATCTTAAATTTCCAACAGTCTCCCCTCTAAGATCAAAAGATCTTAGTTCTTCATAGCCTTCCTTGGTGTGATCAAGTGATGATTGTGAAATCATCAGTGTTGCTGTCTTCAGACTCCTTTTCTTCTTCCTTTACCTTCTGGCTTGTGCTTCCAGTCTCATAGTGTATTTGAGACATCTCTTGGCTATCATGATACTTGTTGTCGAGACTCTCCAATTGGATGCCAAAGTGCTCAATCTTCTTCTTCCCATGAATGTTGAAATCAGGTGGGTTCACTGTGATCTTTCCGATCTTCATGGCCATATCTCTTGCCTTGTGAGACAAATTCTTCTCGTCTTCACATGTGAAACCCGTCAAGATGTTGTAATAACAACAAAAACATTCAAATAGAGATTGTAGCGTGCCTTAATCTCCTCACCATGATCTTTTGTCGGGCCAAGTATCTCAAAGAATGTAACTAAATCATTTTGAAACATTATGCTTGGTATCATCCTAATGTTTCCACAAGCTTGTAAAGATCCATAAGATGAATCTTTATCCCATTTATATATGGTGGTAAAGGCCCTGGTAGTCCTTTCTTTAAATAGACAGTATAAAACCATATGAAAGCCTTATCAAATCTTTCTCTAAACTTGTCCCATTCTTGACTTATTAGCATGTCATCTTTAACTAAATCTAAGAATGAAACATAATCATTAAATGATGAAATCTGTGTAGGATAGTATACACCTTTGATGTATATGAAATCATCTTCCTGTGGGGTGACAATCATTGCTTTCTTATTGCTTGGGCACATGTATGCATAGTGTCCTTTTTCCTGGCATCTGTAACATGTGACCATTTCAGTCTCATCTTCCTTTTCATGAGAATTTTCTTCAAGCAATTTAAAGTAATCTTCCATGTATCATGCTATGTTTCTCATTCATCTTATTCTTGTCAAAGCAAGATGACGAAGGTCTTGAACACGGGAACCAATTTGCATCTGCTCCTTTGAAAGTTAATTCAAGGCCTTGTGCTTCCAACTGCTTTTGCGCACAATACATTCGGGGTCACTTCGGTGTATAGTGTACACCAGGAATAATAAAGACCTCGATCCAATTCGTATGTTTACGCCTCCTATCCCATGAACAATCAACAACTTCCTCGGATCCCTCAACCGCTTCTACACCGAATTTATCTTTCAATTTTGCAAAGAGATTCATGTTTGTGCAAACATGATTATTGATATCCTTGCTTACATACCAAATCGGTTCCATCCTTCTTCATCGCCCATCCACCATGAAATCGGTGGATAAATGGATTGTTTCAGTGGTATGTTATTTCGGTGTTTGGTGTGTTTGTGAGGTTTCAATGCTGTAATTCCTTTCAACTTATCCTTATTTGGACAGGTTTCTTGTTATGTGTCCCCTAAGTCTCGCACTCAAAGCGGACATATCTTTATGCCTCCAAAGTTTCTTGCTACGTGATAACTGGTTGTTATACACATGGAATTCTTCAAGTTTCTTTCTTAACATTTTCTTACACTCACTTGAAATTTGCTTGATGCAGTTTCCAAATTTTGACTCAGTTTCCTTCTTGACTTGTCTGTGTAAAAACTCCCTTTGAGATCTCCCAGGCTTTTGGCTCTGATGCCACATGTTAACATGGTTATGACCATTAGTTTTAGGCCTATACCATCTGTTCTCTATGTGGGAGTTTTGTATAGTCATGGTTTGAAACAGTTTAGTGATTTGGTGTATGAATGGAATGTGCAGTGGTGTATGCAAAAGATAGAACAACAAATAAATTTGGAGGGAATAAATATACACGAATTACTGTTGCATTGATATGCCAAATAACTGTCATTTACATGCTTTTATAGTTATAGAACAGGTGTGACTTATTGAATGGTTTTGATGGTTCAGAAATGACCCAATAGACACAATCCTTCATAGTAACTGTCACATAACTGTTTTAACCATAATAACTGCCACAGAATTCTAATGACATGTCAGCAATCCTAACCTTAAGTTCTATGCAACCTTATTGGTCACAAATATGTCTGCAAATATAATAGATACATGATAATAATAATTATTGTCTAATAAACTAGTTATAGTAAGATCTGTTTGATCTTAAATTTCCAACACATGCATGGCAATACAAACTTTACAAGAGTTTTAAAAGGATTTACAAGCAATGTTTTAAAACATCCACATACAAACTTTATGAATGAAATTTTAGTTTTACTTTTCCGTAAAGAAAAAAAATTAAATATATATATATATATATATATATATATATATATATATATATATATATATATATATATATATATATATATATATATATATATAGTAGGTGTAGTCTTAGAGAAAAGGCGATGTACCGATGTGGCGGGGTGACCACAATATTTGTGGTTGCCATTAGCATTACCTTAAACTTAAGTCATATATAGAATGGGGTGCTTGTGAATGTTTATAAGAAGATAAAATAGTATCTATTTATTTATTTTGCCAAGTCAATACAACTCATTCACAGCTTTAAGTGTATTTACTTAGATATGGTAATAATCAACACTCTTATAATTTGCTCAGTGACATTATCGGTTTTCTTAATTTTATCGATGGATTATGGTCAAGTTGTGCGACGAAAGAATCATCATATTCACTACAAACCGAAACACAAACTCAACCACCGCATTGCTATGGATGTCCACATCAACATTTCATATTGCACTCGTGTGGTGGCTTCCGTTGTCGGCCTCCAACTAACGTGGTATCACCCTACACAACTCTTTGAAGAAATTGAGGATCCGATCGGCGAGTTGAGATTACCCCACTACTAAAGGTTGATGACCCGATATTGCTCTCAAATGGCCTCATTGAGTTTTTCGAAATGAAGCGAAAGAAGGAGATTAAACAAGCCAAAAGGAAAAGAAAAAGGAAGACTTGGTTGCAAAAGAGGGCGAGGAGAAGAAACAAGTTGAAAACAAGGAAACTGAGTTAGTTCCAAAGGAGAACGAAGCGAAGGAACAAACTGAAATCACAGCAATTTAATCATCTAAATTTCGGGTATTATTTATCAGTTTTAAAAACAAGTTATTAGTACAAAAACCTTAACGTAATCTTAGAAAAACTATTTCTGGTCAAGTAATACACTAATACTATGATAATTTGAATGCTACTTGTAACTTCTGCACTTTGGTTTATAGTGATGTGTCAGTTTGCATATACGATGTTCTTGTCTTCAAGAGCAAGTGAAGGTTTTAAGTGCGACGATATGAATATCTTATCTTGTTTCAGTGCGTGTTAGTTATAGATACATGTAAATATGCACCAAGGCACGGGGCTAGCTAGTAGACTTTGAGAAAAAACGAAAAGCTCATAACAGATTGCAAGAGTCAGCAATAAGAAAGATATACCAAACGCATATGACAAAATTTATATGTGATTTGGCATTCGTTTCCAAATTGATAGAGTAGTTGTAGCAAGAGTTGAAAAGATGCATTAAATATGTTCAAGGGTGCATTCGATATATATACTTAATCAAAATAATTATTTCAACAATGTGGTGTAGTTTAGTGGTAAGAATTCCACGCTTGTGGCCGTGGAGACACAGGCTCGAATCCAAAGACCACACATTATTTTTTTTCCCCTACTCCATTTAGGCATTTAATCTTTACACTTCTTACATCGGTTTTGTTCAATTGTATGCACGATTCGGTGGCACAATTTTGGTTAAGTCTTGTTAAATATAATAGAAGTTTTAGTTTGATACAAAATTGCTCAACAATGTGTCTTATTACAAATCATGGAACTAAAATTAAGCTACTTGATCATAGATGTAATGAGCACACGTGAGCAAGGCCCCGGCTTTAAGAGTTTCTAAGGCGTTTGGTTAAGAGTTGGCGTCTTTATAACATGCAACTCGATCTCATTCAATACTAAAATAATGACACATAAAACACAAAGGATTTTGTTCAAATTCATAAAAGTTGATATTATCTCGTGGACAACTAGTTTTGTTTGATCTTATCTTGGAATTCATATAAATTTCATTTTTCTTTTCATAGAATAACTTCAATTTTTTCTAACTCGAGTTCGACTCGAAATTGCGAGCCGATTAATATCGGGACGACTACTCTTTTGGATACCTCGGGTCATGAGGATTAATTTTTTTGGGTAAAAGGTCAAAGACCCGTAAATATATTACTCCAAAAAGCGTTTAAGTACAAAGGATATGAGTGAATCCCATATCTCACCCCGTTACATAAGGAAAAGATTACATAACAAGGTACTTCTATTCTCTATATAAGAAAATAAACCACTACTCAAAAAATAACATTATACTCCTATGGAAATAAAATTATCCTACCAAGCTTTGAAGCTTGATACCATACGTGTCATAACAAGCATCCCGATTACAGGAGATCGTAAACTTTGATCCGCATAGTTATCATAGTCATAGTCATCATAATCATCTTCACGATCATGACCACCACCAAATAGATTACTCGACTCATTAAAGGTGTTCTCAACCACCTCTTCTTCACTATCGTAATCCACAATCTCTCCCACTATAGTGAATGGGTTAACCCTCTTAGTAAAGACATATAAGCAACCTTTTAATAGGAATACCATTATCATCAACAAGAGTAGTTTTCCCATACATAAGAAGCTTTTCAAACTCCTCAATTTTCTCAACAATAGGGGTAGGACCAACCTCGTTATCTTTCATTAAATCACTCACATTTGGAACATGTGATACCAGACTCCTCGTTATCTTTCAACAATAGGGGTAGGACCAACAATGGGGTAGGACCAACCTCGTTATCTTTCAACAATAGGGTGGGACCAACAATAGGGGTAGGACCAACTGTCTTAGTTGACCGACCTCCTTTACTTCCATTGTATTGCAGGACTCCTACTACATCAGTGGGATTACCACATTCATGGGGATTAATTCTCTCCTCAAAATTTGAAATCAAAACCTCTAAAAGTTACCCACTTGAAGGCGAATCCAAACCGCTAAATCACCTCATGTGGTTAACTTCAACTAAAGTTCAACGATGTTTATACATAAATGAAAATTTATGTTAATCGACCATGGCACTACACCCTTTTGAACTTCACGCGACGGGTCAACTATAGCGACGACATATACGTCCACTAAACGAAAAACATCCACAATCTTAGCCACGTCTTCGATCAAAACTTTTAGCGACTACATGTTGACTTTCAGCGACTACATGTGATCGCTAAAGGTTAGCAACACAACAAAACACTTGCGTCTTAAGTATTTGACTTTGGCTCAAACCTATAGCGGTGACGGCGTAGTCACTATAGGTCAAGCGACGACCAAACTTTTACCCGCGGTCAAGATTTCATTTCCCTTCGAAGGAAAATTTACCCACCATTCTCATAGCGACGATATGTGATTGCTATAAATCATCGTTGTAGGTTTGGCCAATTTTGTTTAAATTAATTTAAATTAAGTATAAATGATTTAAACTAGTTAAATATGATTTAAATGAATTTAAATTAATTATAAATGATTTTTAAAATGATTTAAGTTAAATATAAATGATTTAAATTAATTTAAAATTTATTTAAATTAATTATAAATGATCCAACACATCAATTAGTGACTTAACTCTGATGGCTACACAGTCTCATTTTTTCAAGTTATTCGTGAATGCATTCTCAAAAACTTTAAAGTCAGATTTAAAACCTAATTAAAATAATGACATCATATATAGCTTTCATTAATTCTTTTACGTTCTTCTTCTGTATCATTAAACATGGTCAATGACGCCCTCTATGGTTCCAAAAATCAGATATTATTGTTTATTGCTACTTTGTTCTCAATCTTGGGTTTTGAAATAGTTGGATTTAGTAGTGGGCCTCTTTTATATGGGCTGGTAGGAATATGCTTTCTTGATTTTTTACTTTTCTTAACTTCTTGAGCAGATAGGTTGTTAAATTGTGTTAATTTTTTAGGGTTCCCGTCACCATTATTTCATAACACAGGTAATTGTCATTACTTTAGGGTCCGCTTGGTTGAAAGTGGGGAAAGGAAAGGAAAGGGAAAGGAAAGGAATCGAAGGAATGAGTGAGGTGGGTGTCAATACCTTCCCCAATTTACTCTATAATGGTTCATTACCCATGCAGAATCAATACCTTTGCACCCCAACCAAGACCTACTAATGAGTGAAGTGGGCCCATTTGTTTACCTTACCCATTCCCACCCCCTTAACCCCAACCAAGACCCCTAAATTGTGTTAATTTTAACATGATAGTAGTTTACTAACATAAAAGTAATAAAATAAAAGAATCAAATGCCTTGTGGTCTGGTGATATCCCATATTGTATGAGAATGTTACATAATCCAGTGGTCGTGTGTTTAAGCTCTATCAATGACATGTGATGCATATAAACTTGTGTTAGTATACTTTGTGTGATATTCAGCTGATTTTGCTTAGAAAAAAGTTACAAAAGATTAGCACTTCAAATTTTTGAATCTTACCTCTATTATTAGCCTTAAAACTTGTTATTCTTTCTTACTTCTAGACTCAGTGATTTGGTTGCACATAACTGAAACGGTTTAAGACATACATAATTAACATAAAAGTGTTTATGTATCATCTCATCTTACCAAAACAGCGTAAAATGATAAATGTTAAATGAGATTGAATCTGGTTCATGTTCTCCATTCCCCTTTTGACCACATGACCCATTGTTACACTAGTTGCTCAAAAGATATGATTCTGAACCATTGGTTGAGCTTTACGAGGACCATTCAATGGGGAAGTTATTATTAATCAACATGCATATTGTATGAAAAGCATTTTGCATGAAATGCACCATTAGTTTGACATTACAAACAGATTAAAGTGTCAAGCCTAATATTATTAGACCAATTGTGCATTTATGATCCATTCAAGGATGGAACTTCAACATGTTTGTCGGGAGGGCCGGGCCGGAAATATACCCATTGAAAAGATTTCCAACTAGCAAATATGCATGGTGAAGAAAACTGAAGTTACCATACCGAAGATATGCAAATTTAAAAATCTTTTAGCGTTCAATTATATAAATCTTGACATATTGCGCCTCTTATCAAACACCAAACAATTTTTTAAGTAACATGTGTGTTAAAAATATTCAAGCCTATTCGTGACAACCACTTTTATATAACTTGGATTTGCTGCTTTGAGATGGAGTTTGTATCACATAGAAAACAAAATTAGTGACTTTTGAGTTTGCCTTTTTATTATAAATTTATAATATCATCCATGAAGTTAGAACACATTACGGTCCGTGAATTCATAAATTTACATAACTGGCTAAGCCCATTTATCTTAGTTTTGTTATTAAGCATTGTAACCTATCTCATTTTATCCCTATATATAGTACATAATTTTGTCTTGAAAAAGAAATACTATTTTTACATGCATATAATACAAGTAAATCTCAATTTTGCGAATAATAAATGTAATTTTAAAGTTGGTCGTAAATAATTAAATCATTCAAAGTTATTGTTGTAAACGATAACTATTAAAAGAAAATTAAATATATACAATTGTGAAAGATTTTAGGTTATGAAATATGTAAATGCACATTAAAATGTCGGTTATACTTTTCTTGAGTATAAAAATGATAATTTAGGGTGGTCATTGGTCAATATATTTTGAAATGTTGATGGTAGAATTTGTTATGATGGTGAGAAATAGACGTGTTGCTTCAAGATGACGAATTCACGCCCACATAAAACGAAGGTATTGTGACACAACAACTAACAACATCCTTACTGTTTATTACAACCAACCAGTGTTCCGTTTCCCCTTTATAATACCGCCACATAGCACGAGCATTCTTCTAGTAAGTTAAGGATCTTTCATGAATGTAGGTTATGCTTTTCTTGAGTATAAGAATAATGATTTAAGGTAATATATTTTGAAATGTTGACGGTAGAGTTTGCTAAGATGGTGAGAAAAAGAAGTGTTGCTTCAAGATGACGAATTTACGTCCACATAAAACGAAGGTATCATGCTACAACAGCTAGCAACGTTCTTACCGTTTATTACCACCGACTACTGTTTCATTTCCTCTTTCTAATACTGTCATATAGCACGAGCATTCTGCTAGTAAGTTAAGGATCGTTCAGATTTCCTTAACAATCCTTAACATATATGTTAAAATGCTTATTAATAACAAAGCGAGATAAATAGGCTTAGCCATGGCGGTGATTATCGTGTGCGAGGGGGCGTGATGCGGGGCTACCATTGTGAGAGACTTTTAATTTAATATATCGATTAGTATTTATACATGCCTAGGTATATTGTGTTTTAAAGTTTACAGTCCTTTTAAATACTATCAAACTTGATCCACTAAAGACCCACACCATACATATTCAAAAGAGTAAAACTATATTTGTGCTTTAGTAACACTTCAAATATCTATAGTTTTTTTTGTGGCATAGTATTTGACTTTTGTTAACGTAAGATACTTGGAACAATTTGCATAATAGCAATAAACTTTTTATCTTCCATAATAGTTAAAATTTTCGTAATTTATGGGTCTCATTCGTAGTTTCACATAAGGCCACCCAAATCGATAAGGCGGCCGTGGGCAGCCTATGATATAAATTAAGCTAATGAATCATAAATGCATAATACTTCCAATAAAATGACTCGTATGTATGTTAACGAATGTGGAACTCAAAAATTAATAAGGGTATAGAGAATTTGCATTTTTGTTGCATTCTTATGAGCAAGTTATTCAATTATTTCCATAATGTTGATACAAAAGTTGGGAGTTCCTTGTTTGGAGCTCCGACTCTTGTACCAATTGAGAATCGTTGCTTGAGACCTGCGCACTAAGAGACAGAAAACACCGTTAGGCTTACCGTGGGATTGTCTCCCACGATTATCCTCCGGCGTGAGAGTAAGTAATCGGTTTAGGGTTTAAGGAGAATTAGGGTTTGTAGATTGTACCTTAAGCGAGGGATGGATTCCTTTATATACACACGGAATCCTTGTTGGTTCCGTGTTCCTCAACCTTCGGCATATCCGCCTAAGTCGGTTGAGAATGATTATCTCCATATTTAGGAGATATCCGATATCTATTCCAGAAATAGATTTGGGCTTGGGCTTCGTGAGCCCAAACATCTATCGTGGCGGCCCGTTAAATGCAGGGCTAAGTTAGTGTTGGACTTTAGTCGGGTTCGTGACCGGATATAGACTATCGTCATCATGTCCCCAGTCTAGTATGTGTAGTGACTAGCTGCGGATGCTAGACTAATAACCGTAGTCATCAAAAACTTGAGCGTAGCGAAGCCATAAAATATACCAACCCACTTTGTATCTAGACATTGGATTAAAAATGGGTGCCTCGTAAGTCGGGAAAGTTCTTGCACCGTGTCCCATCAAGCAATCTCAACCACATAGTTAGGGTTGGTGGGGTCCACGTGTCACTCATCGCGTGGATGAGGAGGTTATATAACCTTCGCTTCATTTTCACCCTTCCTTCCTATAGTAAAAGAAAACGTTATCCGCTATTACCACGACTTTAAACATTTCCGTACCACTATACCTTAATATTCACAGGTAACGGCGTGCGCTTTTGTTTCTGTTAGAAAAACAAGATCATGGTTAAGGTATTATCGGTTCACGTCGAGACATAACGGAGGAGGAACTTCTACGGTTATGTCGATTACTATATTCAGTAGAAGACATCCGGAAGTTCCGGTGTGAATGCGTCGATAGCGAACTTCACGATGGGAAGATTGGGGTATATCTGCGGTTCTTGATTCGCAAATCGGTATACCCATATCGTTATTCTTAAGTGATGTATTGAACTATTACCGCATACATATCCCACCAGACCTTGATAGGTGCGTGAAACTAACAATTTTGAGGTGAATCGCGTATTGGCCATTAACCCCACCATCCACTTTGTTCGCGCTTTTACCACACCACGTGGTCACGGGTGGGTATCCTTCATGGCGCCAGGCGACTCAATGTTATACGGAAAAATTAGATGCACTCGAAATTGGAGAAACCTTTTTACGGGTCGACGACGCGTGCTTTCCTTCCGTTTTGATTTTTACTCCCGGGGACACTTTGCGAGGATGGCGCCCCCCGGATCATATAATGTGGAGGATGCGGACACAATAAATGCCAACCGCATCCCCATTAACTCCTACCCTGAGGAGTTCTTGGTGCATATTGGCATTAGCCGCAACTATTTTGGCAGTTCAGAAGAAGTTCCAATCTTCTTAAGCGCGGATGGTCAGGGTGGGTGCTCATTCTTTCGTACCATGTTGAGTTATATTACTGTAAGTTCTTTACTGTTTTATCTTCGTACTTGTCGTAAACTATTTGTGTTTCTTTGTTGTTGCGCAGAGATGGACTTGTTCAGTGTTGTTCAACTGGCGAAGCCGATACAAGTGGAAGTGGGAACACGTCCGCTAAAGGAGGGAGAAGATCCTGTACTTGTTGCGGCAGCAGGGCTTACCCTTGAGCTGGACCTAGGAGAGGCAGGGGAGAGCTCGTCCGTTGCGCTAGAAGCAACACCCTTGCAAAGTGTGCCAAGTACTATAGTTCCGCCCCCCAGTGCAACCTGCGCAAGCAGCAGCAGAGCACGTGGAGGAAGCGGAAGAGGAAGAAGAAAGCCAGGGATTGAAGCGCAAAAGGATGCGCAGTGGCGATGGCGTTGCTTCCTCCCGAAAGAAGCGCCCTGTTGTGTTAAATGTGGAGTCGTCCTCTAGTGATGTTGCATCGCGCCCACCATCCCCTGAAACATCCATTCCTGCGTAAGTGTCGTGACGAAATTATTTACCGCAATGCCTTATGATATTACTGAATAACTGTCATGTTTGTAGGTTTGAACAATCCGCAGAGTCGCCGCCGCATAATAGTCCAGTGCATTCTTCGCACTCCGCGCAGTCTGAACCGCACAGCCAAAAGGATGCGGATATGTCTGCGGGATGCATCAGTGGGGCAGCTGGTAGAAGAGTTGGCGCAAGTATCTGCACATCAAGCTTCGTTGGTGGAGAAGCTAAGGGCTCGATTACGGTGAGAAGCGACTAAAGTGCTCGGAAGGATCGGGCTATTGCGTTCTTTGGAGTCACAGTTGGCGGTGCCAAGGCTGCGGCAGAGAGCATGGGGTCATCGCCCAGCTCTCTCAGAGAAGATGGCGATGATGTGCCAAATAAATCAAGAGCGTCTCGGAGGCCGCGGTATAAGTCTTCTTGTCACCGGGCAATGAAATATGTGGAGAATGGCAAAGATGCTACCGACTTCCCACTTGAAAAGTTTGGCGCTCTTGTGAAAAGTGCCCTGAGCGCAGGAGATGAAGTTGCAAGCTAAGTTCTGAGTATGATGAGGAATTATATCCTCATCTCATGTCTACTGTCGCCGAGCGCAGTGGCTCATCGGCCGTGGCTGCGCCTTCTGCTACCGAGTACTCTTGAGTCCAAGGAAGTGGTTGATGCTTTTGGAGAGGTGGTTCGGTCAAGCCCGGAACATGGTAAGCGAGTTGTGGAGAAGTCGCATGAGGCTAAGCTTTTAAAGGTGCATATTGAAGAGGTACCTAACTACGAGGCAAAGGCTTATGATAACACGTCGCCGCTATGAATAGGATGAAGGACCTAGAGCTCCCCATGATTCTTGAACCGAGCGCGATCGGGATTACCCATAGATGTCATTATCGCGGGTTGACTCTAGCACGTCATCGTGGTGGGGAGGCCGTTCTTGTGACCAGACTATTACCTTAAGCTGATGAATCCCAACTTCACGTGCAGTATTTGTGCGTCCCAAGGATATCTTGAATCCTTTTGCTTTGGAGAAGGAAGTACCTTTGAAGCAAGTCTTGAAGCGCGTGCTACTAGGCTTGCCAAGAGGAGGGCATTAAGGCAAGGCAAGTTTGTGCGGTGTTGGCGGCTCACCTCCCTCGATCCGACGGGGTACCGTGAGTGTTGCGGCGGTGGCTCGTCGAGATGCGGTTTGTTGAAGAAGCTAGATGATATTGGGAATCTTTGCAAGCCGTGCGGGTAGCTCTTATTTGAGCGTAGTCATAGCTTCTAGATTGTAACTTGTGTTGTAAACATCTTTGTGTAATAACTCGTAGTTATGAATAAATCCCTTTTGTTAAGTGCGTGTGAATGTTATTGCAATTTTGTGATGTGTATACTTATCATTTGTCTTTACATACAAGACGTATTCATTGTGTGAATAATTTAGGGAAGTCATAGTCGTGTATGAAGATTATAGTAGACTTTGAAAAAATAATTTCTAAGTACTTTTTATCATAGTCGTGTATGTTATGATATGCAGCGTACTGTAAATATCACTTTTAAGGAATCAAGTGTCTTGGTTCTTAAGTTGTTAAACGTGCACCATATGCGTTGCTGCGCACCCATCGTAAGATGCGCACAAAACTCATTCCAACGTCTTGAGAACAAGGTGTTTAACAAGGATACGTGATCCAGTGTTGATGGGTTTGCAACCCTCTTACTCAACAAGTTGTTTAGTAGGTTAACTTATCCTTTTTACCATCGTGGGTTTATTTTAGTGCATGCACGCCATGTAGGCGGGAAATAAAAGATGTTAAGACATACAGTATATGGAAATAACAAATTGAAATGTGTCACGGAGTTAGCTAGAAACCGTGATGTTTTATTAATACTTGCAAGTGTATATGAGAAACAAATAAGACATTATACTAAGGAAATAAAAAGTAAATACATAGATGTTTATTGGGTACTTTAGTAAAGTGCCCGCGCTTGTCTGTTGGCCGTGGCCACTCCTATAGGTAGCACCTCTTGAGGTTGCAGATGTTCCATGTCTTGTGGCGGTTCTCGACCATCCAAGCCTCGTAACTTGTACGCTTTGTTCCTAGTGCTTGATAACCTCGTGGGGCCTTCCCACTTTGGTCCAAGTTTGCTGTGTCTTCGCATGGCTCGCATCGTTGGCGCGGTAAACAAAGTCACACGGTCTCGAATGAAATCTGCGCACTTTAGCGTGTAGTATCCTTTCATCCTTGACTTTGATTTTTCCTCCCGTATAGTAGCCGCGTTCGCGCCTTCTTCTAGCAGATCCAAGTCGACACGTCTCTCGTCATCATTGGTTGCCACATTGATCTCAGCAGTGCGGATAGTTGGCATGCCGATATCGGCTGGTATGACGGCTTCTGTCCCATAGACTAGAGAGAATGGAGTGTCTCCCGTGCTGGTTTTGATTGAGGTGCGATGCGCCCACAAGGCATGTGATAGCTCTTCCACCCACCTTCCTTTGTGCTTGTCTAGGCGTGCCTTAATTCCTTCACCTAAGCTTCGATTCGCACGTTCCACTAAGCCATTGGTTTGTGGGTGTTTAACCGACAGCAAGTCTTGTGCGATGTTCAACTTCTCGCACCGCCTTTGAAAGGGTTGTCACGCAATTGTTTCCGTTGTCGAGATGATTTCCCAGCGATCCAAGAGGCATACTATACTTTCCCGGACAAAGTGCTTGACACGGTTGCCGTGATTGTCACTCATCGCTTTGCTTGATCCACTTAGTGAAGTAGTCTATGGCAAATATAAGGAATTTTAACCTCCTGCTGCGATTGGAAAGGTCCCGCAATGTCAATACCCCACTTGTAGAATGGCCATGGTGATGTAATTGGCGTTAGCTCGTCTTTGTGGTTGGCGCGGGGACGGGTCTATGAACTTGGTAATCATTGCACTTCCTTATTAAATCCGCGCATCGCGGTGCATGGTTGGCGATGGTATCGATCTCATGGCGCGTGCCGCGGACCGTGGTCCCGAGTGCATCTTGCATGAACCTTCATGGATTTCGCGACACGTAATTTGCTTGTAGGGGCCAACACAATGGAGCCATGGTTGGAGGAAGGGCGTCGATGCGGTATGTTGTCTCGAGTTCGAATCTACGTCAGGTCGCCGTATCCTGCGAGCTTCATTCGCTCTTGGGGTAACGTTCCTTTGCTTAGAATTCGTTATCGGTGTCATCCATGTAGGACCGTCCTCCTCTATTATTGTGGAGACTTCCATCTCGATATGGATTTGCTTTTCGGTGTTTCCACCAAAGACTTGCTTTGATAGGTGTGCGAAGCTTGTCGAGGCGATCTTGCTTAGTGCATACGCCTTGCGATTTTCTCCTCTAGGAACTTGCTTGATGGCTAATCACAAAGCCTTTGATCGGTGTCTTGGTCTTGTCGAGATCTTGAATCATATTTTCTTCTTTAGCCACGTATCCGCCCAACACGTGGTTGGCCACTAGTCGGGAGTCCACATTTGCTTCTAGGTTACGTGACACCCATCCGAGCCGCAATCGTAGTCCGGCGATTAGAGCTTTATATTACGCCTCATTGTTCGTCATTGTAAATTCAAAGCGCAGTGCGTAAGTGAATTCCATTCCTACGGGTTTGTGAGAATGAGGCTGCCTCGAACCATCAACGCGAGGACCCATCATAAACAAGATCCATGGGTCATGCGGTTCCGTCCTACTTGGTGCGGGTACCTCGTCGGTGTCGGCTTTTCGATGATGAAGTCTCGCGAATCGCCGCTTTGATTGCGTACGTGGTGCATAAGAGATGTTGTGCTCACTAGCAATACACTCCACTTGCGGTCGGCACGATCGTCGGGGTTTGGAGATGATCTGCTTGATCGGTTGGTGCGTGATCACTTTGCTATTGGATGCGCTTGGAAGTACTGCGTAGCCTTTTGGCGGAAACACCAACGCCGAACTAATTTTTCCATGGCGCTATAGTTCATCTCCGTCTTCTTGAGCGCCTTGCTTACAAAGTGAGCGGGGTTTGTCTTGAATCCCTGTCTGTTAGTAGCATTAGCTCCACCGCTCCATCGATTGCGGATAGATACATAATTAACTCTTCCCACGGTGGGGTGCGACAAGTGTGGGAGCGTTGCGGTGTTGCTTAAGTTGTGTGAAGGCTTCTTCGCCTCCGTAGTCCACCGGAAATCTCCTTTTTGATACACTTCTTGAGTGTTTTGAAGAGGTAGAGACTTGTCTGGCGACTTAGACAGAACCCGTTAAGACCAACTAGCTTTCCATTGAGAGATTGGACCTCCTTCAACGTGCGCGGTGAAGGAAGTTCAATGACGCCTTGTCTTTTCTCGGACATGGTTTTATACCGTCAGCTCTATTAGGTATCAGGAACATGCCTTGATGGCGCCAAGGTACATTTTTGGGGTTTAGCTTCATATTGATCTCGTAGAGTTTTAACGTTTCCTCAATATCGCGCACTAACTCATCTTGATGATGGCTTTTATGACGGTCATCAACATAGACCTCGAGTTGTTGACCCACTGTTTTTCGAAAGCATTGTCCACTAACCACCGGTAGGTGGCGCTGCATTCTTCAAGCCAAAAGGCATTTTTGTGTAACAATGAGCGCCTTGGCTTGTGTGAAAGGCCGTTTTTCCTCATCCTCCTTTGCCATCTGGATTTGATGATATCCTTTATGCATCGAGGAAACACTTCAATGGGTATCCACACGAGACTCTATTTTCCATCTATCTCGGTAATGGGTAGCGATCTTGTGGGCACGCTTTGTTAAGATCGATGAAGTCCACGCACATTCGCCACCACCGTCGCTCTTTTGACCATTCTTGGGTTAGAAAGCCATCGTGGTAGTAGACTTCACGCATAATTCCCGCATCCACCGGTTTGTGTACCTCTTGCCAAAATTGCTTGCAGCGCTTTGGGGCTTGGCCGCACTTTTTCTCGTATTGGTGAGTACCTAGTCGGATTCTCGGTTTATGCTCGTGATTGAGCGTGGTACCCAGTCATGTGTTTTGGCTCCCATGCAAAATGTCCAAGTTCTTTTGCAAGAGCGCAAGACACAACGCTTGCCGTTGTCCGACAAATGACCTCCGATAGATATTTCTGTTCGGGTATTCGGGTGAAGCGCAACCTTCGATTTGGAACTTTGGTTGCGCGCTTTTACGGGATCGGTGCCGTTTCGGATGTAATCGTGTTACATTCTCTATGTAGTGCAGTGGCATTGTAAAGAATAACAATGCCCCTTCCACCGGCAATTTAAGCATCCGTCTTGTTGTTGATGGCATTGCGCATAGTCGATATCCCGTGTCTCCTATAATACCGTTGTATGGCGAGGAGACTTGATCACCATAAATTCCATCCGAGCCGTCGCAGAGTGTTTTTCGCTTCCGATCTTGTTGGTAATCGATTTGCCCCATAGGCCATATCTTTTCACCGTAAAACCGACCAACGCCGTTCGACGGACTTAATCGATCACGTATTTCAGCCGCGATCGCTTGAAGCGATGCTCGTACATGATGTCCGCCGATGCGCCACCATCAACATACATGCGATGGATGTCGTGACCCCGCACTAATCTCAATGGTGAGTGGCTCAACTCTGCGTTGTCCGCGATTAAGGTGGGGAAAGAGATTTCGCCTCGAAAAACTCTGGTGACCTTCCGTCTAGTGACCCACCGCCATGATTGTATCATGTAGATGGTGTCGGCCTTTTCCTTAGGTGTCTCCTTCTTGTTCCCACTCTTCTCGCATCATCCTTTCCTTCCTTGATATTTTTGACCAAATGGTCCAATCGCCTTCTTTAACCATTTTTTCAATGAGTCATCGCATTGGACACATTCGTTGGTTGTGTGGCCCTTACGTGCGTGGTAGTCACAAGATCCGTTCGGTGCGCCGATCCTCCGGAGTGCGCATTGCGTGTCTTGGAAAGTTCGCACCTTCCGTTGCGAGTATTTCCTTTGGGGTCTTGGCCACGGGTGTATCTGCATTGTCCCTCCCGCTCCCCTAGTTGCGATAGCTCCTATTACGGTTACTACCCGGTCGTTGGATTGTTTCCCGTGTTGTTCTGCGGCCGTAGTTCGAGTAGTTTCTTTTGCTATTCGCCGCGGCGGCTTCTCCCCGGACGAAGGACCGAGAGCGTTTCATGAGCTCATCAAAGGTTTCGTGAATTTTGTCGCTCAACCGCTTGATGAGTTCTCGATTGTTAATCCCGCTCATGAAACCGTAGATCTTTAGCACTTCAGCATGCTTTAACTTGCATGCATTCATCTTTGAAGCGTTCCATGAATGCGCTCGAGATTCTCCTTGGCGCGCTTTACCTGGCGAGTTCGACAGGTTTTTAGCGCACTTCTTCCGAGTAAAGTTTAGGCGAAACGCCTTCCTCAATTCCTCAAAGCCATTGATGCTTCGCGTGGAAGCTTCTTGAACCGATTCCGCGCTTCCCACCAGTGTGGAGTTGAACATGTGGCACCACACAGCCGCGCCGCCAATCAATTGCGGTGATTCAAAATTTTGAGGTGATCATCGGATCACCGTTCGTCATAGGTTTTCACGTTGGCGGCATGCGCCTCCTTTACTTTCGAGAAGTCGGCGATGCGTCGAGTAAACGCATCCACCTTTTGACGACGCCACGGGAGGATATATCTTCATCCTCCCGGTCGTTATATCTATTTCGGACTTCGGTGTCAAGTTTCGCTATCACCGTTGTCCGAGGAATTTTCGAGGATGAATTTTCTTTCCTTCCGGCCATGCCGATTGCTTCTCGAGTTTGTACTCGGAGGGCTTTCACTGGGAATATCGTCGCCCGATCATCGTCTCAGATTCTGCGGCTACCAAGTCCGGTATGGACACCGGTGCGCCGCTCATCCTCGCTACTTCCTTCCGTGTATGCGAGTTGGATGTCTCATCATCCTCAATCCTCTTCCCAATTACATTAAACACGGGAGGTCGGTGGTCGTCTC
Organism: Chrysanthemum lavandulifolium; assembly: GCA_022545495.1. Classification (NCBI taxonomy): domain Eukaryota; kingdom Viridiplantae; phylum Streptophyta; class Magnoliopsida; order Asterales; family Asteraceae; genus Chrysanthemum; species Chrysanthemum lavandulifolium. Next base: position 126,012,087 of record CM040245.1, read on the forward strand.
TGCCGCTTCTCCTCTGTCGTCATGCGTGGGGAGGTCTCGTATTCGAGTCAAAATTGAGTCGAGCTTGTAGGCTTCGACTCGACCTCTTTCTCGCTTCCTCTTGATAAGAGCGACCAAGGTTTCGTGATTCGGGATACGAAATCCTTGGTAGTAATTCCAGTGCGACCCTTCTAAAGCGGGGTCTCCGCTTCACCGCTATGCCCTTATTCCGATCCGGTGCATCCGTGCCTTTGTTAGGTCGGTCTCTGCGCGATTGAAAGGAGTGGCAAGAACCGTCTGCAATGGATCTCTTCAGTCTTGTGGTGGTGGTTATAGTAGCGAGTCTACTTGGAAGTCGAACGATGTGCGGCTTCTTTACGGTCGGATCCGTTTGCGATCGCTGATTTCTATGTTTCGTCATTCTAGTCTTAGGTCTTAGTGAATGGTCCCACGGATGGCGCACTTGTTGATACAAAAGTTGGGCGTTCCTTGTTTGAGCTCCGGCCTCGTACCAATTGAGAATCGTTGCTTGAGACCGCGCACTAAGAGACGTAAAACACCGTTAGGCTATCAGGGATTGTCTCCCACGATTATCCTCCCATGTGAGAGTAAGTAATCGGTTTAGGGTTTAAGGAGAGTTAGGGTTTGTAGATTGTACCTTAAACGAGGGATGGATTCCTTTATATACACACGGAATCCTTGTTGGTTCCGTGTTCCTCAACCTTCGCATATCCGCTAAGTCGGTTGAGAATGATTATCTCCATATTTAGGAGATATCCGATATCTATTCCGTAAATAGATTTGGGCTTGAGCTTCGTGAGCCCAAACATCTAATCAGCGTGACACGTTCGATGCGGACTAAGTTAGTGTTGACTTTAGTGGTTCATGACCCGGATTTAGACTATCGTCATCACATAATCTAGACTAATTAAGTTTAGTAGTAACTAGAAAAAATGCAAGAGTACGATTACAAATGTTAGCCTCATTGATTTCTTTACTGCTCAATAATTGAAAAATAGAGAACACACAAATCACTAGCTAAGATGAAACCAAAATGAATTTATTCGATAGTTCTGTAATCAACGGAGTCATGCACAACTGCACATGGCTAAAGGTCAGCTACAAAAATAAAAAGGTTTATCCCATTTCCAAATATGGAAAAGTGGGTACCAAATCTAGAAATCACTTTTAGAACCATTCGATTATCTCCATATATCAACTTGACATTGGAAAATTAGTTCTACAAATTTGCAACCGGCTAGTTGAAGAACTTGAACATATATATATATCTCGTGGGTTGTGGAAGAAAACAATGATTTGACTAAACTTCTCAAAACTATCTCAGATATATACAACGTATCAACGAGAAACTAATTTATTTTACTGGTATCCGAAATATATTATACTCGTATTACACAACAATGGAACATGAGTTTTGAACCCACAGTGTTATCTTGAAAAGGTTCCTGCATGGACCTAGCCAGCTTTTGATCAGAATATATTCTTATTGCATGATTTGGTTCATGAGACACTTGTGCATGGGTTTCATGCTAATCCTCCCTAAAGAGAGAAACAGGATTTTCATGAGGCCACTTGAACACGGAAAAAGTGCGTGATTCTTTCATGGGACGGCTATAAATAGGGAAGTGACAATCATTGAAAAAATGCAATCTCAAGTGAGAATGAAGAGTGGGCCTTACATGACCGGAAGAACGTTGTTTGGTAGCCAAGGATGACTTGCCTGTGACTTTCTTAGTTACAAAGTTTTTGTAGAGAGAACGTTTGTTAGGTTAGTTATCAGGCAGTCACAATTTCTTCGTTTCATGCTAGCCCTCCTTTTCTAACCTTGTTTCTCGTTTCTAGATGATAATTGCCTTGGTTTTTCTGTTCGAAATAGAGGATGTAATGGTATTGTTTACATTCATTTTCATTTTCTCTACTTTCTATGTTTACTTATCATGAGTTTCTTCAACATCCTAGCTAATTGGTTCTGATCACATTCCAGACTATTATTGACCGAAGAATATATTTCTAAGGAAGCAGATGTGGATACTGGTCGTACAATGGAGGTTAATGAGGATGAGTTGAATAAGACCGGTTTACATCACATGTACCGCCATGAGTGATTCAATGGGAACAATGGATGTTGGTTCTACTCCCATAGTTGAGAAAATTGGTAAGCTTGAAAACTACTTATCACGGGGAAAGCTACTCTCTTGTGGATGATGATGGTCAACCTATTCCGCTCACCTCTTCTACTAAGAGAGCTAACCCTTTTTCTAAAGTGGGAGAGATTGAGGTGTCGATTCAAGATGAGGTTGTTGCTAACCCATTTGATGAGTCTGCTAATATATTTGGTGGTGGCCAAGGGTATGAAGATGAGTATGATGAATATGACTTGATGACTATGCGAAACAGGTTCGTGATCTTCCTGGGAACTTGGATGCCTTTAATGCCATGTATGGCACAACGTTTCAAGGTCCTAGGAAATAATCTTATTTCATTTGTCATATGTTATCATTTGAGTAGTGTTTTGTTTCTTGTTTAGATAATTGGAAGTATCTTGTTATATCATGCTACTATGTAATAGCTACCGATATATGGATTTCACTCATATACATTGTACTTAAACATTTATTTGGTTAATATATTTACCGTGCGAGGATTACTCCCCTTTACCCCAAAAAAAAATTCTGTTAATAATCGGATACTGCACGTATTGAAAAGGTAATTAACATACATATAACAAAGCAAAGAAAAGCTAATGATTTTAAGAGTTAGACTTGACACGGTGGCCGGCCTTATTATTTTTTTCTAGCTTCAACAAAAGATGCAAAGTAGTTACAGGCATGCAATAACACGTCAATCTTTCGACATGTGACTGTTATTTTGTTTGTCATTTCTGCAGGCCAATCAATATCATATGCGACAGGTTTGCAAAGTTGAGAACAAAACCAAGCCTGGAAAGTCTTTTCTGCTTAGTATGTAGCAAGATTATGCACTGATGATAATTTGTGTATCAAGATTTCAGTTAAGTGAAGATCAATTTCAAAACACTTCGTAAGTTGAGATAAACTGTCAACAAGATAAGTGGTACCAATTCCTCAAACTAGGAACAAGTTAAGTAGGAGCATGAATAAAACTGTTATCTAATCAATCTCAAGCAGAAATGAATCAACACTGATGTCATGTATATATTTAGATTACGTGTATAACGGGAGCACAATGTGTGGTATGTGTAATTTGAATGTATAATGATATGATAGAGATTTTAATATAAAAGAACGCAAAAACCCAAAAAGTTGTCTCCAAGGTTACAACTTACAAGACACACCATGAAATGAAAGCTAACTATGATGGGTATTTATACCCTTAGTACAGATAAATGACCAACTATAATTACTTAATGCTTAATTTAGTCCCTAGACCTAATAGAGAATGATATTCCCTCTAATGCTAACAAACATTATTAAGCTTAAAAAATTATTCAGATAACAAAAAATATGCTTAATTTCAAGCCTAAACTAATGTGTTAGCTTCCGTTTGTTGCAGCAACGAGACTCACTTCTTTCTAAACTAATCAACTCGATCTTGTCACACAATTTTACACATACATTAGGCATGTCTTTAAGCTTCACAATCATTTCTCGTATTATCGTGTGTATAAGTGATCAAAAGATATGATAGATAATTAATTTCTTCTATGAGTGTATTATTTCTATGTAGTGGTTTCAAGTCAAAGCAAACACCATTCTGATACCATCAAATTACCCAAGTGGTTGTATATACAACCACCACGAAACAATGTTTTCCTTTTGTGTCAAGTGGTGCCACATTACTCCAAGAAAGAATGTCGTCAAGGTCCACGTGAAGAATGCTCAATCCCCGCAAATCTTAGTCCTTTGACCAAAGATTCCTAGCGACCAAGCAATCTACGAGAAAGAAGTGATCTAGATACATTGTCATCTTAACAAATCGTACATTGAAAGAAAAATAATGTCAATTCCCCGGGCATCAAAATTAAAGAGACTAGACAACCGGTTACTATTAAATGAATAGTCGCCACGAGTGAATGTGATCGCTATTGGAAGAGTCTTAATCCATTTAAAGGTGACGACAATAGCATCCGATGTTTTTTACGAGCAAAATCTGGTTCACGCATTGTGACGCCTTTCTAGTAACTAACATTCATAGCGGACACACAATTTCTTAAAACCTACATTTCGTAGTAACTTTTTAAAACATACGTTTCTCAGCAGGTCTGTAAGAGCCATATTTTTTTAGAATGATCTAAATTCCATCTTGTGACGAGTCTTTTATAAGAAATTGTTTGTCGCTAAAAGAAACATGCAAGTTAATGATAGACAACGAGTCTAAAGAATAGTCATGCGATCTTTTGCTACTTATTGTCAGTAAACCAGTAATTAATAAAAGAATTCTTAGTCGAAGAGGGCAAAATACTTTCATTTACTAGGATTACCCACAAAATTTCTAGTTTTTGTCATGTATGGTTTGAATATAATGGATATTGGATTCGTGCTTGCACCAAATTTTTGCTAGTGTTCGTTAATAAATATAAATAACTCAAAAAAGTAAAAAGATTTTTCTTCGTCTCCCTATTTTGTCATTCAACAACGTTAAATTTTATTTAATAATATAATCTTTTACTGTTGTATATAAGTCGCTATATTATTAATAGTGCACTTATTAAGTCATTATATTTAGCAAAACACATAAAATATGTCATCGATCTTTTAAGCAAATTACCGATAACATAATTAGACTTGTCAACCATGTCATTTTACTTAACTAAAAGCAGAAGGATAAAAGTGTTCCCCGCGTAAATCAATTAGTTTATGATCTTATGAACCTAACATAGGTCACGTCACATCCCTCGTGCCAAGAGCACATTCGATAGCTAGCAATTATCTCTAATAAATTATTCAAATCGTAAAAAAAATTAACACCGTCCTTATCGAGAAAACTAACTCCACATTCTCGGCCGACACAGCTTTACACTTGTCGAATTTCATGTGTTGATATTTAAGAACCTTCTATTATTAGGTCAATTGACGTGGCACGTGATCTTGCGATCTCGCACGTGTACGGTTGTTTTCATGCCATGCATAATCAATTTTCCACGTACTTCGATCCCATAATTAACTAATTTATCCCTATATAATCACCCTCAATCCCAGCTAATACATCATCAACTATTACACATAAAATCTTCAATACGTTTTGCAACAACAAGCTAGCTAGTACCTTACACCAAACTTTTATACCGAAAATATGGCACAATATGGAGGAGAACAGTACACTAAGCAAGAGGGTCACAAGACAGATGAGCATGTCCACAACCCACTTCATTCCACCACTGCTGGTCACGAAACCGGAGGTACAGGAGCCAATGTTCACTCGACGGTGACAGGCGGTGGTCATGGCTATGAAGAAGGAAACATGGTGGCGAAGGAGGATTCTCCATCGTACTGGGAGCGGCAGTTCTAGTTCTGTAAGTACTCGAGTAAATTTATCTTTATGTTGTGCTAAGATTAAAATTAACATATAGTTTAGTTGGTTATGATTTATGAAGTGACAAACATTGTAAGAAAATAGTCAAGTTTTCTAAAGCGGGAACATTTTAATAAGTGAGTCAAAACATTTCCTTCCACGTATTATATATGTTTTGAAAGAAAGTGCTAAAATTATGTAATTTCCAAACAAACACCCTTTGGTTTTGTGGTTGAGTGGCAGCTACTTTAATACAAATCTGATAACCATAATTCATACTGATAATTAGGTCAAGTCCTTTCAAACTATATATATAACCCTGAATTTTTATATTTTTCATGTATATAAATGTGTGACGCTCAGCTTAATTACGTACGACTTATCCTTATGAAATTCTATTTTTGGTTAGTCTAAAGTTTTGATTGATTATTGTGTAGTCGGAGAGCGATGGAGAGGGAGGAAGAAGGAAGAAGAAAGGTGTGGTGGAGAAGATCAAGGAGAAGCTGCCTGGCGGTGATCATGGTGCCGAGCAACACACAACTCCGGCCAGTGCCACCGTAGGTGGTACTGGTGGATGTGGAAATGTAGGAGAGGAAGGACATGAGAAGAAGGGACTCATGGACAAGATTAAGGACAAGTTGCCAGGCGGTGGTGCCAGTAAATAATCGGCCCGTGTGTTTGTTTGATTAATATGTATGGATGCATCATCGTGTATGCTTGTATTTATGTATATATGCATCATGCATGATGCTATGTAATAATCTGGTTCGTCGTTGGTTCACGGTTGTCAGATACGACATCAGGGATTTTGTTTTCGTTTGTACTTTTGTATGCTTTGGTCTTGATTTCTGTTATACGATGAAGTGCATCTCTTTATACATGTATGTTTGGTGTTTCTCTATCATTCACTATGTTTATATTTATACATTTTGAACTTTGTTATCTTTAATTGACAAAAAATTACGATTATCCGCAATGGTTGTTAAGACCATCGCCCACCACTGCAGTCACATTATAATGTCACATTATCACGACTATCCTACCACTTTTATTTTGTTGAGGCTTATCACCAATAACCGTTTACTCTATAACATATTTCCCACCCACACATACCATTTAATTAATAGTTAAAAAACAGAAAAAAAAACTGATCAAGATTGGCTTTTCCACCGTGAGGTGCATTACCACAATCGGTTTCAATACCACCCGCGATGGTGACCTCTTTGGCTTCATCACCACATCAACAGCCACTGATCGGTTTCAATGCCATTGGTTGCATGCTCTAAGTGCATGTTATGAGTGCAGAAAGCTCTAAGGTAAAATTGTACCTATTACTTGGTGCAATATATATTTGACGTAAATTAGTTATTAAGAAAATAAAACAATTGCCGTTCAAAAAATAAATAAATAAAACAATTTGTCCCGATTTATATTAAAGCTAGTAACTTGCTAAAATTGTCCGGGTCACAATTACCATCTCGTTCAAAACTGATTTATAATGCTTATAGTATTGCCAGAATTTGATCATAGTATTCTAGAGTTTTCAAGACGACTATTAGTTATCATATCATTGTAATTTTTTGTAAATGCCATCCACAATCACTTACCAAATTGTTTGTACGTATTACATTGTTCTTTTGTGTAATATCTTAAACAAAACAATTAGCGTCATCTCGTAATTTTTTTTGGCCTCGTGTTTTAACTAAAAGTTGCTTTATTAACCACAAAATTTTTAATATATGTAAAAGTAAATATATATAATCAATGCATAAATTATTATTAGTATCCAAATATAGCAATATATATAGTTACAGCAAAATACCTTTATAGCAATATAGTGGTAGTAATATATGATTATCCAAAATAAAATTATTCTGCTAAATTGCTAAATAGCTAGATTTGCCAGATCAGTAATTTTTAATATAAATAAGTAAAATATGTTAGTAATAGGTTAATATTCAAAGGCAGAAGTCAAAAACGAAATATTAGCCTCATATTTTCTATATTTGTAGCAATAAATTAATATTTAATTTTAATATCATATATACATAATAACATAGTAGATAAAGTGTGGCCTAGGCTTATGCCACAGCAGAGGTTGCACACCCAACGAACCGGCCTTGAAACCATCAATACCTGAAATTAGACACGTACTTTTCAGTGATAACATAAATATACTTACGTGTTCAGCTCTTTTGATAAAGTATCAATTCTTCAAACAAATGTCCAAACCGGCCTTATCTAAAAACCAACTCCATAATTAATATCATGCCGACAGTACACTTGTCAATCTCTTTATGTAAAGATTATTAGAAGCCTTTGATAATAGTTGTGATTATACAATCTTGCACGTGTACGGTTGTCTTTCATGCGATGCATCTTCAATTTTCCACATACCATGTTTCCAATCTCTATATAATCCTCCTTTAATCCCATCTAATATCTCATCAACTTTCACTTACAAAATCATTATAACTACTTAAACATTTTGCATAATCACTTGTATCTCAAATCAATCTTTTTCACTTAAGAATGGCACAATACGGAGGAGAACAATACAAGCAGCAAGAGGGTCACTACACTGATGAGCATGCTCAAAACCAACTTCACTCCACTGCTGGTCATGGTATCGGAGGTACTGGAACCAACGTCCACTCGACGACGACCGGTCAAAATATTGGAGGTGGTCATGGCTATGAAGAAGGGAAACAAGGTGGTGGAATACTCCACCGTTCTGGGAGTGGCAGTTCTAGCTCTGTAAGTACTCTAAACTGAAAATGAGCCAAGCGGTACACTAAGTTAGTGTGCTTTTATACCGATTATCACGTGTTGTCCTTTTGAAAATCTATTTTAAGCTAGTCTAAATCTTTGATTGAATATTTGTTGTAGTCGGAGAGCGATGGAGAGGGAGGAAGAAGGAAGAAGAAAGGTGTCATGGGGAAGATCAAGGAGAAGCTGCCGGGCGGTGATCATGGTAGTGAACAGCACACAGCTCCGGCCAGTGCCACCGTAGGTGGTACTGGTGGCTATGGAAATGTAGGAGAGGAAGGGCATGAGAAGAAGGGACTCATGGACAAGATTAAGGACAAGTTGCCAGGAGGAGGTCACCAGTAATTTATCAACATATGTGTTTGCTTAAATATGTATGGATGCATCATATCATCGTGTTGTAAGTATGTGTATATGCATCATGAATGATGGCTATGTAATAATCTGCTTTGTCGTTGGTTGTTTGATACGACAAAGTCAGGATTTCGTTTGTACTTTTTTATGCTTTGGTCTTGGTTGTTTGTGTTATACGATGAAGTGCATCTCTTTAAATTATACATATCTTGTTTATATTCATGCTGCTTATAAATTTAGTAATATGAGAATCTATTGTTAATAAAATCAGGAAATATTGTTTAATAATGAATATTATACTAGAGATCACAATCCTCTCGAAAATAAAAGAGAAAAGTTTGATGGGTCAGTTTGACTGGATAAGGTCTGTTCAAAAAAAAAAAAAAAAAAAAAAAAGTTTGACTGGATAAGGTGAATGATTAAGCTCACGCTATGGTCTTGCGTGGATAAATGGGCGTAATAACGAAACATAAATGCATAACACAAACATTCGAGTACCATCCAGACTGAATTTACAAGGAAAATGCACCAACAAACCATAAATAATAATGCATGACAAAACCAAAGTTCAGTAAAGAAAGAGTTCAGTCCAGAAAGAAGGCTAAATTCGAATCGTGCAATTTTTGTTACACATATCACTTGGCACCTAGTAATCACCAAAAGTCTTGTGCTTGAAGTACGAACATGATAATATAAACCTCGCATGCCGTAATAGTGATTAGTGGCTTGGATCCAAGAAGATAACTAATTACGTACAACAATGGTTATAGAAACCAATTAACTCTATAGTAACACACTGACACCAAAATTGAAAGTATTTATTTAAAAAAGAAATGTTATAGCCTATAACTAATTATCTTCATACGTATCTTTTTATAGTTGCATGTTAATCAGAACGTACATAAGTAAGAAATTAGTTACAGGGTATAACATTTCTTATTGTAGGATGTTAATTTGTATGCAAATTAATATATACTTTCGTTTTATCAAAAAAAAAAAAAAAAAAAAAAAAAATATTGCCAAGTATTAATTTTTCTCTCCTTACAAATTGTTATCTTTCCTACTTGTAATATCCACTTAAGTATTACTCCTTTTCTATTTTTCCTCTCTTACACACAATTCCTATCTCTTTGATTACATTTTTTTTAATTTTCTTTTATGTCTTTTATAAAACATTTACACACTTACTTTATAAAATAAATAGAAAGTAAATTGTTAAACAATTTATATAAAAAAAAAAATCATATTTAATCATTTTTCATTTAAGATCAATTTTACTACATATACAAATTTCTAATAAATATCGATTCTTAAATATTATAGTTTCGTAAAAACTTCAATTGCGATATATCAAAGCATCGAACTGAAATTAAAATAGGTCGACATTGGTGTAAAAGTGTGTAAAAATGTGATGAGGGGGTATTTTGGCAATTAAAAGAGAAAAAAACATAGATTTAACCAATGTTGCAAAAATCGGTCAACTCGGCCGATTAATCGCCGATTAATCGTTAATCGGCCGACTACCTTGTCGATTTTGAAAATCGGTCAAAAATCGGCCTAGGATAAAATTGACATTAAGCAAAAAAATCGGCCGATCGGTCAAAATCGGCGAATCGATAAAAATCGGTAGAATCGGACCGTCGGTCATTTTAAAATAATAATAATTTAGGCATTATATTTAATTTGGGATCGATATTTCACTTATAACGAACAATGTGCATCATAATCGAATTGGAGCCTTTTATTGAGGTTTGGAAACATAGCAGACTTTGGAATCGGTTAAGATTTTTAGTTTGGTCTCAAAACTACCAAAAATTGCAGAAATGCCAACCGATTAATCCCGACTTGACCGATTATCACCGCAGGTGGTCACCCGACTCACCGATTCACGATTTTGCAACATTGGATTTAACAATATGACACAATGTTAAGTTAAGAAAATAAGTGACATATTATTCTATAGAAAAGGAAAATTCGAAAGATATATCAAAGCCCTAGCTTGATATATGTTACCAACAACTAGTTGGTTCAAATATGATACAAGATACTCCTCCGTCATAAAAGATTATTCACGAGACAAAAGTGAAGAAACTATGATATGTGTAATTAATCTTATTTTGATTGATAAAATCATTTTATTCTCGTAGTTAATATAGAAATAAAAAATAAGTAATTAATGCAAATTTTGATTAGAAAGGTAAAGTAGCAAAATTACTCATAAGTAAAATGGACAAACATAAATTAGTCCATTTTACTTATTTTGAAACAAACATAAATAGTAAAAAAATGTCCATTTTACTACTCGGAGTATCTATATATAAAAATAACAGCTTTTTGAAAAAACATAAATAGTCAAATGAAGATTTTTTTTTTTTTTTTTTTTTTTTTTAAACAGAAGAGTATTTTTCAAATTTTCAATCCGAGTAGTCGAGTAGATTAGGTTATCAATGGGGTTTGTTTTTATATTAATCTTTTTTTTATAAAAAAACAGACATGGGGAAGAAATTAAACGAGCGGGGTAGCCCGCGCGTTGCCGCGGGAGTGCTTTGTCAATAGCATCAGTTTATGTTTACAATAGGTAGGACACAATATGTTTGCTACAACCTCAAATACAACAGTTTTACATACAATTTGAAAAGAGTAACTGTAAATACACCTCCGCGCACCCACACAAACACATAAAAACAGTTCAGACTTCAGATATGAGAAAATTACCCATGTCATCATCTTTACTTATCACAGATTGCTCTGAATGGCCGTCGTGCAGTAGTAGGTTAAAATCAGAATAAAAAAATGACCCATCACCGTGTAGCGAACTTCTGTTTTTGTGTAGACAGGCGAGCACAAAGGTCATGCGTTTTTTGGATGTGAAAAATGAATTTCTCAATCTGTAATAAGAGACCTAAACGTTAGCTCAGATCCCATATTTCAGGCCGCTGTATATTTATGCAATAATATATGTGCGTTATATAATTGATCATGTAAAAGAATGATAAATCTAAAGTATATATCTGACCTATATGAATCCAATTACTTTCTTCGCACTTTCTTGGTCAAATCTTAGACCATGAGTCTGCAACAAAAAGATTTAGTCAATGATTACCCTTTCGTGACAGCCATTGCAAAATATAGCTTTGTCACTTCCTTACCTAGGGGGTGTTTGAGAATGCATGCTCCATTGAAATTGCCGTGCTTAATTAAAGAGGAATAAAAAAACATGAGTCAAATTACTGAACCTTGGACTTTTTATATGTAAACCAACTTATGTAGATGTCAAGAAACTGAGGTACATGATAACTAAACTTGTTTAGTTTGTAAGATTTTACCTGAGATTCATTGCATATCGGACGGAATTGTCCATCTTGTTATAGCCTACGAATCGGCAGTAGGAGTGTCGAAGTCTGCAAAGAACAAACTCATCATTTCATATGATAAGAATAATTAGAATGGTCATAGGTGCACTCAGCTTATAAGTATCTAAGTCTAAAAGGGAAAAGCTGCTAAAGTTTGTTATTTGACTATTTATTTTAATTCCTTTCCAGCTTTTAATAATCTGTTGGTTTATTGTCAATATATGTTAATCTTATTATTCAACACAAAAGACTTAATCCGTTGCTAGACTCAAATAATTCCCACCACCGCCTGCTGCATTCAAGACCTCTTCCGCAGAAGTGACAACAATAGCCCCTCTGCTGCTACATCCCAACACTAAGAAAAGACCACAACAAACAATCGCGGCCACAGTAATAAAAATAACTTATCAATACAGTTGGTGCCTGGTGGAAAACAATATGGCTTATTGGTCAGCCATATGCGAGTTACCATATCTTTCTTCTATATAAACTGCTGATTTTCGTAAGCCCCATGGTACTATGGCTGACCAGCTAGAAGCAGCTTGCAAGTTATATCAGCGTTGAACATTAGTCTAACTGTATGGTGTGCTCATCAAGAGTCATGGTTCAGTGAGACTTTGGCTTACAGTTTCTCCAATTGATATTCCATTTGTAGAAGCTACATTACCCAAAAAACAACCATTTATCAGAATAAAAAAATGTCCAGTATATGTTTGGAAGGGAATCGTGACATGGGAATGAATTGCTTACTTGAGGTGACGGCAGCCGCATCAGTGGAGGCATCAATTCCAGGTAGTCTTTCACCTACTTCTGTTTGCATGGACATAACATAGTTTGAAGCTAAAAAGGATCAGGAAACTTGATAATTCACTTTAACCTGCGTTACACAGTGAGAAACTTCAATCATGTTGTTTGAAAGTGGGGCAAGTGGCTCTTTGTTTCCTTACCTCTTTTAAGGAATGATGTATCCACGACTACTTTTGAAACTATGACTATCTAGTTTGCCTTACCCAAGCTTCCTATGCTGAAAACAACCAAAATCTCTTCGAGGTCATAGTATTGAATAAACTGTTGGTTAAAGCTTCTCCTCATTTCTGCTAACACCTAAGAGTTAAAAAAAAGATAAGTAAGACAAAAATAAGCGTTAGGTGCTAACTTTATGTAAAACTGTGAAGATACACGCATATATTAAGGAATTAAACAATATTATAAGTACCAAGGTGGTATGTCCTAGCTGCTGGTAAGATGGATGATGATTCAATCTCCCATGAAACGGTAGGCTGCAAAAACTCGAACAAATATGCTTCATTTTAGAATTTATGCATATCTAGAGTCATACGCCAAACTCAAATCCAAACACCCCCACCTCTTGTCACAGTTAATCATATGATTTACTATGAAAGCATACCGCGAAAAATATGCTGGAGCAAAATCCACAATCGTGTCCATTCTCAGGCTGACAGAATCCTGAAAATCTAATTACAGTAAAAAAATAAGCATAAAGCAGCATACAAAAAAGTAAGCTACATTTTATAATGAAAGGTTAGTTTCCTTATCACTAAACTTTTCCTTGACATATTCTGTTCATTAGTGTCAAATATACACTTACATTTATTTTCTTAGAACGACCAATATACAGCTACATTTACTTAAAATTGGTTATTTATAGTGAAAATGTTTATGAAATAAAGTGGATCAACCATTTGTTCCATGACCTGATACTCATAGACTGTTCGCTAATGTGAAGACATACCTAGCCTCTACACGTGCAATAGGCAGCTCCATTGGAGAAGAAGCAGCGGACATCTGAAGCAATCTCATCAGACCATTCTTGGAGTTCTTGCTCCGTTGCTAGGCAACCACTGAATTGGTTTGCTATACTCCACGCACTACGATACATTTTTCACCATGTGTCCCACAACCAAATTCTTTAATAAGAATTAGCAACAAACAACCAATATGAAACTGGATTAACCACCTAATCATCTCGTAAAAAGAGAAACAACAACAACACAGCAAAACATGAACAAAGCTATTGGCCCGACAAACTTAACCGTTTAATGATATAAGCAGAGCACAATGTAAGTGTGCGCAGAGCGTATTTTCAAAAGTGTAAATGCGACTTCATATAAGCCTCAAGAAAAAGTGTGGCTCAGATTTGCAAGTACGCAATGGCTCAGATTTCCGAGTGTGGAACCGAATTAAAGGGTATTTGACCCGACATAGCTGGAAACACCACACTCGTGGTGTTGCCCTGCCAAGATACGGGTTACTTTCACCCAATACGATCAATATCAACCGCACAAATGTAGTAATATCATCATGATGTGTAACCGGATTAAAGGGCATCGGACCCGCCATGGCTGCAAACACCACGCGCTTGGTGTCGCCTCGCCAAGATCTGGTCACTTTCACCAATACGATCAAGAATAAACATACAAATGTAGTAGTATCATCGGTGCTTGTTATTTTCAAATATAATAAGATGACCGGAAAAGCAAACCAAACAAATCATAAACACAAAATCCCAAACCAAATACTCATGCCCTAGGTAACTATGCAAAATTTTATGTACAATTAAAGTTAAAAACTTGGTTCTCTTGTTAAGTGCGCCCGATTGATTGATTACCAGATTCAATTTAACCAAATTTTCAAAAACCATAAAACCTCAAATTCAATATGGTGATGTAAAAAAATTAGAAATTAACTAACCATTAATGATATTGAAACTGAATGTATTTGGTTGCCCCGTGATTTTTCCAACTATCGATCTTCCTTTAGATCCATTAATGATATTGAAACTAAATGATCGATCTTGCTTTAGATGATGAGTGTGAAGAGTGTGTGTGGAAGATTGGGAAAGAGATGCGTGTGTGTTTTCCGTTTTGTGTTTGTGTGTGTATGTGGGTTCTGGAACATCTGATTGGACTTTTTTGCTGTTGATTAAAATAATTTTTTTCTTATTATGTGTTAAAACCACATATCTACTGCATCTCGTCCGTTCAAACACAAACCGACCCACTGTTCATCCATAAACAGCATTCCTGCCTTTTAAATATATAGGATAATTCTTTTCTCATTCACTGATAGGTCATGGGTTTGAAAACATCAATTTGTCTTTGGATTTTGGATCTGAAACTAGTTGTATGATCCCATTGTAATATATTTTTTCTTCAAGCGTCCTTCTAAAGTATGCAACGAAATTTGCCGTTTCAAAATAACTTGTCCGCAGCTACCATTTGTTTGTATTACACTATCCTTGTTTATATGAGATTAATTTTCTTTTTTGATATATATAGGACAAATCTTGAACAAAACCATCAAATACCTTCATACACTTTACTCATGTTTTCACTTTTGAAAGTGTCAACTTCATACAAATTACCAAACCGGCCTTATCGACAAACCAGCTCCATAATATCTGACCGACATATATTGATATACATGGCTTTACACTTGTCGATCTTCTTATGGCGAATGTTGGAAGCCTATAATAGGGCAATGTGGCATGTGATTATACGATCTCTTACGTGTACGGTGGTCTTTCATGCTATGCATCTTCAATTTTCCACGTATACGTATTATCATATCTCAGTTCATCTCTATATAAACCCCTTTTAATCCTATCCAATCTCATCAACTTTCACAAACAAAATCTTTTTAACTACTTGCACATTTATCTTCACTTGTATCTCAAACCAATCCTTCTCATTTCAAAAAATGGCACAATACGGAGGAGAACAGTACACGAAGCAAGAGGGTCACCAAACTGATGAGCATGCTCAAAACCAACTTCACTCCACCACTGCTGGTCATGGTATTGGAGGTACTGGAACACACGACGTCCACTCGACGATGACAGGTCAAGATGCTGGAGGTATGGGAACTAACGTCCACTCCACGACGACTGGTCAAAATATTGGAGGTACTGGAACCAATATGGGAATGGGAGGTGGTCGTGGTTATGAAGAAGGGAAAGAAGGTGTGGTGGAGAAGATCAAGGAGAAGTTGCCTGGCGGTGACCATTGTAGCGAACAGCACACAACTCCGGCCAGTACCACCGTAGGCGGTGGGGAATACGGAAATGTAGGAGAAGAAGGACAGGAGAAGAAGGGACTCATGGACAAGATTAAGGACAAGTTACCAGGAGGGGGTAACAAGTAAATCCATGTGTTTGTTTAAGTTGCATATATACACAAACACATGTATAAGGCATATATAGATGTGTCGTATATTGTGTATGTATGTATATATGCATCATGTATATATGATGCTATGATAATAATCTGCTTTGCTGTTGGGTGTGTATTACCGCGAAGCAGAGTTTCAGATGTACTTTTGTATGTTTTGTTATGATTTCTGTTATAATTATGATGAAGTGCATCTCTTTATGCGTATAAGTCAGGTGTTGCTCTTTTATTTACTCGCAAAGGAAAGCCAGAAAAAATCCCCTAGGAAATCCTTCGCAATAGAGTCCGGGGGCGGAACTATGTGGAGGGGGGACGAATCTTTTGTGAACACACCAAGTATATAGGAAAAAGAATTATTTGGTATAGAAAATGTCAGGTGCCCCCACACAAATCGAAAGAGTGCCCTCCACACTCCTATGAGATAATCAAAAATCAAGTGCTTTTACTTTTAAAAACTGTTGGAATCTTTTAGGGTGGTTTTGATCGGAATAAATGGAGAAGAACAAATGAAGAAGAAGAGAGAAGAGGTTATTGGGAGATGTGAAAGTAAATGGGATTGTCTAACCAATGCCTTAAGAACGGCATTGGTTAAGAAGGGTATGAACCCATAAAAAAGGACTAAAGAAACGTTTTTTAATTTGAAAAGTGTACTTTCTGTGTGAGTCCATGAGTTATTTTGTAAGGGTTCATGCCTTTTTAACCAATGCCCTTAGGGTATTGGTTAGACAATCCCAAAGTAAATTATAGGTAGCTGGCTAGTTTTTTGTTGAACAAGTGAGCAGTTGACTAGTTGGTGAGTGAGTAGTCACAAAAAGGCGCTATCAAATTTTAACATTTAAAGTAATATTCAATATATTTTAACATTTACAGTAGTTGGTAAGTGAATAGTCAAAAAAGACTATCAAATTTTAACATTTACAGTAATATTCATTATATTTTATAAACTTATTAACTTATATATAATAAATAATATTGCATTAAACTTGAGTATTTTTGTTGCTTTTATTCATTCAATTGAACCTATTATTTTGCCTTTAATCACACATGACCCGACCTAACCCGACTTGTTTCAAATTACACTAAAAACTCTTATTGCTCGATGTCTCCTGTGATCAATTTTCCTGATTCCGCCACTGCAATAGACCCAAACCTAATGCCAGATATTCGTAGGAAATAGTTACTAAAATAGCGACAAGTTTCCCAATGAATCTGTTTGGGACTTTTAGAGACGGAAATTCTTTCCTAGCGATTTCCAACCAAATTTCACTTGGATTCCTTAGTGATTTCCTTCCAAATTTCATTATTATTCCATAGGTGTTTCCTATTACAAAATATAGTTTTTTGCAATTTATATATAATTATTTTTAAATTATAATCATTATAAGATTAAATACATAATACACAACTAATAAATATCAAATCATAAAACTACATCTCATACACAAAATATTAGAATTCGCTAGCATCCAAATTTATAGAACAAGATCCAAAAAAAACTCGGACGTGGCAACTGTTTCTAGTCATGTTAGCAAAAGATAAGTATTTGATGATATCTAGATATCCATATTCAAACTTTCTAGAAACAAAATAAGTTTAATGATACCTATTAACTAACTAAAAGGGTGTTTCTTTTCTAAAAGTGTTACTTGTTGGTAACAAAAAATGCATCAAGGAATGGTGTTTCTTTTTTATGCTAAATAAAGCATTTTGATATAGCAAATACCAATATTACCCTCGCAGTTGTGGTAGCTAACACAGTAACACCAACCTATCCTTTAGTTTCACCCATCAATTCAACGTGAACCATAAATCTAATTTATTTCACAAGGGAAAGATTTGGACTACAACCCAAATAAACCCCAATATCAATAAAAAAAAATGCATACAAAAAATCCCTTTAATTACCTTCATCAATTACAACCTCCAAACCAAAAAAACCTAATTCTTACTCTCTTCGAATTACATAATCATACATCAGTATTCTTTTATTCCATCTTCAAATTCATTATTCAACTTTAGATTTGGATTACAACCCCAAATAAAACATTATTTCAGATGGGTTTTTGAATCTCCGTTTTTAGAAAACAAATGAAAGGAGGTGGTGAAGGAAGGGTCGGACCAGTGGCGTGAAGGTGACGACAGACCGACGACGAGGAGGTAGCGGCGGAGCGGTGTCTTGATGGCGACAACAGACTGGTGTTGTAGTGATGGATAGACAGTGTGAAATTAATTGGGAAGAAGAAGAAAAATGGGTAGGAGAAAGCAAGGAGAGAGATTTTAGGGTTAAATAGACTTTGTGTTTGAAGTGTGATTTCTGTTTGGAAACGAGTGTGCTTTTTGTGCCCTTATGCATCCAGGATATCTCTTTGTATTACTCTCTCCGTCTCAATTTAATTGTCATGAGAGAGAAAGCACAAAGTTTAATAAAAGTGGGCCAACTTTAATTTTCAACCACACAAATAGAATATTCCTCCTTTATATTCTCTAGTTTTTACTAAAAAGGGAAAGTGGACAATTTTTTTGAGACATACAAAAATAGAAATATGGACAATTAAATTGAGACGGAGGGAGTAATAAAAAAAGAAACATAATCTTGCATCTGTTTACATAGGCATTTGTTATCAAACAACCATTAAGCTAAAAATAAACAGCCCCTAACTCGGAGGGGCAGAAGGTGGCATTTATAGAGTTTTAAGCATGTTACCAGTGTCTTTTACTTGCTCCTCTAACTCCTTAACCTGCTGCTCACCTGCCCTTTCCCGCTCTTCAGCAGCCTGTTGCAACTCCTTGACTGCTTGTTCCTGTTCTTGTGCCACCTTTTCTTGCTCAGCTAGTTGATTTTTCAACTTTTCAACCTATAATATTATACATAAACAACCAAATAACTACCATATCAGGAACCTTACACAGCCAAAGTATATAACCAAACAGCAAGCGTCAAAAGTAACTTAAACAACAAAAAAATACATACTAATACATATCAAACAAATCAGTAGCTAAACACCGAGAAAATCAGTAAACGTAAATATCCAAACAACTTAATTGACGTAATGCATTTTTTGATCATTGATTCAGTATACTTGGGCATATTTTACAATATATAGTTGAAGAAAATGCAAACTGTAATATTTCTACGAAGCCCGTTAAAATATGAAGTTCAAACATGATTTATACTCCGTAGTATGAATCTCACTTGTCGAAATATTGATTAGTGGCTTTGTTTAGGATCCAAGAGAATGAGTCTACTTTTCTAGATATTGGTTATAGAAATTTAAAAATTATAAAACATTACATATGTGAAAGACTGTTTGTGTACAACTTTTTGGCCCGTTTGTTGTTGGTAAGCCCAGGTCCGGAGAAAATAACATGGACCGGACCCGAAAACGTCTCTCACTTATCTCTCTCACTCCCTCTCTCATTCACCGGCGCTCCGGCAACCCAAAAAGAACCGATTGGCGAACCCAGCCCGATCCGACACCGAAAGATCTATAGTGATCTTTGTGAGTGAAAGCACAGTACCATCTACATGAATAAATTATTTAAATGAGGGTACAATGTCTTTGTGAGAGGGATAAATTTTTTATTGTGGTGTGTGGTTGTATTATGGTCATTTGTTACCCAGTACGAATTCCCTTTTTTCTCAGCCACATGTTGGTTATTTGTTATAGTTTAAAGTGTTTTATTCATCATTGTGTTAGGTTAGTTTTTTTGATCTTCTGGATTTGTTGTGTTTCATGAGATAATCGATGCTGCTAGGTCTGGAAGTGGTTATTTGTTGCGAATTTAAAGTGTTTTCTTCATTATTGAGTTAGGCCAGTTTTTTTATCTTCTGGATTTGCTGTGTTTCATGAGATAATCGATGCTGCAGGGTCTGGAAGTGGTTATTTGTTATGGTTTAAAGTGTTTTCTTCATCATTGAGTTAGGTTAGTATTTTTGATCTTTTGGATTTGCTGTGTTTCAAGAGATAATCGATGCTGCTAGGTCTGGAACCCTTCATTTTTTTATTAGATTTGCTGATCTTTTAATTACATGTTTTCTACTTATAATCGTAGAGTTAGCAGGTTTGCTATTTGTCACTTTAGGATTTTAAATACCTTTACGCGTTCCTGTTACTTTTATGTGAATATCATACCTTAGATTTACTTGTAATTATCAGTGTTGTTTAAAGATGGATGTTTAAAGATACTGTAAAATGCAACTACAGTTGGATGTTTAAAGATAGTGTAAAAGGCATTTATATTTAGTTGAATGGATGTTTAAAAGTAGGGATGGTGACTAAACAATATGTAAAGTTAGTAGGATAGCCATTTATATTTACTTGAAATTATGAATGTCGATAAGTGGTTTCTAACTTTCTTTGGTTGTTTGTTTTATAGGCTTATCAAGGGCATTATTTTGGCCAAGCAACATAACATGACTTGTTGTTGCAACCCATGCCTGCTATTTGTTCTGTGTTGGCTAAAAAATTTGTGGCCTGATTTGGTTTGAGTGATGCCGCACACGAAATAAGTAATTTGGGCTGAGTATCGTTATATCTTTAGTTAAGCACCATGACTATGTAGATGCATCCATTCTTTCCTAATTGCTGCCCTATCTGAGCCTATATTTGAAAGCCTGAGATCATGAACGTTTAGGCAATGATGATTTGTCTGCGTATTAACTATTTCATGAGTGTGCCTCACGCATTCCCGTATCTTGGCAGGGTAACCAGGAGTATAATATGGGTGCAGCAATGGCGGGTGCGTAGAGTGGCTCAAGGAATTGCAGATCTAAGCCTCATTAAAAAAAGCATTTGTATTGTGTCTCAAACTTTTGTTTATTTTTCTGAAAAAAATTGGTATAACAAAAGGTTGACATATGACATAACGTTAGCTGCAATATCATTTACATAGTTCATCGGCCATAGTTGCAGTTCCAATTGAAATTATGATGTTTTAAAGCAATATTGAGTCTGTTGGACTGTTAAAGTCCGTGTGACTGCAACAGCAGAACACAAGCATTACAACAGTGCAAAAGGAGATGGTAAGATTTTTTCCTAAGATCTTCTTAATGCTAACTATTAGGTTTACATGTATTACCCTGTATTGGTAATGAAATTGATGCATGGTTCGGGGTCGAAAGACTTCCTTTTTCACGAGCAAACTTTACAACCCACTAGGCAGTGTACCTAATTGTTGCAGTGTAGTATGGGTAAGCCCAGGGGGTTGATCGTTCTCTAAGGAAATAAAGATGCTAGTCGAGATGTATGACGAAAAGGCAAGGGTGAGGGTGATTTTTTTTAGTCCTTTTGGTATTTTTTTTAGAAAGCAATTAAAATCTCAAGGTTGAAGGAGTGGTGGGTTGTCTTTTACCAATTAAACTAATAAACAAATTAAATTAAAACTAATTAAACTAATTAATTAAAATAAAGCTATGGATTTGTAGAAAAGTTCTTATAATAATTAAAAGCGTGTTTACTTAGATTTACTTACTCACTAGTTATCTTTTATTGGTCGGTTGAATTGTCACATCCTTGTTTAATTGGTGCGTTGTATTACATGTTTTGATCATAGGGCGGTGCCAAATTCCCTAATTAAATGAGAGTATAAGTCTCCTATAAAACACTCGGGATCGTCAAGTACCGAGGTATCTAACCCGAATATCCTAGTATCTATAAGCCGCAACTCATGCAATATATACAACGTGAGCCTACTAGTGCACTCTAGAGCTAATAATAGCTATTTAGGACGTTCAAACTCGCAACAATGAAAGAAGAAGCTAGTTTTCCTTAATCTAGCGTGACAACCAATTAAACAAGAGACAACCTAGCAATAATTAGTAACTAGGTTCCATTGAATCTAAGAAAACACTATAAATATCTAGCTACGCATGATAGAGATGCAAGAACACAAGCAAACAATGATAGAAGAATTAAACATAATGATAAATTGGATAAACAAACTTATCTCGAATTAAAATGGAGGGTTTAGAACCCTAAAAGACTGCCCAATTTGGATTACAAAACGAATTAGGGTTGTAAAACCTTAAATTCTGGTTTTACATTATTTTTGCATCTAATTTAAATTTTAACCTAGGTTTGATAATAAGTCACTGATATTTAAACTATATGATATTACATTGAAAAAATATTAAACTTAAACTATACATTATAAGTTAAATACCTAAATAAAACATATCCTAAACCTAAGTCCCTATTAAAAATTCGGTACCCTTTATTTGTGTCACATTAAAACCGAAATTTTGGACCCTTTTCCCTTCTATCATACATCTAAGAGAAGATAAGCACAAGACCATATAATGATAATTTAATAAAGAGATTTGGTCTTCCTAACTTTTAGCGAAAACCTATGGTACTTTTAAGTATAACACACGCTTTCCCCCATTCACCTCTTTCACAGAGTCACGGCTTCATTATCCCCTCTCCTCTCCATTCGAAACCCTAATAGCCTCCATTAACATTTTGTTCAACCTCAAGGTCAAGAAGAAGAAGAGTTCGAAGGTTGTGTGATCGTGGTATTCTTGGGTGTTTGTGGTATTGATTCGTGGATCTCTTTCATCCCCCTTAGTCTCGTTATTTTCTGCATAAGGTAACTCATCACCACCTTTTGTTTTCCAGCCATTCGACACTATGTTGATGCATGTATACAGTAATAAAACAAACTACATGAACTATATAATCATTCTTTCGTATCATCTACTTGGAGACGTCAATTCTGAATATGAATACCATAAGTAAACGTCACATAAAATCATGAAGCTTTATAACTTGTGTGTCGACTTTCACTTCTGTTTTGCTATTTGAATTTGATTCCTATGCACACCTTCGATCTAGTTATTTGACCCTTATATGATGTCTAATTATACGACCTAAGAACCTGAATAAAACCCTAATAAATTATGAGGAAGGGCATACACATTTAATACGTGAATTAGGGCTTGTTTTGGTGTGATTTCATGAGGTATTTGGCTCATAAAATTGTGTGTGTATGTGTGTGTGTATGTGTTGTGTGTATGATTATGATGGGCTAGAAAACATGTGTACTTCCGTCATTTTAAACCAATATGAATGTGTATTTATGTCGGATCTGAATATGGTTGATGGTAGGGTTTGTTTGCCTCGTTATTGTATGTTTTGGTGTCATTATGTTGGCTGTAAAATAGTGTGGTTGTACGTGAGTTATGGGGTGGTTAAATGAGGTTGTTTTACATGTTATAAACTGATATAAATGGTTAATAAGTCATGGTATTGGTCGATTAAACGTTTGGTTAAGTTTGGGTCGTTTTCTGTCTTGCCTTCCTATGTTGTCCAGAATTTGGGTCTATTGATGGGGGTCTAAATAAATGATACCAACGTATTTTTGAATGGTTTTTGGGTCTAAACATAAGTTCAATCCATTTACTTTCTGGAAAAATAAGGTTCATAGCAAATAGAGGTCGGGAAGGGTACTTTTTGAATTTTCCAAGTTGGGTGATCAAAGCTGTTAAACTAAGTCTGGAAATCAGTTGGAATGGCTGATTTTTATTTGTAGACCATAAGGTCTTAAGGGCTATAAATTGGTATGGTAAATATTTGGTATCTTAATTTACTTCTGGAATTTTTGGGGATTTATGTGAAATTTTCAAACTGGTCTACCAGACCCATACTTTAAAGGTGTAACAACAGGTCATTTTCTGTACAGGTATGGAAAGATGAATTTTTAGATCATACTTATGTTTTGAAATAAAATGTTAAAAAATTTGTGAAGTTACTTAACTGATATAGGAACCTCTGGGAATTTTCTCAGATTTATTGGAGCTCATTTAGATCATACTTAAGCTTTGAAATAAAATGCTTTCTAAACCTAAAAATCCGTTTTGGCACATTTAACCCTAATTATGTTAACTAATGATTTGAAACACATATAAAACCTATTCCTAATTAATTATCATTATTAACCCTAAGAACTTGGAATAAGTATGAATCTAACCTAATCCGTAAACCCTAAGTTGAGAAAGTGATTAATAATAAGCAATAAATCCGTTATGGAATTAAATGAACATATAAGTATTAAATAATCCCTAATTCATGTAGATTCGTTGAAGAAGGCATGACGTTGTTTCCTCGTGCTCACTTTTCCGTTTGCTTTCATTTCATTTGCTAAGGTACAAATATTCTGCCCTTTATCAGTAAGGGTTTCTTATGACTCTTGATCTTTGATTTTTTTTCATTTGTTATGATATTCATTTGTGATTCCATTTGATATGATTCCTTCGATGTGATATTCGTTTGGTTACGCCATTTGATGCTTATTCGTTTCATTCTATTTATTCATTATTTTGATTAACAATATTTGATCTTTACCTATGTTATTTGACCTAATCGATTGCCCAAGGTACTAACTAGTCATGGAAGTACCATGACCATGTCATTGAGGCACCAGTGGCATGACGCTATCTGTGAATGTGTGACTTTTTCCACAAAGTTCCCTTTTGTGCATGCATTTGATTATGATTATTGTATGACTAATTCCACGCGCCTATATATTTTCCGAAAGCAGATGTATTAGGGACATGATGTTTTATTTTTGACAGGGGGCGTATGAATGCATCCTAGTTACTCAGTTCTGATATTTGTGTGTGCCTTACACTTTTGAGAGATCGCTACTCCATTTGATATGATTTGATAATATGATATGATATGATTGATTGATTGATATGATATGTTTTGACTGTTTTGGTCTATTCATGTAGCATGTTTAGGCACGTGGACATTCCTTGAAAGTTCTCTTATTATTTCCTTCGTAACCCTTTGATTATTCCTTAATACCCTATTCAGTCCGTATTTTATTTAACCTCTTGTGCAACAGGTTTTCGTTGGATTCGTTTCGCTTATTTGTTTTGACCTATTGCTTTTCATTATTACTGTTCACTGAGCGTTAGCTCAGCCACATTTCTTTTTCTGCGGCAGGTTTTAAGAAGGAAGCTGGTATTTGAGTGGCGAGTGCTTAGAAGCTTTTAGTGGACCACCTTGATAGCTTCCCATGGAATAGAGATAGATTTAGAGTCTTTCTTTTAGACTTAGTTTGTATTATAGTTTGGAAACTTTTATGTTCAGGTTTAGTACTTTATGTTTTCCTTAGAATACCTTTGTAACCATTCTATTATTAAGACTCCCACTTGTGTTTATTATCTTCTGATTGACACCATAGTGTGACATTTTGACCCTTACCGGGTTGGGTTGTTACAAGCGTTTTCTCTCTAAAGTAGCACTTCAAAATCACACACAAAATACATAAAATTTGATGTCTATATAAAGTTTTTACAACTGCGACGGTGTCGCCTTTTGCTGGTGACGTTGTCTGATCGCCGCCATTAGGGTTTCGTCTTTGCCAAGTCATCATCGGGACGTCGTCATGTTGGAGCTTGTGACGTCGTCTGGGTTGATAGTGGATGTCGTCTTGAGAAAGAACTGGCCGTCTTGTGTAGAAAGTAAGCGTGATGGGCATGTTGAAATGCAAGTGACGCCGTCACTTGTTAAGGTCCAATAGTGAACTGAGCCGTCGCTTGAGCGAATTTGAGTCCATCATAAAGGCGACGACGTCGTCCTTGAGTTTGGGACGCCGTCCTGTGGTTTGGTCTCGCCATATTTTCTTGACTTAGCCATTTTCTTCATGTTTTCGTCTATTTTCATCCAAAAATGCTTCATTCCAACATTTTGCTTCCAAATGACCTAAATGTAAAAAAAATGATTTTAAGCAGTAATGGATATAAAATGTAACGATTTAAGGCTAAAATGACCCTCTAAAAATGTATGTTTTAAATCCTTATCAGAAATGCATGTACATAGAAACAGAACGGGGTGTTGAGGAGAGGTTGAGAAGCGGCTAAAGTGATGTGGGTTGCATTTGGGAAACTTGCCCCATTTATTATAGAATATTAATTGCAAGAGGCAATGATAAGCTTTCTATATATTAAATGTTTATTGAATTTGGCATGCGCATTCCCGTATCTGGGTGGGGTAACCACGACTGTTATGTGGTTGCAGCCATGGCGGGCATGTAGAGTGCCTCAAGAAATTGGAAATATGAGCCTTATTTTAGATGTCAACAACACCATTGAAACTATTTTATGCCAGCTAATGAAACTGTTTGATGCATGTGGAACTGAATTTGTCAAAAACCATATCAATTTTTTTATGTGGAACTGAATTTGCCAACATTTTCCAAAGCACTGTTCATGTTAAACTTTTTGGCCCGTTTGTTGTTGGTAAGCCAAGGCCCGGAGAAAATAATATGGACCGGACCTGGAGCGTCTCTCACTTCTGTCTCTCACGCCCAGGTCCGGTGAATTTTTGGGGTTAAAGACTGGCCAAGTGATATTACAGTGACAATTACCTGATATGTCTCCTAAGTCAGCTCCACATGCTTTAATAAAAGGTTTGTGATTCTTTATCTCTTGAAATGAAATACTGCAATTTTTGCTTCTTTTTACTACTAAACTAACGATAGCTTCTGTTTCAGGAGGCATTGGGGTAAACAAATATGTTGATCGGTATTCGGCCAACAAAAATTACACATCTTACTGGTGTGCTCTCATCTTTTTTCTTGCTCGAATACTGATCACCAATTATGATTCGTTGTCTTGGAGTTATGACGAGTATATCACAAATACAATGGCAGCTACAAAGGCACTAAGCAAAAAAACCCTGCTGTTTACGTCAGATTCCTTACACAGAAGGCATACGTATGGCTGAATTTTAATATTGTTTCTAGTGTTTGGCTAGAAATTATGTATTTGCAATTAAATGTACCATCTAACATCGTTTGGCAATATTGGAAAATAAAGAACGTGGTGCACTTTAGAGTGTAAAGTTTCCAACAAACAAGTTTTTTCCCCTTTTTTCTTTTTTTTTTCTTAAATTTAAATTTTCAAAGGAAACAAATCTCTTTGTCAGCTAAATTCTTTCTGCTTTAAAGTCCGCCACGTTCTTCATTTGCAAATATTGACATATGATGTTCAACATAATTACCCATTCTCAGTTCCCATATAGTTCCTTTTTGTTTTTTCAACAATCTAGCAAATCGCTTAGTGAAAGCCTTTGCACAAAGGGAGTTGAAAAGACAAAAGGAACTGTAAGGGAACTAAGAAGGGTTAACTATGCTGCTTTATACCTGTTACATTGACATTGTTGATTGCAATGTTTATTGCAAAAGGCAATGATGAATTGTTTGTGTATTAACTTTTCATCAGTGTGCGTCACGCATTCCCGTATCTTGGTGGGGTAACCAGAACTCTTATGTGATTGCAGCCATGGTGGGTACGTAGGATGGCTCAATGAATTGCAGATCTGAGCCTGTTTTTAAATATCAATAGCGTTCATGTAGTCACCGCTTTATCTTTCTTCTCCGCTTTTGTTACTTAAGTGGGCTAGCGGTGCGTCAGTGCGAGCCATCGTGTAAAGTCTAACCGAATAGCAAAAGGACCGGATAGGAAGGTAAGAGCTTCCAGTTATGTTCCATTGGGACGTTTTACAATCGAATATTGGGTATATGAGATGAGAAGAATAGTCTTACATGGGTGTTAAATTAAGATATTCACAAATTGACTCTCCCAACTGCAATGTTGGTTGCAAAAGGCAATGATGTACTTTCTGCTTATTAACTATTTCATGAGTGTGGCTCATGTATCCCCGTACCTTGGCATGGTAACCAGGACTCTTATATGGTTGCAGCTAGGGGTGTCATAAATCCCGACCCGACCCGGCCCCAAACCCGAATAAGGATAATCGGGTCGGATTATTCGGGGTCCAAAATCTAACTCGGGTCAACCCGATTAACCCGAGTACGAAATAGGGTCGGGTATCGGGTTCAAAGTACTTTACCTATTCGGGTTCGGGTAAACAGGACTAACCTGAGGTTTTTTTTTTTTTTTTTTTTTTTTTTTTTTAATGTAGTTTCATAACTTTAAGATGGTCACTATAAAACTTTAGTCTATGACTATATGCAATAATGCAAATGACATAGCAAACTCACAAGAACACTAAGAACTACAAAATTATATATGCAAAATTTAGACTACAAGTTTAAAAAATTATGTGATTTTAACAACTAAGTTAAAACAATCAAATTATGTGATTTGGTAAATGGCACAGACCAGAACCCGGTTTGACCCGATCCGATTTGACCCGACCTGAGTTGACCCGAACTCGACTAACCCGAACTTAAGTAGGGTCGGGTTCGGGTATATTATTTTTAGTCTAGACCCGACTTGGACCCGACCCGTTTGACGCGAACCCGACTGTGGAAAACTAGAAGGGGGGTTGAATAGTTTACCGATTAAAAACTTTGTTTTGAAAGTTATTGAAAGATCAATTGATATTGATCTTAGATATGTTAGTGAATGATAATCAATATGCAAACAATATATAAAGAGTAGATAATGAAAGAAACAATCAAACCACGACAAGTTGTTTATAGTGGTTCGTCCACAAGGACTCTTTTCCTGCCCTACTCCACCCTCGACTCTCACACTCGAGAGTTTAACTTCACTAGTCAACAAGCTCCTTTCACCGCGGAGAAACCTTTACACTTCGCCACACACTATTTTCGAAACTAAGCTAGATGTCGAGCTCTTTTCAAGGTACAACCACTCCCACACACAATGTATTTTAAGGACTAAAATACTAACCACTCACACTCACAAGATTATGATGGTTTGGTACAACAATGATGTATGAATCAACACTAGATTATACAACAACAAACACACAAGGGACTTCCAACAACTTGTTGAAGCTTGAATATGCCTTGATCTTCTTTGCTACAAAAGAGATCACTATTATGGTATGAAACTGAGTTAAAAATGTTAGAGAGAAGGAATGTATGTGAATATAATAGAAAGGGATGAAAAACAACTTGGTTTGGCTTTGCTATTTATAGCCAAAATGCTCAGCAGGCACCACGGACCACAGATCCCTCAAAAGGGTTCCGTCCGTGTTAAGTTTTAATGTCTGTCAGGTCCGACAAAGAAGATCACCAAAATCTTACCAAAGTCAACCATATCTATCCAAGATTGTGTAAGATATGTAGAGTCTAAATCCACACAAAGTATCTAGTGAAATCTTCTAAGGATTTCAAAGATGCACTGCATGATGTCATGTGTTTGTTTTCTATTTTTAGAAATATGTTAAAATGTAAATACATATGTAATGTTTGTTTTAAGAAACTAAAACATTCTTGATCTAAAAATATTAACTACATTATGGTTTAGAGTCATATCAAAAATATGATTTAATCAAAATGTAAATGCTTGAGTGATGAAGATATTATTTGAAAAGCTTGTTTTAATATCTATTAAACTTGACAAGCTTTAAGCTTTATAAAAATTAAATTTACTTTTGTCATTAACAAAACTTAGGTAAAGATCATAAAATATAAATAACGTTTGATGACGATATTTGTATTAACAATCTCCCCCTTTTTGTTGAGGACAAAACATAAATTTTATTTTTATAAAAGATGTAAAGATTGTACAAGAGTTATAAAAATATTAGTTTTAGAATTTGAAATATAAAGATGATAATGCAAGTATGTCCAATATAGACATGATGTTGACTTTTCAGAAAGTCAAAGTGTGCAGTTGACTTTTCATTAGAAAGTCAAAGTCTTCATTTGTTGAAGTATGATGTTAACTTTTCAGAAAGTCAAAGTATGTAGTTGACTTTTTATAAAAGTCAAATTTAACCAAGTTCTATATATTTCTCCCCCTTTTTGTCTCAACAAAAAGAAGATGCGAGGCGAAATATGTAATGAGCCCGAGCCATTATCTCCCCCTTGACCAATGCTCCCCCTAAATTGAGTGCCAAGAGAAAGATACATGGATTGTGAAAAAGCTACAAAAAAAATGTTAGTAATAAGCATCATCACAAGCATTTCCAAACACCATGTATCAATCAACAACAATATAAGAAACACCATTCATTTGTTAAAATTTTTCATGATATAAATCATGAAAAGGGAACACAATGAAGTGTTAGTACAAGAATAAAATCCTAGAAAAAAAATATCCTAGAAAATTTTAAAAAATACAAAGAAAATCCTAGAAAAAATAAAAATGCTTAAAGAAAATAAACTATGACCCTCCTATTGAGGTGGTGGATGACCAAGAGCATTGATGCGCTCTAGGATGTGATTGATGATGAACCTCATTTCGTCTTGAAGCTCATGAAGCATCACCCGGGTCCTTTCGGTAATGTGGGCGGTCTGCTCACAATTGGAGCAACCGTGTCTAGGAGGGTAGTATGGTTCATGATTTTGTGGTGGTGGAATGGTGGAGTTGTTGGTGTTGGTGGTTGGAGTGGTGATTATGGAGGCTAGCAAAGCACTTTGCATTTGCATGGTCTCACTAAGATGAGAGTCCACCATATTTGAAAATTGGTGGAGATGATTGAGCTCCGCTTCAATCTCTTCTTTAGTGGGGTGATCATCCCACATAGATTCCTCAATGTCCTCTATATGAGGAGACATTGATGTTGTAGGAAGTGGTTGATCCCCATACAAAAAACCATGGATTTCCTTGTGGATGGGATGGAAGAGAAGAGGTCTTGGCCCTAACGGGGCGTTTGGGTTAAATGATGGACGTGGAGATTCATGAGCTATTCGCTCAATAGTACCAAAGATGGTAGTGGTGGTGGATGATTAGGCCTAGGAGGCAAGTCCTCCAAGTCTTCCAAGAATGGATTTGGAGATGTAGGTTGTGTAGAGAATAGCTCTAATGGGATGAGTGTTGGAGATTTTAGGGGTGATGGTGACTTTGATGTTTGGATAGGAGCCGGTGGTGGTGAGCTAGTGATAGGAGTCTTAGTTGGTGGTGGAGTAGTGACAGATAGGTGATTGTGGAGGTGGTGTAGGAGTAGCCAAAGTGAGAGTTGTCTCATCTCTTATGGGAGATGATATGGTTAATGGACAGGACTCGGAAGAGGAGCTTATGTTGACAAAGCAACAAGGTCTTACGCTCATTCTAGTGGTTCTTTTGCAAGGCTTGGTTGATGGTGAAGACTTAGTCATTTTGACTCAAGTTTTTGCTAGTAGATGAGAAGATTTGAGAAGGTGTGATGATGATCATGGTAAAAGCTCTTAATTTATAGGATTGTAAAATTATGAAGAAATGTGTTTGATTTGATGTTAAACCATACAAGAAGGATGAAGTGAAGTGACAAAGATTTGCAATAAATGTTTTCTAATGATTATGGGATCTTTAGAATCAGATCACCTACGGATTGCAAGGAACCAAATTTTCGGTTCCTTCCTTTATGAAAAAGGGTTCCTTGGGTGGATTTTTGGAATTTTTGAATTTTGGTGGGAAATGGATATCCTATATGCCTAAGTGTGTTACACTAGTTCTTAATATGGGTAAAAACTAGTTAAGACTAACCTAGAAGCAATGTATGGTAATTTGGAATGTTGAAATAAGCGAAATTTAGAAAATTACCTGTAGGATCCACGACACCATTTATTTACACAAAGGAACCCTTAAATTGGTGCCACCGTCCGCTGTCAGACAGTATGGCGGCACAAAATCCATAAATGACGGAACCAAATTAATGGTTCCGTCTCGTCCGTGGATACCGTAAATCTTCACGCACTCCATTTTTTGGTGTCGGTGACTTTTCCGAAACACGAAATTTTGCTTAAAACATGTGACATTAATTATTTCTAGTTAGGAAAAGTCGATAACACTTATACAAACATAGTGGAGCATAGACTTTGACCAAGGGCTAACGATTTTCACATAAAAGTGAAAATGGGTAAAATTTGATAACACACTTGTGCTATCCCCCATGCATAAACCGGTTAGCATACAACATTGTTTTAAGTTATTTTATAATCCTACAAAGTAATAACAACCAAATTGTATCGTACACCATAGTTATTGTCTTGTTCCAAACACTCCTTCAAATAAACCTCACTTATCCAACTTCTTGTAGATCTTTGTCATCATCCTACCAAGGCACTTGAACATCCCCTTGGTTTGCTTGAACTCCGGCGATTCATTCTCAATCTCGGGGAGAGATGCATAGTACTCTTGAGGTGGAAGACGAGAATTTGGGAGACCGTCCTCGGAGCTATTTGATGATGATGATGAAAGAGTTTGAGTTTTTTCCCTTTTTCCTTTAGTCTTAGCCACTCGCTTGTCACTCAAGGGCACAAATATGTGAGAGATGAGAGCATAGTCTAGCTTCAACCCTTTTGGGCTTGGTGGAATGGGTGTAAATGCTCTATAGAGACGGGTGAGGAGCATCCCATAAGGAAGAGCGACCGATCCTTGAGTTGGAATATCTACCATTCTCCTAGCAATGTAGTAGGCTAAATTGAATGGTTGACGAGTGGACAAGTTGTAGAGCATGTGACAAAGGCAAACATTGATATGGCTATTTTCTATAGTACTAATGACATTGGCTCTAAGGAGTTCCTCCCACTTCTTAAATTCGGGTTTAAGCTCATTGAGCTCCATACCATAAGGATCTAGGTTTATTTCTTTTCCCTTTTGGGTGACACGGGTTGGAGAGGGCCTTTCATTAAAAAGGTACTCACAGATAACATCCTTATCCGCCAAAGGTGTTTGGTATGGAAGAGAGCGGTCATTGATTGCTTCAAGGATGGTGAGTGACCATTTGTCCGAGTAAACACATGTACCACGGTTAGGAATTCCTAGCACTTGAGCAAATTGGCTTAGGTAGATGGAGTAGTTGGTTTGATTGATCTTAAACCTAAGGGCCATTTCATCGTCCTCATTAGTGAAAGCGGTAACACTAGCATATAATTCGAAAACAAACCTAGGACAGATGGGTTCATCGATGTCAAGGAGACAATCGAAGTTAATGGTGGAAAGCTCTTGACGGAGATTAGTTACATTGATAAAGGAGGAGTGAATGGTCCTACCCTCATGGAAGTACCTTTGCTCCAAACTCTTAAAGATTTCGACTTGTTCTTTGGAGAGGCTCTTGGTTTTGTGGTGTTTAGGGATGTAGCTAAGAGTATCCTTGTGATCAAAGAATTTTGCGGCTACCATGGTTGTTCCTATGAGCAAGAGTTTACATGTTAAAAAATAAAAACAAACTTAGCGTTTTGGTTCTAGTGTGTGCCTATATGAAAACGATTTGGAGTTGCGGTTATCTCGACTCATTTTATGCATAAAATGGTTTTTAGTGGGGGTGTTTGGCAAAAGGCATGAGATAACCCAAATGCTCCTAATTCAATGTGGCTTTATTTGAATATACCCGGGAATGCATATTAGTTACGCATTACCTTTAGTATTCTAGAGCATTATGCAAGTGATGAAAATTTCTGTTTCTATTTGTATTAACAATGAAAAATTGTTTTCCTAGAAGTGAGAAGCTTTTCAAAATTTTTGACATGGGGTGTTTGCTTATTTAGAATAAGGTCTTATAGTCATTATCTTTTGATTAGTGGGAAACATGATTTGATTATGCAATATGACAATGTAGTACCTAAATTCAAAGACTAGTTATGCAATTTGCCAATTCAATCCATGTTTTGTACAAGAATATACATAATCCCCATGTAATGATTTTGTGCACAAATTAGAATCCTAGACTCAGAATTAAGAGAAGTAATATAGTTAGGATACTTACAATGATGTTATCTTCAGTGATTAGTGGGTGAGAAAGTGTCAACAATGAGTTAGGTGTGTTGTTGAAACATTTTGGCAAAGTGGGTTGTGAGGAAGAAGATGTTTGTAATTGGTATTTTTGCTACTGTTGTCACCACGGACCAGACGACACCAAAAAATTGGTTCCGTCTTTGTTGTCGTTTGGTGCCGTGGGAACAGTAGCAGAATTAAACTAATTTGTTTTGTTTTGTTTTTTCTAAGGTCTGGAATATGTTTTAACTACATGTTTGGTTCCATTAGCCCTAAACCAAGTCTAAGAAGATTAAATGGTTCTCGCTTGAGAGGCTTAGTTAGAATGTCAGCAATGTTGTCTTCGGAGGATACTTTCTCAATTGAGATGTTTCCTTTTTAAACATTGTCGCGAAGAAAGTGATGGCGGATTTCAATATGCTTCGTACGAGCATGTTGGACGGGATTTTGGCTGAGATCAATAGCTCCTTTGTTGTCGCAAAGTATAACGATATCATTGAGATGAATTCCGTAATCCACGAGAGCTTGCTTCATACAAAGAGCTTGTTGACATGCTCTTCCGGCTGAGACGTATTCGGCTTCAGTAGTTGAGATAGCTAGAGCCATTTGTTTCTTTGTAAACCATGAGGTGAGACAATGTCCGACAAAATTGCAAATACCACTTGTACTTTTTCTATCGACATAGTCACCGGCATGGTTTGAGTCGGCATACACTATAGTTTCTACATCCGTTCCTTTGGGATACCATAATCCTAAACATGTCGTTCCCTTAATGTATCTAAATATCCTTTTCAAGGCTTCTAAGTGTGATACCTTAGGATTTTCTTGAAAGCGAGCGCATAGACAAACACTAAACATAATGTCGGATCTACTAGCCGTGAGATAGAGTAGGCTACCGATCATTCCTCTATATTTAGTGTTATCTACCGATTCACCTTCCTCATCCTTGGTAAGTTTAGTGTCCGAAGACATGGGACTCTTTGTTGGTTTTGAGTCTTCAAGACCAAATTTCTTAAGCATGTCTTTTATGTATTTAGATTAGTTAAAGAATATGCCATCTTCTAGTTGTTTAATTTGAAGTCCTAGAAAGAAGTTTAACTCACACATCATACTCATCTCAAACTCATCGTGCATGATTTTAGAGAAATCATCACATAGCTCTTGACAAGTTTATCCGAATATGATGTCATCAACATATATTTGAACAATGATAATGTGTGATTCTTTTTTCTTGGTTGTTAGGAATTGGAAATTCCATATTAAAGTGTCGGTCACCCCAATTATGGTCTAGCATATATTAGCTCGTAGACTTGTAGTTATTTACGTTGTTTTGTAGTTAATTAGTAGCATAGAATAGTTTAGTGTAACACCGTGGAGGAAGGACGGGTCTTTACCCACTGTATGCCTGATCCACAGTCCGATAGGATGACGGTATGTTTGTTACTATAAATACCCCTTCCATCCATGGAAGGGGTGGAGCTTTTCATTAATCTAACCTTGCATTTTATGAAGCAAGTCTCTACCAAGAAACTCCCTCTCATCTCTTTCTCTCTAACTATGGCAAACATGTATTTTCATCATCCTAGACCACCCGAATCATCAACACAATAATATTTTCGATCCTACAATTGGTACCAGAGCCATGGTTGTTGTGTTTTGATGATTTCTTGTGGTTTTGATTCATGTTTGAAACTGTTTTTGTGTATTTGTGTGGTCGGAACATTGTTATGGGTAAACTGTTTTTCCAAACAAGCTTTATGTGTTTTTGTTTGGTCAAAAAGGTCTTATGGTCATATCAGTTTCAATCTGTTTTGGTACTCTTAGAATCTTGTTTCAATCAGTCTCGTTATGAATTTGGTCATATCAGTCTTGTTATGCATATTTTGTGTTCAATAGGTCAGATTTATGTGGTCTTAATGGGTTAACTGGTCATATTCATATGGTCAAACTGGGCAAACAAGCATATTTTAATGTATTTTTCTGGGTTTGTATGAAGATTGACGGAAAAAGTAGTCGGAAAACTCGCCGGAAAATCCTAGCGACTTGTTTGTCAACGCTTTTCTTCCCAGCGACTTATTACAAAATAACCTAGCGACTTATTATTTAACAAGTCGTAGCGAGTTGGCTTAGCGACTTGGCTCAAGACCATTGACACTAGCGACTTGACTCAAAAGATGATGCGACAAAACAGAAAGGTAGAAGAAAAGAATCTTATGACACGACCACATATACCAATTACCACATACCATCATCTTGACCTCAATTCTACACAAAACACGAGCTGAAATAAGAACTTCACATATTTGAAGACCATATATTTTAAATGACATGCATCACGTATCCATGAAAATGAAAATCAATCAAATACAAGACTCATACTAATTCAAAGATCTCGCTTGTTCTACAACATCACAAGTCTATATAGATCTTGTATGTTAGAACTTCACTCATCATGGATCCATTATAACAAAAACCTTTAACGAAAATGAAAAGAATATTTGTGATCTCAGATCTTGCTCATGCTAACAAACGAATCATGAAGACTTCAAGATTCCACCACACGAAATACAATCATCATCAATCCTCACTCATACCCAACAGATTCAACCTCAAATTCGTAATCAACCTTTTGGAACCATTTCTTGGAAGTTTTCGAATCTAAATGAAAATATGATTAACAACTTGTGCTTAAAAACTTTCATGAGATTCGGATGGTTGACTATCAATGATAATAAATTTAAGAAAATGGTTCGATCTCAGCTTTGTTTTTGTGTACGGTTTTACAACACATAGAAACATATGCCTCATATATCTATTTTGGAATACTATCCATTTAATTATTCGAAACCATGAGATGAAATTAACAATTAACATTAACTCATTTCACATTCGTTCGGTTTATCTAAACAAAAACATGATCAAAAGTCTAATTTGTTATACCTACCAGAAACCTTGGTTGACTCGTTAGACTCAATCTACCATCCCTGTGGCGATTCAATGATGTTCAAACCATTAACCAATGTCATCCCTGTGGCTTGGATTTGTCTAATCCGTTTCATGATTAGAAAGGGTTGAAGAGATTATGTTATTGGGGGCGGTTCTGTTTTGGTGTGTGAGTTTAGGGTTTGAGGAATAATATTAGAGGATGGGGGCGGTGATATAAAGTGTGAATATTAGGGTTGTGAAAATGAGATGTGAGTGTGAAGCGTGTGTTAAATACCCAAACAATTAGGGTACCATCTATGAGCTTAAACCGGTTTTGTCTTTGTTGTGCTAATGGGCTGAATATTTGGACATGGTATCTTGGAGTTGATAGTGCTTTGATGGGCCGAGCAGAAATGTGGGACTTTGTGTAACATGGGTTTTCTTAATAATTGTTGACGAGAGCTAGTAACACATTGCTTCAACTCACAAAAGTTGGTTTCGAATATTTTGGTGAAAAGCTGATAACTCACAAAAGTTGGTTTCGAATGGATGTTAAGGTTATGTATTGTAATCATGGGCCTTGTAATTGTCTTGGGCCGAGTTCCCTCTACATTATGAGTTGCATGAGACTTTTGCTAAGTGGTACTATTTGGACAAATTTGTAAAGCTTAATTGGATCTGATTCTAAGTTGTGGTTAGGAGTGTCTAAATTAGATCGTTCTTATGAGCTTTGATCTTTTGAGAGTTGGATTTTATGTGATTTGTTTAAGAGATCTGATGATGATGAGATTTGTTGTGATTTGGCTTGACAATGAGAGTTGGTGGGGTATGCAGTTTGATACTTTGGTTTATGCATTTTCACGAAAGATATTATGTCTCGACTTGGATTGATATTTGAACGAAGTTGACTACGGGGTTGTTTGTACGATATTTCTCATTTGGATTTGAAGTAAGGTTTTCCAGGAACGTTTACTTATTTCGTCTTCTTTCTTTCTACCCTTCTGCGAAGATGACTTGTTTAGGCATTTATTGAGTGTGATAAAGACTTGGCTATTTAGTTACGGTTGTGATTCTTTCTCGATTTACCCACAACATAACTATCACTTCGGTGTCTCACGCAGTTGAGGATATGTCAAGAGGTTTTGTACATTGGGTACACCGTTTCTTCTTCACAAGGATTAGTACAAGCTTAAGTAACAAATCTGGGGAATTTTTCGTCATGTTCAACTTTGGTATATCGAGCTTACTTTTCTATGTGGTCACTACATTAGCCGACAAAATGCGTGAATGATGTGTTTACCAAAGTATTTATTGGATGGTTGATGATGTTGATGATGTTGGATAATGAACCGCTGATGAACCGCGCATGTTCCCCTAAAATGATATTCACTAAAACCAAAGTTGTCATAACACATTCAAGTCGACATTGTTTACGGTTTTGTCTTGATTTTGTAAAATCCCAAAGAATCTATTTCTCGGTTTAAATCATAGACTTGTAAAATCCCGTGACAATGGAAACATCCTGGTAATTGTAAAGTGCATTTCCGGATCTATCTTACGGTTTATTCTTGGTTTTGTAAAATCCCGCGAAAGAAACTATTTCTCGGTTTAAACCATAGAGTTGTAAAATCCCGTATTGATGGAGCCATCTTGGAGAAGAGAAAGTGTAATTCTGGATCTTACTTGATGCTGGTGCTACGGTTTCTGCTTCGAAGAAGGGATAAATTACTTGGTTTTACGAGGTTATGTGCTTTTAACCATGGTCGGGATGAAAACCATTATCATAGTTCACTTTAAACGTCAATGGAGGCTAGATTTGAGCTTTTAACAAGATGTGACAACGGGTTAATTCACTATTATTTATTTGAGGTTGAAGTGAAATATCACGCAAGTGTACTTAGTATCCAAGGTATCGGGGATGGTTGGATGAAGATTCTTCAAGATCCTTGTTCAAGCTTATTATCAAAACGAAGACTTGGAATTCTAGTTATTGTTGGGTGTCTTTACCTTTTCTTTTACCAATTGGGGGAATTGGGCTCTTACCACCACAAAATAACTATCACTTTAAGGAGTTACGTTGTAGTGCTCAGTGTCACATTTAATTGTAGATTTTCAAGAGGTGATGCACGTCTATTACTTGATGGTTGGTTGGTTGAAGAGTATAGAGTACTTAGAGATTCAAATGGGCATGAATTCTCGACACCGCTCTTTGTTACACATGTGCAAGTTTAAGTCACGAGTTTGGGTTATTCAACTTCAGGGTCAAATTTATCATATTGGGTTTTCTCCATCAGCTGTCACAACAAAGAGCCTACTGAATGATAATGGGGTGATTACATGTTTTGCCAAGAGAGTTTGAAAAGAGAGAGATTATGACGTATGAACACAACAGTTCATGCCTCGTTCCTCAAAGAAAAGAAAAGTGTACGTGTCAGTGCGCTTTATCTTCCGAAGAAGAGAAATCTTCTTATTATGACCATTCTCATCAACATGCTTCATACTTTTTCCATGCGCTTCAGTCATCAAGTGAACCGGGATACCATTGATTGTTTTCTCATTCCACTTGCTCGATTATAATGAAGATGGTGACATCACGTGCTAATTTTGCGAGGGAGAAGTGTGAATAGAACATTTGGATGATTTCACTTATTTAGTCAAGAATGGCAACTTCGTCTGCAATTCTTGAGGGGGAGAAGAAGTGTGATAATTCTGCATGGTTGATTGACTTATGAGAATATATGGTCATACGGCTCCTAACTCATGTAATAACCGAGCTTCTTCTTATCGGGTCATCTTTACATGGAGTTCCTTCTTAAGAGCCGTTGGTTGACATCTTCACCCAGATTGATAAGTTTATCGACAAAGTGTTTCCGGTTAATGCTTCACGATACATCAACATGATGATTCCAACAATCTCTCTGCTCTTGTTTGATGTGATTGGTAGTTTGGTTTTACCATCTTGTGTGTTCGCTTGCCCTGATTGCCGATTTCTTTGATGAACATCTTCTGCTCTTGTTTGATTGGGAGGATTTTAGTTAACAGGATTTGCAAGATGTGTTAATTGGGATGCTTTTTGGTGGGATGCTTTTTGGTGTGAGTTGAAGATGTTAACATTCTATTCCCCATTCGAACAATCTTGAAGAAGGTTGAGTCTATAGTCGGTTCTACATTTATCTGCTACATGTTAGAAGACTAAAGACGAGTTGCATTTGATGATCTAAAGACTTCTTCTTAATCTGGGCATTTATCAAACAGATTGTTGATTTAGGGGAGAGCACTAATTGGGGGAGAGTGAAAAGTCAGATTTAATCTCCAATTAGATTTGCTCACATCATTTCTTCAGCAAGTTGATTCTCACAAGATATATCTGAGCTAATGATGTTCTTCTCAATAAATTTCAAGTATTTGGTCGATAATATGTTGCCGATTCAAGTGTCAAAACCAACAAGGGGAAGGAGACACGATCTAAACGCGAGTAAACATTGATGATCTTAATACTTCTAAGTGATTGAAGATATCCCGGGAAGACGAATGTCATTACCGTAGAGATACTCAAGGTTTGACTCATGGCGGTTAGTGTTTTTATTCCAACTATGTGAGGGAAGAGATGGAAGAGTTAGTTTCTGATGATAAAAGAGGTACACAAGTGTGTGATGATGCTATCGCATTCATCAAGGGAGAGAGATTGTGTACATTGGGGACGCTCACTGTCTCACTTGAGGGCTTAATCTGTGATTTAGAGATATAATCACTTATTCCGGAGTTGACATCCGCAGAGATTGTCATCCGCAGAGATAATCCGTGATTCGGCCTGCTTCTTCAATGTTATTGGTTATTCTCTCTTTGGGCATTCGGGTACTTCGGGTTCTTGAGCTTCATATACGTTCTTTAGAGGGAGAGAAAAGTATACATCGGGGTTATTCTTTGGCTATTGGACTTAATCCGCTACTTCGATGGTATAAGTTTCTTTGTCTTAGGGTATGTGTATTCGGGTTTGTGAGCTCTAGTCTAAGAGACTGACTGCATCAATTCATCTACTTGGGGGAAAGTGTTCTCTTGACACCTTTTGGAATGGATTTCTTCTGACTTCAGTGGAAAAGGAATTTGAGAAGATTATTCAAGGGTGGGATGATTCTTTACTGTTCTACTTGATGATATAACCCCGAACGGAGAATCTTGATTATCGTTCTTAAAAGGAGCAGCGGGATTTACAATAATGGTGTGCTTCTTTGTGCACCTGGCTAAGGAAAGCTTGAAATAGAGCTTCAAATCTGCTCATCTAATGGATTTTCGGTTTGGGGGGAAGCTGCCAAAGTCTCTTTTTCTCAAAGGCTCATGTTCTATCTTCTATTCGGGAGCCTCTGAAGCTTTGGTGGTGAATGTTTAAGAGATGATGACTTCCATCTTCTACAACGAGGTCGCTCGATATCTTTATCTCTGCATCGTATCATCATCTTTTTAACTATATCATCTACTCTATCCTTGTAAATATTTATCAAAACAAAATACAAAAATATAAAACCAACAAAAAGAAAATAGAAAATATAAAACCTTCAAAAACCCATAAAATCGGAAAATTTGAAAATACCAAAAATATTGTTTTCAAAGACATGTTTCGTATCAATAACATCTGGGTCTTAGAAATGTCATTCAACAATGGCACGGGACCATAGATGAAGTTCGAGCAGAGGTGTAAATATTCTTTCCAAAACATGTCTCTAAAATGGCTTGCGCATTTTGTGATTGTAACCGTGTTAAAACTATGGCTTGCTATTATTTCGATAGCAACCCGCTCTTCAAGGAAGGAAAGTCTCGCTAAACAAATTTTCAAATATTTCGTGCACTTATCCTAAAACAAAACAAGGAAAGCATGTCGTCAAAAGATCATTGCTTCTACACAAATGTTTTTTCGCCTAAAATTCTTCGTAAAAATATTTGGTGTATTCAAAATTGGTGGTAAATGAGTTGCTTGAAAATCAATCGATTCGTAGTTATCGCAAAAATTGAAAACTCAATCAATGACTTCAACGCTTTTAGACTTTTCAGAAAATAAGTCATTGATTGAGGGGGAGAATGTTGTCAAATCTATATCATCTAACGAGATTATCTAATTATTCTATATGTTTAATTAAA
Organism: Chrysanthemum lavandulifolium; assembly: GCA_022545495.1. Classification (NCBI taxonomy): domain Eukaryota; kingdom Viridiplantae; phylum Streptophyta; class Magnoliopsida; order Asterales; family Asteraceae; genus Chrysanthemum; species Chrysanthemum lavandulifolium. Next base: position 126,053,942 of record CM040245.1, read on the forward strand.
AAATGATGTTAACCTATGTTGAAGGACTAGGTGCCTAGGATATGATTGTTAGGATTAGATGATTAGAGTTTCATGAACACATAAATCCCATGCCTTATATGAACTGATTGATATGTTGGATTGACTTGTATTAGTCGATTGTTGTTTGGGTGTTGTCGACCACCATATATTTGTATGTGTGTTCACTAACATATGTAGTTATATTTGTATATAAGAATGTTACCGATCCGGATCCCACAAATGATGATGATTGGATGCCGAAAGGAAAGGGTAACTATATCTTGGGTTGAAAAATGAAGAAACGGAGCTTAATTGGACTTCTATGGAGTGTTGGCATGGAAAAATGCAATGTAAGAGGTCTCACTGCATCAGCAGATGGTTTTCTTCTAAGTGATTGAAGAAACGGAGCTTAATTTGACCTCAATTGGCATTAAAATGCAACGTAAGAAGTCTCACTGCATCAGCAGACGGTTTTCTTCCAAGCCCTACAACAACATCAACAAAAGCAGCTTATGATTCTCTTCACCTAACGTATCTTTGTGCAGGGATAATAGTGATGATACCATTTTTCTAAAACTTTGAAAAATATTGCTTTGAAAATGGAAAATATTGTTTTGAAAATAAATCGATTCAAAGTTTTGAAATCAACCGGACGTTATTTTGTCAAATCTTCAGTGATTTCAAATTAAATATTTTCAAACGATATTTCATCTATCAAGTCCGTTTGTACGTATTATTGTGGTGATCTAAAGATTTAATGTTATGTCATGGTATGATTTTTCTTTAGAATCAAGATCTTTCAAAATGAAATTTTTTCTGTTCTTGTTTGATTGTGATATTGTTTTATTTTACTTAAAGATCTCTTAAAACAATCATACCTGACAATAACAATCTTTAATGTCTAAATGGTTCTTATCTGTCAGTTTTCAATATTAAATTTTGCCACGTCTTTCCCCAAAATCTTTTATATGATTTAAATCAATTAGGATCACAAATCTCAAAAGTTTAAAATTTTTGATCGGGGGAGAGATCGTGATTTAAATCTCAAATCTGTTTTAATGGAATCATTTTTAGTCCTTTACAAGCACTCCTGCCTCCATGTGCCAAACGATTTCAAATATACAATGCACATGTTGAGGAGGAGCATTTATCCAAAACCTAGATGAGTTTTTAAATCAGGCACATATTCTCCCATGTTTTCTAAACCTAATTAAATCACTTGGGATCCAAAATCTCAAAGGGTTTGATATTTTTGATCGGGAGAGAATTTGTGATTTAATAATGAAATTTGATAAAAGGTGATCGCTTGATGAAAATGTGCAGTCGCTCTCTCATATGTGCTAAACGCTCAATCTCGCACATATCGGAGGAGCGAATGGTTTCTTAATGGCTTGTGTGATCGTAAATGTGCTTCAAATGAACTCTTGCCTCTATGTGATAAAATGATTTCAAATATCCTATGCACATATTGAGGGGAGAATTTACCAAAGAAAATCAAATGGCTTTTTCCATGAAAATTGTGATCAAGAATTTATTTCAAAGAACTCTTGCCTCCATGTGCTAAACAATTTCAAAATATTATGCACATGTTGAGGGGAGCATTTCTAAAAGATCAAAACAATTAAGGTACAAAATGTTTTGATATTATATCACAAGTACCTTGATTGATTTTCCAAATGATTTTAATTGGTTTCAAGAAGGAAAGAACAATACCAAAAGACCGACCAATTTACTTTATGCATGGTGTTATAAGGATGGTTAGGTTAGGTATTCGTTCCCACGATCCACCGTAACCTGAGGATCTACCAGGACAATCCACTAGATAGTGTAGAGTCCTTAGGCATGATGAAAAGAGGAGAAAATGAGAAATGGGAAGAGTGCGGATCGAGACAGTAGCTAGTAATCGGAATAAACCCAACAAGGTTCTAGTTATGAAGTCTCGGTAAGCATCAAGGGGTTGAAGAATGAAAAGAATTGAATGTGAAAAGGGTGAAAAAATAGCCTCCAATAATTCAACCTTAAGGCAAGAATCGTTCAATACATATGCTACCGGTGGTTACTAAGGTAACACTGGTATTGAAGACAAGACGTCATGGACCCAAAGGACGACCGCACTAAAACTTCCCAAGCCACCAAGCTCCTCTTAAAAGGGCTTGTTTCATTCTCACGGGAACCGACATTATCTATCGACTTTCTCTTAGAGATTGTTGATATTGAAGAAGGAGACCTCTCCCTAGTCTCCCAAGATAGGAACCAAATGCACAATTGAGTCTAGAGCCAAGAGATCATCCACGATATCCGATTAGGACACTAAATTCTTGAAGACTTGCTATTTCACACAATGTGGATAGTAAGAATATATTAAGAGTCCTACGCATTATCCTTGTGGTATTGCCAGAACATTCGAGTGATATGTAAAATATTTACAATGAAGATGGAAAGCCTTCTAGAGCCAACATCAAACAAGCTCTTGGTAGGTGGCATGTGAGATCTTCTCGTAAGATCAAGCTTGTGACAACTGGACATAAACGATGGGGCGATTCACTCTTGAATCAACCTTGGTCTAGGATTGGAATTGACGAATGCTTTTGGAAAAACCGTTCGATGTGCAAACCTTCTTTTCTTTAGCACATCGAATGTGTACTCTTTTCAAATATAAAAAGTATTTATGATTGAAAATTGATCTTTCTCATAAACCTTCGTCAGATTGCAAAACTCTTTCTTCTAAGCAATACGCGATTGTTTTTCAAATCATTTTCATCAATCGCTGAATCTCAATTCTTTGGTTCACTAACTCCGTGTTGTCTTCTTTGAGACATTCCGGTTTGAGAACGACTAGAACAATTGCGAAACCCCGTCAAGGAGATTCTTCGAATTCTACCGATCACAGCAAGATTTGTAATCGATCAACGGGAACCGCGGGTCGTGTACTCAATTCAATGAAAGTGATCAAAGACACTTTCGTGCTTTTATTGCTAATTGTTGTTTGCGGTGAACATTTGACGGTTGCGGTACCGATCGTAATTGAGGAGTCAATCCAAAGCCGCATGCTCACAAAGATCCGCACTTAATTGAAGAAATCATGACTGGTGCATATCTACATAACTCCGGCTATGATATTTTATACTATGGTTCCGCTACGTCCGCAAATATCATGAGCCAAGAAAGCTTCCGCTACTCGATGGAAAGATGTCATGATCCAAAAGTGTGAGCATGTCGGTCCAAAAGTCACAACATCACATGATGGCAACACAATAAAGGGTGATCCAGATTTATCGCGGTCGATGATCTCAATGAAAGCTCAAGATCATCAAAGATGTGGATCGCTTAAAGGCCTCCACTTAATGTACAAATCAATGCGGACTTTAAAGAATCGCTACACCAGTACAAAGAATGCGGAATTTGAAGAATTGAAGTCTACGAGCCTGGAACTAAAGACAAAGATAGAATGCTAAGATACAAAATGTATTTCATGGGGTGACCTCCCTTAGGGGGAGATTGTTAGGAATTGGAAATTCCATATTAAAGTGTCGGTCACCCCAATTATGGTCTAGCATATATTAGCTCGTAGACTTGTAGTTATTTACGTTATTTTGTAGTTAATTAGTAGCATAGAATAGTTTAGTGTAACACCGTGGAGGAAGGACGGGTCTTTACCCACTGTATGTCTGATCCACAGTCCGATAGGAGGACGGTATGTTTGTTACTATAAATACCCCTTCCATCCATGGAAGGGGTGGAGCTTTTCATTAATCTAACCTTGCATTTTGTGAAGCAAGTCTCTACCAAGAAACTCCCTCTCATCTCTTTCTCTCTAACTATGGAAAACATGTATTTTCATCATCCTAGACCACCCGAATCATCAACACAATAATATTTTCGATCCTACATTGGTAAAGAGAGTATTATCTACTAATCCCATGGTATATTTGTTTTCAACAAGAAAGGTCTTAAGTCGATCGTACCAAGCTTTTGGTATTTTCTTAAGGCTGTATAATGCCTTCTTGAGTTTAAAGACATGATGGGGTTTCTCAAAGTCGGTAAAACTGGGAGGTTGAGCGACATACTTCTTCGTTAATAAACCCATTAAGAAATGCACTCTTAACATCCATTTGAAATAATTTAAAGTCATAAGCACATGCATATGCAAGTAAGATTCTAATAGACTCGAGCCTAGCTACCGGTGCATAAGTTTCATCATAATCAATCCTCTCTTATTGATTATAACCTTGTGCGACAAGCCTAACTTTGTTTCTAGACACTAGACCATTTTCATCCATTTTATTTTGAAAAACCCATTTCGTTCCAATTATAGTATGATCTTTAGGTTTTGGAACAAACTTCCAAACATCATTTCTAACGAATTGGTTTAACTCTCCTTGCATAGCAATTACCCAAGATTCATCTTTTATTGCTTCATTTATGTTTTTCGGTTCAATGGTTGATACAAAGCAAAAATGATTACTTTGATTTTGGGCTTGTGATCTTAACGTTCTTTGATTTAGTTGTCCTATGACCTTTTCTAAAGGATGACTTTTGGATTCTTTTATGTTTATAATTTCACTATTTAATGGTTCATCTTCCTTGTCATTTTAAATTGTTTCTTGACTTTCTACTAGTTGAGTTTCAACTAAGTCATCATCTACCAAAGGTGATGTCTTAGAGGGAGGTGGACTTTTGTCGAATGTTATGTTCAACGATTCCTCGACTCTCATTGTTTCTTTGTTTAAGACAATGTAAGCTTTACTAGTTTGTTTACCAATTTTGCAAGCGTTGCAAAAATGTTGGTCATATTTAAGTTTTGGTAAATTCCTAACTAGCTCTTTCGAAGATAGGTTTTGGATAAGTCTCATATTAGTGTGACCTAAGCGTCTATGCCAAAGAGTTGAGCTATCATCTAATGTTGTTAGAAAAAGTTTTTCATTAAATGTTTTATCTATTTTCATGACGTATATGTTATTTTTCCTATCTCCTTTAGCTATGGTGATACCATCTTTTAGTATTTTACTACCATTTTCTTCAAATAGTACTTTATACTTTTTATCACATAATTGGCTAATACTAAGTAGATTAAATCCTAACCTATCGACATGAGCACCATTTTCAATAGTTAGGAGTTATGAGCGATCGCACTTTGCCAATGATTTTGCTTTTGAGATTGCTACCAAAGTGACATTACCTCCGCCATACTCTTGGTATGTCGAGAAGAGGCTTTTGTTGCCCGTCATGTGTCGTGAGCATCCACTATCTTTTATCCACTCATCAGGTTCCAATCAAACTTTCAAGCATACCTAAGACACAAATAACTCAAGCATTTGGTCCCCAATATCTCATGGGTCTGTTTGGGTTAAACATACCATCTACTTGGTTCATATATGGAAATGATGGGTAAGGGTTCCATGGCATGTAATCTGGAGTTTGATATGGTCTATGGAAGTTTTGATTCCAACTCTATATTGATAGTTGGGTTGTATGTTGTGGTTGCTCTTAGGAAAGGCGTTGGCAATAGGTGTTTTATATCGTTGTTGAGTAGTTTTAGATCTAAATTCATTTCTAGCAAGTCCTACTCCGATGTAACAAAGCAGTTTTAGTTTAACATTATCCTTGGTTTTCTTTGTTACTTTGACAAATTCACTACGGTCCAGACATAAACATTATGTCTTGTCGCAGCCCTACGCACCACCTTTACAAAGGACGGAACCCTATTTTTGGTCCGTCTCGTCCGTGATGTACCGCAGTAGCTTTGACATTTTGTTTGTATTTTCGATCGCTTTGGTTTGACTCTTTGGAATTAACACTTCATTAAATCCTAGTCCATTCATGTTTCCTGGTGTTTTTTGAATTCTAACTATTTCATCGGCACAAGCAATGTTTTTTTAAACCTTTTAAATTTAGAATTATGTTCGATTAGAACTTCTTGTGTGAGCTTTAGTTTTTCTATTTCAAGATTAAGCTCTTGACATGATTTGTAACTATCGTCATTTGCTTTTCCCTTTTCTAATCGTTTTGCCTTTTCTTTTAATTCATAGACTTCCTTTTCTAAAAATTGCTTTTTAGTCTTTAAAAACTTATTTTTACTTATGATTTTTAAACTAAGCTCACACAATTAATTATATTGTTTTTGCAAAGTGTCATCATCAATAGAGGAATAAGATGAGTCGGAATGTATCGTTTGATTCATGTGCCATTAGAGCGATTTCATCCTTGCTTGATTCTTCATCATCCTCACTATCACTCCAAGCACCACTTACAAATGCTTGTTGAGTTTTGCTTTTAGGTGGATGACTTGCATCACCACATCTAAAACACTTTCTTTTACCTTTACCTTTTTGTCATCCTGATCTTTTCGGAATGACTTCTTTTCTTCTCGAGGTTGTCTTACAAACTTTCCTCTTCTTCTAAAGAACTTTTTGAAATCTCTAACGGCCACGACATACTCCTCATCTTCACTACCAAGGCAAGATTCGTCATCATCACTTGATTCCGTTCTTGCTTTTAGAGCAACGGATTTGATTTTCTCTCTTTTTCCTTTGATGATTTCCGAATCTTTCTCCATCACCATTTCGTATACTTTGAGGTTTCCGATTAGCTCATCTAGTGACATTTTTTAGAGATCTTTTGATTCCTCAATAGTCAGTCACTTTAGCTCTCCACTCGGATGGAGTGCTCTAAGAAATTTCCGACAAAGTTCTTACTACGAAAAGATTCATCAAGTGCTTTAAGAGATGTAATAATAGTATTAAAGTGAGCAAAGCCACAATAAATGGTTTCATCTTCAGGGATAACAAATTGTTCATAGTGTTGAACAAGAAGATCAAATTTGTTATCCTTGACTTGTGAATTTCCTTGATGTGTAATAATCAAAGATTCCCAAATGTCTTTAGCGGTTTCACACATAAATATTCTTTCATATTCTTTTCTAGGCAAAGCATTATAAAGCATCATTTTAGCTTCATTATTTTTAGTTATTAATTTCTTTTGATCATCAACAAAAATATCTTTTGTTGTAGAACTAAAGTCTCCTTTAATTATAACAAACGAAAGATCTATATCTTTTGATTTTACATATGTTTCAAAACGGTTTTTCCAATAGATAAATCCATTGGTTTCAAAGAGTGGTGGTCTTTGCATAGATTGCCCTTCTTTAAAGTTTTCGGAATCCATGGATCATTTCAAGTTTATAAAATACAATATATTTTAGAAATTCTTGAGCAACGAGGATCTGATACCAATTATGGAAAACTAGAAGGGGGGTTGAATAGTTTACCGATTAAAAACTTTGTTTTGAAACTTATTGAAAGATCAATTGATATTGATCTTAGATATGTTAGTGAATGATAATCAATATGCAAACAATATATAAAGAGTAGAAGGAAAGAAACAATCAAACCACGACAAGTTGTTTATAGTGGTTCGGTCTACAAGGACTCTTTTCCTTGCCCTACTCCACCCTCGAGTCTCACACTGAGAGTTTAACTTCACTAGTCAACAAGCTCCTTTCACCGGTGGAGAAACCTTTACACTCGATTACACACTATTTCCAACACTAAGCTCGATGTCGAGTTCTTTTCAAGGGTACAACCACTCCCACACACAATGTATTTTAAGGACTAAAATACTAACCACTCACACTCACAAGATTATGATGGTTTGGTACGACAATGATGTATGAATCAACACTAGATCATACAACAACAAACAAACAAGGGAATTCCAACAACTTGTTGAAGCTTGAATATGCCTTGATCTTATTTGCTACAAAAGAGATCACTATTATAATATGAAACTGAGTTAGAAATGTCATTGAGAAGGAATGTATGTGAATATAATAGAAAGGGATGAAAAACAACTTGGTTTGGCTTTGCTATTTATAGCCAAAATGCTCAGCAGGCAGTACGGACCACGGATCCCTCAAAAGGGTTCCGTCCGTGTTAAGTTTTAGTGTCATTGGGTCCGACAAAGAAGATCACCAAAATCTTACCAAAGTCAACCATATCTATCCAAGATTGTGTAAGATATGTAGAGTCTAAATCTACATTAAAGTATCTAGTGAAATCTTCTAAGGATTTCAATGATGCACTACATGATGTCATGTGTTTGTTTTCTATTTTAGAAATATGTTAAAATGTAAATACATATGTAATGTTTTGTTTTAAGAAACTAAAACATTCTTGATCTAAAAATATTAACAAACATATGATTTAGTCAAAAATATTATTTAATCAAAATGTAAATGCTTGAGTGATGAAGATATTATTTGAAAAGTCTGTTTTAATATCTATTAAACTTGACAAGCTTTAAGCTTTATAAAAATTAAATTTACTTTTGTCGTTAACAAAACTTAAGTAAAGATCATAAAATATAAATAATGTTTAATGACGATATTTGTATTAACACCGACCAACCCGACCCTGTAGCAGATTGAATTTCATAAACACATCATATCATAACAAAGAGGGGCGTTTAGTTTAGAGTTTTAGAGAGAGAAAGTGTAAGAGTTTTGGGAACTTAGTGAGACAAAGAAAAATGAATATTGAAAGATCCAACCCTCTACCTTTGGAGGTAGAGGGTATTTATAGTTTCTTACAAGACATGCCACCTACAGGCTGTTGATCAGGCATATAGTGGGTAAAGATCCGTCCGTCCTCCACTGTGTTACTTAGCAAACTACTTACTAACATTAAATAACTACGACTACGAGCTTTCTAACGAATACATATACTTGAGGTGACCGACTCTTTAACTACCGGATTTTCTAAATCCTAACAATCTCCCCCTAAGGGAGGTCACCTCAATTTACACTGAATACAAACAGATGTTACATTTTGATTGTTCTTGGATTCTTGATTAAGTTCTTTGCTCAGAGTCTGTAGTCTTTGATTCTTCATGTTCGCATGTTTTGTTAATTCAAATGGAGGTCTTTAAGCGATCCACGTGTTGATGAGTTTTGAGCCAAGACCGAGATCATCCGCCACCATAAATCTCGACTCATCCTTTTTAGTGTTGCCATCATGTGACGTTGTGAGTTTTGGACCGACATGCTCACATTCGGATCATGATTTCTTCTCATCGAGTTGCGAAAGCTTTTGTTGATTCATGATATTTGCGCAAAGCAACGAGTAGCATGGAGCGAAAATATCGAGTCACTTGATGAAGATATGCCTTTATCGTGATTTCTTGAAATGAACGTGATGTGTGAGCATGCCGATATGGATTGACTCTTAATTCGATCACCGCAACCGTCGGGTGTTCCCGCACAACGCTAGCAATAAAGTGCACGAAAGTGTCTTTGATCACTTTCTTTGAATTGAGGTACCGCCCACGGTTCCCCGCTGATCGGACATGTACCGCCTGTGATCGTGTAGAATTATGAAGAATCTCCTTGATGTGGTTTCGCAATGCTCTAGTCGTTCTCAAACCGAATCGTCTCAAAGAAGACAACACGGAGTGAGTGAACTAGCAAATTGAGATTCACTGATTTATGAAAAATGATTTGAAAAACAATCATGTATTGGTACAAAAACAAGCCAAAATCTTTTAAGTCCCTTTGTGGTCACTTTTAACTCAATGTCCAAAATGGTCATCTGTGACCACTGAATCAGCATTCCACCCAAAATTCGCCATGTGTCCAAATGAAAGTACAAAAGTACAAATAAAAAAAAGTACAAAAGTGTACTTTCATTTGGACACGTGGCGAATTTTGGGTGGAGCTACTGAGTCGAGTGGTCATAGATGACCATTTTGGACATCAGGTTAAAACTTGACCACAAAGGGACTTCAAAAAGATTTGGCTTATTTTGTACTTTTATAAATGGTTTTGCAATACAACGAAGGTTTTATGGAAAATCAATTATCAATCATAAATACCCTTTTCTTTATTTATGAGTCTTATAGCTAGACTCGAAGTCGTGCCCCTACGTGACTTCATTTCCGTCCTTCTTTTCTTCCATTAAGCCTTCATCATAAGGTTGTAGACGTTGTATGCTCACCGTGAATTCTCTTCCAACGTCGTCTATTATGATAACGGTTTTATTTTTAGATTAGTTTCTTTCACCGTATAAGGTCCAAACCATCTTGGCTTATTCCTTCCCATAGTGCTTTTATTCTTGATTTATACAAAAGCACCTTTCTCCATTCAAAAATTCCGTAGGGTTCTTTTGAGTTTGTGGTATTGTGGTATTGTTATTTCTAACTTTTATCACGCTTCCACAATGTTGCATTTAACCTTGAACCATGAATTCTCTAAGCCTTTTTCCCATTCACCATTTTCTTCTTAACGGCATTATTGGAGACCTGCGAATTCTTATCTTTTACCTTCTCCATAATCTTCAAAGGATATCTCGGGACAATAGGTATCCTAACTTGTCCTTTTCCACTTTTGAGTATCATAATCCCTTCACCGCATTTGATGGTTGCCTTAGCGGTGGTCGAAAGGTGTCCCAGGATTAATGGCGTTTTTATCTTCCTCAATGTCTACAATTGTGAAGTCCACCGGATAGACAATATTGGCAACCTCAATTAAGACATCCTTCGCTATTCCTATGGGATAAACATATGAATGATTTGCTAAGGAAAGTCTAAGATTGGTCTTGGTCGGTTCCTCCTTAGTTAACTTATTATAGGCGATAGCGCATAATGTTTACATCGGATCCACGGTCGGCCAAGGCATTTAGGTTCTCTAAGTCACCTATGCTACATGGAATTACAAAGTTCCCGAGATCTCTTGCTTTTAGTTACCGGCTTTCTCAGAATCGACTGCACATAGGTCCAATAGGCATGGTGTTATACTCTTCCTCTCTATTTCACCTAAGAGGGCTTTCCTAAGAACATCATTGCACCTAAAGTTTTCACTTGGTTAACGATTGTTTTCTTATTGATCTCATGCTTAAGGTAATGCTTGATGAATTTGGGTTCATCATCATCCGAGTCTCATTCTTATCCTTACTATCTTTGCCGCTCTCGTGATCCTTCTTCTCAACTGCTCCATCCTCATCGGAAGTAATGGAAATGGCGTTAACAGACAAAGTGGGGGTGGCATGCTCATCGTTCCTCACTAGAACCTTCTGGAATCTTCGTCTTAGTGTACTCTTTCACTAAGTCCATCATCTCTGCCATTTTTCCGTGTTTCATCCCTTTGTCCATTGAAGGCTTTTAAGAGGTGTCGATCTTGGTTGTCATCTCGCTTTGTCGTTGCTTGAAATTGGCTTCAAGTTGCGTCAATCGAGCTTCTTGAGATGACATGAATTTGGACACCATTCCTCAAGACTAGTGGAAGTTCCGTGTTTGGAGGGTTGTTGTAGGATTTTCCTAAGTTATTTGGCTCGAGCTTAGGAGTCTCGTAGGAGCTCATTAGGAATTTGGCTTGATCTTCAAGTTCGATCGTCCTACGATTGGAAGGTTGTGAGTCAATGGGGGCAAAGAGACCGCTTTATCGCTTTTATACAACTCACGGGGTCATTCCAACATTCGCTTTCATAAAGGGAAAGGTCCTCTATTGTACCCTTACGATTCTTCCACGGTGAGTTTACTAAGTTTACCACCGCCGCTTGGTCGATGGATTTCTTAGTTGAGAAGTTGACACGATCATAAAAGATTTGGATTAAAGCCAAAGATCGATGCCGTGATGAGGGACTTTCAGGAGCAAGTCCTTAAATCGGGTCCATGCTTCAGAGAGAGATTCACCTTGACGTTGTTGGAACATCAAGATGTCATTCCTAAGCTTAGTGGTTCTCCCGCTGGGAAAAATTGAGCAAGAAGCGAGAGGTAAGATCATCCCAACTTGAGATGGGTGGCGGGAAGTCGCTCAAGCCAATTACTAGCTTGGTCCCGTAGAGAGAATTGGAAGAGACGCAGGGCGTGGTCTCCCGAGTAGTAGCATCAAGGTCGATGGATGATGAGTGTGTAAATACTCATCATTTTTGTACAATATAAACTGCAAAATCATCTGAAAACACTCAAAAATGCATCAAAATGATGAAAATATCATAAATCAGTGTTTTATGTGTTTTAAATGCAAAAATATCAAAATCAGATGAAAAACATATCAAATTTGCAAAAATTGCAGTTTTAGTCCCCCAAGTTTCAAAAATTGTCAAAAACAGTCCCTGAGCACATAATTTCAAAAAGAAAAGTCACCAAAGGTCCTTTTAAATCATAACTTGTCAAATTAAGTCCTTTGGTGAAAAATATAAAAAGTTTGAGAAAATTACAAATTTGGCCCTCCAAGTTTGAAAATTGGCAGAAATGGTCCCTGGAAAATGGCAAAATGGCAAGTTTGGTCCTTATACTTTTGAAGGTTGTCACTTGTGGTCCCTTGGAATAACTTTTCAAATTGGCAGCCTTGGCCCTTGATATTTCAGAAAATTACACAAAGGCCCTTGGATTATTAAACCCTTTATCTAATTTTGCACCCTTGCCTAATTTTGACCCCCCTGTCATAATACCTTTTTGACCCATTTGATTATTAATACACCCTTGGGTCAAATGTCCGTCAAACCCACAAAACGCGCTAATAAGTCATCTTCCCAATCGCCACCGCTCAAATCAAACCACCATCCCTCCTCTCTTTTCCACACCTTTGTCCTCCACTCACCTAAACTACAAAACCATTAAATGCATTCTCTCCCACACTCAATCTCACTCCACTGTTAAAATCCTTTTGGCGCCAAAACAAATCAAACGGCTAATATTGCTTGAACTCATCCAATGGCTTAGAAAGATGGTGGGATTTTCTCAAAGGACTAGTGGAAGCAATATTGGGTATAAAAGAAAGAAAGAAGAGAGGAGGAAGCAAGTAGTATAGTATAGTTTTAGTTTTATGTCGCTTTTATAATTTCAAGTTTACTAGTGTACTTTTAAGCTTTTAAGCTCTTGTTTGAGCAATATTAAGTGTATGTAAATCTTTATTGAAAACAAATTTCCGCTTCCATTTTAATTACAACAGTGCAATTTTCAAAATCTCTATAAATTTGAATGTTATTTTGGTTGTTGTTTTGGACTTATAAACTTGTATAAGTCTTATCTAAAGTTTTAATAAGTTTACTTTATGTTATCATTCACTTAGAAAGTCCCTTAATCGATTTTACTCAAAATTCTCAATTGGTCAACAAAAGTCAATCGGTGATTATTCTTGGTTCGTAAATGGAAAAGGGTGATGCAGAGGTTGATTTGGGTTGTATTAGAGTAGATAGAGTAGTTTTGGGTTTGGTTTAGCTGTAACACCAACCGGATATATGTGAGTTGTTTTTCAAGTTCCATTTTCCAAGTTAGTTTGCATATTTTGATTGAACTTGTATTTATAGTTATAACTGCTTTTACTTGCTTAGTTAGTTGCATTAAATATAAGTAAGCTTGGTTTGATCATTGGTCTAAGTCAATTTAGTAGTTTAAGTATTTTAAGTCAGATATCAAGATATCAAGGCGTGTTTGGGCTACATCAATCACTCGCCCTAGAGGATTGATCGTGATTCACTTTGTTGTTTTAGGTCCGCTTGGTCCTTATTGACTCTTATCTGTCTCAACTTTGAGCTTGTAAACACTTAAAGTCAAAATGACAAATTCATCGTCTAATCAAATTTATCTGTTGAGTTTTGCAATTTCAAAATCTTGTTTTATGTTTAAACTAATTAGATATAGCTTGCATTAACCTTGTTTCATCATTTAACATCAATTGCAGTCCATAATTTAGCTTCAAATCTCATTTAAGTCAATATTTCACTTTTGCATCTAAAGTCAAATTGCAAATCTCGGCCAGCCATAATAGGTGGATTTTCATGCATTCATCTCTAGGCCGAAATCATAGAAACTTGTTGTTTTGAAAACTTCCCGTGTCTAGTGTCTTATGACCATTTTAGTAGATTTTATATTTTTCTACAAGCTCAAAAGAGCTTGTCCAAATGATGTCAAGTCCCCATGGAGGCACCTGTTGCTTCTGACAGTTGTATGGAGCTTTGCGAGCTTGTAAAGGGCTCACTTGAGCTCCTCTAGGTCTAAATTTTGGTTTAAACACTCTTGGCCAGGTCTAGATTAGGTTCCAATCCTTAGTTTTTAGTTTTTAGCTTATCCAGTTGCTTATTCTTGGGCTTAAAGTTGGCTCCTGAATCTGTTTTTAGTCCATAAGCTCTTATCATCAAATCTTTGCATCTAGCTTATCAGTGGTTAGGGCTTGTTGAAACTTGTTCCATTTCAGTTACTTTAGCTTATTAGAGCTTCTCTTTTGGTTTGGTAGCCTTTGGATCCCATTTGCTTATTCAAGTGCTTATTCCAATAAGCACTTACTCTTCAGTTTCAAAATCCTCCAAACAAGCCCTGTTTTCTAATTTTCCTAGCTTCCTAATATTATTTTAAACTTTTCCTAAATTTTCAGATTTTTCTAAGGTGTTTTGCTATTTTTCTTAATTTAAACTAGTTTTAAGTACTTTTAAATAGATTTAATACAAAAATTAAGAAAAGCTTCAAAAAATAATTTTCAATTTTCTTAAGTTTAGATAAATGTTAGATGCCTAAAAGTATTTTCCATATTTTTCTTAGTTAAATTTGTATTTTTAAATAATTTAATTAGTTTTAAATAGTTTTTAATTAATAATAAATACATAAAAGTATAAAAATATATTTTCAGTTTTAAAATTAGTTTTATCATATTTTAGATTTTCTAAGTCTTTATTTTATTTTTCTAGTCTTATTTCATATTTTCTTTTATTTTAGAGTATTATTAAATAGTTAAAATAGTTTTAATTAATAATAATTAAATAAATAGTTGTAAAAATAATTTTCCTTTTCTAATAATTTTCTTTTATAATTAGGATTGTAAAATGTATTTTCATATTTTTAGGACTTTTATTTCTTAGTTCTCACTTTTATTTTGTACGTTTACGTAATTTTTAATTTAAACGTATGTTTTAGGTTTTAAACGTTCATCACTTTAAATATAGTGATAGCGTTTATTTAATATCTTTTATCTTTTTAATTTTCTTAATTTGCATTTAAGTCGCTTTATTTTATAATCTTTTTCAGTAGTGTAATTATCCAATCCTAATCCTTTCCGATCACTATCATTAGTGATCATTCTATCGTCTGATCAAGTGTTTGCACACCATTGAGTCTCCGTGGGACTTAACGACCCGGGAATCCATCGTATTCTCGATCTTCATTGTATTTGTGTTCAGCTGTTTTAAGTCCTGTTAGACTTGACGGTTTAGCACAGATCAAAATTTCGCGCCACGGGAGGCTTTAAGCGTGTGTTTAGCCTTTTTCGATCCATTCTTGCACATACCCCATCTTTTGTAAAAGTTTTTGTAAAGTTATCGTAAAATCCAAAATATTTTCATTCTTTGTTTTTATATCATGTTTTCAAAAATCCAAAAATATCCATCTTTACCCTCTCACATCTTTTGATTCTACATTTCTTTTACCCTCTATCCATTTGATTCTTTCTATGTCTCATCCTCACCAATTTGGTTGTGAATGGTGTGGGGACCTCAAAATGGTGGAAATTGCCCGTTGTGGCATTGTGAATCCGGAAACGGGTTTGTCTATGACCAAAATCCCTACAATGAAACAACTAATTTCCTCAACCAACCCCGCACTATGAGATGGAGACATATTCTTGTAGTATTGTGGAGGTTCTCACCCGAGTTTTGAGTGTCAAACGGGAACACGCTTGTCTATGAGCATAATCCTTGTAACAATTATGACTACTCTTATCATGACCAACCTCCACAAGACCAAACGATTCAAACACAACCTCTGCAAATTCCTCAAGAACTTCTCGAAATTGTCTAGATATACTCAAAGATTTGAAAGAATTGGTTAAAGAAGAGTCTCGTCGAAAACGTATGTCAAGAGCAAGCGGCTAGAGTAAGTTCCCAATATTGGAAACCTCTCGTATGCGATTATGATGATGACGACGATGATGATTTTGATGAGGAATCTACGACTCCGAGTGGCAATCCCACTCCCGTTGAAGAAGGAAAGAGTATGGGAGAATTGTTGGCGAGGAGAATATGAAGAGCATAGGAGCTATATATGTTTTCGATAAAGTCGATGCTCGAGTGGCAATCCCACTCCGCTTCGTGAGCCTTTCATTTCCGACTCTTCCCTTCACTCACGCCGGTCGAGAAGTGAATTCCTTTGAAAAGGTCGAGGATCCTATTTCTTTGAAATTTTTGATCCCAAAGACTCTCTCACCATGGGGATAAGCATCTCAAAGACTATTCCGAAACGGAATCGCCTAATGTTGAGAACTTTATCCCGATCCCAAGTGAGTCCGAGGAATTCTTGATAATGAATGTGATGTGTTTTCTCCTCTTACAAATGATCTTGTTGAGACTTTCTCGATTTTGACAAAGATTATAGTGATGCCGATTCTTTATATTCTAAAGACATAGAATTTATTGATGCATTACTTCCACATTCGAGATCGTCAACTTAGAAGAGGATGTTGACCATGTTGTTTCCACAACAATTAATACGACTATCACTAATCCCTTATTCGAATTCGATTCGAATTTACTCTAAATTCGCTTAATCCAATCTTTGATAGTGATGAGTCCGACACGGAGACTATAATGGACGAGTGCATATTTATAGCCCACGGCACCGCACATGTCCCACCTCCGTGATATTCTTCATGAGGAGTTCGGCCGGTGAACTCACTCATATCATATCTCCGCTGAGTATGATTGCGTGGATGGCAAAATCATGATCGGGAGAGAATCTCAATTTGCATAGTTATGACAAATCTTCCCACCCATCCTCCCGAGATGCCTTCCAACCCAAGAGCTCAACCAAAAATCCAAATAAGTGCAATCGCACTTAATCCCGCCAAGAAGATCTAGTTATGATTGTTATCATGATCTTCCTTCTTTCTTCACCTACTCGGTGACTTCTCTCTTCTTCACTCCTTCGGGAGTGAGGACACTATCTTTGACCCGCATTTTCATTTATCATTTGTGAGCCGGTCTGCTCTGCTTCTCTTTATCTCATCGATGTGGAACTTTCACGCACTTCAATGTTTATCCAAACATCTTGAATGAAAGTCCGATGGAGATTGTTTCTTCCACTTTGCTTCCCATGAACAAATGAATTGGGCCGAGTCAAGCTAGCGACTCAGTAATCAAAAACAAGAGCTTAACATGGGTTTTCACCCATGTGTACCACCCTAGTGTGGGGAGTTTCCACATGTTATATATATATATATATATATCTCTAAAAAAAAAAAAAAAAAAAAAAAAAAATCTTTCTAAATAATGGCCGTAATATTTCCCTTTTACGTTTTTTGTTTCGCATAATCACGGTACTTTGAATATTGAGGGCAATATTCATTTCTAAGCTGGGGAATTTCACTAATTTCATATATTATCTACCCAATTCCCCTGCTTTTGGCCAATTTTTTTTGAGTAAGTGTTTACACTCACTCATTTGGTTATCATCCGCCATGTTTGATAAACTAAAGGATTGGCTAATCCAGAGCAAACGGCTCTTGGTAAAGATATATCAAATCTGCTTATATGGCTTGCAATTTGCCCAAAATTGTATGGTTCTCAACTCACCATATCCTAAAAAGTGAAGAGTTGGCTAGCCCGCAAGATTATGGCTTGTGGTAAAGGCGATGGAAAACCATAATTGGTAATCACTCACCAAAGATAATTCGATAATTTATCTAAGAGTTGGCTAGTCCGTATGGTACGGCTCGGTAAAGACAAATCAAATCAGTTCTGACTTATGATTTGCTCAAAATCATTTGGTTATCGAGTGTACCAAGGTTCTTACTTGAACCGAAACATTTGGCTACTCCGAAGTAATGGCTTTTGGTAAAGAGATTAAAATCCATTATGTTTTTCAAATCATTGCTAGGGACTAGCAATATCTCGATGGGATTGATGAGTGTGTAAATACTCATCATTTTTATACAATATAAACCGCAAAATCATCCGAAAACACTCAAAATGCATCAAAATGTTGAAAATATCATAAATCAGTGTTTTATGTGTTTTAAATGCAAAAATATCAAAATCGATGAAAAACATATCAAATTCGCAAAAATTGCGCTTTAGTCCCCAAGCTTCAAAAATTGTCAAAATAGGTCCCGAGCACATAATTTCAAAAGAAAAGTCACCAAAGGTCCTTTTAAATCATAACTTGTCAAATTAAGTCCTTTGGTGAAAAATATAAAAGTTTGAGAAAATTACAAATTTGGCCTCCAAGTTTGAAAATTGGCGAAATGGTCCTCGAAAATGGCAAATGGCAAGTTTGGTCCTTATACTTTTGAAGGTTGTCACTTGTGGTCCCTTGAATAACTTTTCAAATTGGCGTACTTGGCCCTTGATATTTCGTAAAATTACACAAAGGCCCTCGGATTATTAAACCCTTTATCTAATTTTGGACCCGCCTAATTTTGACCCCCCTGTCATAATACCTTTTTGACCCATTTGATTATTAATACACCCCTTGGGTCAAATGTCTGGTCAAACCCACAAAACGCGCCAATAAGTCATCTTCCCAACTGCTATCACTGCTCAAATCGAACCACCATCCCCCCTCCTCTCTTTTCCACACCTTTGTCCCTCCACCTCACCTAAACTACAAAAACCATTAAATGCATTCCTCTCCCACACTCAATCTCACTCCACCTGTTAAAATCCTTTTTGGCGCCAAAACAAATCAAACGGCCAATATTGCTTGAACTCATCCAATGGCTTAGAAAGATGGTGGGATTTTCTCAGTGGACTAGTGGAAGCACATTTGGGTATAAAAGAAAGAAAGAGAAGAGAGGAGGAAGCAAGTAGTATAGTATAGTTTTAGTTTTATGTCGTTTTTATAATTTCAAGTTTACTAGTGTACTTTTAAGCTTTTAAGCTCTTGTTTGAGCAATATTAAGTGTATGTAAATCTTTATTGAAAACAAATTTCCGCTTCCATTTTAATTACAGGTTTGTGCAATTTTCAAAAATCTCTATAAATTTGAATGTTATTTTTGGTTGTTGTTTTGGACTTATAAACTTGTATAAGTCTTATCTAAAGTTTTAATAAGTTTACTTTATGTTATCATTCACTTAGAAAGTCCCTTAATCAGATTTTACTCAAAATTCTCAATTGGTCAACAAAAGTCAACTGGTGATTATTCTTGGTTCAGAAATGGAAAAGGGTGATGCAGAGGTTGATTTGGGTTGTATTAGAGTAGGATAGAGTAGTTTTGGGTTTGGTTTAGCCTGCAACACCACCGGATATATGTGAGTTGTTTTTCAAGTTCCATTTTCCAAGTTAGTTTGCATATTTTAATTGAACTTGTATTTATAGTTATAACTGCTTTTACTTGCTTAGTTAGTTGCATTAAATATAAGTAAGCTTGGTTTGATCATTGGTCTAAGTCAATTTAGTAGTTTAAGTATTTTAAGTCAGATATCAAGATATCAAGGTGTGTTTGGAACTTTGTCAATCTTGTCCTAGAGGATTGATCGCTGATTCACTTTGTTGTTTTAGGTCCGCTTAGTCCTTATTGACTCTTATCTGCCTCAACTTTGAGCTTGTAAACACTTAAAGTCAAAATGACAAATTCATCGTCTAATCAACCTATCTCATTGAGTTTTGCAATTTCAAAATCTTGTTTTATGTTTAAACTAATTAGATATAGCTTGCATTAACCTTGTTTCATCATTTAACATCAATTGCAGTCCATAATTTAGCTTCAAATCTCATTTAAGTCAATATTTCACTTTTGCATCAAAAGTCAAATTGCAAATCTCGGTTTTGCCATAATAGGTGGATTTTCATGCATTCATCTCTAGGCCAAAATCATAGAAACTTGTTGTTTTGAAAACTTCCCGTGTCTAGTGTCTTATGACCATTTTAGTAGATTTTATATTTTTTCTACAAGCTCAAAAGAGCTTGTCCAAATGATGTCAAGTCCCCATGCAGGCAATCGCTGTTCTGCATGAGTTGTATGGAGCTTTTGCAGAGCTTGTAAAGGGCTCACTTGAGCTCCTCTAGGTCTAAATTTTGGTTTAAACACTCTTGGCCAGGTCTAGATTAGGTTCCAATCCTTAGTTTTTAGTTTTTAGCTTATCCAGTTGCTTATTCTTGGGCTTAAAGTTGGCTCCAGAATCTGTTTTTAGTCCATAAGCTCTTATCATCAAATCTTTGCATCTAGCTTATCAGTGGTTAGGGCTTGTTGAAACTTGTTCCATTTCTGTTACTTTAGCTTATTAGAGCTTCTCTTTTGGTTTGGTAGCCTTTGGATCCCATTTGCTTATTCAAGTGCTTATTCCAATAAGCACTTACTCTTCAGTTTCAAAATCCTCCAAACAAGCCCCTGTTTTTCTAATTTTCCTAGCTTCCTAATATTATTTTAAACTTTTCCTGAAATTTTCAGATTTTTCTAAGGTGTTTTGCTATTTTTCTTAATTTAAACTAGTTTTTAAGTACTTTTAAATAGCATTTAATACAAAAAATTAAGAAAAGCTTCAAAAAAATAATTTTTCAATTTTCTTAAGTTTAGATAAATGTTAGAAGCCTAAAAAGTATTTTTCCATATTTTTCTTAGTTAAATTTGTATTTTTAAATAATTTAATTAGTTTTAAATAGTTTTTAATTAATAATAAATACATAAAAAGTATAAAAAATATATTTTCAGTTTTAAAATTAGTTTGATCATATTTTAGATTTTTCTAAGTCTTTATTTTATTTTTCTAGTCTTATTTCATATTTTCTTTTATTTTAGAGTATTATTAAATAGTTAAAAATAGTTTTTAATTAATAATAATTAAATAAATAGTTGTAAAAATAATTTTCCTTTTCTAATAATTTTCTTTTATAATTAGGATTGTAAAAATGTATTTTTCATATTTTTAGGACTTTTATTTCTTAGTTCTCACTTTTTATTTTGTACGTTTACGTAATTTTTAATTTAAACGTATGTTTTAGGTTTTAAACGTTCATCACTTTAAATATAGTGATAGCGTTTATTTAATATCTTTTATCTTTTTAATTTTCTTAATTTGCATTTAAGTCGCTTTATTTTATAATATTTTTCAGTAGTGTAATTATCCAATCCTAATCCTTTCCGATCACTATCATTAGTGATCATTCTATCGTCTCGATCAGTGTTTGCACACCATTGAGTCTCCGTGGGACTTAACGACCGGGAATCCACCGTATTCTCGATCTTCATTGTATTTGTTATGCGAGTCGTTTAAGTCCGTTAGACTTGACGGTTTAGCATGATCAATGGAATCGACAATTTCGAGGAAATCCTCGGATGTCGATTTGGATCTTGAACGAAGTCCATGGAATGCACATCCGTTTGCACCAACCGGATGGTGTCGGATCGCAGGCCGTAGTTTGGGCTTGGTCGGGAAGCTCAATGGTGTTCCTATAGCCTAGGTGGCTTGGTCTTGAGTATTCACCAAGAGTACGGGCTCTTGGCGGGTCATTTGGTGGTGGGTTGATGAGTGGTGGTTGGTTATCATCCTCCATCATGAAAAGTGATGGGTGTTACGCACAAAGGTCACGAAGGGGATAGACTAAGAGAAAGCTAAAATGAGAAAATTTACTTGATAGGAATCAAGCAAAGAACCTAAGCGAGTGGACTACTAACTAGCTATTCTATTCCCGCAATGCGCCAAAACTTGATAACGCTACACGCGTGGTTCGGGGTCAAGGAAACTTCCTTTTCTTGAGCAAGTTTTATAACACCCTAGGCAGTGAACCTAATCGTTGTAGTGTAGTAATTAGGGTAAGCCATGGGTATTGATATCGTTCTCTAAGGGAATAGGAATGCTAGTAAGAAGTTACTACGCTAAGGTTAAGGTTGAGGAAGATTATTTTTGTATTTTTTTATATTTTATGAAATGGAAAGGTACGAATCTCGGGTATTGGATTTGGGGGGTTGGTATTTCTACCGATTACTCTACTATTATCTAATTATCTAAACTAAGGTTGTGGGAGTCTATGTCTAATTAATGTGTGCTCGTATGATAGTTTAAAGATGTGTTTACTTAGATGCTACTACTCCCTAGTTATCTCCTATTGATGGTTGAATTGTCACGTCCTTATTCTTAACGCGTTGTATTTTCTAAGGTCGTAAGGTGTGCATTCCCTAACTCTTTGAAGTCACCTTTAAGTGTAGTAAACAAAATCCACTAAGTCATTCATAAACTAACTTTGAGGTTATCTTTGGGTTTAGTAAACGAAATCCACTAAGTCATTCATAAACTATCAAAGATTTATCAAGTATTAAACACAACGATAGCCTAGTCGCACTCTAAGCCAATTACAATTAAGATAAGAGACAACCTAACAATAATTAACAACTAGGTTTCATACATCTAAGCAAAACACAAGTAATTTAGCCGGACATGGTAAACATGCAAGCATACACACAATCAATCAAAGACATAATTGAATTAATGAAGTAAATACTTATCTTGATGTAAGATAGGGTTTAAAACCCTAAAATATCGTACAAGACACCTTAGGTTCGGTTTTAGGTTTTCACCCAAAAGACTCTCTATAAACCGAAAAATTCGGATTCTATATATAAGATTACATATGCGACGGCGTCACCTTATGTTTCGTGACGCCGTCGTGTCGCCGTCATTGGGTTTCGTCTTGGCCACGTTAACCTTGCGACGACGTCACCTTATGTCCGTGACGCCGTCCTCTTCGCTTCGACGCCCGTCTGGTCACATCTAGGCCGTCGAGTTGCGACGGTCTACTCTTTTAAAGCCCGACACCGTCACTTGTAAATGAGCAATTTGGCTCTCGAGCCGTCATTAAAGTGATGCGACGGCGTCGCGATTAACACCGACGCCGTCCCCTGGGCCCAAAGCATGCGGGTGGCTCGATTCTTGACTTTGGCCATTTTCTTCGTAAATTCACGCTTTTTCAAATAAGTGCCATTCCAAAGATTTTGCCTTCAAGAGACATAAAAGTGAAAAGGAACGAAATTAAGCAATAACGGATACAAAAGTGATCAAATAAGGGCTAAACGACCCTCAAAATGGTACCTTTAAAACCTTATCAAATATCCCTACACTTGTTATTTGCTTGTCCTCAGCAAATGTGCTTTAGCCAATTAATTTATAAGTTGGGGTCATGAAGCATTAATTCAAAACGGTCCACAACACATATAAGCCCCATGAAATTCATAACAAGCACGGAAATTACATACTAACACCTCACATGGGGTGTTTGGGTACTACATCTCTCTCGTGTATATATGAAATATAACCAATAGGAAATGGAAGATAAACACTCATTAACCGGTCCTAGTACATAGATTACCATAGGCTTGAGAATAGATCAAACCTCCATCGCTTTGGCGTAAGCACCTAGGAAAGACTATCAAAGAGGTCTTTTAAAGGGTTGGAATGTTAGGCTTACGGTAGGGAAACAAGGGTTTGGTGGGATAGGCTACTTAGTGGTGGCAAGTCAAAAATCTCTATGTTAAATGCATACGAAGAATGGCGTTGCTAAGCCAAGACTCGACACTCTAAAACTCTAGGTAACGGAAATAAACAAACATAAATTTAAAGGATAGATGTAGGATGGTAGCCCGTATGGTTTTTTTTTATTTATTTATTTATTTATTTATTTATTTATTTTTTATTTTTTTTTTTACACTTTTACTCTACCATCCTCTACGGTAACATCAAAATGATAGGGATTTATAGGCACATCCCTACACTTGAGTTTTTATTATTCTAACACTAATTTGACCCAATTGAAAAGATCAAAACACTTGGGGTACATTATTACGCAAACAAAGGAATTTGAATTTAACGCCCCTTCCCGTCATTTCATAAACTTTAACTTTTCCCATGAATCTCAATCATCCCAAAATCAGTATACAAAGGATATGACTCGACTTAGCAACTTATGCAAGCAACGGATAATTGAACTAAGGGTTTAGGGTGATAACAAACATTTGCACTAAAAGTGAGTGCATAAGGGTAGGCTAAGGCGATTTGGGTGTATATTTGGGGTGGGTGTAAACAATGTTCTTCATTGATATTCGGAAAACCGAAACATCACGAGAACCGCGAAAAGGATAGGCTCGAGGTGTTAACTAGGGGTATCGTGTACTAAATATGAGTACAACGCAAAGGTGTGGGAATTACTCAACCTATGTGGAAGAAGTAATTATATTACGGTATCAAACAAGGGTTATCCTAATGCCTCTTATCATTTAGTTATTCCTAACTACACAAGTGTAGTCTCACTTGCGATCTCGGAATGCATCACAAAACAAGTTCTAGAATCTAATATACTACCGGTTCACACTCTAAGCATTAAAGATGAATGCTTTAATTCCTACTAATCTAAGGCGATCCTCACATTTTGGGTGGAATTTAAGTGGTAAAGGGTTTTGTGCTAGTCATGCAACTTCCTATCCATGAGACGCTTTGTTAAGACTAATGGCCCACTCCTATATGTCATGAAAATTTTAAATTTGGTGCCAAAATTACCCTAACCGACATTTTCTCATGGTTTATTACACAATCACAATTGGACAAAGCAAATAGTCAAGGATAAGCATAGTTTCAAAGTTCCGCTTTATTTTCCCTCCTACACTTAAACCGAACATTGTCCCCAATGTTCCCGAAAGTATCAAAGTTATGATAATGGAAGGTAATTAAAACGAAGAAACTAATACTCCCCGATTAGCTCGGTAGGATCCGTGTAAAGTGGTGGTTAAATCCTTTTCAAGAAGAATTATTGCGTGAAAAGCTCCTTCCAATCTTATGTAACTTCTTCTTGACAAATTAAACCTCGCACACTTGAAAGAAACAAACGACCCAACGCATCAAACCGAACAAAGAAAAATACAACAAGATGTAATTCCGACTTAAATAAGATATAATGCTTATGGAATGGATGTTTGCGATTTTCTATAAAATTAAGACACAGAAAATTCCAAAAATTTATAAGTAGCCGTAAAACGAGAAAAGTTAGAAGTCGCTTTACTCCTCCTGACGCCGTCAGTTACAACCCCGACGTCGAGTTATCATGACGTAAACCGGTCTCGCGATTTTCAAAAAATTCGGAAAATTTTATCTTTAAAATGGAAAAATTTCTGCAAAACATCCATTATGACTCGATACAAGCATTTGACTCGAACAAACACACATGTATATCTTTTAAATAATTGTAATTCTCATGTTCACGTTTCTTATGAAAACGTGTGTAATCCTCCCTACACTTATCCCTTATGTAAAATACCTTTATATGTAATTAAGACGAGGTTAAAGACAAAATAAAACATTTTTACAAATTCAAACATGAGAATAAACAATCAATGAAAAGATATGTGACACACAAACAAGCAAACAATTAAGCATGGGTTGCCTCCCACGAAGCGCTTTTCTTTATTTATGAGTCTTATAGCTAGACTCGAAGTCGTGCCCCTACGTGACTTCATTTCCGTCCTTCTTTTCTTCCATTAAGCCTTCATCATAAGGTTGTAGACGTTGTATGCTCACCGTGAATTCTCTTCCAACGTCGTCTATTATGATAACGGTTTTATTTTTTAGATTAGTTTCTTTCACCGTATAAGGTCCAAACCATCTTGGCTTATTCATTCCCCATAGTGCTTTTATTCTTGATTTATACAAAAGCACCTTTTCTCCGTTCAAAAATTCCGTAGGGTTCTTTTGAGTTTGTGGTATTGTTATTTCCTAACTTTTTATCACGCTTCCACAATGTTGCATTTAACCTTGAACCATGAATTCTCTAAGCCTTTTTCCCATTCACCATTTTCTTCTTAACGGCATTATTGGAGACCTGCAATTCTTATCTTTTACCTTCTCCATAATCTTCAAAGGATATCTCGGACAATAGGTATCCTAACTTGTCCTTTTCCACTTTTGAGTATCAGAATCCCTTCACCGCATTTGATGGTTGCCTTAGCGGTGGTCAGGAAAGGTGTCCCTAGGATTAATGGCAGGTTTTTATCTTCCTCAATGTCTACAATTGTGAAGTCCACCGGATAGACAATATTGGCAACCTCAATTAAGACATCCTTCGCTATTCCTATGGGATAAACATATGAATGATTTGCTAAGGAAAGTCTAAGATTGGTCTTGGTCGGTTCCTCCTTAGTTAACTTATTATAGACTGATAGCGGCATAATGTTTACATCGGATCCCTGGTCGGCCAAGGCATTTAGGTTCTCTAAGTCACCTATGCTACATGGAATTACAAAGTTCCCAGAGATCTCTTGCTTAGTTACTTGGCTTTCTCGAATCGACTCGCACATAGGTCCAATAGGCATGGTGTTATACTCTTCCTCTCCTATTTCACCTAAGAGGGCTTTCCTAAGAACATCATTGCACCTAAAGTTTTTCACTTGGTTAACGATTGTTTTCTTATTGATCTCATGCTTAAGGCAATGCTTGATGAATTTGGGTTCATCATCGGTCCGAGTCTCATTCTTATCCTTACTATCTTTGCCGCTCTCGTGATCCTTCTTCTCAACCGCTCCATCCTCACTCCAAGTAATGGAAATGGCGTTAACAGACAAAGTGGGGTGGCATGCTCATCGTTCCTCACTAGAACCTTCTGGAATCTTCTTCTTAGTGTACTCTTTCACTAAGTCCATCATCTCGCCATTTTTCATGTTTCATCCCTTTGTCCATTGAAGGCTTTTAAGAGGGTGTCGATCTTGGTTGTCATCTCGCTTTGTCGTTGCTTGAAATTGGCTTCAAGTTGCGTCAATCGAGCTTCTTGAGATGACATGAATTTGGACACCATTCCCTCAAGACTAGTGGAAGTTCCGGTGTTTGGAGGGTTGTTGTAGGATTTTCCTAAGTTATTTGGCTCGAGCTTAGGAGTCTCGTAGGAGCTCATTAGGAATTTGGCTTGATCTTCAAGTTCGATCGTCCTACGATTGGAAGGTTGTGAGTCAATGGGGGGCAAAGAGACTGCCTTATCAGTTTTATACAACTCACGGGGGTCATTCCAACATTTGTTTTCATAAAGGGCAAGGTCCTCTATTGTACCCCACGATTCTTCCACGGTGAGTTTACTAAGTTTACCACCGGCCGCTTGGTCGATGGATTTCTTAGTTGAGAAGTTGACACGATCATAAAAGATTTGGATTAAAAGCCAAAGATCGATGCCGTGATGAGGGACTTTGTGGAGCAAGTCCTTAAATCGGGTCCATGCTTCGTAAAGAGATTCATCTTGACGTTGTTGGAACATCAAGATGTCATTCCTAAGCTTAGTGGTTCTCCCCGGTGGGAAAAATTGAGCAAGGAAGCGAGAGGTAAGATCATCCCAACTTGAGATGGAGTGGCGGAAGTCGCTCAAGCCAATTACTAGCTTGGTCCCGTGAGAGAATTGGAAGAGACGCAGGGCGTGGTCTCCCGAGTAGTAGCATCAAGGTCGATGGAATCGACAATTTTGAGAAATCCTCGGATCTTGATTTGGATCTTCGAACGAAGTCCATGGAATGCACATCCGTTTGCACCAACCGGATGGTGTCGGATCGCAGGACCGTAGTTTGGGCTTGGTCGGGAAGCTCAATCGTGTTCCTATATCCTAGGTGGCTTGGTCTTGAGTATTCACCAAGAGTACGGGCTCTTAGCGGGTCATTTGGTGGTGGGTTGATGAGTGGTGGTTGGTTATCATCCTCCATCATGAAAAGTGATGGGTGTTACGCACAAAGGTCACGAAGAAGGGGATAGACTAAGAGAAAGCTAAAATGAGAAAATTTACTTGATAGGAATCAAGCAAAGAACCTAAGCGAGGTGGACTACTAACTAGCTATTCTATTCCCGGCGTAAAAACTTGATAACGCTACACGCGTCGTCGGGGTCAAGGAAACTTCCTTTCTTGAGCAAGTTTTATAACACCTAGGCGTTGAACCTAATCGTTGTAGTGTAGTAATTAGGGTAAGCCACGGGTATTGATATCGTTCTCTAAGGAATAGGAATGCTAGTAAGAAGTTACTACGCTAAGGTTAAGGTTGAGGAAGATTATTTTGTATTTTTTATATTTTATGAATTGGAAAGGTACGAATATCGGTATTGGATTTGGGGTTGGTATTTCTATCGATTACTCTACTATTATCTAATTATCTAAACTAAGGTTGTGGGAGTCTATGTCTAATTAATGTGTGCTCGTATGATAGTTTAAAGATGTGTTTACTTAGATGCTACTACTCCTAGTTATCTCCTCGTTGATGGTTGAATTGTCACGTCCTTATTCTTAACGCGTTGTGTTTTCTAAGGTCGTAAGGTGTGCATTCCTAACTCTTTGAAGTCACCTTTAAGTGTAGTAAACAAAATCCACTAAGTCATTCATAAACTAACTTTGAGGTTATCTTTGGGTTTAGTAAACGAAATCCACTAAGTCATTCATAAACTATCAAAGATTTATCAAGTATTAAACACAACGATAGCCTAGTCGCACTCCTAAGCCAATTACAATTAAGATAAGAGACAACCTAACAATAATTAACAACTAGGTTTCATACATCTAAGCAAACACACAAGTAATTTAATGGACATGGTAAACATGCAAGCATACACACAATCAATCAAAGACATAATTGAATTAATGAAGTAAATACTTATCTTGATGTAAGATAGGGTTTAAAACCCTAAAATACTGTACAAGACACCTTAGGTTCGGTTTTAGGTTTTCACTCCAAAAGACTCTCTAAAACCGAAAAATTCGGATTCTATATAAGATTACATATGCGACGTACCTTATGTTTCGTGGACGCCGCCGTGTCGCCATCATTAGGGTTTCGTCTTGGCCACGTTAACCTTGCGACGCGTCACCTTATGTCCGTGACGCCCTCTTCAGACTCGGCGCGTCTGGTCACATCTAGGCCGTCGAGTTGCGACGGTCTACTCTTTTAAAGCCCGACGCCACTTGTAAATGAGCAATTTGGCTCTTGAGCCGTCACAAAGTGATGCGACGGCGTCGCGATTAACCGACGCCGCCCCCCTCGGCCCAGCGATCGAGTGGCTCGATTCTTGACTTTGGCCATTTTCTTCGTAAATTGCGTTTTTCATTCAAATAAGTGCCATTCCAGCATTTTGCCTTCAAGAGACCTAAAAGTAAAAGGAATGAAATTAAGCAATAACGGATACAAAAGTGATCAAATAAGGGCTAAAACGACCCTCAAAATGGTACCTTTAAAACCTTATCGGTTCCCGTGAGAATGAAATAAGCCCTTTAAGAGGAACTTGAGTAGCTTGGGAAGTTTAGTGCGGTGCGTCCTTTGGGTCCATGACGTCTTGTCTTCAATACCAGTGTTACCTTAGTAACCACCGGTAGTATATGAATTGAACCCGGTTTCTCCCTAAGGTTGAATAAATGGAGGGCTATTTCTTTTCACCCTTTTCACATTCATTTCTTTTCATTCTTCAACCCTTCGAGTGCTTACCGAGACTTCATTACTAGAACCTTGTTGGGTTTATTCCATTCTAGCTCTATCTCGATCCGCACTCTTCCCATTTCTCACTTTTCTCCTTTTTCATCATACCAAAGGACTTCTACACTATCTAGTGGATTGTCCTGGTAGATCCTCCGGCTCTGGCAGGATCGTGGGAACGAATACCTAACCTAACCATCCTTATATCTCCATACATAAAATAAATCGGTCGGTCTTTTGGTATTGTTCATTCCGCCTCGAAACTAATTGAAAACCATTTGAAAATCAATCAAGGTACATGTGATATAAAATCAAAGCATTTTGTACCTTAATTGTTTTTGATAATTTTAGAAATGCTCCCCCTCAACATGTGTTTCAAGTATTATAAATTATTTCAGCACATAGTGGAAAGAGGAATTTGAAATCTTAGATTGAGAATGAAAGATCCATTCTTTTGATTAACATTTTCTAAAATGATCATCATCACTTCCCGATCAAATCAAGTATTTTAGGTACTTTGAATGAAATATTTTGGGAAGGATGAGGTTTTCTTATGATTGCTCCCCCTCAATATTAGCATCGAGATTCAAAAGTGTTTTGCACATATTAGAGGGAACTTGCACTTAGAGATAAATCAATCACGTTTCAATCCTTTTTGGTTTAAGATAAATGCTCCTCCTTAACATGTGCATCGAAAATTTGAAATCGTTTGTTTTACCACCTTAAGATAAATGCTCCCCCTTAACATGTGCATGGCAAATTTGAAAATTTGAAATTGTTTATTTTAGTTGCAAATCAAAATGTTCAACTTCCAGCTTAGAATAATGTTGTACCAAATTATCATGATCATCTTGTTCTATTTTCTCATGCAGTTTTGAATTTGTGTTTTCAAGCTCGATGACACGATCATGGGAAACTTTTAATGCAATAGTTAATTCATGAAATTGAGATGCAGTGATAAAATAGTTTGTAGCAGTGTAGAATACATCTTGAGCAACACATTGAGAGATCAAATTATCATTGATGATGTGCAGATTCTTTATCTCAATTTCATTACTCTTAAGCTCACGTTCATACATACTGACCTCAAGTTCCATATCATTAAACATCTTTTTCATTTCTTTAATCTCTGTGTCCATTCCCTTTTGAAGACTATCAAATTGTTCTTTAAGTTTTTTAAAGAAAGGCATGACCTAAGTTAAATAGCATTCTTTAGTTTGTTCAAAACCCCTTTCCCCTTCAGTTATCCCAATGGGTGTGATTCTCTTCTTACACGTTTTCTCAAAATCAATAAATAGTTGGTACACTACATAAAGGTTGATTAAGGTCTTGCTGTTAGTGGGAAGATTTCTAGGCACTAAATGCATTGGTGTATTTGAAGGATACACAGTGGCTGGAGGCAATTTCCAACAAGGGTGATTCTTTGTAACAAGATTTTCTGCCTTTTGCTTATCTATATGTTTTTTCTAGAAAACTTGTTCAGGGGTTAGTTGAGCTTGAGGTTTAAACATGTTCAATGAAATCTAGTTTTCCTTAGTGTAATCATGGGGTTTATACGTTATATTATACTTTGTACACTTAGGATCATTTAACTTCTTTGCCATTTTCACTCTAGAGGCTTCTTCAAATTTTCTATCCTCATCAGTGCTTCCTATACATGATGGTGTTTGCCTAGGCTTAAGAATCTCATCACCATCATAGACTACCTATTGTGCAGCTCTAGCAACTTTTCCATACTCGGGATTGGGTACCTCTACAAGGGGGATGCTATGTTTATCGCTTAAGACTCTATGCTTAGTGATCATGTGAGCAGTCTGAATGGTGTTCCCTTGTATGTACAGTTTGTTTTCAAGTTTGTTTTTCAATGTTTTTAGGTTGGAAAAGTCGTTCAAAAGTTTTGATTCCTTAGCATTAAATTCCTGTTTAAGCACTTTTACATTTTCTTGAAGTTCTTGCTTTTGCTTAACAGTTTTAGTAAGCTTTTCTTGTAAGGAGTTTAACTCTTGTTTTAACATTTCTTCCGTAAAGTTACTTTTTCTAATGAGTGTACGTATTTAGTTATCCATCTCCTGCTCACGGGTGGTCAATTCAAACTTAGCACGTTGTTCATAAATGGTAACTTGTTCCTTATAGGCATTAAGTTCAGAGGTTATGGAATCATCGAGAGCACATGCGGTGTATTCATCAAAACATAGTCATCATTGACTGCAGAAGATGCATTACTTGGTACATATTCACTTCCATCTTGCTTCACATATTGATCATATGGGACAACATTGCGATTACCCATATTTTCAATATCTGATTCAATAATTTTAGTTGATTGTACTTTGTCATGCATCTTTTGCACATCAACCTCATCGTATAGTTTTAATACCTCTGAGATGATAGATTCCCGGGAAGGATTGGCTTGTTTTGATGAAGAAGCCCTTGGAGTGACCATTGGTGAGATACTAGCCATGAAGATGGACTGGGCAGTTGGTTCATCATCAACATCTGAATCAAATGTATCACAGTCTGCAACTTGAAATGCATTGGGATTGTTCCGACCCATACACTGCACTGGCTGTTCATCCACATCAACATCATAAGTTCTGGCATTTCCCTCAGCAAGGAATAGCAATTCTCCCTCATTCAACACAGCTTCACTGTCTTGAGCTTGCACCAGCAGCATCTTGCCCTTGAAGTACTCTGCATTTTGTGGATGTTTTGGAAGAGTGCAATTCCTTGCGATGTGACCTTCTCCACCACAGTTGTAACACTTGATAGGCTTTACTTGACCCTGGGCCATGTTCCTTCCACAATTCTGATTACCTACATATCCACCACCACCGCCAGCATTCCCATATCAAGCACCAACATTCCCATATCCAGCACCAACATTCCCATATCCAGCACCAACATTTCCTTGCTCATTATGTGGAAGGTATGCATTTTGTCTTCCTTGCACATTTTGCACCACTGCCTTTCCGTCTTTAACCGTAGCATGATTGTGAAGATTGGATGCAGTTCTGAGGTGATTGTTGGTGTGTGGGGTGAAGTTCAAGTTCTGCTTGACCATTAAAGCCAGTTGATTAATAATTTGTTCCATGAATGTGTCGATTCTGAGGCTTATACCCTGGATCCGGAATGAGTTTGTGATTACCATTTCCGATGGGTATGACTTGAGATGCTTTGGTAGTTATTCCTACATTAGTGTAGAATGCAGGTTGAATCATTTGAAGAGCTTGCATTTCCAGCATTGTTGTTAAACTTTTCAAGGATCATCCGTTCAAACACAACATGCTTCTCATTTTGGAGCAAATATGCATACAATTGCTCATAATTGGTGTTCCTCAAACCTTTGTTTAGCTTGACTGCAGTGACAAATTTGTGCCATTTGGGATTCATGTTGTTCACAAACTTTGAATTGAGCTGAATATTTGGCATTGTCATTTTGATATTCCTCATGTCATTCACAAGCTTGTGGAATCTTACATGATATTCAGTAACACTTTCCCCTGGAGTTATCTTTAAGTTCTCAAAGTCATCATACACCGAGATTCCCATGTTCATAGTTAACTCGAACCGGATAGAAGCATCTTAACATTGCCCCATAACGCCTTAGCTTGAGTGTTGTGATTGATCAACTTGTAAATATCCTTAGATAAACCACAGGTATGATGTTTGAAGCCACGATGTCCGTGATCGTATCTCTTCTTCTCCTTATCGATCGGTTCATCATACGTCTTTGGTCTATCCAATCCTAATATTCTTGAACCATCGTTGCAGCTTCAAGAATGTCTCGGTAGTCTCAACTTGATATGGTCCTTCATCAATTGACTTAAGTATGTTAACCCATTTTATTTTCCTAAGCAATAAAGTCGATTCTTTGAGCCCAAGAGTCATAATCGGTTCTATCCAACATGGGAGGATCGAGTATCGATCCTGCGGCTTGTCGTCGTCGAGAATTGAATAAGTGATTGTAGACATGATTACGATTCCACGGATTTTACAACTCTTTGATAAAACGGAAATAGATTCTTTCACGGATTTTACTAAATCAAGAGAAACCGTAAAACGTAACACGAAGAAACAATAAGTCTCAAAAGACAAATCGCTCACTTGACAAGTCGCTCAATAGACAAATTGCACTCTGGTTCCCAAATCGCTTTAAATGACAAATCGCTTAAGCAGGCAAATCGCTAAAGTAGACAAATCGCTCAAACAAACAAATCGCTTAAACAGACAAGTCGCTTAACAAGACAAATCGCTTAAACAAACAACTCGCTTAACCAGACAAATCACATAGTACACAAGTACTACTTCCACTACTTTGTCATTTCTTGTCGTTTTGTCTCAATAGACAAATCGCATAGTATACAAATCGCTTCCAAAAATAGACAAATCACTTCAATAAGCAATCATTCGAGAGGCAAATTTCTTGTAGTTTAGAGTTTTAGAGAGAGAAAGTGTAAGAGTTTTGGGAACTTAGTGAGACAAAGAAAAATGAATATTGAAAGCTCCAACCCTCTACCTTGGGAGGTAGAGGGTATTTATAGTTTCTTACAAGACACGCCACCTACACGTGTGGATCGGGCATCTGATGGGTAAAGATACGTCCGTCCTCCACGGTGTTACTTAGCAAACTACTTACTAACATTAAATAACTTCGACTCGAGCTTTCTAATGAATACATATACTTGAGGTGATCGACTCTTTAACTACCGATTTTCTAAATCCTAACAGACCCGAATACCACCCCTAGTTGCATGGCAGGTGTATAGGGTTACTCAATGAATTGCAAATCTGAGCCTCATTTTAAATATCGGATCGGGCTGGGTTCACTTTTAAGTTTTTTTGGTTGCCGGAGCGTCGGTGAATGAGAGAGGGAATGAGGGAGATAAGTGAGATACGCTCCGGGTACGATCCATGTTATTTTCTCCAGACCTGGGCTTACCAACAATAAACAGGCCAAAAAGTTGTACACAGACAGTGCTTTCACAAATGTAAGGGATTGTGCAAGATGGTGTGTGATTGTATTTTAGACATTTGTTATCAGATACAGATCCTTTTTTTTCTTAGCCACATGTTTGTTATTTGTTATGGTTTAAAGTGTTTTTCTGGATCATTGACTTAGGTTATTTTTTTTATCATCTGAATTTGTTGTATTTCATGAGATAATCGTTGTTGCTAGGTTTGGAATCCTTCATTTTTTATTAGGTTTGCTGATGTTTCAATTACATGTTTGCTACTTATAGTCTTAGAGTTTGCAGGTTTACCATTTATCACTTTAGCCATTTTTTATTAGGTTTACTGATGTTTTAATTACATGTTTGCTACTTATAGTCTTAGAGTTTGCAGGTTTACCATTTACCACTTTAGCCTTTTAAATACCTTTACGCCTTCCTATTACTTTTATGTGAATATCGTACCTTATATTTACTTGAAATTATCAGTGTTGTTTAAAGGTGGATGTTTAAAAATACTGTAAAATGTAGCTACAGTTGGATGTTTAAAGATAGTGTAAAAGGCATTTATATTTAGTTGAATAGATGTTTAAAATTTGGGAGGGTAACTAAACAATATGTAAAGTTGGTAGGATAGAGATTTATATTTACTTGAAATTATGAATGTCGTTAAATGTTTTCTAACTATTTTTTGGGTGTTTTTTTTGTAGTCTTATGGAGGGCATTATTTTGGCCAAGTAACATAACCTGGATTGTAGTTGTAGCCTATGGTTGTTATTTGTTCTTTGTTGGCCAAACATTTATGGTCTGATTTGGTATGAGTGATGCCGCACACGAAATAACTCTCACGTCTTTTTCTCATTCACCATTGGTTCGGTTGTAAACCGGATATGCTTGTAGCCCCTATCTTATTGATTGTAAAGTGGTTAGGTATGATGACTTTGGATAGGGTCGATAGCGTCGTTTTCTAAACCAGCTATTGCTTCCTAGAAAGCAGCAATCAATGAAGCAATGAAGTCCTAGGCTATTGCTTCATTGTTGAGGATGATCCCAAGACATTTGAAGAAGCAATGAAGTCCCAGGATATTTCTTTCTGGAAAGAAGGAATCAATAATGAGATGGATTCCATCATGGGCAACAACACTTGGGTGTTGGTTGATCTGCCACCTGGTTGCAAACCTTTGGGCTGCAAATGGGTTTTAAAGAAAAATGAAGGTAGATGGAACTATTGAAAGATCAAGACTAGACTAGTCATTCGGGCTTTAAGCGAAGTCGGGAATAGACTATTTTGATACTTATGCCCCAGTGGCTCGTATCAGTACCATAAGACTGCTTATTGCTTTGGCATCTATTCACAATTTGATTATTCATTAGATTGATGTGAAAACAAATTTCTTGAATGGTGAATTGGAAGAGGAGGTTTATATGAACCAACCTTAGGGCTTCATCATGCCTGGCAATGAAAACAAGGTGTGTAAACTGATTAAGTCTTTGTATGGATGATAAGGATTTAAAAGGTACACTTTTGAGGGGTCATTTAAACCCTTAATTGATCACTTTTGTATCGTTACTACTTAATTTCGTTCCTTTTCACTTTTAGGTCTCTTGAAGGCAAATTCTTGGAATGACACTTATTCGGACGAAAAGCGCATATATGAATAAAATGGCCAAAGTCAAGAATCGAGACACTCAAGGCTGCTTTGGAAGTGAAGGGGACGGCGTCATCAAGCTAAGCTATGACGTCGTCGCGACACATCTTGAGGCGACTCGGTAGCTAAATTGCTAATTTACAAGTGGCGGCATCGGGTTTAAAGAGTAGGGCGTCACAACTCGGACGGCCTAGATTTGGATCGAGACGGCGTCGGAGGTTGAAGCCGGCGGCGTCACGAGCATAAGGTGGCGCCGTCCGCAGTTTGACGTGGACAAGATGAAACCCTATTGGCGGTGACCGACGGCGTCCACAATTAAAGAGTGACATCGTCGCATTTTGTAACACTATATAGAATCCAAATTTTCGGTTTTAGAGGTAGTTTTGTGGAGTAAAAACTAAACCGAACCAAGGTCGTCTTAGGCGATATCTTAGGGTTTCATACCTATTTTACAAAAAGATAAGTGTTTTACTTCATTGATTCAATCATGTCTTCAATTTTTTGTGTGTATGCTTGCATGTTCTCCATGTCTGGCTAATTTACTTGTGTGTTTGCTTAGATAATATGAAACCTAGTTATTGAATATTGATTGGTTGTCTCTTATCTTAATTGTGATTGACCTAGTATTGTGATAGGTCATTCGTTGTGTTATTAATGCTTGATTAGTCTTTGTTGAACCTTAGCTTATAGTTACTAGTAGAATTGTAGGCTAAATATCTAAAGATAACCTTAGTGTTAAGTTTATGAATCCTAGAGATTTCGTAGTCATTAACCTTAGGTAGCTTCAAATAGTTAGGGATAAACACATACCCTACGACCTTAGAAACACAACGCTTTAAGAATAAGGACGTGACAATTCAACCATCAATAGGAGATAACTATGGAGTAATAACATCTAAGTAAACACATTTTAATCATCATAGAGCACACAACAATAGACATAGACTACACTCACCTTAGCTTAGTTAATTGGATAATTAGATAATAGTAGAGTAATCGGTGAAATACCAACCCCAAATCCAATACCCGAGATTCGTACCTTTAAATTTTCTAAAAACATAAAAAGATAAAAATAATCTTCCTCAACCCCAACCTTAGCGTAGTAATTTCTCACTAGCATTCCTATTCCCCTAGAGAACGATATCAATTCCCGAGGCTTACCCTAATACTACACTACAACGATTAGGTTCACTTCCTAGGGTGTTGAAAAACTTGCTAGACGAAAAGGAAGTTCCTTTGACCCCAAACGCGTTGTACGCGTATCAAGTTTTTGGCGCCGCTGTCAGGGAATAGAATAGTTAGTTAGATTTTCACCTCGTTTAGGTTTCCTTGCTTGATTCCTATCAAGTAAGCTTTTTTCCCCATTTTTAGCTTCCTCGTAGTCTATCCCCCCTCTTTGTGACCTTTGTTAGTAATCTCATCGCTTTTCATCATGGAAGGTGATAATCAACCACCACTCATCAACCCACCACCAAATGACCCACCAAGAGGCTGTACTCTTGGTGAATACTCGAGACCGAGCCACTTAGGCTATAGTAACACCATTGAGTTTCCTGACCAAGCCCAAACTACGGCCCTGTGATCCGACACCATCCGGTTGGTGCAAAACGGATGTGCATTCCCTGGACTTCGTTCCGAAGATCCTAATCAGCATCTTAAGGATTTTCTTAAAATTGTCGATTCCATCGACCTCGATGCTATTACTCGGGAGACCATGCATTTGCGTCTCTTCTAATTTTCTATACGGGACTAAGCTAGTAATTGGCTTGAGCGACTTACCGCTGGCTCCATCTCAAGTTAGGATGATCTCACCCCTCGTTTCCTTGCTCAATTTTTCCCACCGGGGAGAACTACTAAGCTTAGGAATGAAATCTTGATGTTCCAACAACGCCAAGGTGAATCTCTCTGAAGCATGGACTCGATTCAAGGACTTACTCCATAGAGTCCTCATCACGGTATTGATCTTTGGCTTCAAGTCCAACTCTTTTATGATCACGTCGGTCCCTCCTCCGACAAACCATTGATTATGCCACGGTGGAAGGCTAAGTAACCTCGATCTTTGAAGCATATTAGGAGGTCATCGAAGACCTAGCTCAATATGAAGAGGAAGGATGGGAAATTCCGGTAGTCCAGGAAAATGGGCTAAATTCCCAAGCACAAGCGTTTATGAGTATGGAGGCGCAAGTGAATGAGTTAATGGAAGTAACCACCCATGCTTATAAGCATGTGAATGCTGTCAAGGAATTTTTGCTCCCAAGAAAATCCCAGCAAGATGAATTCGAGGATATAATGTTGACATTTGTCCACAAGCAACAAAAGGAAATCAAACGCCTCGAAGCTCAAATGCGAAAAACTCACGACACTTTCTTGTGACTAGCTGACAACTTCATGCTGAAAATCTTTGAAGGAATCGCAAAGAACAATGTACCTAAAAAGATAGAAAAGGTATACGCGATACCGGAGCACGTTGGGATGAATCCCAAACCCTCTCCAATTCCATTAAGCAGCGCAAACCCCCTCAAGGAATCACATCATTGTTTGAATTCTTGCCTCAACACTCTCCGTTTGTTCTCTAGGAACATATTTATTGGAAAGGTGCACGTGTCACTTCCCGACTTTCCAAATGTTAGGAAAATTTCTTTCGGTTTTAAACCAGGAGCAAAGAATCCTCATCCCCAATACTTCGGTATTTCTAGAATCACAATTGAAAGACAATTTGACATATGTGTTGCTTACCTTCGTGGAGATTGTGGGTGGATTGACAAAATAAATCTTAAATTAAAAACCAAAATCTTTCTCAAAAATAGTAATCAGATTTTTGATCCGGACGGATTTACAAAACCATTTTCTTTTGCAAAAATTTGGGCATGACGCCGTCACACGTAAAGAGTGACGCCATCACTAAGCCAGATCAGACGGATAAAAACTCCAACCATCCATTTCATTCTCTACCCTACACATTATATCCGCCCCACACCACACCACTATGTTTTCTCCACATCAAATTCACTATTTTGCTGCGTTAATCTCCACAAGATAAGTAATATACATTAATCTTTGTCTAGTCAATTGCTCGATTTCATGCTCAATTTTGATCTCCCCTTTTCAATCTGAAAATCCCTAATTGGTTTGATTTATGCTAAATGTCGCCCATGAATCTTGTTAATTAGGCTTAAATTAGGCGAATAGTAGTGTCATCATATGGGGTTAAGTTTTCGAGAAGCCTTGATGGCTTGGGAACTAAAACCACCTAGCCAATACACCATTGTTGCTGCAACAAGGGTGTTTGGGTCAAGGGTTATGGTAAAAAACCTGGATTTTTCCCTCGTAAATGTCGGATTCAAAATTTTGTCAGTGTGACGGCGTCAGGCTTATGTTGCGACGCCTCAGAACCTTCTGATTCCATCCCTAACAACACGAATGTTACTCATTTGTTCCCCTTCTATTTGATTTCCTGTTTCAAATGAGCAGAAGAACGAAGAGAACTAGGGGTCAGTCTTCTGGTACCCAGGAGAACATGGCTGACATGATTGCTGGGTGGGGAGTATTTGTTGAGGAAGAGTGCCAGACCCGTTACAATGAATTTCTTCATCAAACCATTGATTCGGGGCCCGTTGTGGAGTGGGAATTTCTTGAGGAGCATGATCTGGCTAGGGAATTTTGGACCAGTTTTAGGAGGGATAAGTTCTTGATCCCAGTGGGAAAGGTTGTTTAGGATGCGTGAGCCCGTGTATGGCGGTGGTGCGTGAATTTCACGCGTCTTATTTGATAGATATTAATCCATGTCGGGATAACATTGAGTTTCGGGGGTTTGATTTAGGTTGGGGAGAATGGAGGACTATGTCGATACTTGAGTTTGGAAGGAGAGTGGGACTATATCTTTGCGAGGATGCCGAGAGCAATTTTTAGGGCTAACTTGGCAATGGATTACCCATAGGACGACATGTTGGGAATTCAGTTTTGGAACACAATAACCAACGGGGAGTATGTCATTGGGAGTACCCTCACCTCACAGATCCGGGATCCGCGGATTAGGTTCGTGCACCGTTGCCTCACTTTCACTATAACGGGGTGCCATGGCATGAGTCATCGTGTCACTCTACCAGATCTATTCTATCTCTATTGCATGTTGGCTGAGGGTGTGCACTGTAACATCCCATTCTGGTTGGCCGATTACTTAAGGACTGCTAGTGGTATGAGAATTGAGGATATGGTATATGGTGGTATGCTTGTCACCCGGTTGGCTCAGTCCTTTGGCATCCTGACCGGGGAGGTACCCATGTACCTCAATGTAGTGGAAGCTCCAAGGGTCGTCAGAGCTAAGTCCCTAAAAGCAATGGATGTTACGCATGGTTCCGTGTTCAGCCCGACATTCAGGTTGGTGATGATGACGATGATGATCGATCGATGCCGGCGATACCGGCGAGGGATGGAGCGGAGGCTCGTGACGCTTACAAGCACATGTCCAATGGAGATCGGCGCACCACCGTGGAGCGTGGATTGGCCGTATGGACACGTGGATGGCGCGGCAGATCGAGGGCTAGCCGGACATATGATCATACCGTCGGACGGTCAAAGATCATCCATGCGTGATCGCTTGACCCACAACGTAGATCGATCCTTTTCCTGGGCGGGAGGAGGATTACCCGCCTTATGGATACTTGGGCCACCTCCCTCCAGGTTATGACTACCGTTATGGACCCCCTCCCCAGTGACTCATGTATCTGTTTATGGATTATTTATTGTTAAGTATGGCTGGTTGTTGAAACAATTTTATTTGGGCATGTAATAATCTAGGATATCTTAACTTTGTGGTGAACTTTGAACAATTTGATGTGTATGTATATTTGCATGTGGTGTGATTTATCTATGACTGGTGTGGTTAGATTGTCTATTTGTGTGTCGTATATCTTTTATTGATTGTTTATTCTCATGTTTAAATTTGTAAAAATGCTTTATTTTGTCTTTAACCTCGTCTTAATTACATATAAAGGTATTTTACATAAGGGATAAGTATAGGGAGGATTACACGTTTTCAAAAGAACGTGAACATGAGAATTACAATTATTTTAAAGATATATATGTGTGTGTTTGTTCGAGTCAAATGCTTGTATCGAGTCATAATGGATGTTTTGCAGAAATTTTTCCATTCTAAAGATAGAAATTTTCCGAATTTTTTCCGTAAAATCGCGGACCGGTTTATGTCCGGATAACTTGACGGCGTCGGTCGCAACTGACCTGCGTCGGGAGGAGTAAAACCGCTTACTAATTTTTCTCGTTTTGAGCTACTTATAAATTTTGGAATTTTCTGTGTCTTAATTTTCCGTAAAATCAGAAACATCCATTCCACAAGCATTATATCCTAGTTTAGTAGAGTCATATATATATATTATTACCGTCGATTTTACGCGAAGGTTTCGTTTATTTTTCAAGTGTGCGGGTTTAATTTATCAAGAAGAAGATACATAAGATTGGAAGGAACTTTTAACGCAAACACTCTTTTGAAGAAAGATTTAACCACTACTTCACACGGATCCTACCGAGCTAATCGGGAGTACTAGTTTCTTCGTTTTAATTACCTTCTATTATCATAACGTTGATACTTTTCGGGAACATTGGGGACAATGTTCGGTTTAAGTGTAGGAGAAAATAAACAGGAACTTTGAAACTATGTCTATCCTTGATTATTTGCCTTGTCCAATTTCATTTTGTAATAAACCATGAGAAATATCGGTTAGGGTAATTTTGGCACCAAATTTAAAATTTTCATGACATGTAGGAGTGGGCCATTAGTCTTAATAAAGCGTCTCATGGATAGGAAGTTATATGACAAGCACAAAACCCTTTACCACTTAAATTCCACCCAAAATGTGAGGATCGCCCTTAGATTTGTAGGAATTAAAGCATTCCACTTTAATGCTTCGAGTGTGAACCGGTAGTATAATAGATTCTAGAACTTGTTTTGTGATGCATTCCGAGATTGCTAGTGAGACTACACTTGTGTAGTTAGGAATAACTAAATGATAAGAGGCATTAGGATAACCCTTGTTTGATACCCGTAATATAATTACTTCTTCCACATCGGTTGAGTAATTCCCCGCACCCTTGCGTTGTACTCATCTTTAGTACACGATACCCTAGTTAACCCTCGAGCCTATCCTTTTCGCGGTTCTCGTGATGTTTCGGTTTTGGAATATCAATGAAGAGCATTGTTTACATTCCACCCCAAATGTACACCCAAATCGCTTTAGCCTACCTTGTATGCACTCACCTTGTGCATTATTGTTATCATACTAAACCCTTAGTTCAATTATATAGTTGCGTGCATAAGTTACTAAGTCGAGTCATATCCTTTGTACACGCTTTGGGACGATTGGGACTCATGGGAAAAGTTAAATTTTATGAAATGACGGGAAGGGACGTTAAATTCAAATTCCCTTTATTTGCGTAATAATGTACTCCAAGTGTTTTGATCTTTTCAATTCGGTCAAATTAGTGTAAGAGTAATAAAACTCAAGTGTAGGGATGTGCCTATAAATCCCTATTATTTTGATGTTATCGTTGAGGATGGTAGAGTAAAAGTGTATGAAAAAAAAAAAAAAAAAAAAAAAAAAAAACGGGCTACCATCCTACATCTATCTTTAAATTTATGTTTGTTTGTTTCAATTTATCTAGAGTTTAGAGTGTCGAGTCTTGGCTTAGCAACGCCATTCTTCGCATGCTTGTAACAAAAAGATTTTTGACTTACCACCACTAAATCGCCTATCCCATCAAACCCTTTGTTTCTCTACCATAAGCCTAACATTACAACCCTTTAAAAGACCTCTTGGATAGTCTTTCCTAGGTGCTTACGCCAAAGCTTGGAGGTTTGATCTAGTCTCAAGCCTATGGTAATATATGTACTAGGACCGGTTAATTAGTGTTTATCTTCCATTTCCAACTTGATATATTTCATATACACCTGAGAGATGAGAGTATCCAAATACCACTTGTGAGGTGCTAGTATGTAATTTCCGTGCTTGTTATGACTTTTGCGGGGCTTATAGGTGTTGTGAATCGTTCTAAACTAATGCTTCATGACCCCTAACTTATAAATTATTTGGCCAAAAGCACATTTGCTTGAGGACAAGCAAATACCAAGTGTAGGGATATTTGATAAGGATTTAAAAGGATCACTTTTGTGGGGTCATTTAAGCCCTTAATTGATCACTTTTGTATCCGTTACTACTTAATTTCGTTCCTTTTCACTTTTTAAGTCTCTTGAAGGCAAATTGTTGGAACGACACTTATTCGGACAAAAAGGCGCGAATATATGACGAAAATGGCCAAAGTCAAGAATCGAGACACCAAGTCAGCTTTGGAAGTGAAGGGGCGTCGTCCTTTATGCTAGCTGCGACGCTGTCATGACACATCTTGAGATGATTCCATTGCCAAATTGCTAATTTACAAGTGGCGGCATCGAGGTTTAAAAGAGTGGGCGTCAAAACTCGGACGGCCTAGATTTGGATCCGGATGGCGTCCGAGGTTGAAGCCGACGGCGTCACGAGCATAAGGTGACGCCGTCAC
The DNA here is from genome assembly GCA_022545495.1 of Chrysanthemum lavandulifolium. NCBI lineage: Eukaryota > Viridiplantae > Streptophyta > Magnoliopsida > Asterales > Asteraceae > Chrysanthemum > Chrysanthemum lavandulifolium. Next base: position 126,097,488 of record CM040245.1, read on the forward strand.
GAGTTGACATGGCCAAGACGAAACCACAATGGCGGCGACGGCGCCACAATTAAAGAGTGACGCCGCATTTTGTAACACTATATATAGAATCCGAATTTTTCGCTTTTAGAGGTAGTTTTGTGGAGTAAAACCTAAACCGAACCAAAGTCTGTTTCGCGATATCTTAGGGTTTCATACCCTATTTTACAAAAAGATAAGTGTTTTACTTCATTGATTCAATCATGTCTTCAATTGTTTGTGTGTATGCTTGCATGTTATCCATGTCTGGCTAATTTACTTATGTGTTTGCTTAGATAATATGAAACCTAGTTATTGAATATTGATTGGTTGTCTCTTATCTTAATTGTGATTGACCTAGTATTGCGATAGGTCATTCGTTGTGTTATTAATGCTTGATTAGTCTTTGTTGAACCTTAGCTTATAGTTACTAGTAGAATTGTAGGCTAAATATCTAAAGATAACCTTAGTGTTAAGTTTATGAATCCTAGAGATTTCGTAGTCATTAACCTTAGGTAGCTTCAAAGAGTTAGGGATAAACATACCTACGACCTTAGAAATACAACGCGTTAAGAATAAGGACGTGACAATTCAACCATCAGCAGGAGATAACTAGGAGTAATAACATCTAAGTAAACACATTTTAATCATCATAAGAGCACACAACAATAGACATAAACTACACTCACCTTAGCTTAGTTAATTAGATAATTAGATAATAGTAGAGTAATCGCTAGAAATACCAACCCCCAAATCCAATACCCCGAGATTCGTACCTTTAAATTTTCTAAAAAAACATAAAAAGATAAAAAGTAATCTTCCTCAACCCCAACCTTAGCGTAGTAATTTCTCACTAGCATTCCTATTCCCAGAGAACGATATCAATTCCGAGGCTTACCCTAATACTACACTACGATTAGTTTCCTTTGCCTAGGGTGTTCAAAACTTGCTCGACGAAAAGGAAGTTCCTTTGACCCGAGCAGCGCGTTGCAGCGTATCAATGGACTAAAGGGCACCTAAACAATGGTATCAAAAATTTGATGAAATGGTTTTGTCTAATGGTAATTTACTTAACCAGTTTGACAAATGTGTATATAGCAAATTTGATGAATCTGGTAAAGGAGTCATCATTTGCCTATATGTTGATGACATGCTGATATTGGCACTGACCAAAATAAGGTTGACCTGACAAAGAATTTTTGTCATCAAGGTTCTCAATGAAGGACATGGGGGAGGCTGATGTTATCCTTGGTATAAGGATTAAACATGAAAGTAAATGAATTTCTATCTCTCAATCTCATTATATTGAGAAGGTGTTAAGGAAATTTACTTACTTTGATTATACTCCAGTGATTACTCCTATGGATACAAATGAGAAGCTGATGCCTAATACTGGTAAGGCTGTATCTCAACTTGAGTATTCTAGAGTGATTGGTTGTCTAATGTATGCCATGACTTGTACATGACCTGATATTGCCTTTACAGTGGGTAAACTGAGCAGGTATACTAGTAATCCTAGTGCTCATCATTGAAGACAATTCGTCTACCAGTGGCTGGATATTCCTACTTGGTGGAGGTACAATTTCTTGGGCATCCAAGAAGCAAACTTGCATCACAAGTTCAACAATGGAATATGAATTTGTAGCTTTAGCAGCTGTTGGTAAAGAAGCTGAATGGTTGAAAAACTTGCTTCTTAAGATTCCATTGTGGCCTAAACCTATATCACCTATTTCTATCCGTTGTGATAGTGCTGCGACATTGGCTAAGGCTTATAGCCAGATGTAAAATGGGAAGTCTAGACATTTAGGTGTCAGGCATAGCATGATTCATGAGCTTATCATGAATGAGGTGGTATCTATAGAGTTTGTTAGATCTCAAAAAAATTTAGTTGATCACTTGACGAAGGGTTTGGCTAGAGACTTGGTTCTAAAGTCTGCTAAAGGGATGGGTTTAAAGTCCAACTTAGTCACTGAATGCTAAGACACCCAACTCCTTCCTGAGGAAACTTGGGATCTGAGTTCAATGTGGAAAGCTGAACATTTAGTGGACTGGAGCACATATTTTACAATCATCCCAAGGTTGTGCTCGGAACCTGCTGAAAAGGAGGATAAAGTCTTTACTTCTTAATGCTTAATTTCTTTGAAAAAGTGCTAAGCAGGAGCATGAATAAAGAGGAACCACCTATGTAAATGTTGAAGTGTTGCTGCTTCGGATAGCTTTGGATTTTTGGCTCTTACAACATTTATGAATTGGATATGGACACATGGCTTATTTAGTGTCACGAGCATTTAAGTGTTTGAAAGCTTGTGTGTATGTTATCGTCAGGTATTCAAATGGGTTGATGGGTTCAATTGTTAGAACACCCTGATTCTCGAGTATTTGAACTTGTAATGTACTAAGATGGGAATTCAATCTTAAAGATATTTTCATTTATGCACATGTTTTGTTTTATGTTTATTTTCATGCAAAAGGAATTGTACTAAATTGAGAAGGATTGTTGGAAATTTAGTTCAATTTGAGGGATATGATCATATTTAAAAATGGGTTTGGAGGTACGAAGTGTACACCCATTAAGTCCTAATTACCACGACTCTTATAATGGTTAAGTAGTTACTCGCTAGTAGTAATGTTATCTTCTTTGGGCAAATTTACTACGCTAGTAGTAATGTTAATATTGCGGTCGAGAGTTACTCTTGTTGGCATAAGTTAGTCTTCTTGGCGAGTTAGTAGTGTTGGGCATAAGTTAATCTTCTTTGGGCGATTACAATCTCGTAATTAAGACCATATTAACGTGGTCTTGTAACCACTATGGCTATAATGGAGAACATTATGAGGAGATTAATTGGCTGATTAATTCTCATAATTTCATTGACTAAAGAGTAAATCTATCGTATAAATAGGATACACATCTGCATGGAAAAATACACAAAACATAAACACTTGAAAGCAAACAGGGTTCTTGATTTGTGCTTAAAACAAGAACACCACTTAGTGCTTATCCCATAGTGATATTCGTATGTCAGGGGCGTAAAAGTCGAATAGTTTATTAGAAAATGATAACGATTTAGTGATGTCAAACTCATTGATTATCTACACCCAACCTAAACACTCTTGAATAAAGAAACCAACATACTACTTGTTACGAAAAATACATTTGCTTAAGAACTTACATGATAAGTGATGCTGTTTTACCAAAATAGCTAATTATGTTTTAATTCACAAACTTTATTCATTATCACTTATACTTTACACTCATATATTTACAAGAAATTAAATAGATATGCACACAAAATGATGATACTTACATTGTCGTTGTTATACGTGTGTGATCGTCAATATGACAATACAAAAGTAAAACAGAATTATTAAATACGTTGAACGAGAAAAGTTTGATGTAGGTCCAATATTATTTAAAGATCAAAACAAAAAAATTAAAGTTTCACCTTCTTTAAAAAAATTAAATATCTCGCAAAACGTTAATCGTTACGTAAAAAAAATCATAACATCACGAAAAAAATTAAATTGTCTATTTATAGAGGGACACTCCTATATACTTCCGAGAAATTTTTTTCGATATTTTTTTGTAAGTGTTAAAATTTAAGTCAGGAGAAATCACATGTGATTTGCTATTTTCAAATCACACGTGATTCTTAACACATACAGTAAATCACATGTGATTTGCCAGGAACAAATTTTAACACCAAAACAAAACTCGGAAAAAAATGTTCGTCGAAAGTATATCGAAGTGCCCGTCTACTGAAAGATGAAAAAGTTCTCGTCGCGATAGTGTATTTTCATCGCTTAACGATTTACCATTTGTAAGATATATATTTTTTTAAATTGTGAAAGTTGATTTTTATTAATTTTGATAAAAAAAAATATATGACTAATATTGGTTCAATGAATCTTTGAAGAATATGAGATTTGTATTGATCTTAACTCTACCTTGAACACTTACTCATAATTTAAAATTGGCGAAAATTACCTCAAGCCCTTTATCTACGAAGCTGTAGCTTGCAGAAGGCAAAAATTTAATGGGTTTACCGATCTACCCATGGTGCTCGTGTATATACATACCCGATGTACCTGGACTACACGTGTGTGGTCAAGATTAAAAACAAACAAAACCGTAAAGCGCCATGTAGGATCCTCGTGTATATACATGCCCGATCTGCTCGACCAACAATTTAAGATATGAATTCTTTTGTTATAGTTTTGAAAGTTTATCTAATAACTAGCTAGTCTTTTAGTAAACTTACAAAAACTGCTTTTAATTTTTTGATATTTACAATTTTTTTATATAATAAACTTTACTCATCAAATATTTATCAAAATATCTATCGAATTCATTAATAAAAAATATCATTCTGAAGAGCTCTAGATTACGTACAAAACGAGCCCAATATATATATGCTTTTAACGTACATACGATTTTATAAAAATGTTGAAATTTGATATAAATATATATAAATTTTTAAAAAATTTCAGAACACACTCTTTAACCACAGGGGCCATAGACATATATAAAATAAAAATATCGTTTGGAAATAAAAACGTAAATAATCATAAATTAAAAAAGGTATCCTTTTATGTAATGTTGTTAATTTATGAATATGAATTTTAGGTTTATATAAAAAAAAGTTGGCATTTTTAGTGTTATGAATAAAAAAGATACCGCTTTTAGTTTATGAATATTTTTATGTTTTTATTTCCAAACGATATTCTTATTTTATAAAATTATATGTCTTTGGCCCATGTTGTTTAAGAGTGCGTTATGAAAGTTTTTTTCAAAAAAAAAAATATTTATATCAAACTTCAACATTTTATATAAAATCGTACGTACGTCAAAAGCATATCAATATTAGGTTAGTTTTGTTCGTAATTTAGAGCTTTTCGCAAAAATATTTTTTTCATTAATGAATTCGATAGATATTTCATAAATATTTGACGAGTAAAATTTGTTATATAAAAAAGTTGTAAATATCAAAAAGTTAAAGATAGTTTTGTAAGTTTATTAAAAGAATAGCTAGTTAATAGATAAACTTTCAAATTTATAACAAAAGAATTCATATCTTTGGTCGAGTAAATTGGGCATGTATATCCACGAGGATCCTATGTGGCGTTTTAAGGTTTTATTTGTTTTAATCTTGACGAGACACGTGTAGTCTGAGTACATTGGGCAGGTATATATTGGATTGTGATTATCTCAAGTTATAATGAACATGATAGATTATGTTTTCTCACAAACAAAAAGAAAGATCGGGTGCAAGCGACCCCACGATATATATCGTGGAATACGATGATCATCGTTTTTCTAACTGGAATCTCAATCATATCATCTGAGCACCATGAGTAGATTGGTAAACCCATTAAATTCTTGCCCTATGCAAAATATAGCTTCGTAGAGGCCTTGGGGTATTTTCACTTAGGCTGGACGCAGTAGACACAGACGATCGATTATGTCGATCGATTCTATGCCGATCTCCTTTATGTGGTAGTCTCGATCGCATGTGGTTTTTATTCTAACTTAGTTGTCTATACGATCAAGTGAAACAAGCAAATGAAATCTTTGTGTGTATTTAATAAAATATAAAAGGTATTTTTGTGGGGTATATTTAGTCGTTTTATTGGGGCACCTAATCACTTAAAAATCGCTGAAAAAAAAAAGCTGACGTGAAATAGGAGGGATTGAGCCTCCTTAATAGGGCAGCCTTAAAAGTATACTGACGTTTTTTCTTTTGAGGAAGTGTCAATTTCATATAAAAAACCAAACCTGCCCTTATCAAGAAACCAACTCCCTGATATCGTGCATGCCGACAGTGGCTTTACACTTGTCGATCTCCAAATGCAAAAACCATTAGAGCCTTTAATATGGATTATGATGTGATAATACGATCTGGCACGTGTACGGTTGTGTTTCATGCCATGCATCTTCAATTTTCCACGTACTTTATTGTCAATTTTCAATTCATCTCTATATAAACCCCTTTTAATCCTATCCAGTCTCATCAACTATCACAACCAAAGTCTTTTTAAATACATTTTGCATCTTCACTTGTAATCAAACCAATCTTTTTCACTTCAAAAAATGGCACAATATGGAGAACAGTACATGAAGCAAGAGGGTCACCAAACTGATGAGTATGCTAAAAACCAACTTCACTCCACTGCTGGTCATGGTATCGTAGGTACTGGAACCAACGTCCACTCGACGATGACTGGTCAAAATATTGGAGGTACTGGAACTAATATGGGGAAACAAGGTGGGGCTGGAGGGATACTCCATCGTTCTGGGAGTGGCAGTTCTAGCTCCGTAAGTACTCCTGTAAACTACGTGTGACTATATTAACCAGATTATATGTCATATAGGTTGGTCTAAACATTACCTTTCCTTAAGACCGAGCGTATGTGCTGGTCATAGCATGCCAGTTATTAACGTTTTTGCGAAGTTAATATGCAACTTAAACAACCCGTGGTTGAGGTTTTAAAAGCACATTTATATAGTTTGGCTAAACACATTTATATAGTATCGGGTCAAGTCCTATAAAACTAAAATCCTAAATTATTTGTCATGTATAAGGGTTATCCTTTTTGAAATTCTAAATTTATGATTAATTATTGCGTAGTCGGAGGATGATGGAGAAGGTGGAAGAAGGAAGAAGAAAGGTGTGGCGGAGAAGATCAAGGAGAAGCTGCCTGGCGGTGATCATGGTAGCGAACAGTACACAACTCCGGCCAGTACCACCTACGGTGGCACTGGTGGCTACGGAAATGTAGGAGAGGAAGGACATGAGAAGAAGGGACTCATGGACAAGATTAAGGACAAGTTGCCAGGAGGTGGTAACCAGTAATCAATCCATGTGTTTGTTTGACAATATACACAAACACATGTATATATAGGCATATATAGATGTGTCATCGTGTATGTGTGTATATATGCATCATGTATGATGCTATGATACTATGATAGTAACCTGCTTTGTGGGTAGGGTGTGTGATGTGTGATATCGCAAAGCAGTTTGAGATGTACTTTTGTATGTTTGTTTGTGATTTCTGCTATACGATAAGTGCATCTTTATATACTTATATGTCGGGTGTCGTTCTTTTATTTTTGTTTTCTTTCAAATTCAGAAGATAGTTGAAATCTTTCTTAAAATGAAAATTGGTGTGAGCTGTAATAAGGTTAACACGGTACATTAAAATAATCGGGGCAACATCAAGAAACAGAGTCCCCTGCTCCTGATCCAATTTCAAGACACCGAAATCCCTTTTAACTAATCATCCGATATCAGCAGCCCAAATAAGAAGTTAAACTTTCCGCACTTTTGTTTTGATTTCATGAAAACCGAACCATTCTATTGACACTTTACTCTTAACTTGATGCACTCCAAGTGTGGCGATAAAGATATAGTTATATGTGTTTCTTATCCGTTTAGTGAATTCGTTTACAACACTTGAATGATATGTGTAGTTGTAAGTGTTTGTTTGGGTCACCGTAACTTTCATGACATCATCGTTCCCGCATATAAAAATACCCTCATGATCTCTTGCAGCGTCAAACACTACCACAAAAGTATATGATTTTGAATCAAGATTATATTGATTGAAATAAATGAAATAAATATTAAAGTTGTAAAAATTTGAATTAAAATAAAATAAACCCATTAAAAATACAAAATTTAAAAACTCATAAAATATATCAAAATGGATGTTGAATTAAAGAAAGATAAAATTTTAGAAAATATGGTGAAATTAGATTATAAAAAAATAAGTAGATAAAACATATTTTAATTTAAAAATAAAGATAAATTTTAGTTGAGAAATAACACATGTCGTTTTATAATTGGGCTCTTTATCTTAATTTTTAGTGGTTAGGAGTTAGGTTTGGAGTTTGTTAGAAGTTAGAACTTGGGTTTGTTAAGGAGTGACACATGTAATCTCATGATTTGGCTCCTTATCTTAATTTTGGTTAGAAAACTCTTTCCATAATAAGCAAGAAAAAGTCTGAATTTTTAAGCCTTCTAATTTTAGAAGGCCTAAATGCATTATAAAATGGTATAGATAACCAGAAAAGCAACATAAGACTATCCTGTGAATTATGTTGTAAAGGACTAAAATTCTCTCAAGTTGAGAATACAACTTGAGTTAAGTTAGATTATTGTGAGCCATTAGATTTGATCTAATTGTTTAAATCAAAAGAAGTTGTTTTGATTTGAGCCATTGATCAATTCCAACGGCTCATAATTACACAACTTGACTCAAGTTGTATAACACAACTTAAGAGGATCTTGCTACTGTTGTAAATGCCACCCGTGATTCATCTTAAGTTCAATCATTCCAACAGTTCAATCATTCCAAATGGCCTAAGCTATCGTGAGTATCACATCTTCAAAGAATTTCAACTACAAAGGATACTCTTCTTCTCAACCTTTAAGTTACAAAGTCCATGTTTCTCTTAAAATTTTGGAAACTTGAAGCCCTACGGCCAGGGGCGGACCCAAATTTTTCAAGAGGGTGTTGAACAAAAGAATTGATGAGCTAACTAAGTTACGTCATAAAAAACGAAAGTAGCAAAAAAAGTTATTAGGTGTTGCACATACCAAAAAACAAAGGTTTTGAAACTTTTTTGCACTTCGTGACTTAAAATCAGGTGTAGCCCGTACCACACCCGGCACCCATGTAGGTCCTTCCGTGCCTACGGCCCACCATGTGATGATTTCGATCCACAAAGAATATTTACAAAATGGGGTGGCCAGTAGTCTCCTACACCTCTTCAATTCACCAGAAATTATTACAAGAACATACACCATCACGGAAGTGATGAAATCTCATATTATCCCTTACAATAATCTCTCTACCAATAATCTTAGAAGCTCGACACATAACCACATGACAATCTTCACATATTCTCACGTTCTTTGTGATCCTAATAGTACCACAATCGACCAACAACCCATACGCCAGTGCTAGCTTTTCACTATGCCCCGACAAAATTATTTTCTTCTCGTCATCACTCACATTATACGATACATAGCTCAAAACGGGCGTGGGCCCATCTAACATTAACTTACAAAGAAGATCATCCAACTATTTCCTAATCTCAAAAGTCCTGTGATGGGTCATATCACCAGCAAAAAAACTTGTGAATTGCCCCTTTTTTCCCCTTTAACCCAACTACTTGGAGGGTTCTTCTTTATGCCCTTTGATCTAAACAATGCCCTAATTCTTGAAACATCATTCCATTTTCTTGCAGAAGCATACGTGTTTGAGAGTAGTATGTAGTTTCCTATAGCATTTGGTTCCAGTTCAAATAAGCAGGCATCGGCTATTTCAGCAATGTCGGGGTTTCCATAAACACGACAAGCACCAAGTAAGGCTCCCCGGAAACCAGCATGGGGTGATATTGGTATTTTATTATTATTATTTTTTTACAAATAAAAATACACAATTTAACTAAAATTAATTTTCATTAAAACTAAACACATTACATTTAAATTTAAAAAATTACATAAAAAAGAGTGTATTTTTATTTTACTTGTGAAAGTTAAGTAAAAGTTGAAACTTGCAAATATATACGTAAAAGATTAAAATAAAAATATAAAATATAAAATATAAAATATAAAAAAGGGTGTATGTCATCTTCCTCTTTAATCCATCCAACCAAACACAAATCCATCAATCGCCTCTTTACTGTCATCAATCCACCACGCCATCCATCCAACCAAACACAAATCCATCCACCGCCTCTTTACTATCATCAACCCACCACCCCATCCATCCGAACACAAATCTTCAAAAAAATACAGACCTTCCTGAAAAAAACATAACACAAACACCAAAACCCCATTTAAAAAAAGGAAAAATCGATGGCGTGGACTGGAGCTGTCGACGCAAGATCCCATGGCGTGAGTTGCAGTGTCGTTGGCGTGAGCATTTTTCGGCTGGAGCCATGCGCCAAGCCATGACACCACTGTACCCTATGCTCTAAGCATACATATTTGATGTAGTTGAGACTCGAGCTCAATTAAAACGAATAATGGAACTGTTTTTTAAATATTAATTAATTCAATAGTTAGGTGCATCTTTATTCGTTTAAACGCATCCCAATTAGTTTCAAAAGTGATTTTGAAGTAAAAACAATGCAAAGTAGTACTAGCAACAAATTTGACCCACAGATGACGGAAAATACATAGGATTCGCCTAATGTGACGAGATGCATCTAATATATGTATATGCATTAAATTTTTGGGTAAAGGGTTTTCTCGGTAAAATATATTACTCCAAAAAACAATTAAGTACATAGGATGGGAGTGAACATATCAGCCCGTTACAAGCAAACAAACGCATTATTATGCTACAAACAAAATCTATCACAAGAGAGACATGTCAATCTTATAAACCTATCAAAATAAAAAAATGCCAACAAAAACTATACTACTTCCTAACTCTACAACAGATATGGATGTCTCACGCGTCACAAAAAGAAGTTGTTTATCAGTTAAGTCATTAACATCATACTCGTAACCATCATAATCGTCATAATCTTTATACTCAAAGAAACTTGCATCATTAGCTCCTCACCAGCACGATTCGGGTTAGCCATATAACGAGCCATGTCATCATCAATATCCTTGACTTCATCACTATCCGAATATATTCCTTGCTTTTACATATTAGTACCAGATTCACATACCGATGTCACATTACAAACCTTTTGCATAAGAAGCTTTGATCTATAAAATTTAGCGACTTCCAATCATCAGCCAATAGCACAAGCTTCCCATCAAGTATTTGACTTTCTAGTTCATTAATCCTTTCAACCAGAGATGGTGCACTCACGTGTTTATCCAGATTCACATTACCTTTCACTTGTGTCTCATCTTGTGAACTAGAAACATTACGACCCTCTGCCTCTTCCACATCTACCATAGAGCTTAATACATCAAACAAGTTCGATGTAGAAGGAACTGTAGTATCATTTTTATCATTAGTTACCTTGAGTTTTCTTGGTGCCTTAGGTTGATACACGAACTTAATCTTCGATCTAAATGAACCCCACGAATAGCTTGCCTTGGTGCTTTCGTATTGTTAATAACATCCGAGAAAAGTGTCTTAGGACATTCATCTGTAACATGACCAGATACCTTACAACTTGAGCATTTTAGAGGCGTCCATTTGTACTCAATACAGATAGTGTGCATAGTATACCCCTCACCCTTGAATCTTGGCACTGCTACCACAAGCTGTTTTAACTTCGTATCAACTCTTAACTCAATCATAACACGTGCATAACTCGACCTTCGGTATTGGACTGTAAGAATGAAGCTTTAACAGGTGCCTAGTTTGGTTGCAATAACACCCAAACCATCTCCCATGAATGCGTTAATAGGAATGTCATGAAGCTTAACCTAAACCGGAACATTACACACATACTCCTTCATAATATTCGCATCCGGTGACCATTTTTTCAGAATTAATGGCACGTTGCGAATTAACCATGGACCATTTTCAAGCATTGCGTCCATCCCGTCTTTAGAATTAAACTTGAAGAAAAATACACCTTTAGAATTTATCATGATTTAACTAGACCAAACTTACTCCAAGTATATATAGTTATCAACTACCGGGTATGCCACACATTTGCCCAAAGAGAAGCCATAGACCGTATTATTAAACCTTTCATGAACAACATGAACTGATTCCATCCAGACTGCTACATCCGTCCTGTTACCAGCCAGTGCTAACAATGGACGAAAGTTTGCTCCTTTCCTACTCGTTACACCCTTAAACAACTTAGAAAACGAACCATGTTCCTTTTTAGATTCATTCAAAACAGGCCCGCTAGAACTATTCGATGTATTAGTTGCTTCAGTCAAAATCATACATGGATCATTAACCAACCCATAATTCGCGTCATTAAGGACCACACCATCCATATTCGTCATTAAGGATACACCCTCAACTTCTTTACCACTATTCATAGTTGTTTTACCAGCATTCATACCCCCTTTTGTTTGACTCCCCTCCTTCCCAGACTCAAAAACCCATTCTTTATACTACTACATGCGAACAAGCCCTAACAACAAGCAATAAATATGAAATTACACGAATCAATACCCAATTAACTACATACACAAACAAACGAGACAATAATTATTCTATAGTAAGCTAACAAACCAATAATGATCAGTAATAATGAAAAGAAACCTTAAAAAGACCAGCAATAACGATCAACAGGTTACTATTCGATTTAGGAGAGGAATAAAGAATGATATATTCGATTTAGTGAAAACCGATTAGGGTTTTTATTTTTTATCCATAATCACCAAATATGTGACAGTGGTTAATATATGCATTAAGTTTTATGCTAGAAAATATACTATGGTGCATATCAAATATTAGGAATGCCTCAAATTTAAGTTGATGCATCTTTAATGTGTGATTATAGTTATTTTCATCCTTCTCATTTTTTAGATTTTTTTTCTCATTTGATCAAAAGTTTTATAAAAATGTTCATGATCGCCTACTATATATACATACCAGTTGTAACTGTTTTAAATACTAACTCAAATATGAGGCATATTTTAGGAAGTCTATAAGTACATTGTTGGGGCAACATTGATTTGGTCTAATTTATGTTTTAGTGATGACAAATAAATCTTTGTAACATATAAAATAAAAAAATGTTAGCAGAAAACAAAAATGACCCAATAACTGGGTCTGGCGCACTGCCCGATAAATGTGGTTTTGGACATCTTAGGGTTTTGGACATCTCGGTTTGTGAAAGTCGGCTTTCCCTTGCCCGATAAATGTGGATCTTTCATTAAAGTTATGTATATGACAATAGAGTCATTAAGAATAATTGAAACGGGTTTTAGATATAGAGGGACTCAAAATCACGACCTCACGTTTTTGACAAAATGTCAACTCAAGTATTTTATCAAACGACTCGAGCCAAACCTTTTCTAAACCTAAGAGACTCATAATTTTCATATAACATCAAGGGAAAGTATCCGTAAGACCATAATCCGTGTTTACGTCTTCTCTAATCATGTAACGGTTTTACTCCCTTATTGGTCAAACAAAGTCAAAGGTCTTTTTGCGTAAGCGCATCTTTCCAGTTATGGGATATGTTTTACTTGTGATGCAAAGTACTTATCTTGTTTGCATCAAGATGATTATTGATTACGTCAAGTGTTGGTTAATCACTGATTATGATATTATGAATATTTAACGTTGAGTTATTTGAACTTATGATTATCCTTTGATTTCCTTTTCCAAAACACATCTATAATTATCATTGTCTAATCTTTTTTTTTCTTAATGACAATATGATTAATCCTTTAATTACCATCATCAAATAAACCTTAAACTATTTCGAACCCTTCAAAATCTTATCCCCAACATTCTCTAAATATTCTCTTACACACATTATAGTTGATTGTACTTCTTGTCTATCTACATTCCAACATTCCCTTTCTCTTTCACATTAAAAAAACACTCCTCCACACATTTACTATTCATTTTCTTCTTCATTTCACCACACACACACATACACGCGCACACACATACACACATTTGAATTTGAAACTCGCAAAGCTTCTCTCACGCACCTCATTCTCACTCACACAATTCAAATTCAATCTCTCTCACACACACAATCATTCTTCCCTTACATACTTTTTTAACTCACACTTTCTCCCAACATTCAAATTTGAAGTTTGAATCAAAGCCAAAGGCTCCCCATCACATTACTCTCACATCCATACAACTCACTCTTCAATTCATCAAATGATATATTTTAAATTTGAATTTGAATCTTAAGCCAAAGGCTCCCCATCACATCAAGTCAACTCATTCCAACTCACTTAACCTAACCATGGTTTCTTTCTAACTTAAATTCTCAAACACACTTTGTTGGAATCACTCCTAAACTAGATTACAAGTGTTAGTAATTAACATGTAATAGTTAGCTTAATTAGGCCTTTATGTTTGTTATTATGCTTAGGTTTATGTAGAAGGCCCATAAGCCTAGGCCCAAGCCTAATAAGGAAAGGAAGGGACTAGGAGTGTTGCCCTAGCTCCCTCTCTTATAAATAATCTTGTAAACTCCCATTTGGGAGTTGGTTGTTCATTTACTTTCATTTCCTACGCATAACTCTTCTCAATATTCATACGTGTGTGTTAGTATTTGTTCAACCGATCACTCTTCATCTCTATTTCTTATATTGATGCTTGTGTTACATAAATGGGAACCTAACAGTGGTATCATTCGCCAAATATTTGGGTGAAACGATTTTGTTTTTGAAACATAGTGTGTACGCGTAAGTCTCGGTACTCAAATCTTTATACGCTTAAAAAACTTAATTTTTACATGTTACAATCCAATATTCTTGTACTTTAAAGGTTATTTGGTGTTAAAATTTAAGTTTTTGGCAAAAAGTTTGAAACTTTACGTGTATTTCATTGTTTTTAAGCTTGGTTTTAATCGTGTGTTCATTTATACGCGTAAGGTGTCTAAGCGTTTTGGATCATCAAGTTTCACACTTTTGTGTTATTTTGTTGATATTGAAGCTGTTTCATCATAAAAATCTAGTTTAGAAACACTTTTGGACAGAAATATCAGTTTTGGCAAAACCTACACATAACAAAACCCTAGTTGTTACGCGTAAGCATTTCAAAGTTTGATCTTCAGTGTTCTTGGTTTACTCAGTGTTTTCTTGCTTGGATAAGCCTGAAAACACTTCGACTTTGGATATCTTCTACACTGGATAAGTGTAAAGGAGTTTTGGGATAAAACCCTTGTTTTATGCCTAAGCAAGGTTATTACGCATAGAATCTCTTTCTGCCTAAGCATAAACTTACGCATAAGCACAGTCTTACGCCTAAGCTAACTTACGCTTAAGAATTCTACTTCTAAGCCTTTGTTTACGCATAAGCTAAGTTTTTCCTCAAGCTTACGCTTAAGCTAACACTACGCCTAAGCTCACTCTTTCTGGCGTAAGTTTGTTTCACGCATAAGGTTTCTCTACTTAAAAAACTGTTTTTCTCGCCTAAGGATACTTCATCAACAAAGTTTCATTCGACTACAAAGATCCATTTTTCAACACAAGTTTCAAGATGTCTCAACCACCATACTCTAGCTACTTCCCTCATGTGTATCCTCAACAACAACAACTAAATCAACAACAACAACAACTCGATCAACAACAACAATTTTATCAACAACTTCAACAACAACAACAACAATTTCAACAACAATTTCCTCAAGGAGCAATTCAACCACAAATGATTCAACCACCCCTAGTCTTCAAGTACAACCTTACAGAACTTTCACAATCAACATCTATCCGGGAATACTATGAAGGAACCGTCTTGGTTTGCAAAGATGTGAAGCTTTAAGTAGCCAACAATCTATTCATGAAATTTGGATCACTGATAGACCTCCAATGCTCACTCCTGGAAACTATTATCAATGGGTGATAAGGTTATTTAGGTTTTGTGATCTAAAGAAGCCACATGGAAAGTTCTTGAAGAAGGTTATCTGGAAGGTCCATTTGGATGCCCTCATCCATGTGCAGGAGATCCAAATGCTAATCCACGAGAGGTGATGTCACTAACATTGAAAGTCTTAGTGACCTCACTCTTGATGAACTTCTACACTTTGAATCCGATGAACTAGCAATGCAATACATGCTTTTAGGATTACCCAATCCGATCCTTGATGTTGATGCTCAAAAGATTGCTAAAGCAATGTGGGAACATATTCATCTTCTCATGGAGGCATTGAACTCAATCAAAGACATGGAATCCAAAATCTACTTGGCTTATGAACACTTCATGATTGAACCGGAGAGACATTAGAGTCATATCATCATCGATTCTCGGACATCATTAATGACTTGGACAAACACAACATCATCATGCCAAAATTGCGATCAACACTAAGTTCTGAGTAGTCTTGGTCTGATTGGGAAAAGTATGTCATTTTCATCCGTCAAGCTAAGAATCTTCATCATGCTACATACGGATTGTTGTACAACTATTTGAAGCCCATCAAAAAGTTGACAAAGAAAGGGTTATTCGTGGACTACTTGTTTCGCCATCATTCGGATAATCAACAATTAGCTTTGTGGGCTCAAGCTTGTTATCCTCAATTCCGACCTTACAAGCTGTATTCACAAATCCTCCACAACCTCTTGCTCAACCATACGCTAAGATAACACCTTATGATCCTTCACAGCAGCCAAATACCACAAGAAAATCAAGCGGTTCCATACAAAAACAACAACACTCAAGCACTTTCACAAATGAAGCTTTTGATGCATTGCAACAAGGATTTGTTATGATTGCTAGAGCCTTTGGTCGATACTCAATAAATCCAACAATCGCATTCGCACTCATCTAACACAAGGAATCGGTGTTTTTAACAATGGAAGAGTTGAGGCTCAAAATCGTGGTCAAGTTAAGTCGGATGGGCGGTGGTCGAGGTTTAATCAATGGGAAGGAATAACATAGGTGTTGCACAACAACAAAGGGCTCAAGTGGTGGAGCAGGGTAATGCTCGAATGGGGTGAATGGTCTTCATTGCTATAAGCGTAATGAGAAGGGTCATCTAACGAATGCATGCCCAAAGCCGAGGACAAGAGGCGCTTATCACAAAGAGGCTTTACTCTTGGCTCTTAAGGATGAAGCTGGTGGAACTCTTACCAATAAGGAGCAGCTTCATGGCAAATGCGATTCGATGATGATATGAAGGACTTGCAGGCTAATGCGGCGATTATGTTGATGGCAAACATGCACGAACTCCACATGGTGACACGGGCCCAGTGTATGACAACGACGACTTGTCTCGTGCAATGCGGATCAAACCATATTCATTCGATATGATATCTCCGCCTACATCGTATCGGCGAGGATCGAGTGTTCAAAATGAACCGTCTACATCTCATTCGATGATAATCAAATAGATCCGTAGTCATATTTGGCGATCAAGATGACCTTATGGTTACCATTGATAATCAAGTTGACTCGTGGTATACTGAGGATCGACTAATGATCATGTTGCGACTCGCGTTGAACAACTCGAACTTCCGTCTGAGCTTATGACCTTACTTATAGACCAAGAATCTCGCACGGAAATATGCAGGGCGTCAATAAGCAATTAAAAGACAAAAATGCTGCTTGTTAACTAGGGATATTGAATGCTTAAAAACAAACTCAACGTTTTAAAACTCAAGAAAAAGCGTGAAAAAGGTTTTGAAATCGCTTTTGCTAAATCTTACCAAAGCGAAAAATTATTAGAAAAAGCAGATCGTGATCTAGTCGCATCCAAGAATGCTTTGTTGTCTCAAATAGAACAAGCGAAATATGATCATAAACAACAACTTAACGCTCACTTTGGAAACTCAAAAGCCAAGTACGTGTTGTTAACTTGTCAAAAGCAGTTCTCACGAATACAAAAAGCATTCAGCGAAGCGAATAGATAACTATCTTGAGAAATTGTTGACTTACAAAACAAAATCAAAGAGTTTTGAAATGTTGTTTATAAACATGGTGAAT
This sequence comes from Chrysanthemum lavandulifolium, assembly GCA_022545495.1. Taxonomy (NCBI): domain Eukaryota; kingdom Viridiplantae; phylum Streptophyta; class Magnoliopsida; order Asterales; family Asteraceae; genus Chrysanthemum; species Chrysanthemum lavandulifolium. The sequence continues at coordinate 126,115,047 of CM040245.1, forward strand.
CAATCACAACCATTCAAAGTTTACTTTTAAACCAAATCCAAATGGATATGGACCGAATCTTCTTGATTACAAACCAAAGTTTTCAAATAGAGCATTCAAACCAAATCACGAAGTTTACTGATGCGAACATAGAATTAATGATTCCATTATGAGTGTTGTTGAATATAATCATCAAGAGGAATTAGATCGAAGACGAGAGTCGGTCAAAATTGGAAAATGTTGTTTACAACAAACCATTTAACTATTCAAAAGTTACTTTGTCACACAAAAGGATTTTACTAACACACCTTGGGTTATCACACCTACTACGAGGTCCCTTTCCAATCTGCACAAATTAATGGTCCTTTACCTTCACTTAGTGACATAAAACCATTAGCGAACAATATAAAGTTATCAAATATTTTGAAACATTCTTATCGGACATCAAACTTTTGGAGCGTGAAATTGAAATCAATGCGAAATAAAAGTTGAACATTTTCAATCACCTCAGCGAGAGCCCAAAGAGATATTTTTAGGAAAAGAATTTTACCACATGTCCAAAATTTGAAAAATTGTGCAATATATTGGGAAAGGATTTTCACAAGGAACTTGGACTAATGAAAAGAGTTTTCGAACAAACAAAAACATCGATCTCAAATACTAAACGTAAAAAGAAATTGTTGAGAAAAGATGTTGATCGACTCTTGGAAGATGTTATATGTGCTGATATCCATAATGTTGTATTAATATATTCGGTTGCATATGCATTTGATTATATCTCTGCTTGATTACTGTTGATTAGTTGAATATGTTGAGAATCGATCTTGTGTCACAAATCAAGTCTTTAAGGTGAAAATGAACGTTTGTTTAACGAGCTTTCAAATGCAAAACGTCGTCTTCAATGGTGTCAAAAATATTGTCATAATCGAGAACTCGCTTTGCAAAACAAAATCAACCAGTTGCACACTAAAACTTTTCATCCAAAACTTGAGCAACTGGATGATCAAAACATGTCTTTAAAGTGTCAAATTTCTAAATATGAGCAAGAAATTTCACAAGTTAAAAGGAATATGGTGTCATATTTGATGTACTAAAAAGACTAGTGCTCAGCGTCAAAAGATATTGATGATCATCTTGCATATACCAAAGATATTTTCGACAAAAGGAAATACTGTTCTCAAAATCAAGATTTGTTACACAAATCCATGATCTAAAAGCATAGTTGGTGAAACTTAAGCAAGATAGGGATAGTAACAACATGAAAGCGCACCTACAGTTCAAAATGACTCTAGAACATCTAATGACAAACCACAAGAAACTTATGTGATTCCTCTCTTGAAACATGAATAGTTGCCTCTTTTCCCAACGCACGCACTTCACACCTAGGAGCAATACAAGGAAGAATAGGAAGTTGCGGCGTAAGAAAAGAACGATAAAGAATCTTTGATAGAAGAACACCTAGGACTTTGAATAAAACTCAAGTTGCACCCACTTTAGATATTGCGTCGACAAATGTAATGAACAAAGTGATGTAACAAATCTTTGAATCTTTAAGTACTCTTAATGTTTTGTTTGAAGCTTCTTGTGTTGGTTGTCGTAAAAGCATGTTCTCTGGTTGTCATGATAAATGTGTTGCTAAAGCTATCTTATCTCGTAAGCGGAATACTAGAAAATGAAATACCTCTGGGCCCACTAATGCTTCTAAGTGCATGCTAGGCAAACCGCCTTCTAGTGTTTACGCAAACATCATTGATGTACTGTGGCCCACTTCACCTCCTAGGAAGAACTTATCACCTAGTGCATTCACTAAGACCAAAGCTAAGACTAGTTGGAGATGGCGAAATGGTTACATAATACACTAGGATTTCAATGGATACCTAAAATCATAAACATGTGTGTTTCACCTATAAGCGCATCGGAACCCTCTAACTCTTGGGTTCCCATCTACTTCTATTCCATACGTGTCATGTGTGTGTCTGCGGTGATCTGATCATCCTACGGATTGTTGATAGTGGATGTTCCCGACATGACGAGGCAATCTCAAATTGTTATCAAACTTTGTTGCAAAATTCATTGGCTTTGTCGATTCGGGAATGATCGCCATGACTATCATAGGCTCGGAGATTACATCAATGGCAACATCGAATTAGCGGGGTTTGTGGAAGGTCTCGGTCATAATCTCTTCTCGGTTGGTCAATTACGTGATGGAGATTTGCAAGTTGCTTTTTGGGAGAAAACTTGTTTCATTCGTGATCTACAAGGAAACGACCTTATGTACGGCACCCGCAATTCAAGCCTTTATACAATCTCAATGCAAGATATGATTGCTTCATCTCCCATCTGTCTACTTTCAAAGGCTACATCTACAAAATCTTGGCTAGGGCACAGTCGTCTCTCACATTTAAACTTTTAAACCATAACCAATCTTGCATGACACAAACTTGTTGAAGGTCTCCCAAGATTTCGGTATTCTAAAGATCACCTTTGCTCAGCTTGTGAACAAGGGAAAAGCACTCGTGCTCACTTTCCTTCAAAGGTGGAACACAACTCACAGCATGTGCTTCATCTTCTTCACATGGACTTGTGTGGCTCGATGCGCGTGCAAACGATAAATGGCAAATGCTACATCTTGGTAATTGTAGATGACTATTCAAGATGGACTTGGGTTTATTTTCTTCGAAGTAAAGATCAAGCTCCACGAGATGATCATCACCTTTCTCATGAAAATTCAAGTTCGACTCCGGAACACGGTCGGACAAACGAGCAGACAAAGGAACTGAATTTGTGAATCAAACTCTTGGCGCATTTTATGAGAAAGTGGGAATTGAGCATCAAACATCAATTGCACGAACACGGAACAAAAGCGAGTTGTTGAAAGAGCGAAACCGTCGTTAGTGGAAGCTGCAAGAACGATGTTAATTAATGTAAAACTTCAGGATTACTTGTGAAATTTGAAGCCGTGTCAGCTGCATGCTACTCGGAATCATTCAATGATTACCAAAATCGAGAACAAAACACCTTATGAGCTTATCCACAACCGTAAACCGAATCTCAAACAATTTCATGTATTTGGATCCCTTTGCTATCCGAATAATGATCGTGATGATTTTGGTAAGCTCAAAGCCAAAGCTGACATTGGAGTCTTTGTGGGATATTGTGAAAACTCTAAGGGTTTCCGGACCTGGAATCGTCGTACAAGGGAGATTATCGAAACGATTCGTGCAAATTTCGATGAGCTCACTGAAATGGCTTCTAAGCATAACAACTTGGAACCCGGTCATAACCGTTTAAAATTCACTCAAACCCCATCATCAGCTGAACCTAGTTTACAACTAACTCGACGTCAAATGGAACAGCTATTTGCTCCTCTGTTTAGTGATGATATTGATGAGCGTGCTCGGTACATATCAAGCGTTTCTACGCTCAACTGATCAAAATCCAATACGATACACTGCTACAACAACTCTTTGTTGAAGCACCACCGATTGATTCTATAACAACGGTTGAACAAACGCATCAACGACGAACGGTGATTATATTCTGAACAATGAAGTACCCCTACCTGCAGATTATGATCCAAATACGTTTTTCAACCCTTTTTCCAATGCTTTTGATACTTCTGATGTTGCGGAATCATGTACAAGTCATTTGAATCCTCCAAATCTGCAGAATGTATATCAACATCAACCTTACACACATCGTTGGACAAAAGACCATCCTCTTGAGAACATTATTGGTAACCCGAATCAACGATTAAGTAACTGACAACGTCTTCACATAGACGGTGAACATTGCATTTATGCACTCACTATATGCAATCGAACCTAAAAACATTAAAGATGCAATGACCGAAGACAATGGATTGAATCCATGCAAGAAGAACTCAATCGGTTTAAGCGTCTCGAAGTATGAGAATTGGTTGAAAGACCAACGGGGGTCTTCGTCATTGGTCTCAAATGGATTTGAAAAAACAAATTGGATCTTTGAAGGAACCGTAATCGAAAATAAGTCACGTCGGTGGCTAAGGGTTATAGGCAGAAAAGGGTATTGACATTGAAGAATCATTCGCTCCGGTTGCTCGTCTTGAGGTTGTCACGGATTTTTACGGCGTTTGCGGCTCGCATGAACATCACGGTCTTTCGGATGGATGTCAGCTGTTTTCTCAATGGAAGCGAAAAGCGGTCTATGTTAGTTAGCGGAAGGATTCGTTGATCGAGTTCCCTAATCCGTCTACAAACCGAAGAAGGCTCTCTACGGTCTCAAATAAGCCCCTCGGGCGTGGTATGATAAGTTATCATCCTTTCTTATCGCCAATAATTTCGTCAAAGGTTCGGTCGACCCTACACTTTTCATACAATATCCGCGGGGCACACATTTTAATCGTTCAAATTTATGTGGATGACATCATTTTGGGTCAACACATCTAAAGTTCTCAAGCGCTTTCAAAACTAATGAAAAACATTTTGAAATATCCATGATGGGTGAACTTACGTTCTTTCTAGGATTGCAAGTTCATCAATCACCCGTGGTATTTTCTTGAGTCGGTCCAAATATGCCCTTGAAATTTTAAACAAACATGGAATGCAAAAGCTGTGACACCTATGCCACACCAATGGCACATACCAAGCGAATCTTTGATTTGCATGGGAAATTGGTTGACCTACCAAATACCGAATTATCATTGGGTCTCTCATGTATCTAACGGCCGATGGAACGATATTGTCTTTCTTTGTATATCTTTGCTCCGTTATCGGTCAAGACCAAGCTGAAACTCACCTCGGCTAAAAGAATCCTCCGATACATCAAGGAACCATTAACTTGGGGATCGGTATCCGAAGGATTCGGTTTTGAACTAATAGCTTTTGACGGCGATCACGCGGGTTGCTTAGATTCTCGAAAAGTACTTGAGAGCTTTACAATTTCTTGGTGATAAAGCGATGTCATGGCAATCGAAGAAGCGGGATTGTACATCATTGTCCTCAACCGAAGCAAAATATGTAGCCATGTTGGTGTGTTATGCTCAAGTCATTTAGATGAGAACACAACTCAAAGACTATGGTTACGTATTTGTGAGAATCCGATGTCTTTGCGACAATCGAAGTGCCATTGCGATCTCTTGCAACTCTGTTCAACATTCGAAATCAAAGCACATCGATCTTGATATCATTTCATCAAGGAGCACGTGGAAAAGTCTTGTTGAATTATACTTTTGAGTCTTGAATACCAACTAGCGATCTTCTCACCAAAGCCTTGGCTCTGCTAGGTTTAATGAGTTAGTCCACGGATTGGTATGCGGTGTTTGACTCGAGGAACCGGATGAACTTTTAAAACAATCTTAAAACCTGTCAAACACCAAAACCTCTTTTGTAAATATTCTCAAAAACAAAATACAAAAATATAAAATCTGATAAAACTTCAAAAATATTCTTCCATCCAACTTTCTTTCAACATGGCAAGTACAAATATTCCGTCAACACTTTACTCTTTCAAAATTCAACATTTTCTTGGTCAAGTGTTGAGGGGAGAAAGTAAATATTTTTTCGGTTTTATAAAACCTTGTACTTGCATGTTATCTATTACCGGTTGTTTCTTTGATAATGGTGGTCACATTTCTGGTTTACTGACACTCCCCGGACTCAAATTTATAAAATTTCTTTATTTCTTAAGTCGAGGGGGAGTGTCGTCAAGTTTCTTTCCAAATATCATACTTTGCGTAACCAAAATGGAAGTTATGGGCGTTGGATGAAAATGGTTAAGGTGGAGGGACTAAAGTTGTCAAATGTTTAAACTATTTTTAACAAAAGTCTTCCACCAACCTTTCAATCTCATTAAATTCAAACATTTAATACTTCATATACCAATCCCACGCCTAATATTTGATCTTCAAATCCATGCTTTGTAATCCAAATTTGTAAGTGTTTTTATGATCTCTGTGGTAATACAAACGTTGGTTTTTAATTTTACAAACATCCAACGGCTTGACTTCAAGTTATAAGTGATTTTGTGTTCTACGCGTATGCGTATGAATACAAAATCATCAAAGGGTGTTTGTGATGATTATAATGATGGTAAAATGTTCAAAATCATATACCATAAACATTTCCAACATAAATTTCTACCCAGAAAATGTTTTAATAGTGATTCATGAATTAGGGTTTAAGCGTAGAATTGGGTGTTTTCTTTTGAGAGTGTTTCTGGATAATTAGTTGTTCTTAAGATGTTGTACACATGTTCTATAGACCAAAACCATGCTTGTAACATACACAGAAACATCAAAACTTAAGTAATTGTGATTTAGGGTTTATGTTCATATGAATTAGGTATTCTTGATTCGCAAGGGTGGTTTTGATGTTATAACTTGTTTAAAACAACTCATTAGGACTCTAAGATATCCCAGAAAAGATTTGGTGTCAATCCTATGGCTAGATTTCATACTCATAATTTTTGAATCCTAGGGTTTAAGCTTCTACACGTATGCATATCCTACGCGTAAACTCTTTTGATTGTGACTTCATGTTAGAATGAAATGGATTGAATATTGTGTTAATAAAAGTGTTATGATTCATTTGTTTGTGGTTATTACGCGTGAAATATTCAAAATCAAGGTTAACTGAGCTCCTACGCATAAGGATCACCTTACGCGTAGAATGTTATGCGTAAGAGAAATCTTACGCGTAAGGTTCTACAAAGGGACTACGCGTATCCTGTAAAGGATATGCGTAAACAGTGAGGCCTACGCATAAGGTTCATGTAGCCACCTGTAAAATTTCACTATCATCAACCTTCATATTAATAAACTAGATTGTTTATCAAAACTTATTTGAGCTAAGTTGAGCATTTTAGCATGTATCGTTTCATTTTATTGCATAAAATTTATGCATCCCGAGTAGTCTTATTTAATCATGCCCGATATTTCTTGATAGCTAAAATCGGTCTCACAAGAAATTTTCTTGTCTTCTGAGCATACGTGTACCGACACTCAATTATTTATGGCTAAAGTCAAATAAATATTTCTCTGAGTTAGAATTAATATTTTATTTTTACCTTTATAAAAACATGCTAAAATTATATATTACACGTTTGGTCAAAAGCGTCAAACGGGACACCGTGACCCACATTTAAGCTCAAGCGGGACACGAAATACATAACGAAAATTTGAGATAATCTTACGTTACCACCCAATTACAACTCATAGTGTCACATGTTATATTAAAAAGATGTGAAAATGCTACCTTACACATTATGATCTAGCTAATAACATATAATATCCATACACCTTGTAAATCACTAGACTATTGGACCTAAATGAGATTCTTTTTCTTTCCTTGTGACCGAACATATCTACACATTACACACACACCTCTTCAAAATTTGCAAACACATTGACTTTTGAAACATGCTTGAGTAGTAAACATATTTCCCATGCACTATGACACATTTCACTTCTTTTTTTTTTGTCCTTGGCTGCCGTATACTTCCCAATACCACAACCCATTTGTTTGTTTTCCTTTAATACTACCTAGAGTCAAGTGTAATCAAGATTTCATGTATCAATGCCCAACATAAACTCTTGGTCATTAACCAAAAGTCCTTCTCCTTTCCTTCTTAAAAACCCAACGAGCCACAAGTCTCACTACACATTTCACTTGCAAAATGTCACCAAAAACCTCTAAGTGTATTCAAAGATTTTGGTCTTGGAGGAACTTGGGTAAAACAAGCTTAATATTTGGAAAGCTTGGGTTAAAATTCTTATTTGGTCTCCTTTACTCGAACCAACCCATTTGTAAGACTCCTACCTCTTTTCATTCTTAAACACATTTGTACTAAAGTCTTGCATGCTAAACTTGAAGTTACTTGTCATTGTTTAAACTTATTTAGTTTGGAAACTCAAATATGTGACTTAGTTATATATAAATATCGACCAAACATACACATATATATGTTTAATGGTTTTGTTATTAAGCTTGTGTGGTGATTTCTAAACTAATATAAGCACTACAAAATAAGCTAGAGCTTATTTTGTACTAAATCGACGCATACATATTAATATGAGATTATTTGGAGTTTTCAACTAAAAAGAAACTAAAGAAAGTATAGGTCTAAAGAAACGTAAGTAATGGCTCGATAATGGACAAGTGCATACTCTAGTACTTTGGTTTAAAAGCTTATCCGACTTTTAAATAACTTGTCAAACTCGATTTACAAACTATGTTTTGGTTTTAATTCATTTTGAACGAAACTTAAGTCATGATCTACTCGAGCCCAGCAAATAAACTTCGAGCTCGTGACTCATTTAGATACTAAACCACCATCTTGTCCTTTGAAACACCTATGGTCGACTAAAAATCTGTACATATACATGCACGCATGCATGCCTGCTACTGTGAATTTTGTACTAAAGAAAAACGCAGCCTAAACATGCATTATAAGCCCACTGTGAGGAGAAGCTAGCACCAAAGTGGAACTAGTCCACTGGTTGGGACGTTTGCCTTGTGAACGTGAGGTCTGGGGTTCAAACCCAGCGCCTGACCTTTTTGGTTCCTCCTTTTCTTTTCCTATTAAACTCTTTTGACAAAATTACACTTTTAGTACTTAGACTTTTAGGAACTAGTTAATGTCTTTTCAATAAAAGTTCATACTAAATATAGTCAACTAATGTATAAATTATATTGACATGAAATATTTTGCGACAATTTGCATAAGGAAAAATTTATATTTACGATTAGGTCATGCCCGATTTTTGTTAAAAACTCTATACATGGTTTATTTTCATAAATACGACTAAAAGTACAAAAACTAAATAAAAGGATATTAACTACATGAAATATAACATAAACTTTTTCTAACACATCACCCAATAATTTAATATAGTATACATACACTTATAAATACTTATAGTAAAACATAAACACTTATATTATAAATACTTGACGTAAATATTTATTATTTACCGACGACGTATAAACACCACACACACTTTACTTGTGATTATTTTTACATACTCAGTCATTCGGTTGTTTTCAAACCAAGGATTTATTCGTCATGACTATATTCATATAATTATAAGCACTTTTCCAAGGACCAAAACTTACGAGCATTTCGAAACTTATTTAAACTTAACCATTGCCACACAAGCAACAATAAACACAAACTCTTGAAAATACTTCAACCGTTTTCAATACATAAAATCATGGATAAAAACAATAAACTAAGACTTGCCATACTAATTATAGGTCGTGTGACGGTACTTTGTGCTCATACTACTCGGATACCATCTGCTAAGGTGAGCTCATAGCCTCGCCTTTACTTACTTCTTTCAAACCCCGCGAGGGAGATGCATGCTATAAACTAGAACACAAGTCTTTTCTTAAACGTATGCTTGCACGATCATTATTATTATAGCCTAAGTTGCTGCCATAAGTCCCTTATATCATGAACCATTAATCACTTGCTAGTGAGCGAATATTGTGGATAGTACTATGGGAATTAACGACCCGACTCGGTTATCGAAAATAACCGGGCGCACTATATTGGTTAACTATGGAATTGGCAATTTCATCTCGAGGGCAATATTATTACTTACACCAGTAATTAGGTGTAGGCAGTTAGTTTGGTGTCATGAGCTTAGCGCATAATAATAATCTCTGTTTTCTATCGTGATTGTATTCGAAGCAATTATCATCTCTTACTTGTGTTCAACCATTTATTTAAACCTATGAATATCACTCAACTTTTTGTTGACTTTTTAAGCATGTTCATCTCAGGTGCAAATTAGAATATCATGAAGGCGTGGAGTGGACGTCATGGGACGCTTGAAGTGGTGTTGTTTTCAATTAAAGTTATCATTTCGTAAATATTTAAACTATCTTTTGTGTATCTTCAAAACATGTGGTATTCCCTTTTGTGTTTCCAAAACGCTGAGTTCTATGAAATGGTAACTACCTTTTATTAAAACGTCTCTTTAGAGTCGTTTTCTATAACTTATGACTATGATCCTCTAAGTAATACCCCAAATAGTCTTCCGCAGTCACATTGTGATTTTGGGGGTGTTACAGTTCACTCTTATGAGTAAGCCTTACGCGTAAGCTCCCATATACGCTTACGCGTAAGCAATATGCCTAAGGTTCTCTTTTCCTACGCGTAACATTTGTTACGCGTATGTTAAGATCCTACGCATAAGCTTATGCCTACGCGTATGATATATTGTTTACGCATAAGCTTGGAATTTTACGCCTAAGCCTTATTTTAACCAAAATTATGAATTGTTACGCGTACAAACTTGTAAATATATAAATCATAACGTCACGAGACCAAAATGTCATTAATAAGCTTAAATGTTTAATAAGTTGTGAAAATAAGTGAGACTTTAAAACTCAAAGTTAATCTACTCACGAAACTTATCACGACATCTTTGGACTATTGGACTAACAAGTGACATTGGACTCGTAACAATCATTAACATATCATATTCAATAATCAGACATTAAAATCAACTGTTAACTAATATAATTGTAGGATCATAAATAATTTTATGTTTGATGATTCGGGTGGTCGGGAAGGTTTATTAGTATTTCAATTTCTGATTTTTCGTTTGAACCGAATGAAAAGAAACGTGCTTAACAATTGTTATTAAACGTTCTTTTAATTTTCGGATATTAATTAAGAAGCAAAGCTTCATATTGGATCTGTGATGATGATGTTCAAACGAAAAAACAATCTTTAAAAGATTTGCGAAAACATTTGACTAAACTGAGATCTTGATTTGATTTCATCTGTTCATTGAGTCTCGACAGTTGTAGAAGAGATTAATAAATGTTGAGGGTATAAAGATTGAGATGTTGGATTTGTTGATTGGTTTAAGTTATTGGAACGTTGTTTTTGTTTGTAATAACTTGGACCGAGGATGGTGTCAAAAACTGAGGTCGATGAGTCTTGGAGGTTGGTGTTAGATGTAGGTCGTGGTCTAGTTTTTTTTAAGGCATAAGTGCTTTCTTCTTCATCATTTCATTTGTGTTAAGTCGCTATTTGTCACAAGTCGCTACATTCATTTGACAAGTCGCTGCATTTGTGACAAGTCGCTGCAAATTTCACACACCATGCATCACAACTCGCTACTTTGCATTTTTCATCACAAATCGCTAACTTGTAAAGACAAGTCGCTAGCTTCATCATAAATCGCTAACTTGTAAAGACAAGTCACTACTGCAGTTGACTCAATAGTCAACTCGCTTTGAGTACACAAAATCTGGACAAGTCGCTACATTAAAAGACAAAAGCTCAAAAGCAATTCATCACAACTCGCTAAGAAGAAACAGTTTATCAAAACTCAGAAAAAAAGTATGCAAGATTCTTTTGACCACTTGTAAGACCAATAAAAAAGTTTATTTGACCACTGAACTATTTGAAGAATTTGTAATAGGACTGATACAAATAATTTGACTACATCACTTGTGAGACCAGAAAATGTAAGAACCGTATACATCAAACCATATACATAACACCATATGCATAAAACTAGTAAGAATCAGACTCAAAGAAAATAACCGTATACATCATATATAACAAACCGCACAAGAAACCGTGAATCGGACCACAAGAATCAACATGAACAACAAAACCTAGGCTCTGATACCATTTTTAGGATCATAAATAATATTGTGTTTGATGATTCGGGTGGTCTTAGATGATGGAAATACATGGTAGCCATTTAGAGAGAGAAAGATACGAGAGGGTGTTCTTGGTAGAGAGTTACTTTACAAATAATGAAAGGTTAGATTGAAAGAAGAACCACCCCTTCCAAGGATGGAAGGGGTATTTATACTTACAGACACTACATCCTCCTATCGGACTGTGGATCAGGCATACAGTAGGTAAAGACCCGTCCTTCCTCCACGGTGTTACACCAAACTAATCTACGCTACTAACTAACTATTTAACTACTGAATAACGTAAATAACGACACGTCTACGAGCTAACATATGCTAGACCATAATTGGGGTGACCGACACTTTAACATGGAATTTTCAATTCTAACAATCTCCCCTAAGGAGGTCACCCCATGAAATACATTTTGCATCCTAGCATTCTATCTTTGTCTTTAGTTACGAGCTCGTGACTTCTATTCTTCAAGTTCCGCAATCTTTGTGCTTTAGTAGCGATTCTTCAAAGTCCGCATTGATTTGTACTTTTAGTGGAGGCCTTTAACTGATCCACATCTTTGATGATCTTTGAGCTTTCATTGAGATCATCAGCCACATTAAATCTCTGGATCACCCTTTATTGTGTTGCCATCATGTGAATTTGTGACTTTCGGACCTACATTCTCACACTTTTGGATCATGAAATCTTTTCATCAGAGTAGCGAAAGCTTTTACTGGTTCATGAGATTTGAGCGGTAGCGCGAAGCATAGAATAAAAATATCGAGCCGGGTTCAGAGATATGCACAAGACATGATTTCTTCATTAAGTGTGGATCTTTGTGAGCATGCGGCTTTGGATTGACTTCTCAATTCGATCACCGCAACCATCCAAATGTACCGCAAACAACGATTAGCAATAAAACATCGAAAGTATCTTTGATCAATTTCGTTGAATTGAGGTACACGCCCATGGTTCCCCGTTGATCGATTACAAATCTTGCTGTGATCGGTATAATTTGAAGAATCTCCTTGACGAGGGTTTCCTTGTTTTCTAGCCGTTCTCAAACCGGAGCGTCTCAAAGAAGACAACACGAGTGAGTGAACCAATAATTGAGATTCACTTATTGATGAAAAATTGATTTGAAAACAATCGTGTATTGCTTGAAGAAAGAGTTTTGCAATCTGACGTAGGTTTTATGAGAAATATCAATTTTCAACCAAAAATACCTTTTGTATTTGAAAAGCATACACATTCGATGTGCTTAGAGAAAAGAAGATTTGCACATCGAACGGTTTTTCCAAAGTATTTTTTCAATCAGAGATACGTTTTGTGTTTGAAATCATGAATACACATCCGATGTGCTAGAGAAAAGAAGATTTGCACATCGAACAGTTTTTCCAAAAGTATTTGTCAATTCATTTCCTGGACCAAGGTTGATTCAAGAATGAATCGCCCCATTATTTCTATCCAGTTGTCACAAGCTTGATCTTTAGAAAAGGTCTCACATGTCACCCACCAAGAGCTTGTTTGATGTTGGCTCTAGAAGGATTTCCATCTTCATCGTGAAAACTTTTACGTATCACTCGGATGTTCTGGCAATACCACAAGGATAATGCGTAGGACTCTCAATATATACTTACTTTCCATATTCTGTGAAACAGCAAGTCTTCATTAATTTAGTGTCCTAATGAGATATTGTGGATGATCTCTTGGCTCTAGACTCAATAGTGCACATTTGGTTCCTATGTCGGAGACTAGGGAGAGAGTCTCCTTCTTCAATATCAACAATCTCTAGGAGAAAGTCGATAGGTTATGTAGGTTCCCGTGAGAATGAAACAAGTCCTTTTAAGAGGAACTTGAGTAGCTTGAGAAGATAGGTGCGGTCGTCACTTTGGGTCCATGACGTCTTGTCTTCAATACCGTGTTACCTTAGTAAACACCGTAGCATATGTATTGAACCCGATTTACGCCTAAGGTTGAATTATTGGAGGGCTATTTCTTTTCACCCTTTCCACATTCATTTCTTTTCATTCTTCAACCCTTTGATGCTTACGAGACTTCATAACTAGAACCTTGTTGGGTTTATTCCATTACTAGCTCTGTCTCGATCCGCACTCTTCCCAATTCTTATTTTCTCCTTTTTCATCATACCTAAGGACTTCTACACTATCTAGTGGATTGTCCATGGGTAGACCTTTCTGGTTCTGGCGGATCGTGGGAACTAATACCTAACCTCACCATCCTTATAACTCCATGCATAAAGTAAAATGGTTGGTCTTTTGGTACAATTCATTCCTTCTCGAAAGCAATTGAAAAATCATTTGGAAAAATAATCAAGGTACATGTGATATGAGATCAAAGCATTTTGTACCTTAATAGTTTTGATCATTTAGAAATGCTCCCCCTCAACATGTGCATATGATTTTGAAATTTTTTAGCACATGGAGGCAAGAGTTCTTTGATCACAATTTTCATCGAAAAAGCCATTTGATTTTCTTTGGTAAATTCTCCCCCTCAATATGTGCGTAGGATATTTGAAATCATTTTATCACATAGAGGAAAGAGTTCATTTAAAGTACATCCACGATCACAAAATCCATTAAGAAACCATTTAAAACTCAATCAAGGTACTTTATGTTAAAACATAAAAGCCTTTATACCTCGATAGTTTATTTTCTTTTGAAATGCTCCCCCTCAATATGTGCTTTGAGATTCGAAAGCGTTTAACACATATGGGAGACCAGACTGCACTTTTGAATCAAATCGATCATCATTTATTAGATTTCATAATTAAATCACAAATTCTCCCCCGATCAAAAATATCAAACCCTTTGAGATTTTGGATCCCAAGTGATTTAATAAGGTTTGGAAAACATGGGAGAATATGTGGCCTTGTTTAAATACTCTTCTGGTTTTTGGTTAAATGATCCTCCTCAATCACGTGCATTATGTATTTGAAATCATTTGGCATATGAAGGAAGGAGTGCTTTTGAAACAATCACCATTTTAAAACCGATTTGAGATTTAAATCACGATCTCTCCCCTGATCAAAAATTTCAAACCAATTGAGATTTTGGATCCCGATTGATTTAAATCATTTAGAAAATTTTGAGGAAAGACGTGGCAAGATTTAATTTTGAAAAATGATGGATAAGGAACAATTTTTTGACATTAAAGATTGTTAGTGTCAGGTATGATAGTTTTTAAGAGATCTTTAAGTCAAATAAAACAATTTCACAATCAAACAAGAACAGAAGAAATTTCATTTTGAAAGATCTTTGAGTTTTAAAGAAAATCATACCATGACATAACATTAAATCTTTAGATCACCACTTTGTTTCGTACAAATCGGAAATTTTTATGAAGAAATATTGTTTGAAAATATTTTATTTTAAGTCACTCTCCCCCTCAATCGATGACCTTAGTCGATGATTGAGTGACTTAATTTTTGAAAAAATGAAGTCCGGTGATTTTCAAAATTAATTCCAATTTATTTTCAAAACAAATATTTTTCCATTTTTCAAAACAATATTATTTAAAAATTGTTTAAAAAATGGTATCATCACTATTTTCCTGCACAAAAGATACGTTAGGTAGTTGAGTTGCTTTTGTTGTTGTTGTTGTTGTAGGGTAGGAAGAAAACCATCTGCTGAAGCAGTGAGACTTCTTATGTTGCATTTTTTCATGCCAACTGACGTCAATAAGCTCCGTTTCTTCATTTGATGATGAAGAAAGCCATTTGCTGATGCAGTGAGACCTCTTACGTTGCATATTTTAATGCCAACTCTCCATAGAAGTCAAATTAAGCTCCATTTCTTCATTTGTCAACCCAAGATATAGTTACCCTTTCCTTTTGGCATCCAATCATCTTCAATTATAGGATCCGAATCGGGAACATTCTTATATACCAATATACTTGCATATGTTAGTGAACCCACATACAGATATATGGTGGTTGACATCACCCAAACAACAATCGACTAATTAAAGTCAATCCATGATAAGGTTTTAAAAGGTACCATTTTGAGGGGTCGTTTGAGTCCTTATTTGATCACTTTTGTATCCGTTATTGCTTAATATCGTTCCTTTTCACTTTTAGGTCTCGTGAAGGCAAAATCTGGAATGGCACTTATTTGGACGAAAAGGCGAATATATGAAGAAATGGCCAAAGTCGAAATCGAGACACTCACAGCTTTGAAAGTAGAAGGCGGGCGTCGGTGCTATTAGCGCGCCGTCCAAAATTATTGTGACGGCCGAACCCAAAACTCGTATTTTCAAGAGGCAGGCGTCTAGTGGTGAAAGAGTGGCCGTCGCTACTCGGGCGACTTAGATGCAATCCGAACGACGTCGAGTCAAGAGGGCGGCGTCACGGACATAAGGTGGCGCCGTCGCAAGGTTAACGTGGCCAAGACGAAACCCTAATGGCGGCGACACGGCGGCGTCACTAAACATAAGGTGGCGCCGTCGCAATTGTAATCTTATATATAGAATCCGAATTTTCGGTCTTTGTGTGGAGAGTCTTTGGGTAAAACCTAAACCGAACCTAAGGTGTCTTGTCACGAGTATTTTAGGGTTTTAACCCTATCTTACACCAAGATAAGTCTTTACTTCATTAATTCAATTATGTCTTTGATTATTTGTGTGTATGCTTGCATGTTCTCCATGTCCGCTAATTTATTTGTGTGTTTGCTTAGGAAGTATGAAACTTAATTATTGAATATTGATTGGTTGTTTCTTATCTTAGTTGATTTATGATCTAGTAATGCGATAGGTCATTCGTTGTGTACTAATGCTTGATTCATCTTTGTGAACCTTAGAGTATAATTACGAGTGATTGTAGGCTAAACCATCCGAAGAGCGCCTTAGGTAGGAGTCTATAATCTCTAGTGATTTTGTAGACAAGACCCTTTGGTAAGTTCAAAGAGTTAGGAGAAAGCATACCCTACAACTTTAGAAACACAACGCAACTAGGAATAAGGCGTGACACTCAACCATCAATAGGAGATAATTAAGGAGTAATACAAACTAAGTAAACACATCTTTAAACTATCATACGAAACACATTAATTAGACATAGACTCCCACAACCTTAGTTTAGATAATTAGATAATAGTAGAGTAATCGGTGAAATACCAACCCCCAAATCCAATACCGAAATTCGTACCTTTCCATTTTCATAAAATATAAAAAGATAAAAATAATCTTCCTCAACCTTAACCTTAGCGTAGTAACTCCCTACTAGCATTCCTATTCCCCTAGAGCGATATCAATACCCGTGGCTTACCCTAATTACTACACTACAACGATTAGGTTCAACGCCTAGGGTGTTATAAAACTTGCTCGAAGAAAGGAAGTTCCTTTGACCCCGAGCGCGCGTGTGGCGTTATCAAGTTTTAGGCGCGGCTGGGAATAGAATAGCTAGTTAGTAGTCCACCTCGTTTAGGTTTCTTTGTGATTCATATCAAGTAAACTTTTTCTCATTTTTAGATTTCTCTTAGTCTATCCCCTTCTTCGTAACCTTTGTTCGTAATTCCATCACTTTTCATCATGGAAGGTGATAACCCACTACCATTCATCAACCCACCACCAAATGACCCGCCAAGAGCCCGTGCTCTTGGTGAATACTCTAGACCAAGCCACCTAGGCTATAGGAACACCATTGAGCTTCCGACCAAGCCCAAACTACGGCCTGCGATCCGGCACCATCCGGTTGGTGCAAAGCGGATGTGCATTCCATTGACTTCGTTCAAGATCCAAATCGATGTCGAGGATTTCCTCAAAATCGTCGATTCCATCGACCTTGATGCTACTACTCGGGAGACC
This sequence comes from Chrysanthemum lavandulifolium, assembly GCA_022545495.1. Taxonomy (NCBI): domain Eukaryota; kingdom Viridiplantae; phylum Streptophyta; class Magnoliopsida; order Asterales; family Asteraceae; genus Chrysanthemum; species Chrysanthemum lavandulifolium. The sequence continues at coordinate 126,132,489 of CM040245.1, forward strand.
ACGCGCTGCGTCTCTTCCAATTCTCTCTACGGGACCAAGCTAGTAATTGGCTTGAGCGACTTCCGTGGGCTCCATCTTAAGTTGGGATGATCTTACTTCGCTTCCTTGCTCAATTTTTCCCACGGGAGAACCACTAAGCTTAGGAATGACATCTTGATGTTCCAACAACGTCAAGGTGAATCTCTCTGAAGCATGGACCCGATTCAAGGACTTACTTCATAAAGTCCTCATCACGGCATTGATCTTTGGCTCCAAGTCCAAATCTTTTATGATCATGTCAACTTCCCCTAAGCGATCCATTGACCAAGCGGCGGTGGAAAACTTAGTGATCTCACCGCAGAAGAATCATGGGAAATAATAGAGGACCTCGCCCTCTATGACAACGAAGTTGGGATGACCCCGTGAGCTGCCCAAAACCGTCAAGGCAATCTCCTTGCCTCCTCCCAACCGTGGGATGATCGAACTTGAAGATCAAGTTAAATTCCTCATGAGTTCCTACGAAAATCCTAAGTCTTCACACCATGTGAACAAAGCTTCTTCCTCGTGCGAGCCATTTTGTGATCCTCATAACACGCGCTTTAGCACCCGATCCCCGAACACGCTTCATTGATTCGCATCCTCGTATTAATGGAGCGGAGGAAGATTTCCTAACACCGGACCTAGGAATTTCAATGAAACCCGAGAGGCATGGAAAGGCAAGCCCGATTTCTATTGGGAACAAACCAAAGAATTCACTTCTATTGATTTCTCATGGCCCCCACCTAACGGTCCTAACCAACAAAACATCGAAGGGATGTTGCAAAACCTAGTTGCATCCCAAGAAACCCAAATGGCTAAGCTCTCGGACCGCTTTAATAATCAACAAGCCGAGATGGATAGGAAAATAGACAACCTTTTGAAAGCCATAGCTAGTGATAAGAAGGTTAGTGCTATCTCAACTCCAAGCCTTGAGCATAGAGATTAGGGATCCAAGCAAGCTAAAGTATGTCCAATTCGTCAATACCATCGCCTTGGTTGAACCCGATGAAACAAATGACGAAGAGGACTATACACTTGTGGATGAGGAAATACCGAGGAAGTAGATGAAGTAGACATTGACTATTTCAACAAATTTCCTACGGAAGAAGAACTATCTCGCCACCCTCACTTAGTGCGTGACCTCCGTCACATGTATGTTAGAAAAGTCCTCGAATTAAGTTTGGGAACCCTTGGAATCTTAACATACCATGTGTCATAGGACACCTTTTTGTGGCAAAGCTTACATTGATCGCAAGTCCCAATCAACATAATGACTAGCACCTACTACAATTGGATATTGAAGAAGCCTATTCCAACTAGGCAAGACCCAATGATCCTAATGTTGGTTGCAATTTTCTTGGTAGAGTTAAGGGATTGCCCGTTTATGTAGGTAGCTTCACGTTTCCTACGGACTTCATAATCGTGAATGGTATTAGCTTGCCATAGGCCTAAACATCCCATGTTATTCTAGGAAAACCTTTCATAGAAAGCACCGGATGACCTATGACCCCTCATTAGGAGTAGTGCGATTCAAGGATAAGACCGATGACATAGCTTACCAAATGCCGTTTAAGATTGAAAGTTTTCATCACTCTCTAATGATGAAAAGGAACTTAAACTATCGGTCTATTATAGGAATGATGAGGATAGGGAAAAGGTGTTGATTATGTTATGGCTAAGATTTTCGGATTCTATAAGGATTGCTTGAGCCTAGGACCGAAATATAGGACCGATTGGGGAGGGATGAACTCTTAGAAAGTGCATTTTAGGGCACTTCTACAACATGGAATCCCCATTAGAGGCCGTCAAGAGGCGGTGGTGAGAAAACGTGGGAGCCGACTACGAGTCTAGCTACAAGACTCTTTAATAAAGAAAAGCGCTTCGTGGGAGGCAACCCATGTTTAATTGTTTGCTTGTAGTGTCATATATCTTTTATTAATTGTTTATCCTCATGTTTAAATTTGTGAAAATGCTTTATTTTGTTTTTAACCTCGTCTTAATTGCATATAAAGGTATTTTACATAATGGATAAGTGTAGGGAGGATTACACACGTTTTCAAAAGAAACATAAACATGAGAATAACAATTAATTAAAAGATATTTATGTTTGTTTGTTCGAGTCAAATGCTTGTATCGAGTCATAATGGATGTTTTGCGAAATTTTTGATTCTAAAGATGTAAATTTTCCGAATTTTTCCGAAAATCGCAGAGACCGGTTTTGTCAGATAACTTTGGCGTCGAGATTGCAACTGACGGCGTCGGGAAGGAGTATAAACATCGATTACTTTTCTCGTTTTCGAGCTACTTATAAATTTTGGAATTTCGGTCTTAATTTTCTTAGAAATTCGTAAACATCCATTCCACAAGCATTATATCCTAGTTTAAATCGAGTCTTATATATATTATTACCGCCGATTTTACGCTGAAGGTTTCGTTTGTTTTCTTCAAGTGTGCGAGTTTAGCTTGTCAAGAAGAAGTTACATAAGATTGGAAGGAGCTTTTCACTAATAATTCTTCTTGGAAAGAGTTTAACCACCACTTTACGGATCCTACCGAGCTAATCGTGGGAGTACTAGTTTCTTCGTTTTAATTACCTTCTTCTATCATAACTTTGATACTTTCGGGAACATTGGGGACAATGTTCGGTTTAAGTGTAGGGAGGGAAAATAAAGCGGAACTTTGAAACTATGCTTATCCTTGATTATTTGCTTTGTCCAATTGTGATTGTGTAATAAACCATGAGAAAATGTCGGTTAAGGTAATTTTGGCACCAAATTTAAAATTTTTATGACATATAGGAGTGGGCCATTAGTCTTAACAAAAGCGTCTCACGGATAGGAAGTTATATGACTAGCACAAAACCCTTTACCACCCAATTCCACCCAAAATGTGAGGATCGCCCTTAGATTAGTAGGAATTAAAGCATTCATCTTTAATGCTTAGAGTGTGAACCGGTAGTATATTAGATTCTAGAACTTGTTTTGTGATGCATTCCAAGATCGCAAGTGAGGCTACACTTGTGTAGTTAGGAATAACTAAATGATAAGAGGCATTAGGATAACCCTTGTTTGATACAGTAATATAATTACTTCTTCCATATCGGTTGAGTAATTCTCCCACACCCTTTGCGTTGTACTCATTTTAGTACACGATACCCTAGTTAACCCTTCGAGCCTATCCTTTTCGCGGTTCTCGTGATATTTCGGTTTTCCGGAATATCAATGAAAACATTGTTTACACCCCACCCCCAAATATACACCCAAATCGCCTTAGCCTACCCTTATGCACTCACTATTAGTGCAAATTATTATTATCACCCCAAACCCTTAGTTCAATTATCTAGTTGCTTGCATAAGTTGCTAAGTCGAGTCATATCCTTTGTATACCGTTTTGGGATGATTGGGATTCATGGGAAAAGTTAAAGTTTATTCAAATTCCCTTTGTTTGCGTAATAATGTACCCCAAGTGTTTTGATCTTTTCAATTGGGTCAAATTAGTGTTAGAGTAATAAAAACTCAAGTGTAGGGATATGCATATAAATCCCTGGTATTTTGATGTTATCTTAGAGGATGGTAGAGTAAATGTGTATGAAAAAAAAAAAAAAAAAATCGAAAGAAAATAGAAAAAGAGAAAAGAAAAAAAAAATTAGAGTGATAAAAAAAAAAAAAAAAAAAAAAATAACAACAACATACGGGCTACCATCCTACATCTATCCTTTAAATTTATGTTTGTTTATTTCGAGTTATTTAAAGTTTAGAGTGTCGAGTCTTGGCTTAGCAGCGCCATTCTTCATATGCATTTAACATAGAGATTTTTGACTTACCACCACTAAATAGCCTATCCCACCAAACCCTTATTTCCTACCATAAGCCTAACGTTACAACCCTTTAAAGACCTCTTTGATAGTCTTTCCTAGGTGCTTACGCCAAAGCGATGGAGGTTTGATCTATTCTCAAGCCTATGGTAATCTATGTACTAGGACGGTTAATGAGTGTTTATCTTCCATTTCCTATATTGTTATATTTCATTTATACACCGAGAGAGATGTGAGTATCCAAACACCCCATGTGAGGTGCTAGTATGTAATTTTCGTGCTTGTTATGACTTTTAGAGGCTTATATGCGTTGTGGACCGTTTTGAATTAATGCTTCATGACCCCTAACTTATAAATTAATTGGCTAAAAGCACATTTGCTTGAGGACAAGCAAATAACAAGTGTAGGGATATTTGATAAGGTTTTAAAAGGTACCATTTTGAGGGTCGTTTGAGTCCTTATTTGATCACTTTTGTATCCGTTATTGCTTAATATCGTTCCTTTTCACTTTTTAGGTCTCGTGAAGGCAAAATCTGGAATGGCACTTATTTGGACGAAAAGGCACGAATATATGAAGAAAATGGCCAAAGTCGAAATCGAGACACTCACGATTCTTTGAAAGTAGGCGGCGGCGTCGAGTGCTATTGACGCCCGTCCCAAAATTATTGTGACGGGCGGAACCCAAAACTCGTATTTTCAAGAGGCGGCGTCTAGTGGTGAAAGAGTAGGCCGTCGCTACTCGGGCGGCTTAGATGCAATCCAGAGGCGGCGTCGGAGTCAAGAGGGCGGCGTCACGGACATAAGGTGGCGCCGTCGCAAAGGTTAACGTGGCCAAGGCGAAACCCTAATGGCGGCGACACGGCGCGTCACTAAACATAAGGTGGCCGTCGCAATTGTAATCTTATATATAGAATCCGAATTTTCGGTCTTTGTGTGGAGAGTCTTTGGAGTAAAACCTAAAACCGAACCTAAGGTGTCTTGTACAGTATTTTAGGGTTTTAACCTATCTTACACCAAGATAAGTCTTTACTTCATTAATTCAATTATGTCTTTGATTATTTGTGTGTATGCTTGCATGTTCTCCATGTCCGGCTAATTTATTTGTGTGTTTGCTTAGGAAGTATGAAACTTAATTATTGAATATTGATTGGTTGTTTCTTATCTTAGTTGATTTATGATCTAGTAATGCGATAGGTCATTCGTTGTGTACTAATGCTTGATTCATCTTTGTGAACCTTAGAGTATAATTACGAGTGATTGTAGGCTAAACCATCCGAAGGCGCCTTAGGTAGGAGTCTATAATCTCTAGTGAGTTTGTAGACAAGACCCTTTGGTAAGTTCAAAGAGTTAGGGAGAAAGCATACCCTACAACTTTAGAAACACAACGCAACTAGGAATAAGGCGTGACACTCAACCATCAATAGGAGATAATTAAGGAGTAATACAAACTAAGTAAACACATCTTTAAACTATCATACGAGCACACATTAATTAGACATAGACTCCACAACCTTAGTTTAGATAATTAGATAATAGTAGAGTAATCGGTGAAATACCAACCCCAAATCCAATACCCGAAATTCGTACCTTTCCATTTTCATAAAATATAAAAGATAAAAATAATCTTCCTCAACCTTAACCTTAGCGTAGTAACTCCTACTAGCATTCCTATTCCCTAGAGAGCGATATCAATACCGTGGCTTACCCTAATTACTACACTACAACGATTAGGTTCACTTGCCTAGGGTGTTATAAAACTTGCTCGAAGAAAAGGAAGTTCCTTTGACCCGAGCAGCGTGTGGCGTTATCAATCCAACATATCAATCGGATCATGTAAAGCATGGGAATAATGTGTTCATCAAACTTTAATCATCTAATCCTAACAATCATATCCTAGGAACCTAGTCCTTCAACGTAGGTTAACATGTTTTACATTTAAGTATGTAGGATAATTAGATAAGTCCGTTAGATGATATAGATTTGAAAACATTCTCCCCCACAATCAATGACTTATTTTCTGAAAAGTTTAAAAGCGCTAAAGTCATTGATTGAGTTTTCAATTTTATGAACATTCTGATACTGATTGTTTTTCAAGCAACTCATTTTCCACTAATTTTGTTAAAACAATATTTTTCTGAAGAATTTTAGAAGGAAAAATATTTGAGTAGGAACAGCAGTTCTTCGACATACTTTCCTCATTTGTTTTAGGATAAGTGCACGAAATATTTGAAAAATTGGTTTAGCGCAGCACTTTCCTTCTTTGAAGAACGGGTTGCTATCTGAAATAATAGCAAACTATGGTTTAAGTCTGAAGTAACTGCAAGCCATCATTTGAAGCACGGGTTAGAGTCTGAAATAACTGTAAGCCATAATTTTTAGACATGTTTTGAAAAAGAATATTTACACCTCCTGCTCGAACTTCATCTATGGTCCCGTGCCATTGTTGAATGACATTTCTAAGACCGCAGATGTTATCGATATCAAAAGACATGTCTTTAGAAAACAATATTTTTTTATCTTTTTCAAATTTTCTGATTTTTATGGGATTTTGTTGATTTTATATTTTTGTATTTTCTTTTCGTTGGTTTTATATTTTTGTATTTGGTTTTTGATAAATATTTACAAAGATAGAGAAGATGATATAGTTTAAGAGGATGATGATACGAGTACCGAGATAAGGATATCGAACAACACGTCGTAGAAGATAGAATTCGTCATCTCTTAAACTTCCACCACCAAAGCTTCCGAGGCTCCGAATAGAAGATAGAACATGAGCCTTTGAGAAGAGAGACTTTGGCACTTCCCCCAACCAAAATCCTTTAGGCGAAAGTGATTCAAAGCTTTATTTCAAGCTTTCCTTAGCAGTGCATGTAAAAGCACACCATTATCATACATCCATTGCTCCTTTTAAGAATAATCGCGAGATTCTTCGTTCGAGGTTATATCATCAACAAGAACGACAACGTATCATCCCACTCTTTAAATTATCTTCTCACATTTCATAACCATCAAGTGCGAAGCAATCGATACCAAAAAAAATGTCAAGAGACCACTTTCCCCCAAGTAGATGAATTGATGCAGTCAGTCTCTTAGACTAGAGCTCACGAACCCGAATACACATATACCCAAAGACAGACAAACTTATACCATCAAAGTAGCAGATTAAGTCCGATAGCCAAAGAATAACCCGATGTATACTTTTCTCTCCCGATGATAGTGTATGAAGCTCAAGAACCCGGTACCGAATGCCCAAAGAGAAATAACCGATAACATTGAAGAAGGGCGAATCATCGATTATCTCTGCGGATGACTATCTCTGCGATGTCAACTCCGGAATAAGTGATTATATCTATGAATCATTGATTAAGCACTTAAGTGAAACAGCTGAGCATCCCCAATGTACACAATCTCTCTCCCCTGATGATTGTGATGGCATCGAAATTATCACACACTTGTGTACCTCTTTTATCATCAGAAACTTTCTCTTACATCACTTCCCCCACGTAGTTGGAATAATAACACTAAAAGCCTTGATGAGTAAAACCTTGAGTTTCTCTGCGGTCATGACTTTTGTCTTCCCGGGATATCTTCAATCATTTAGAAGAATTAAGTTCATCAAGTTTACTCGCTTTGTGTTTAGATGTGAGTCTCCTTCCCCCTTGCTGGTTTTGACACTTCAGAATCAGCAACACATTCAAAGCCCATATTCTAGAAATCTTTTGAGAAGAGCACTTTAAATCTTTGTGAGAATCAACTTGCTGAAGAATGTGAGCAAGTCTAATTGGGGATTAAATCAGACATTTCACCCTCCCCCAATTAGTGCTCTCCCCTAAACCAACAATCTGTTTGTTAAATGCCCATATTAAGAAGAAGTCTTTGGATAATCAAATGCAACTCGTCTTTAGTCTTCTAACATATAGCAGAAAATGTAGAATAGACTGTAGACTCGACCTTCTTCAAGATTGTCCGAATGGGGAATAGAAAGTTAACATCTTCTTCTCACCAAATGCATTCCCCTTAACTTATATATAGCAAATCCCTCCCCAATCAAACAAGAACAGAAAGATGTTCATCAAGGAAATCAGCCCCGCAACTGGAAGCACTTTATCATTAAACTCATCAGTCCATATGAAGATTTCAACCAACGGCTCTTAGATGAAACTCCATGTGAAGATGACCCGATAAGAAGAAGATCGGTTCTTACACGAGTTAGGAGCCGTATGACCATATATTCTCATATATCGATCAACCATGCGGTAAATTCACACTTTTTCTCCCCCTCAAGAATTGCATACGGAGTTGCCATTCTTGATAGAATAAGTGAAATCATTCAAATGTAGTCTATTCACACTTCTCCCCCGCATAATTAGCACCTGATGTCGCCATCTTCATTATAGTTGAGCAAGTGGAATAAGAAAACAATCAACAGTAGTTCGGTTCACTTGATAATTGAAAGCGCATGGAGAAAGCATGAAGCATGTTGATGAGAATGGTCATAATAAGAATATTTCTCTTCTACCGAAGATAATGTGCACTGAAGCGTACACATTTCTTTTCTTTGAGAAATGAGGCTTGAACTGTTGTGTTCAAATGTCATAAGAAGATTTCTCTTCTTTTGAAGATAAAGCGCACTGAGACGTACACTTTTCTTTTCTTTAGAGAACGAGGCATGAACTGTTGTCTTCATACGTCATAAGAAGATATCTCTTCTTTAGAAGATGAAGCGCACTGAAACATACACTTTTCTTTCCTTTAGAGTACTAGGCATGAACTGATGTGTTCATACGTCATAATCTCTCTCTTTTCATCATCTCATGGAAAACATGTAATCAACCCCATTATCATTCAGTAGGCTCTTTGTCGTGACAACTGATGGAGAAAAATGATGAATTTGACCCTGAAGTAAACTAACCCGAACTCGTGACTTAAACTTGCAAATATGTAACAAAGAGCGGTGTCGAGAATTCATCCTCCATTGAATCTCTAAGTACTCTATACTCTTCATCCAACCAACCATCAAGTATAAGACGTACATCACCTCTTGAAAATCCAAAATTAAATGTGACCTTTGAGCACTACAACGTAACTCCTTAAAGTGATAGTTATTTTGTGGCAATAAGAGCCCAATTCCCCAAGTGGTAAAAGAAAAGAAAAGACTCCCAAAATAACTAGATTTCCAAGTCTTCGTTTTGGAAAAAGCTCGAACAAGGATCTCAAAGAATCTTCATCCAACCATCCCGATACCTTGGATACTAAGTACACTCGCTCGTGATATTTCACTTCAACCTCAAATAAATAATAGTGAATTAACCCGTTGTCACATCTTCGGTTAAAAGCTCAAATCTAGCCTCCTTTGACGTTTTAAGTGAACTATGATAATGGTTTTCATCCGACCATTGTTAAAAGCACATAACCTCGTAAAACCATGTAATAACCAAAGCGCCATGACGAATAACCAAACACACATCAATTCATGAAGTACACCCTTTTATCCCTTCTTGAAGTAGAAACCGTAGCACCGACATCGGATAAGACCTCAAATACACTTTCCTTTCTCCGGGATGGTTCCATCATCACGGGATTTTACAATTCTATAGTTTAAACCGAGAAATAGTATCTTTCGCGATTTTACAAAACCAAGAATAAACCGCAAGATAGATTCGAAATGCACTTTACAATTACGGGATGTATCCATTGTCACGGGATTTTACAAGTCTATGATTTAAACCGAGAAATAGATTCTTTCGAGGATTTTACAAAATCAAGACAAAACCGTAAACAATGTCGACTTGAATGTGTTATGACAACTTTGGTTTGGTGAATATCTCGCTTTAGGGAACATCGCGGTTCATCAACGGTTCATTATCCACCATCATCAACAATTCTTTACCCATATGTAGACAACTTCACAAACCATACTCAGTTAAGTAGTATAAACTACTTCCTCCTGAGGTTGACCGTAACACATCAAAGTACACGTTTCTCCCCCATGATGGTTTCGAACTTTCGAAAGCATCATAACGTGTACAACCATTAGCACAAGAAGTTCTTGTCATAAGCAAACCTCTTAAAAGAAATCATGAATGACGTTTGAAGATTCTTGAAAGATTTTGCTTAGACTATGAAGTATCATAGACATTCAGTGGCGTCGAATATCCCATGAGAATTGCTGATCACATCTCAACCATTTAGCCCTTTGGTAAACACATCATCTACATAATCTGTCGGCTATTGCTATGACCACTTGGTGAAGTAAACCCGATATACCAAACTTGATCATGAAGTAGAATTCCCTAGATTTGTTACTTAAGCTTGTACTAATCCTTGTGAAAAAGAAACGGTGTACCCAATGTACAAAACCTCTTGACATATCCTCACCTGTGTGAGACACCGAAGTGATAGCTACGTTGTGGATAAAGCGAGAAAGAATCACAAATGTAACTAAATAGCCAAGTCTTTATCACACTCAATAAACGCTCAAACAAGGCATCTTCACGAAAGGGTAGAAAGAAAGAAGACCAAAATAAGTAAGCGCGACCAGAAAACGTCACTTCAAATCCAAATAAGAAATACAGAATACAAACAACCCCGAAGTCAACTTTGTTCACACATCAATTCAAGCCGTAACATAGTATATTCCGTGAAAATGTATATACCAAAGTATCAACCCGCACAACACAACAAATCTCAACATCTCACCAAAACTCGTCATCAGATCTCTTTATCACAACTTTCATCGTCAAATCTCTTTAACAAATCACATCATCAATAACACACAGCCCATAAATTATCATCAACCATAAGTACAAATTTACGAGCATGAACCAATATCCAATGAAGGCCCGGTTGATAAACTTATCCAATACCACAAATCACCACGTATGGATCCGAAAATATTCTTTTACAAGTACAATCCAAGGAGCTTAGTAAATCACTACATATTGGGCTCGTCCAAAAACTAGTACAATACCACATATTGAGCCCATGTTTACTGGTAGCAAAGAAAATGCTCGGCCCATGTAGTAAAAGAGAATACCCGGTCCAACTAAATTCTTTACCCTAAAAATTCGGGGTATTAAAGTGTAAGACCCAATCCCATTTTTATTAGTCATAACCCTAAAATGCAATATCAGTTTTATGCGCCCCATCTGCTCTCTCCAAAATGCTCCTCTTACCATCAAACTCATTCTCACCCAACTTTTGAAACCCTAATCATGAATCTGTCAAACATCCACCCCTATTATCCTTTAGACACAGAAAATCAAAACCCTAATCCCTCTCTCAAACCTGCTGAAGGATCTTAAACAAATCCGAATATGTTTAATCATAAATCTGAGTGCTACCAATCATTAAACCAATCTAACGAATCCTTTCATGCTCGCCATAGGTTTGGTCTTGAGCTCGATATTACAGCCACTGGATGGCTTGGTGTTTCGGACATGGGATGGCATCAAGATCTTGAATAGGTCTCGGGTAGGTTTATTAGTATTTCAATTTCTGATTTTTCTTTTGAACCGAATGAAAAGAAACGTGCTTAACAATTGTTATTAAACGTTCTTTTAATTTTCAGATATTAATTAAGAAGCAAAGCTTCATATTGGATCTGTGATGATGATGTTCAAACGAAAAAACAATCTTTAAAAGATTTGCGAAAACATTTGACTAAACTGAGATCTTGATTTGATTTCATCTGTTCATTGAGTCTCGATAGTTGTAGAAGAGATTACTAAATGTTGAGGGTATAAAGATTGAGATGTTGGATTTTTTGATATGTTTAAGTTATTGGAACGTTGTTTTTGTTTGTAATAACTTGGACCGAGGATGGTGTCAAAAACTGAGGTCGATGAGTCTTGGAGGCTGGTGTTAGATGTAGGTCGTGGTCTAGTTTTTGTTGATGCATAAGTGCTTTCTTCTTCATCATTTCATTTGTGTTAAGTCGCTATTTGTCACAAGTCGCTACATTCATTTGACAAGTCGCTACATTTGTGATAAGTCGCTGCAACTTTCACACACCATGCATCACAACTCGCTACTTTGCATTTTTCATCACAAATCGCTAACTTGTAAATATAAGTCGCTAGCTTCATCATAAATTGCTAACTTGTAAAGACAAGTCGCTACTGCAGTTGACTCAACAGTCAACTTGCCTTGAGTACACAAAATCTGGACAAGTCGCTACATTAAAAGACAAAAGCTCAAAAGCATTTCATCACAACTCGCTAAGAAGAAATAGTTTATCAAAACTCAGAAAAACATTATGCAAGATTCTTTTGACCACTTGTAAGACCAATAAAGAAGTTTATTTGACCACTTAACTGTTTGAAGAATTTGTAATAAGACTGATACAAATAATTTGACTACATCACTTGTGAGACCAGAAAATGTAAGAACGTATACATCAAACCATATACATAACACCATGCATAAAACCAGTAAGAATCAGACTCAAAGAAAATAACCGTATACATCATATATAACAAACCGCACAAGAAACCGTGAATCGGACCACAAGAATCAACATGAACAACAAAACCTAGGCTCTGATACCATTTGTAGGATCGTAAATAATATTGTGTTTGATGATTTGGGTGGTCTTGGATGATGGAAATACATGATAGCCACTTAGAGAGAGAAAGATAAGAGAGGGTGTTCTTGGTAGATAATTGCTTTACAAATAATGAAAGGTTAGATTGAAAGAAGAACCACCCGTTCCAAGGATGGAAGGGGTATTTATACTTACAGACACTACGTCCTCCTATCGGACTGTGGATCAGGCATACAGTGGGTAAAGACCCGTCCGTCCTCCACGATGTTACACTAAACTAATCTACGCTACTAACTAACTATTTAACTACTGAATAACGTAAATAATGACACGTCTACGAGCTAACATATGCTAGACCATAATTGGGGTGACCGACACTTTAACATGGAATTTCCAATTCCTAACAATAATGTCTTTCGATATGTTGGTTCTTTTGGCTAAATATCTTTCAGATCATGATATGGACGCCCAAATGGAATACATTGATGCACGAATGTTCTCTACATGGAAGACATCTTCCCAACGGTTACCCAATGAAGATTGGAAAGAATAACCTCGAGTTGATTTCACAACTTCACTTATTATGAGTCGTCACTGCCAGTTGTTGTGGATATTCTAAAGACTCACTCATACCGAACATGCTCACAAACTCACTCTTGTCTGGGAGATCTATGTTCACCAATTACGCACACAATACAAAAGGTCAAAAGTCTTTGTGCGGTGACATTTGAACAACAAACAAGTCACCGTCCTCCTGCTGATTTAAGGCTTTTCTTCTTCCCATCCATCCGACTGCTAATTGCCTTGCTACTCCTACAGAAGAGGTCGTTCTCCAGTTCATGGTCGACATTGGCTATGATGAATCTGCTGGGATCATCACAAAGCACTCCTCAATAGATCTCAAAAATATTCCTCAACCATGGAGAACCCTCTACATCATGATTGCCAAATCCGTTATGCGGGCGTGGCCGGTGGTTATGAGCATCCCAAGCTCATGGAACTACAAAAATTTTGGGGTATGGTCAACATGAAACACATCGAATTTGCAGCTCTGATATGGGATGACATGATGTCTTATCTTAAAAAGCCTGGAACCAAGATCCCTTATATCAGATACACAAAATTGTTGATCCAAAGGACTCTAGGGAATAATCCTGATATTCCCTTGAGACTTGATGACCCTAAACATCACTCCGTGCTACTGGAACCCACACTTAATGTGGTAAGATTTAAGGAATCAACTACGAAGAAACAGGGTGTAGTGTTGCAGTTGCCTTCTTCTCACGCTATCGAGGACTTCAATCGTACAAACATTATCTGGAAGCAGTTGCATTAGGCAAAGTGGGGTTCATGGATGAAAAATATTCTGTTACACCTGTCAGGAAGACAAGAAGAGGTAGTGCAGGCAGTGTTACAAGCAATGAGAGTGCCCTCAATTATCCAAAGAGGAATCCTTCCCGTAAAAGGAAAGTTACATTAAAGAAAGCTATCCCCATTCCCAAACCAGAATCTAAACTAATGGACGAGGACTCGGAGGACACTGAAACGGACGAAGAGGTTATCTACTCTGAAACTCCAATCGATGACACTTTGACAGTAGCCAAACCTCTAAGTCTCAAGGCTGATAAAGGAAAAACTCCAGTGCAAGAGCAGGAAGATCAGAGCTCCGAAGAAGAGCCACTGGATGAAGACAGAGACTATAGAAATAAGTTCAAGAACCTCAGACTTCAACACGTTGCCAAAGAGTTCGAACAGCAACAAACTCGTGGCCCCAGAGGGTCAAGTGGTGGTGCACTATCTGCACCAGTTTCCGATGCAGTTAATCAAACCGATAAGGGAACTGGTACCACCACCCACGAACAACAACAATGGCAACTTGAGGATTCTGTCATCTTTAACTTTGAGGTACCGGAAAAGGAGACCACTGAGAAAATTACTGATAAATATGTTGATGTTGCTGCTAATGAAAAAGCAAATGAAGAAGCTCTAGCAAAAGCAGCAGAAGAGGCCAGGATTAAGGCTGAAGAAATGGCTAAATTTGAAAAAGAAGCCGATATTGATTATGATGATTATCTTCTAGATAGTCCCGCACGCTCCAAGGAACAAACTTCTGAGCCACCAAAGGACCCTGAGCCTCCTCATGAATCATTGTCATCAGACTCATCTTCTCATTCATCACCACCACCATCAAAGGCTTCCACAAAATCAGCATCCAAATCAGTAAAGAAACTTACTGACACTTGGGCATCACGAGCTAAGTCTAAGATTGTTAAAGCTGTCAGGCAAGCAAGGAAGAAGAATGTGGTCAATAAGAAACTAGATCAGCTTGCGGACAGAATCAATCTACTTCAAAAAGTGATAAACGAGATGTTGGGAGAAAGGGAACGAATCCAACTTCTTAATAGAATTTCTGGTGAAATGAACAGGGCGCGGAGAATATACTCACAAGTTTTACTAAACCTTGTCCTAGCGTGACAAGAGATGTTCACCGAACAACTCTATCCGAATCTTATGCACGATTGGCAAGCAAACAATAAGATCAACGCCTTTAATATTCAATCAACCAATCGAGCCTCTGACTTTCTTGATGCATAATTGGTTTCAAGCTTGTACTTCAAATGTCAAAGCGATGCATAGCGTTTACCTCGACGAAGGTAAATCGCTGGCGCATTCTTTGGATAACCAACTTAAAACATCATGCAAGCGGCGGTGAAAGCGGCTAAGTGTCCTAGAGGCGATGATGGCGGGATAAGGATAAAGAGTCTAAGCGCAAGAAGAAAATAGGTGAATCATCCCTCATGCTCCACCACACCCAAGGACCACAGAAAGAAGATCTCCTCCACGTTCTGCTGCTACAGAGAAACCTCAGGACTCTGAGTTACCACCATCAACAGAGAAAACCGGTGATCATTTCGAATAAACTGGTGGTGACGATGAAGAGATCCCAGAGCCCCAACAACAACAAAAGAATATGACATCAGAAAAAGAAACCAGAATAAACCATCAAAGACAAAGAAAAAGAAGAAGAAGACCGATGTTCTCTTATGGCTAGATGAAGACACAACTGAAGAATATGACTGGTTCTCTAGACTTGTTGATGCTACTCCCTCATTACCAGAAGGTCAAGAAATGGTAGATGGCCATACTATGGAGCATGTGAAGCTGATTCAAGAACAATTCAGAGTGAAGAAGATGACTAAGGCTGAGCTAAGGCGAATTAAGAATGATGTATTCCAACTGCATAAAGACAGCTCAGACAGTGCAATTGAAGTCGAATACCATCTCGACAACATTGCACGAGCCATGTCAAACAACATCGATTGGCTCAATCCCGAAGCCAACATCGACTTCACAAGACAAGACAAGGCTCCATATTACACTGATTGGACCAAACCTCTACCAACAATTGGCCGACCGGATCAACCTCAAATTTCATACCGTTACTTCTTCAATAATGACTTAGAGTTTCTTCTACACGGTACCGATGTGACAAGAAAGTACGCTACATCACTCACATTTCCTTTCCTGGCAGCAATCTACTCTCACAATCCAGCCATCGAGGAAGAAGCCACACATATGTTTGCTGATAAAGTGGAAAAATATGACCTTGATGCGCTGTATGGAAGAATCTTCTACAAAAGTTTCCAGGTTCTCAAGTCTAAAAAGGAAGTGTTTAGTGAAAAATGGATCATTACAATTAAGCATGTTACCCTGTCGTCAAAGTGGGACTACACATTCCTCGAGAACATTGTGGTCAAACGACAAGGCGAAGAGGAATATGACTTCGTGAAGCGGATTTTCCAAGGCGTCACTAAATGACATTGAAGATATGTATCTCCCAAGGTACAAGGACGAATCGCCATTTCTACAACTATCCAACGCGAATACATCAAGTCATTATTAATCTTCATCAGAAGCATCATGATCCAAGAACGTGTAGAAGACATTCAGCTTGCCGTGGAATCTTATAAAAAATGGGCCAATTTCACAAAACCTCAACTAGACCTTCCCGACATCAACCGACTTCCTCAATACACACTTATCAAGAAACCATTTTGGGTAGTCTACAGAAATGAACTACACCACAACTGTTTCATGGCGTGTAAAGAACTTCATAAGTTTGGGGATCACACTTTGAAGAAAGTTAGGGATGGGCTAGCATACAGGTTGAAAGAGATTCATGACGGAATCGGGTCACCGTAGCGATGGAATTCGAGGGAAAGAAGGGATGTAAAGAATATCATCACGCGGATTGATGAAAGGTTGTTCAGAAGGGATCAGCCCAAAACCTTGGAGAGTTTCATTGGCGGTCGTCCAAGCATATCTCTCACTGGCTACCAACGTCCAGAACGCATTCCTGGAGTTATTCTGGAATACACGAGACTCCAGGTACCCCTTGATCATTTCTTTCATTAACTATTTGGATGTGTGATTTTATCGAGACAATGGCTTGTGCACACATAACGATGCACAACCGTGCTTGTAATGAAAGGACCACGTAGTGCGCCTGATGCCACAATCCTATAAAGGAGCGAAAGCTTCTTACTTTTGAGTAAAACTTATCAAAACTTTCATTTTCAAAGTTTTGATCAAAAACAAAGTACTTCCCTTATGTTTTCAAAACCTCAACGATTAATATCACTTGTTGAGGGGTATTCTTTAAAACTTTGTTCACAAATTGTACTTCATGGTAATCTTCCCATAAAACTTCGAAATGGACATATTTGATATCAAATTTTGTCAAAATAACATTAATATACCATTTTTAAGGGGGAAAAAATTTATGTGATAAGAAATATGTTGAGAATTGCAAATGAATCGTCATGCTAAAGACTTAACCAATGAATTGACGAGATCTTAAATGTTAGTAAACTCTAAAAGACTTGTCCGGGACGGGTAATAATTTCAAACTAGTTCGCTAGTGATGTAAACGTGTCTCACAAAGGACTTGTCCTAGTAGAATGTAGCATTCGAGAAACTCTTGATAGACTTGAACCTTGACGGGTCAAACCTCCTCACCAAGGAGTGTTTACAACTTCAAGCTGACCTAGTCAGTGATATAACCGTGTCTCGCGGGGAATTTTCTACCTAGAGTTGATCAATTCAAAAGTGCGCTATTCTCTCACCGTGCAGTTTACGTCAAAATACTTAAGCACGTTTGGAGGGTATTTACAAAATCCTAAACTCTCAACATGGTACAACATGTTTTACTCATAACCACTTTGAGAGATTTTCAAGATAATGGTTTTAATTTCAACATAGGTTAGTCATGGAGTTAAAGGTGACTAAGGTTAGGAATAACAGTCCTATGATCCACTGTAGCCAGAGGATCTACCCAAGGACACCACCAATAGTTAGAATCTAGAAGTCCTTAGGTATGATTATAAAAGGAGAAATGAGAATCGGAGAAAAAGGAGTTGAAGAATTAAAAGAAAAGTAAAAGAAAGGGTGAAAAGAAATAGCCTCCTAATTATTCAACTTAAGGCGCATAACGGGTTCAATTCATATACTCTTGGTTGCCACTAGATGACACCGTATTGAAGATCAAAGTCGTCATGGACCCAAAGGACGCATGCACTAAAACTTCTTAGCCACTCAAGTTTCTCTCAATAGAAGCTTGTTTCATTCTCACTGAGAACCCTAAGTAAACTATCGCCTTCTCTTAGAGATAGGTGGTATTGAAAAGGAGACCCTCCCTAGTCTCCGCTTAGGAAAACCAAAGCGCACCATTGAGTCTAGAGCCACGAGATTCATCAAAGATCTCTTAGGTACACTTGACATTTCATCACTTGTCATTCAAAAATAAGGACGCAAGTGATATAATTCTAGAGTCCTACATGATCTTAGCAATTTGTAGAGAACATTTATGAGGGGTCACACTGTGATCCTCGATGATTGAATGGAAACTCATGCGAGGTCAACATCAAAAACCACGACGGAGGTCACTTGGTAACTCCTTGTGGGTTACGCTTAGTGTATCTCAAGCGGTCTACATTCGGTGGGGTGATGCTTTGGTGTACCTCGACTCACCCGAATCAGATGTACTTTGGTATATCGCGTTATCTCACTTGTGGGACTCCAGTTCGAGAACATGCCTTTATGAGAATTAGAGATGTGTTTTCACACTATGTCATAACACGCTCAAAGTTCAAACTTATAAGCTACCGGATTATTTCTAACCCATGTTTTATGTTTCGTCTTATGGATGCTCATGGGTGGAAACGATCGTGCAGATTCTTCACATGCTCATAACAACAACACTAATTAAAGTTCTCTTAAAAGGCAACACAAAGTCAGAATGATTCTTCGTCAAAGTCAAAGAATCTACAAAGTTTAAAGACTAAGAGAACTACATCAGCACTGAAATCCAACGATAAAGAGTGTGGGAGCATGTTTAAGAAAGACGTGGAGACACTAGAGCAACAAATCAGACCTGATGCAGATAACCACAACATACTATCACTACCACCACAAAGAACAAAGATCAAAGAACAAAGAAATCAAAGACGTCAAAGCAGAATACTTCAAAGGAAACAATTTCTCTACACTAGGGAGATTGTTCGAATCAAGACACTTCTTCTCACAAGAAAGAAGAATGTCAGAAGATGTCAAAGCTACTATTACATCAGCACCTACAACGTTATTACTCATATCATTAATCACCAACACTTAGGAGGAGATTGTTGGAATCACTCCTAAACTAGATTACATGTGTTAGTAATTAACATGTAATAGTTAGCTTACTTAGGCCTTTATGTTTGTTATTATGCTTAGGCTTATGTAGAAGGCCCATAAGCCTAGGCCCAAGCCTAATAAGGAAAGGAAGGGACTAGGAGTGTTGCCCTAGCTCCCTCTCCTATAAATAGTCTTGTAAACTCCCATTTGTGAGTTGGTTGTTCATTTACTTTCATTTCCTACGCATAACTCTTCTCAATATTCATACGTGTGTGTTAGTATTTGTTTAACTGATCACTCTTCATCTATATTTCTTATATTGATGCTTGTGTTACATAAATTGGAACCTAACACACTTCCCCTCTCACAAAATTTGAATTTGAAATTAAATCTTTCCCCCTCTCTCAATCACACAACATACACACTTCCTTTCCAAGAAAGTAATATTCCCATTTCATATTCTTTCTCTCTATCTATGCCATGTAAGGAATACCTATTACACCCCTATCCAATTATCCCTTATCTCTTTCCTACTTTGATAATTGGATAATCATCCCAAACGTTCTTTTAAACACTTCACACATATTTTTATCAAATGGCTATTTGAGTTGGTTGACCTTGAGTATGAATAATGGAAAGGTGAAATTGTAAAGTACAATCAGGGGTTTAGCAAGGCTGATAATTATAAGACAAAGATCCTGAAAAGTGGTTAGGGGATCCTGGCACGTTGCTAGCGCTCTGGCACGAGCCCAACGCACCAGGCTCGTAATCATTTTTCCCAAAAATGGGATCTTGGCCTATAAATACACCACCTTGGATCTTGTATTCCTCACACTTTGCCATTCATTTTTTATCTTTAATTTCTTTTCTCTCTACCCTCTAAGTCTACTATTTTATGTTCTTAATCTGTCTTTCTTATCATTTCTTGAAAGAACGCATTATCCGCAAGGGAAGAATCAGAAGAACCTAATCAACTCTTGTGATTGTGTTGAGGTTCTTCTTCTCTATATGCTTTCTACTAGAATCAAGTCTCTATGTTAGGTTAGGGTTTGATTAAAAATTCAAACATTTATTCATTCAATTTGGTTGAAAGGGAAGTCTTGTGTGTTGGTGACCAAGCCTAGATCGGTGGAGATCTAGTTGGAGTTTGATACTTCCGCAGAAGTTCTTTATGGTCTTAGTGGGAAGTCGAATCACAAGATTCTTTTGGGTGGTTTTCGAGGGCGTAATACCGTTGGGAGTAGCTCTTATTAGTAAGCACCAATCTTTGTGCATATCGGTGGAGTGAAGTTATAATGGTTTGTAGTCCATCGAAAGGATTATACTTAGTGAATAGTATCATGTCATGGATTCGAAACTGAATGTACGGATGGTATAACCCCCCATCCCGAACCAGTATGTATCGGGTGTCTATTTAATCGTTATATATATTGTGGTTATGATCGTGGTTATAAGTATTGTTGCATAATCAATAGTTGATCCTTAATACTTGAAGTTAATAAACTTTAAAGAAGTCGAAAAGACCGTAATCGACCCCTACGGTTCTTCAATTGGTATCAGAGCGGGATACTCAAGTTTTCAAGTGTTAAAACCTTCTCGTGAAGGCGTTTTAAAGTGAAAACTTCTTTTCCAAAAGATTTGATATCCTAAATCTATTTTTTTTAAAGTAGAGTATTATATCCATGGCTCAAGAGAACCTTATGCTCTTTGGGATAAATACGAGTGATTATGAACATTCTTATGAGAAGAATCCGAAGACTTACTGTGAAGATACATGGAGCAATACCAATGATGATGACAATGAAGAAATAAATGAATCATGTCTTATGGCTTATGGATCTCAAGAGGTACACCTAAACCCTTCTGTTTCAAATAAAACATTAGATGCTAATGATTTACAAAATGATAATTTTGAACTCATAGAAATAAATAAAGATTGTTTTAAAGAAATTAAAGCTCTACTTAGAGAAAAACGTATTTTACAATAAGAGAAAAATAAACTTCTAATAGGTCAAAGGAGCTTGAACTTGAAATAAGAACATCAAAAGCAAAGAGGTGGTTGAACGATGCATAATTTGTGAAAAACTTACACATGTGATTGACTCTTTGAAAATGATGCGTTCAAACTTTAAGATGAAGCTATGAGTTTTTCAAAATTTAAGAAATGTAGCATCATTTTTGAAAATGAGTTGTGTTCAAAAAAATTGTCCCAAGATAAAGAAGGTCTTGAATGTTTTAAAAATAGAAAAATCTCCTCCAAAAGTCTAAAGATACCAATAATGTTCATTAAAGAGAGTCAAAATGATTCACCGAAAACATCAGTTCCTGGCACGCCAGCACGCCAGAACACCAACAGCGCGCCAGGCTCGGTGACAAAAGTTGTGAACTGTTTAATCTTCATTCTAAACCCATAATTCCTCAAGCACATTTGTCTAATTCCTATAGTATTGAAGTACCCACTTTAAGTTGTTAAAACATGAAACAATTTTATAATCCAATTACACATAATAAGCTTGATTCATTCAAAGAACAAAAGTCTCATTTAAGAAACAACTTGCATATAACTTCATTTTGCAAGTCCCACAATCAACCATCTTTTAAAAGAAGAAAATATTTTTATAACAAGCGTCATAGGAGGACAACTCTTACCCAAACAAAATTTTTCAAAAAACAAGCATTCCTCAAAATTTTAGACATCCTTCTCAAAACACTCCTTGGTTAATATTCTCAAAATTTGAACTTGAGACACTTTGTAACTTGCTCCAAGACCCGAGAAAACATGGAATGTTTTATGCCAACCTCAATGGACCCAGAAGACAATCGGGACCAAGATCCTGAGTTTCATGTTTGTTTTATAGGCATGCCAAGAATGTGATCCTCAACCGTATGTATGGATGGCCGACAATGGTAGCACTATTTATTGTACCGGTAGTAGTAAAGCATTCAAATCATGCAAAGAGTGTGATTGTAGACATGTCAATAACATCGGTGAAGGTAACTCTTTTTTAACTATATTAAGATAATGCTTGAGCTTGATATGTGTAGTCTTGTGAATTCATGTGATAGTGTAATGATTATGAATGCTCATACCTGCAATATGGGATAATTCTACGAACATGAATCTGTCTTGCTTCCATAAAAAATATTTCAACTCTTTGGCATAGATAATTAGGACATGCTAACAGAAAAGTAATACAAAACTTAGCCTCTAAAGAGCTAGTAAGGAACTTACCTAAATTTAACTCTGCAAATCATTCTTGTAATGCATGTAAATTAGGAAAACAAGTTCATGCAAGTCATAAACATTAAACTGGAATCTCAAGTAAAAGAGTTTTAGAACTACTACATATAGGATTATTTGGTCCATCATTCATTCAAAGCTAAGAAGGTAATTCTACACTTTGGTTGTAGTTGATGATTATTCGAAGTATACATGGTTACAATTTTTGAAGTCTAAAAATGAAGTTTTTGAAAAATTCAAAGCCTTAAGAAAAAGTCTACAAAACCTACATGGTTGTTGGATAGTTTCAATTCGGACAAATCATGGTAGTGATTTTTATAAAAATGTGCAATTCGGGGACTTCTGTGATAAACATGTAATCTCTCATAATTTCTTGACTCCTCGCACTCCTCAATCTAATGGGGTTGTTGAAAGGAAGAATCGGCCATTACAAGAGATGTGTCGTATAATGTTAAACAAATAATCTCACAAAAATTTTGGTGCCATGCCATAGAGACCACATCTTTCATACTAAATAGGGCATCAATAACTAAGACCATTAACAAAACACCATTTCTTAGGGGGAAAAAGACATTATTGGGATACTTTAAAGTATTTGGTTGTAGATGTTTAATATCTAAGTCATACAATGGTATCTTACTAGGTTATTCACGTACTTCAAAAGCATACATAGTTTTTAACAAAGAGACTTAAAAAATTCTAGAATCAATCAACGTAAGCTTTAACGAAATCATCTCTAGAAGATAGAATAAAAGAATGAAATGTTCAAAACCATAATGCAATTCAAAACAACCTAGAAGAAACTAGGAGTCATCCAATAGATCATATCATAGAAAGATTAGATGAAAATACTTTTAATCACAAATTTAAAACAACTCATTTGCATTCATATCTACTATAGAACCCAAGAGTTTAGAGGAAGCCGTTAGTGACGAAAGTTGGATAAAAGCTATGCATCTTGAATTAGAAAAAATCGTACGTAATAATGTTTGGGAACTAGTTTCCATTGCCTAGTAGTTACCCTATATTAGGATTAAGATGATCTTTTAAGAACATTTTGGATAATAATGGAATAATTAGTGAAAACCAAGCCAGGCTAGTGACATGTGAACCCAACCAGCTAGAAATGGCCATTAACAACATTTTTGCCCCGGTTGCACAACTTGAGTCTTTACGTATTTTACTTGCCTATGCTTCTAGTGGGATATTTAAATTAAAAAAAATGGATGTCAAAAATGATTTTAATCAAGTCATTAAAAATGAAATATATGTAACACAACCACCGGGATTTATTGATTTTCAAAAACCAAATTATGTTTATAAATTAAAGAAGGGTTTAAATGGATTTGATCTAGATAAACATTCATGGCATAGTAGTGTAACATCATATCTTGTTGATCAAAATTATGTGAGGTACATGAAGAATAAGTCGTTATTCTTCAAGATAAAAGACAGACATCAAATCATTATTCAAATCTTCGATGATGACATTGTCTTTGGATCTACATGTCAAACCTTACATGATGAATTTATTGCTTTTATGCATGATAAGTCTATAATAAATGTATTAGGAGATCTCAAGTATATACTAAACTTACAAATCACACAAAGTGAAAATGGCATATTCATATCAGAATCAAAATACTCGAGGGATTCGCTCAAGAAATTTGATCTTGAAAATGCTAAGTCCATCAAGACGCCCATGTCAACCGATTTAAAACTTACCTTAGATAAGGATGGAACTACAGTTGATAGCTCTAAATATCGATGTATGATAGGGTGTTTACTACATCTCTCTACTAGTAGACCCGAAATCCTTTTTAGTGTATCGTTATGTGCACGATTCCAAGACAACCCTAAGGAATCTCACATGAATGTTGTTTTACGGATATTTAGATACATAAAGAGCACACCATATCTAGGTGTTTTGTACCCAAAATCCTCGGGTATTGAAATAAGTGTCTACATCGACTCAGATCATGTCGGAGATTACGTCGACAAATAAGCTCTAGTAGCGTCTGCACCTTTGTAGGAGACTGTCTATCACAATGGTGTTTTAAGAAACATGTTGATGCAAATAATGTCTAAAAACGTTATTAGTATCTTTCGATATCTTTACGTTTTGATGATAACAATATGTAAAAACACGTTATGTTAAAATTAACGTAAACAAGTTTTTAATCAAAATATCCCGTTTCTACATATATCACTCTAGGTAAGAACAAACAAATTTACAACTTGACAAATGATCAAATAAGTGAATTTTTGTTTCAAGCTTCACAATTTTTGAATATTAAAGAAATATTTTAATTGGAAAAATAGGTTTAAAAATTCCAACAACTATTTTTCCTAAAAAACAGCTCCTAACTTCCCCAAATAAACTTTTGCCACTAAAAACAAAAAGAGGAGCATTTTTGTCTGGGGCGGTACCACTAAATTTAGTTGTACCATCTGGAATTTAGTGGTACTGTTGATGCGCGCGGAAGGCGCGTTTGGAGTGAAGGAAACTTCCTTTTCGTCGAGCAAGTTTTTCAACCTCCTAGGCAGTGAACCTAATCGTTTTAGTGTAGTATTGGGTAAGCCTCGGGGATTGATATCGTTCTCAAGGGGAATAGGAATGCTAGTAAGAAATATATGACGAGAAGGTGGGGGTTGAGGATGATTCTTTTTTTATATTTTTATTGGTTTTTTAGAAAGCTAAGGTAAATATCTCAGGGCAATTGGTTGGGGGTGGTACTTCTACCAATTACTCTACTTATCTAATTTATCTAATTATCTAATTATTACGGGTAGCTTATGTCTAATTGAAGCATGCTCGTATGATGATTAAAAATGTGTTTACCTAGATACTATTACTCCATAGTTATCTTTTATTGGTCGGTTGAATTGTCACACCTTATCTTAACGCGTTGTATTCCTGAGGTCGTAGGGTATGCGTGCCCCGTAGTTCTTTGAGGTTATCTCTTATATGTAACCTACGAAGTCGGCAAGCCTAAGCTATTTCATCCATAAACCACATCATCATAAAGCATACTCAAGCATTAAATACAACGAATGATGCCTAGTTGCACTCCTAAGCCAATTTACAATTAAGATAAGAAACAACCTAACAATAATCAATAACTAGGTTTCATAGATCTAAGAAAACACACAAGAAATTTAGCTAGACAAGGTAAACAAGCAAGCATACACACAATCAATCGAATATGGGATAGACATAATGTTACTTTGGATTAAAATACTTATCTCGATGAGTAAAATAGGGTATGGGACCCTAAGATACTGTCCAATTCGGACTACAAACGATTTAGGGTTTTTACTCCAAAAGTCTACCTCTCTAAATGCAGAAAAATCAAATTATATATATAGATTTACAAATGCGACGGCGTCACCTTTTGCATGGGACGCCGTCAGCTCGACGTCACTAGGGTTTCATCTGGGCCAAGTCATCGATGGGACGGCGTCACCTTAGAGTTGTGACGTCGTCGGTCTTCAGTTGGCACGTCGTCTTGAGTGACGCCCTTCAATATTAAGGTGTGACGTCGTCAGGTTATAAGACCAGAATTTTCACTGAGTCGTCGCGTGTATGTTTTGATCAAGTCTTCATAGAGGAACGACGTCGCCCTTTGATTGGAACGTAGTCAGGTACTGTTGATCAGCTTTGAGTGGCTTCGATCTTGACTTTGCCATTTTCTTCATGTAGTTGCTCCTTTTTGTCCAAATATGCTTCATTCAAGCATTTTGCTTCCAAGAGACCTAAAAAGTGAAAAGGAACGAAATTAAGCAATAACGAATATAAAATTGGTCGAGTGAGGGCTTAAATGACCCCCTAAAAGCGTACGTTTTAAATCCTTATCAAATATCCCTACACTTGGTATTTGATTGTCCTCAAGAAAATGTGCTTTTGGCCAATCAATTTATAAGTTAGGGGGCATGAAGCATTGGTTTAAAATAATTCACAACAAGTAAAAGCACCGCAATAGTCATAACAAACACGGAAATTATACACTAGTACCTCACAAGTGGTGTTTGGATTCTCTCATCTATCGGGTTTATATGAAATTTAATAAATAGAACTGGAAGATAAACACTCATTACCTGGCATAGTACATAGATTACCATAAGCTTGAGACTAGATCAAACCTCCACCGCTTTGGCGTAAGAACCTAGGAACAACTATCTAAGAGGTCTTTACAAGGGTTGTAACGTTAGGCTTACGGTAGGGAAACAAAGGGTTTTGTTGAATAGGGGATATTTAGTGGTGGCAAGTCAAAAATCTTATGTTACAAGCATGAAAAGCGTGGCGTTGCTAAGCCAAGACTCGACTCTCTAAACTCTAGATAACTTAAAACAAAACAAACATAAACTTAAATACATAAACATAAAGATAGATGTAGCATGGTAGCCCGTATATTTTTTCTTCATTTTTTTTAGCACTTTTTTTTTCTTTTTTTTGATTTTTTTTCACATACATTTTTACTCTACCATCCTCTACAATAACATCAAAATATAAGGGATTTATAGGAGCATCCCTACACTTGAGTTTTTTTATTTCTCTAACACTAATTGACCCGATTTGAAAAGATAAAAACACTTGGAGTATTTAATTACGTAGAAAAAGGGAATTTGAATTTATCGTTCTTTTCCGTTACTCCATAAAATATTACTTTTACCCATGAGTCCCAATCATCCCAAAACTGTGTATAAAAGATAGACTCGACTTAGCAACCATGCAAGTAACTAGATATTTGAACCAAGGGTTAAGTAATGATAACAATAATGCACTAAAGATGAGTGCATACAAAATACGCTAAGGCGATTTGGGAGTATATTTAGGGGTGGATTGTAAACAATGCTCTTCATTGATATTCTGGAAAATCGAAACATCACGAGAAACGCGAAAAGGATAGGCTCTGAGGGGTTAACTAGGGGTATCGTGTACTAAAGATGAGTACATCGCAAGGGTGTGGGATAATTACTCAACTGATGTGGAAGACGTAATTATAATATAGGTTTCAAACAAGGGTTATCTTAATGCCTCTTTTCATTTAGGTATTCCTAACTACACAAGTGTAGTCTCACTAGCGATCTCGGAATGCATCACAAAACAAGTTTTAGAATCTATTAAACTACCGGTATACTCTCTAAGCATTAAAGATGAATGTTTTTATTCCTAAAGATCTATGGGCGAACCTCACATTTTTGGGGTAGAATTTGAGTGGTAAATGGTTTTTTGTGCTAGTTATATAACTCATATCCATGAGACGCTTTATTAAGACTAAAGTTTAGCTCTAAATGTCATAAAAAATTTAAATTTGGTGCTAGAATTGCCCTGATGAATATTTCTCATAGTTTATTACACAAATTACCAAGGACAAGACAAATAATCAAGTGAGTGAATAGTTTCTAAGTTCCCGTTTTATTCTCCCTACATACACTTAAACTGAACATTGTCCCCAATGTTCCCCGAATGTATCAAAGTTATGATAAAAGAAGGTAAGTAAGGAAAAGAAACTAAAACTCCCCTAATTAGCTCGGTAGGATCCATGTGAAGTTGCGGTTAAATTCTTTTCCAAGAAGAATGCGTAAGTGATAAGCTCCATCCAATTTGTGTTTCTTCTTCTTGCTAAATATAACCTGCACACTTGTAAGAAAACAAACGAAACCTTCGCGTAAAATCGGTGGTACAACTATATATGACACACAACTACACTAGAAAGCAAGTAAGATATAATGCTTGTGGAATGGATGTTTGCGTTTTACGGAAAATTAAGACACGAATTTCAAAAATTTATAAGTAGCACATAAAACGAAAAAAAAGCGATAAACTGTTTATGCATAGCTGACGTCGTCGAGCTTTAATCTTGACATCGTCGGTTGTCTGACAGAAAGTGGTCTCGCTGCGTTTTCGGAAAAATCGGAAAATTACATCTTTTAAACTCGGAAAATTCACGCAAAACATCTATTATGACTCGATACAAGCATTTGACTCTAACAAACGCACATATATATCAATTTCACTAATTGAATTGTAATTCTCATGTTCATGTTCTTTAAAAACGTATGTGATCTTCCCTACACTTATCTTTTTGTAAAATACCTTTATATGTAATTAAGACGAGGTTAAAGACAAAATAAAGCATTTTCACAAAATCAAACATGAGAATAAACAACAATAAAAAAGATATACGACACACAAAACAAGCAAACAATTAAGCATGGGTTGCCTCCCATGAAGCGCTTTTCTTTATTTATGAGCCTTGTAGCTAGACTCGAAGTCATGCTCCTACGTGACTTCCTTACCGTCATCTTCTTCCTCATGACGATCTCTATTGGGGTTTTCCATGGTATAGTTATGTTCTATCGTGCATCTTTCGAATAAGTCATCTTCCCCCCAATTTGTTCTATATTCCGGTCCTAATTTCAAACAATCCATATAGAACCCAAATATCTTATTCATCACATAGTATACTCCTCTTTTCTTATCCTCCTCATTCCTATAGTAGACCGATAGCTTAAGTTCCTTTTCATCAATGGATAGTGATGAAAATTTCTCAATCTTAAATGGCATTTGGTAATCTATGTCATCGGTCTCATCCTTGAATCTAACTATCCCTAACGATGGATCATAAGTCATCCCGGTGTTTTCTATGAGTGGCTTTCCTAGAGTTACATGGGACATGCTAGGATTTATGGCCGTACTAATATCCTCCACAATCACGAAATCTGTAAGGTACGTGAAGCTACATACATAGACGGGTAATCCCTTAACTCTACCAAGGAAATTACAACCAACTCTAGGATCATTGGGGTCTTGCCTATTTGGGATAGGTTTTTTCATTACCGAATTATAGTATGTGCTAGTCATGATGTTTATTGTGGATTTGCGATTAATGTAGGCCTTTGCCACGAAAAGATGTCCTATGCAACATAGTATGTTGAGATTTCTAGGATTTCCAAAGATGATTCATGGACTTCTCCTAACATACATGTGACGAAGGTCGCGTACTAGGTGGGGATGACATGAAAGTTCCTCTTCTGTAAGAAACTTATTGAAGTATTCATCACCTACTTCGTCTACTTTGTTGGTCGATTTATCCTTAGGAGTCTCACTAATCACAAGTATTGTCTCATGGTTCGCTTCGTCACTTTTATTTTGGTTTCATTAGGGTGATGGCATTGACGAATTGAACATGCTTGGATGAAGATGGATCCCTAGTTTCGAAGTACTTGCTTGGGTCCTTAATCTTAACACCGGAGGCTTCGGGAGAATGAGTCGAGATGGCATTAACCTTTTCGATTGTTTTCCTATCACTACTGGTCATGGCTTTCAAAAGGTTATCTATCTTCCTATCCATCTCGGCTTGTTGTTGGTTAAAGCGGTCTGAAAGCTTGGCTATTTGAGCTTTTTGGGATGTAACTAGGTGTTGCATCATCCCATCTATATTTTGTTGACTAGGGACATGAGAGTGGGACCATGGGAGTCGTTAGAGGTGAATTCTTTGGTTTGACCCCAATTATAGTCGGTTTGCCCCTCCATGCTTCTTAGGCATCGTTGAAAGTCCTAGGTCCGGGTGTTGTGGGGAATCTCCCTCCCATTCCATTGGTACGCGACGATGCGTAGTCCACATAAGCTTGTTCGGGAAGTCTCGTGCAAGTACGAGTGTGATACACGTACAACGCGCGTTCGGTGTCAAAGGAACTTCCTTTTCGTCGAGCAAGTTTTTTAACACCCTAGGCAGTGAACCTAATCGTTGTAGTGTAGTATTAGGGTAAGTCTCGGAAATTGATATCGTTCTCTAGGGGAATAGGAATTCTAGTGAGAAATTACTACGCTAAGGTTGGGGTTGAAGAAGATTATTTTTTATCTTTTTTATGTTTTTTAGAAAATTAAAAGGTACGAATCTCGGGGTATTGGATTTGGGGGTTGGTATTTCTACCGATTACTCTACTATTATCTAATTATCTAATTAACTAAGCTAAGGTGAGTGTAGTCTATGTCTATTGTTGTGTGCTCTTATGATGAATAAAAATGTGTTTACTTAGATGTTATTACTTCCTAGTTATCTCCTATTGATGGTTGAATTGTCACGTCCTTATTCTTAACTCGTTATGTTTCTAAGGTTGTAGGTATACGTTTATCCCTAACTCTTTGAAGCTACCTAAGGTTAATAACTACGAAATCTATATGATTCATAAACTTAACACTAAGGTTATCTTTGGATATTTAGCCTACAATTCCACTAGTAACTATAAGCTAAGGTTCAACAAAGAATAATCAAGCATTAATAACACAACGAATGACCTATCACAATACTAGGTCAATCACAATTAAGATAAGAGACAACCAATCAATATTCAATAACTAGGTTTCATATTATCTAAGCAAATATACAAGTAAATTAGCCGGACATGGAGAACATGCAAGCATACATACAAACAATTGAATACATGATTGAATCAATGAAGTAAAACACTTATCTTATTGTAAAATAGGGTATGGAACCCTAAGATACTGCCCAAGATAGCCTTGGTTTGGTTTAGGTTTTTACTCCACAAAACTACCTCTCTAAAACTGAAAAATTCGGATTCTATATATAGTGTTACAAAATGCGACGGCGTCACTCTTTAATTGTGACGCCGTCGGGTTGCCGCCATTAGGGTTTCGTCTTGGCCACGTCAACTATGTGACGGCGTCACCTTATGCTCGTGACGCCGTCGGCTTCAACCTCTGATGCCATCTGGATCCAAATCTAGGACGTCTGAGTTGTGACGCCCTACTCTTTTAAACCTGATGACGTCACTTCCAATTAGCAATTTGGCTACTGAGTCGTCTAAAGATGTGTCGCGACGGCGTCGCAATCAAGCAGTGATGCCGTCCCCTTCACTTCCAGCAGCTTAAGTATCTTGATTCTTGACTTTGGCCATTTTCTTCATATATTCGTGTCTTTTCGTCCGAATAAGTGTCATTCCAGCAATTAGCCCTCAAGAGACCTAAAAAGTGAAAAGGAACAAAATTAAGTAGTAACGGATACAAAAGTGATCAGTTAAGGGCTTAAATGACCCCTCAAAAGTGTACCTTTTAAATCCTTATCAAATATCCCTACACTTGGTATTTGCTTGTCCTCAAGAAAATGTGCTTTTGGCCAATTAATTTATAAGTTAGGGGTCATGAAGCATTAGTTTAGAATGATTCACAACACATATAAGCCCCGCATGAAAGTCATAACAAGCACGGAAGTTACATACTAGCACCTCACAAGTGGTGTTTGGATACTCTCATCTCTCGGTGTATATGAAATATATCAAGTTGGAAATGGAAGATAAACACTCATTAACCGGTCCTAGTACATAGATTACCATAGGCTTGAGACTAGATCAAACCTTCATCGCTTTGGCGTAAGCACCTAGGAAAGACTATCCAATAGGTCTTTTAAAGGGTTGTAATGTTAGGCTTACGGTAGGGAAACAAAGGGTTTGGTGGGATAGGCGATTTAGTGTTGGCAAGTCAAAAATCTTTATGTTACAAGCATGCGAAGAATGGCGTTGCTAAGCCAACACTCGACACTCTAAACAAACATAAATTAAAGATAGATGTAGGATGGTAGCCCGTATGTTTTTTTTAACAATCCATTTTTTTTCTTTTTCTCTTTTTTCTATTTTTTTTTGATTTTTTTTTCATACACTTTTACTCTACCATCCTCTACGATAACATCAAAATAATAGGGATTTATAGGTACAACCCTACACTTGAGTTTTGTTTACTCTAACACTAATTTGACCCGAATTGAAAAGATCAAAACACTTGGAGACATTATTACGCAAATAAAGGAAATTTGAATTTAACGTTTCCTTCTCGTCATTTCATAAAATTTAACTTTTCCCATGAGTCCCAATCGTCCCAAAACTGTGCACAAAGGATATGACTCCACTTAGCAACTTATGCAAGCAACTAGATAATTGAACTAAGGGTTTAGTATGATAACAATAATGCACTAAGGTGAGTGCATACAAGGTAGGCTAAGGCGATTTGGGTGTAAATTTGGGGTGGATTGTAAACAATGCTCTTCATTGATATTCGAGCTCAAACATCACGAGAACCGCGAAAAGGATAGGCTCGAGGGGTTAACTAGGGAATTGTGTACTAAAGATGAGTACAACACAAGGGTGTGGGGGTATTACTCAACCGATGTGGAAGAAGTAATTATATTACGGGTATCAAACAAGGGTTATCCTAACGCCTCTTATCATTTAGCTATTCCTAACTACACAAGTGTAGTCTCACTAGCGATCTCGGAATGCATCACAAAACAAGTTATAGAATCTATTATACTACCAGTTCACACTCGAAGCATTAAAGTGAAATGCTTTAATTCCTACAAATCTAAGGGCGATCCTCACATTTTGGGTGGAATTTAAGTGGTAAAGGGTTTTTGTGCTAGTCATATAACTTCCTATTCATGAGACGCTTTATTAAGACTTATGTCCCACTCCTACATGTCATGAAAAATTTTAAATTTGGTGCCAAAATTACCTAACCAATATTTCTCATGGTTTATTACACAAATGAAATTGGACAAGGCAAATAATCAAGGATAAACATAGTTTCAAAGTTCCGTTTTATTTTCCTCCCTACACTTAAACCGAACATTGTCCCCAATGTTCTCCGAAATACCAAAGTTATGATAATGGAAGGTAATTAAAATGAAAGAAACTAGTACTCCCCTGATTAGCTCGGTAGGATCCGTGTGAAGTAGTGGTTAAATCTTTCTTCAAGAAGAGTGTTTGCGTTAAAAGCTCCTTCCAATCTTATGTATCCTCTTCTTGATAAATTAAACCTGCACACTTGAAGAAAACAAACGAAACCTTTGCGTAAATCGGCGGTAACAATATATATATGACTCTACTAAACTAGGATATAATGCTTGTGGAATGGATGTTTCTGATTTTACGGAAAATTAAGACACAGAAAATTCCAAAAATTTATAAGTAGCTCATAAACGAGAAAAAATTAGTAGCGGTTTCTACTCCTCGACAATTTGTCAGTTATGACCGATGTCGTCGAGTTATCTTGATGAAAACCGTGCGATTTTTGGAAAAATTCTGGAAATTTTTATCTTTAGAATCTGGAAAAATTTCCTGTAAAACATCCATTATGACTCGATACAAGCATTTTACTCAAACAAACACACACATATATATCTTTTAAATAATTGTAATTCTCATGTTCACGTTCTTTTTGAAAACGTTTGTAATCCTCCCTACACTTGTCCCTTATGTAAAATACCTTTATATGTAATTAAGACGAGGTTAAAGACAAAATAAAGCATTTTTACAAATTTAAACATGAGAATAAACAATCAATAAAAGATATATGACACAAACAAGCAAACAATTAAGCATGGGTTGCCTCCACGGCGCTTTTCTTTATTTATGAGTCTTGTAGCTAGACTCGAAGTCGTGCCCCTACGTACCGATATAAGTAAGCCTATCCTCTAGAATGTCATAAGGATAAAACTTATCATTTAAGTTCCTAGTAGTACGTTTGGTTCGGTATGCCTTTTCAAACTTTTCTCCATCGGGGTCATAGATCGTTATCCTAATGTGCCACTCTCCATTACCATCACTAGGCGGTCTATCCCAATTCCACTTATGCTTAGGCTTATCGCTCTCAACTTTCCACTTATTCATGACAAGGTTGACGGGCAAGCTTCCTAGGAACTCAGTCATCTTCCTAAATACTAAGGCGTCCTCGAACGGGTTCACCTCCATGTCCCTAGCCAATTCTTTTTCATGGAAAGTCGCTTGACTAGCAAAGGCTTCATCTAGATAGAAAGGTCGTTGGGGACCTATGAAGTCTTTATTAATCCAATGTCCATATCTAGATTGTGCTCTATCCAACCTAATCTCATGTGGGATTTCCTCTTCTTTCTAGTAAGTATGCTTTTTGACATCGTAAATTGACCTAGCACTCCCTTCTCCTACCACTATTTTGGACATCTTACAATCAATGATGGCACTAGCGTAGCTAAGAATCCTCTTCCTACAAGCAATGGGCAGGTCGGGTCCTTATTCATGTCTAGCACATGGAAATCCACCAAAAGAGTCAATTCTCCTACGTGCACTACCAAATCTTTTATTATCCCTACCGGATATGCAATACTACCGTTCGCTAGGCCTAAGATGGTTTCCGTTGGTTCTATCTTACCTAAGTTAAGGCTTCTATGGAGGGACAACGGAACAAGATTGATGCATGATCCTAAGTCGGCTAGAGCATCGAGAGGTTTGGAAGTTCCAAGCCTACACGGAAGAGTGAATAGCCTATGATCGTCTAACTTCTTAGGTAAATTATTTTGCACAAACGCGGACCAATGTTTTCCAAGTTTAAGTTCTAGCTCATATTTTTCTTTTAAAGCCATATAATAAGGTGCATGAGCTAAGACTTCAAGAACCGGTTTTTCTTGATGGAGTTCCTTGTACTCCTCCTCTAGATTAGGTTTGGGTTCTTGGATGACGGGTTTCTCAAGAGTAGGTTTTACCAATGGTGCGGGACCTTGGTACCTCATTTTGGATTGCTTAGAACCCTTATTGACAGCGTTTACCGAGTGGACCATTGGGTGTGAGGGGCATGGATGTGCACTCTCCCATGATGAACAAGAACATGAGGTCGATGAAATCAAACTCACTTTTGGGTTCTTTATAGTATCACTTGGGAGTGCTCTAATTTCTCGGTCGTTGAAGGATTTTAAGAGGGCGTCAAGCTTGTTTGTCATCTCGTTTTGTCGTTGCTTGAAATCGGCTTCAAGCTTAGTCAATCGAGTATCTTGAAATGACATGAATCTAGACGCAATTTCCTCAAGACTAGTGGGGTTCCCGGTGTTTGGAGGGTTGAACCTATTAGGTGGGCTAGATGACCTTTGGGATGGGTTTGAATTTTGGTTCCACTTAAGGTTAGGGTGATTCCTCCATGAGGGGTTATAGGAGTTTCCTAACGCTCTGTTCTCGAGTTTTTTTTTAAGTAATGGAAGGGGAGGGGAAGGGAAATTAAAAAAAGTGGCGTTCTGGAGTTTTTTTAAGATGGAAAGGTAGGGGACGGGAAGATGGGCTTTTGAGTGATATTTGGTTCTGTCTAATTTTGGGCGGATTGGGAAGGGAAGCGTGTTTTCATGATTACAGGCCTTAGTTAAATTACCATATTATCCTCAATAATATATCATGCACACTCTTTATATTGCAGCAAACGGCTTGCAACTTTCAGAAGCATAACCGTGAGCTCTGTTTTTCTTTTCATCGCCTTTATTTTTTTCATTAAAGTAGGAATCTCAGCATTTTAATTGATGTTACCTTGAGCTTGGGTTTCCTATTTATCATTTTGATATTATTTTACACGCTTAACTTAGTGTATTGGAAATGAATAATATGTTTTAGGTGTGATTCGTGGGAGACTGATGGAGTATTTTATCCTAAAGAATCAATCATCAGATACGTAGTTTGCCAAAACAATAGTTCTAGTTGTGATTGGAGGGCTTTTCAATATTTATTGGGTGTCAAATATTTTTGAACAAAATTAGCTGACCACTGTCTTTTGAAATGACAAATAGTAAGTTATAGATGAGGGTATATTGGTAAACTACAAAGAAAAGCACACATATACATGATGGGATACCCTATACACACCCTCCCTATATTGTCACATCATAGGGGTTTGGTCAAACCGTGAAACCCGCGAGACATACCGTACAATCCGACAATGCGTCCAATCATTGTAAACCCTCCCTATGGGAGGGTGTGGATAACTTATCCCATACATGATATTAGAACTAAACTACAAAGAAAAGCACACATATATAAATGAGGGTATATTGGTAATTTGTGTTGCTTCTTTTCCTTTCCTTGCTACTTAAAAATAAAACTCAAGAACACAAAAAAAAATAACCAATTTCTTCTCATCCCATCCCCTACTTTGCCCTTCCCATCCCACCCCCTTTCCTTCTTTAAATTTTAGACTTGAGAACAGAGCGTAAGTTATTTTGTTCGGGATTGAAAGTGTACCACTTCTCCCCCGCTCCGTTGGTACGCGTGGAGGTGTAGTCCGCCAAAGCTTGTTCTGGGAGTCTTGTGCAATCTAGAGTGTCGTGCAAACCACTACACAATTCACAAGGTAGAGTGATTTTGTTTACTTTTTTTGAAGACTTAGGATTTTCGTAGGAGCTCATTAGGAATTTAACTTGATCTTCAAGCTCGAGCATCCTACGGTTGGAAGATTGTGAGTCAATGGGAGGCAAGGAGATTGCCTTTATGGTTTTGGTCAACTCACGGGGGTCATTCCAACTTTCGTTGTCATAGAGAGCAAGGTCCTCTATTATACCCCATGATTCTTCCGCTGTGATATCACTAAGTTTTCCACCGACCGCTTGGTCAATGGATCGCTTAGTGGGGACGTTGACATGATCGTAGAAGAGTTAGACTTGAAGCCAAAGATCAATGCCGTGATGAGGGACTTTATGGAGTAAGTCCTTGAATCGAGTCCATGCTTCGTAGAGAGATTCACCTTGACGTTGATGGAACATCAAGATTTCATTCCTAAGCTTAGTAGTTCTCCCCGGTGGGAAAAATTAAGCAAGGAAACGAGAGGTGAGATCATTTCAACTTGATATGGAGCCGGCAAGAAGTCGCTCAAGCCAATTACTAGCTTGGTCTCAGAGAAAAATTGGAAGAGACGCAGACGCGTGGTCTCTGAGTAGTAGCATCAAGGTCGATGGAATCGAAATTTTAAGGAAATCCTTAAGATCTTGATTAGGATCTTGGAACGAAGTCCATGGAATGCACATCCGTTTTGCACCAATAGGATGGTGTCGGATCGCAGTAGTAGTTTGGGCTTGGTCGGAAGCTCAATGGTGTTCCTATAGCCTAAGTGGCTTGGTCTCAGTATTCACATGAGTACGGCCTCTTGGTGGGTCATTTGGTGGTGGGTTGATGAGTGGTGGTTGATTATCACCTTCCATGATGAAAAATGATGGGATTACTAACAAAGGTCACAAAGAGGGGGATAGACTACGAGGAACCTGAAAATGGGAAAAAAGCTTACTTGATAGGAATCAAGAAAGGAAACCTAAACGAGGTGAAAATCTAACTAACTATTCTATTCCCCGGTAGCGGCGCCAGAAACTTGATACGCGTATAACGCGCGTTCGGGGTCAAAGGAACTTCCTTTCCGTCGAGCAAGTTTTTCAACACCCTAGAAGTGAACCTAATCATTGTAGTGTAGTATTAGGGTAAGCCTCGGGAATTGATATCGTTCTCTAGGAGAATAGGAATGCTAGTGAGAAATTACTACGCTAAGGTTGGGGTTGAAGAAGATTATTTTTTTATCTTTTTTATGTTTTTTAGAAAATTGAAAGGTACGAATCTCGGGGTATTGGATTTGGGGGTTGGTATTTCTACCGATTACTCTATTATTATCTAATTATCTAATTAACTAAGCTAAGGTGAGTGTAGTCTATGTCTATTGTTGTGTGCTCTTATGACGATTAAAAATGTGTTTACTTAGATGTTATTACTCCCTAGTTATCTCCTATTGATGGTTGAATTGTCACGTCCTTATTCTTAACGCATTGTGTTTCTAAGGTCGTAGGGTATCCGTTTATCCCTAACTCTTTGAAGCTACCTAAGGTTAATGACTACGAAATCTCTAGGATTCATAAACTTAACATTAAGGTTATCTTTGGATATTTAGCCTAAAATTCCACTAGTAACTATAAGCTAAGGTTCAACAAAGACTAATCAAGCATTAATAACACAACGAATGACCTATCGCAATACTAGGTCAATCACAATTAAGATAAGAGACAACCAATCAATATTCAATAACTAGGTTTCATATTATCTAAGCAAACACACAAGTAAATTAGCGGACATGGAGAACATGCAAGCGCATACACAAACAATTGAAGACATGATTGAATCAATGAAGTAAAATACTTATCTTGTTGTAAAATAGGGTATGGAACCCTAAGATATCGCCTAAGACACCTTGGTTCGGTTTAGGTTTTACTCCACAAACTACCTCTCTAAAAGCGAAAAATTCGGATTCTATATATAGTGTTACAAAATGTGATAGCGTCACTCTTTAATTGTGACGCCGTCTTGTCGCCACCATTAGGGTTTCGTCTTGGCTACATCAACTCTGTGGCGTCCACCTTATGCTCGTGACACCATCGGCTTCAACCTCGGCGCCGTCGGATCCAAATCTAGGTCGTCTGAGTTGTGACGCCCTACTCTTTTAAACCTAATGTCATCACTTGTAAATTAGCAATTTGGCTACTAAGTCGTCTCAAGATGTATCGCGACGGCGTCGCAGTTAAGTAGTGACGTCGTCCCCTTCACTTCCAGCAGCTTGAGTATCTCGATTCTTGACTTTGGCCATTTTCTTCATATATTCGTGCCTTTTCGTCCAAATAAGTGTCATTCCAGCAATTTGCCTTCAAGAGACCTAAAAAGTGAAAATGAACGAAATTAAGTAGTAACAGATACAAAAGTGATCAATTAAGGGCTTAAATGACCCCTCAAAAGTGTACCTTTTAAATCCTTATCAGAGTGTCATGGGGACCACTACATATCTCACACAAGGAAGAGACCTTGTTCACTTGGCGTGAAGGCTTAGGATTCTCGTAGGAACTCATTAGGAATTTAACTTGATCTTCAAGTTTGAGCATCCTACTGTTGGAAGGTTGTGAGTAAACGGGAGGCAAGGAGATTGCCTTAACAGTTTTGGGCAACTCACGGGGGTCATTCCAACATTCGTTGTCTTAGAGGGTAAGGTCCTCTATTGTACCCCACGATTCTTCCGCGGTGAGTTCACTAAGCTTGCCACCGGCCACTTGGTCGATGGTTTTCCTAGTTGAGAAATTGGCATGATCATAAAATTTTTTGACTTGAATCCAAAGATCGATGCCGTGATGAGGGACTTTATGGAGCAAGTCCTTGAATCGAGTCCACGCATCATAGAGAGTTTCGTCTTGACGTTGTTAGAACATCAAGATGTCATTCCTAATTTTGGTAGTTCTCTCCGGTGGGAAAAATTGGGCGAGGAAACGAGTGGTGAGATCATCCCAACTTGAGATGGATCCGTGAAGTCGCTCAAGCCAATTACTAGCTTGGTCTCGTAGAGAATTGGAAGAGACGGAAGTCGCGTGGTCTCCGTGTGGTAGCATCAAGGTCAATGGAGTCAACGATTTTAAGGAAGTCCTTGAGATGCTGATTAGGATCTTCGGAATGAAGTCCATGGAATGCACATCCGTTTTGCACCAACCGGATGGTGTCGGATCGCAGGGCCGTAGTTTGAGCTTGATCGGGGAGCTCAATGGTGTTTGTATAACCTTGATGGCTCGGTCTAGAGTATTCACCAAGAGTACGGCCTCTTGGCGGTTCAATTGGTGGTGGGTCGATGGGAAGTGGTTGATTTGGTGGTGGGTTATCACCTTCCATGATGAAAAGTGATGAGGCCGCCAACAAAGACACGAAGAAGGGGGATAGACTACAAGAAAGCTAACGAAAATGAGAAAAAAATCTACTTGATAGGAATCAAGCAATGGAACCTAACTGAGATAGAGATCAAACTAGCTATTCTATTCTCCGGCAGCGGCGCCAAAAGCTTGATGCGCGCGGAAGGCGCTTTCGGGGTGAAGGAAACTTCCTTTTCGTAGAGCAATTTTTTCATCCTCCAAGGCAGTGAACCTGATCGTTGTAGTGTAGTATTGGGTAAGCCTTGGGGATTGATATCGTTCTCTAAGGGAATAGGAATGCTAGTAAGAAATATATGACGAGAAGGTGGGGGTTGAAGATGATTCTTTTTTTATCCTTTTATTGGTTTTTTAGAAAGCTAAGGTAAATATCTCGGGGCAATTGGTTAGGGGTGGTACTTCTACCGATTACTCTACTTATCTAATTTATCTTATTATCTAATTACTACAGGTAGCTTATGTCTAATTGAAGTGTGCTCGTATGATGATTAAAAATGTGTTTACCTAGATACTATTATCTTAACGCGTTTTATTCCTGAGGTCGTAGGGTATGTGTGCCCCCTATTTCTTTGAGGTTATCTCTCGTATGTGACCTACGAAGTCGGCAAGCCTAAGCTATTTCATCCATAGACCACATTATCATAAAGCATACTCAAGCATTAAATACAACGAATGATGCCTAGTTGCACTTCCAAGCCAATTTACAATTAAGATAAGAAACAACCTAACAATAATCAATAACTAGGTTTCATAGATCTAAGCAAACACACAAAAAATTTAGCTAGACATGGTAAATAAGCAAGCATACAAACAATCAATCGAATATGGGATAGACATAATGTTACTTTGGATTAAAATACTTATCTTGATGTGTAAAATAGGGTATGGGTCCCTAAGATACTGTCCAATTCGAACTACAAATGATTTAGGATTTTTACTCCAAAAGTCTACCTCTCTAAATGCAGAAAAATCGAATTTTATATATAGATTTACAAATGCATCGTCGTCAGATTTTGCATGGGACGCCGTCAGCTCGCCGTCATTAGGGTTTCATCCAGGCCAAGTCATCGATGCAACGACGTCACCTTAGAGTTGTGACACCGTCGGTATTTAGTTGGGACATCGTCTTGATTCTAGATCTGGGGCGTCTGAGTTGAAAACTGTGAGTGGCGCCTTCAATATGAAGGCGTGGCCGTCGGTTATAAGACCGAATTTTCACCGAGCCGCCGCATGGATGTTTTGGTCAAGTCTTCATAGAAGGACGGGCGTCGCCTTTTTATTGGGACGCCGTCAGTCTTCGTTGATCGACTTTGAGTGGCTTCGATCTTGACTTTGCCATTTTCTTCATGTATTTGCTCCTTTTCGCAAAATATGCTTCATTCAAGCATTTTGCTTCCAAGAGACCTAAAAGTGAAAAGGAACGAAATTAAGAAGTAACAGATATAAAATTGGTCGATTTAGGGCTTAAATGACCCCCTAAAAGCGTACATTTTAAATCCTTATCAACCGTGCACTGTAACGGTCAAATTTTTTGTCCCTATAAATACTACCCCACTTCACAGTTTTTGGGCATCCTTTTACACACAAAACTTTCTGAATTTAATTATCCTAATACACACACACTCCTTTGATCATTTAGATAGTTTTCTTTTATTTTAGAGTGATTCCTTCTTCCAACCAAGTGATCACCTTCATTCCTCTCCTAGTGCAAGAGAAGAACACATTGTAACAAGAAGATACTTAGTTTTGTATTCATAGTAGTGTGCACTTTTAACACTTGTTACACACTTGTTGTATGTTGATATACATCAAGTAGTCTTGATTCTTGTTTAGATAACTTGTGTGGATCATTGTGATCTTGTTAAGTTCTTGGAGATCTCTTGTTGTTTGTGAGTTAGTGTGTTGATCAAGTAGATCAAGTTTAGATCATGGTGACCTAGTTGTTTGGGAGAGGTTCGTCCTGAAGTGCACCCCTAGGCAGTTATCCTACGAGAAAATGTTCTCAGTATAAAAGGAGACCGTGAGCAACTTCCGGCGTGCTTTGCTCATATGATTTAATGTCTTCTCACTCAACAATGATATAATCTTGCGTATTTTTTCACTAATCAAATTGTACATCTCGATAATCTTGCTTTGCTCATAAGACAAATTTATACCTTATGGGATGTTCCCAACTCTTCTTTACCATCACATCATGCACTTTCATCCATACCTTCAAGATCCTCAATATTTACTCTCAAATCGTGTCATGAAACCTCTAAACGAGTCATACATCTCATCTTTTCTAATTCTCGACACTTCCACCAACTTTGCACCCTTTCATTATTCATTGAGTGATGACGATGAGTGAAGCTATGGGAACAAGCTCAAGTCAATTGCAAGAGATTAGTATCCTATGAGTGGATTAGTTAGTTAGGATTGCAACTTAGTCATTTTATGCTTAATTTCTTCAATTGCATGTTTTAATTTTATCTTGTCACCTTGCATGAATTCTAAATTATGCTACTCCTGGATGATAGCCTATTTTGTCTTTTTGGATTGCGTACTTATGATTTATTTTGATACTTGCATGCTCATCCTTATTGCAAGAAGTAGGTCAATATGGGTCATATAAGGCAAATTAATCCTTAGTGGTTTGAGGCACTAGAATTTGCTGCAAATAGTCCCCTAGAACACCCTTTTTAGTTGCACAAAACCATGCAAATAGAAAAATTCGTGACTATCAGGTCACGGTACCGTTAAATATGCCACGGTACCGCTAAA
Organism: Chrysanthemum lavandulifolium; assembly: GCA_022545495.1. Classification (NCBI taxonomy): domain Eukaryota; kingdom Viridiplantae; phylum Streptophyta; class Magnoliopsida; order Asterales; family Asteraceae; genus Chrysanthemum; species Chrysanthemum lavandulifolium. Next base: position 126,175,067 of record CM040245.1, read on the forward strand.
TTTAACGGTACCGTGTGACATTTAGTGGTATCGTCGCCTGGTTTGATGAAATTTTCCTATTTATTCTAGATTCCTCCATCCCTAACCTCAAAACCTGCAATGTTTTACAAACTCTCATAACCTTAAGATTCACCTAGGCTACCATAGAATACCTCCACTCACTTTAATTCAAATCACACCATTTTTGCCTATATAAGGCTTCACCATTGCAAGTAACTCTTGTACTTCATCTTCAACCAAATCATGTCCTTCACCATGTCTTCCACTCAATCATCTTCAACTCACATCTCTAAGAAACCTAGGATAACCGTTAGACCATCCACCAAAATCACACTAAAACCACCACAACCACAACACACCCTGTTCTTTGACCTAACTCATGATAATGATGATGATGAAGCAACCACACCACCTTCCCAAAGCACTCCTTCCTCTCCAACACCACCAAATGCTCCATCCAAATCATCCTCCAATGGAATTACCTCATCCTACTCCACATCCTTCAATACTCGTCTATCCTCTATGGATATGACGCTCACTCTCACACCCATCACCCCGTTGGACTATGCTATGCCAACTCCATCACACACATACTTACCATCTCCTTCACCTTCCATCATGGGATAACCCATCCAACTTCACCCAGTTGATATTCATAGTCCTAATTGCCTATGTTGTATAAACAACCGAAACCTCATCTTCTCTCTTTGGGTTGAACTTCACTTCATGTTCTCCTATTTGGAGCATCTCTTAACACCACCAAAAGAACCATCATTCCAACTCCTCCACCAACCAATAGCCCAACCAACTAAGCATATTTATGTTTAGTTTTCAAGAACAAACACCTAGGATCTATTTTGTGTTTGGAGCAAATCTTAGGGCCTCTCAAGCCATTAAAGATTATTATGTGCTTCTTGTATTTTTCCTTTTATCTTGTATTGACACATTAAATGTGACATCTTGCTCAATCTATCAATGAATGTTTTCTATTTTATAGTTGGATTATTTATTTTAAGGCTACTAAGCCTCTTTGTTTATAGTTGGATATTTGTTTAAGTTGCTACATGTTAGATATTGTATTTGTGTCATCTAACTTTGTTTTGTAGCAACAACCATTGCTTGATTCCTTGGTGCCTTCCAAGCGAGGGGTCGTATACATCAAGGGGGAGCCTTAGTGTCATTTCGACATTTTTTTTGATTGTACAAAAAAAGGGAGAAGTGGGATATAAACTCAAATTAAAAAATTGTTAAAATTAATTTTCACCTAAAATGAGTTTATGTTTTGTCATCATCAAAAAGGGGGAGATTGTTGATGCAAATAATGTCTAAAAATGTTATTGCTATCTTTCGATATCTCTACGTTTTGATGATAACAAATGTAAAAACGTGTTACGTAAAAATTAACGTAAACAAGTTTTTAATCGAAAAATTAACGTAAACAAATGTAAAAACGTGTTACGTAAAAATTAACGTAAAAATCCCGTTTCTACATACATCACTCTAGGTAAGAACAAACAAATTTACAACTTGACAAATGATAAATTTGTGTTTCAAGCTTCACATTTTTAATGTGACAAAACATTTTTTCAAAAATAAATTTTACAAACTGTTTTTGAATATTAAAGAAATATTTTAATTGAAAAAATAAGTTTAAAAATCCCAACAGCTATTTTTCCCCCTAAAACAGCTCCTAACTTCCTCAAATAAACTTTCACCACTAGTAACAAAAAGAGGAGCATTTTTGTCTGAAACGGTACCACTAAATTTAGTGGTATCGTCTGGTATTTAGTTGTACCTTGAACTGTTACGGTCGAAATTTTTGTCCCTATAAATACCAGCTCACTTCACAGTTTTTGGGCATCCTTTTACACACAAAACTTTCTGAGTTTAATTCTCTTCACACACACACACACTCCATTGATCATTTAGATAGTTTTCTTTTATTTTAAAGTGATCCCTTCTTCCAACCAAGTGATTACCTTCATTCCTCTCCTAGTGCAAGAAAAGAACACATTGTATCAAGAAAATACTTAGTGTTGTAGTCATACTAGTGTGCACTTGTTACACACTTGTTGTAACTTGATATATATCAGGTAGTCTTGAGTCTTGTTTAGATAACTTGTGTGGATCATTGTGATCTTGTTGAGATCTTGTAGATCTCTTGTTCTTTGTGAGTTAGTGTGTTGATCAAGTGTGTTAATACAAATAAGCCGTAAAAACGTTTATTTATATTTTACGATCTTCTAATGTTTTGTCGATAACAAACGTAAAATCATTTTAACGAAACAAATAAAATACATAAATAGTTTGATTCAATAGTTTCCTAACACACTTACGCTTTCACATAAAACACTAAAACAAGCATAAGTGATTTTATGTTTTAGAGATACATATGTACAACAAATAGTGTTTACATATTGGGCTAACATATACTAAATGGGTAAAAACATGTATATACTAAAATGGGTAAAAACAAGTATATACTAAATGGGTAAAAACTAACAAATGGTATTGACCCATAACCCATGGTTTTGTCCAAACCACTTAACCAAGTTCAATGTATTCTAGAGATACATTGTATCTAGAAAGAAACCCATGGATCAACCAATAACCAAAAATACCCATGGGCAAAGAGGAGCGTCCCACGGATCCCTAGCTTTAGCTAGACGGATCCTCGTGGAGGATCCGGGAACGAGAAAATTTCCTCTATAAATAGAGAACTATTTCTTCCTTTTAACTCACCACTTTCACACATACTCTCCCCAAGTATTGTACCTCTCTAACCTCAGATCCAAGAGATCTATGTAGTTTGTCTTTTTTTTTGTGTGATCTCCTAGGTTCCTCTTAAAGGCGAGATCACTACTTGAAGTCGAGCAAGCTCAAGTCCATGAGTTGCCATGCCGTCATCATCAAGACAATCGAGGTTCTCTTGTTGATAGTTCTTTCTTCCTCCATGATGTTGAAGGCATTAGTGAAGGATGCCGAAAGAGTCAACACGAAAGCATTAGTGAAAGGTGCTTAACGTCCGTGTCAAAAGCATTAGTGAAGAATGCTAAAGGTGTCAAGACGAAGGCATTAGTGAAAGGTGTCAAGCGTTATGTCAAAGGCATTAGTGAAGGATGCCTAGGAATCAAATCAAGTGGCATTAGGGAAGAATGCCTAGGTCGTATAATCAATGAGGTGCATCGTTATACATATAAGTATTAGTTTATTTCCAAGGATGGTGATATCCTTGACGGTGTTGTAATAAGGAGTGGATCTCCTTAAGTTTAGGTGTTGTGTTGTGATGGGTAGTAGTTCCTCCATAGTAATGGAACTAGGTGCTTAGCCTAGTACCGAATAAAGGGTAGGCGACGTTGTGATAGGATTAGTTCTCCTTGGTGTGAAAGAACTCGGTGGTTAGCCTAGCATCGTATAAAGGGTAGGCGACGTTGTGTTAGGTGTGGTTCGCCTTGGTGTGAAAGAACTCGGTATTTAATTTTGTACCGGAAAAAGGTGTAAGCAACGTTGTGAAGGCTTCTCCGCCATAAGGAGATTGGTGTAGTGTTTACTAACTCTCGAGTAGGTGACTCGGGTAGCGGAGTAGGGCAAGGAAGGTATCCTTGTAGCCGAACCACTATAAATACTTGTGTCGTGGTGATGGGCTTCTTACTCTTTATCTTTCATTACATGTTTATATATCTATCTATCAACGTCCAACATAAACAACCAAATAGATTGACATAAGTCGATCTAATATTTAAAAGGAAGTTTTAAATTGGTAAAACTATTCAACCCCCCCCCCCCCTTCTAGTTTTCCACAAAGTGGATCAAGTCTAGATCGTGGTGATCTAGATTTTTGGGAGAGGTTCATCGTGAACTGCACCCCTGGGCAGTTATCCTATGAGAAAATGTTCTTAGTATAAAAGGAGATCATGAGCAACTTCCGGCGTGTTGTGCTCATATGATTTACTGTCTTGTCACTCAACAACTATATAATCTTGCGTATTATTTCGCTAAGTGAATTGTACATCTCAGGGGTAACAAAGACAAACTTATGCCTTATGGGATATTCCTAACTCATCTCTAACATCACATCATGCACTTTAATCCATACCTTTAAGATCCTCAATATTCACTCTCAAATCATGTAATGAAACCTCTAAACGAGTCATACATCTCATCTTTTCTAATTCTTGACACCTCCACAAACTTTGCACCCTTTTATGATTCATCGAGTGATGACGATGAGTGAAGCTACAAGAACAAGCTCAAGTTAATTGCAAGTGATTATTATCCTATTAGTAGATTAGTTAGTTAGGATTGCAACTTAGTCATTTTATGGTTGTGTTTGGCGAGGGCCTTATGGGAGGCTTATGGGGCTTGGGCTTTTAAAATAAACCGGATTATAAAATAAGGCTCGTTTGTCATGCGGGATTATGAAATCATAAGCCTCTAAAAGGGGCTAAAAACTTTAACCAGGGGCTTTTGAACAATAAATTACTTATTTACCCACAAAAATATCTAACATATAGAAAAACTCATTTAATTATGTCTTTTTTTAGTAATTTTGTAATAATATGCTTAAGCTAGCCCATTTGCCAAACAAGTTTACAAATATATATATTTTTACTTCGGCTTATAATAAAAGCTTGTTAGGATTTAGAAAATCCATTAGTTAAACAGCCGGTCACCTCAGGTATATGTATTCGTTAGAAAGCTCGTAGTCGTAGTCAAGTTATGTTAATAAATAGTTAGTTAAGTAACACCGTGGAGGACGGACGGGTCTTTACCCACTGTATGCCTGATCCACAGCCCGTAGAAGGCATGTCTTGTAAGAAACTATAAATACCCTCTACCTCCCAAGGTAGAGGGTTGGAGCTTTCAATATTATTTTTCTTTGTTTCACCAAGTTCCTAACTCTCTTTACTTTCTCTCTCTAAAACTCATCGCATACGCCTATATTCAATATAATTTGATGTGTTTATGAAATCCAATATGCTACAATTGGTATCAGAGCCATGGTTTGATCACTCATCTTTCATGTTCTTGGATTTCTAGTGGTTTTTATAAGGTTTTTAGGTTTGAATGAGTTTAGAGTAGTTTGCATCATTTGGATCATCTCTAGTGTTAAAGTTTGGATTTTGATAGTACTTTTATGTTTAGAATCATTATGAGTGTTTAGGTTATGGTTTGGATGGCTTGAATCAGTGTGGTTGGGTTGTTTTTGGATTGAAAAGTGGTGTTGTAGGATATTAGTTTTCACATACACATCAAATCATAACATAAAGTGGCGTATGAATGGAATTCTAGAGAGAGAAAGTTAGAGGTTTAGGGAACTTAGTGAGAGAAAGTGAAAGATATTATTATGAGCTCCAACTCTACCTTGGGAGGTAGAGTATTTATAGTCTTACATAAAATGCCACACATCGGGTGTGGATCGAGGCATCTGATGGGTAAAGACCGTCCGTCCTCCACGGTGTTACTTAACTAAATACTACTTAACTTAAAATAACTACGACTACGAGCTTTCTAACGATTACATATACTTGAGGTGACCGACTCTTTAATACAGGAATTTCTAATTCCTAACAATCTCCCCAAGGAGGTCACCTCAATCATGTACTAAAATTACATAGAATACAAATAGATATTACATTAACAATTGTTCTTGCATTCTTGATGTAGTACTTTGCTCCTAAGCTCGTAGTCATTGATTCTTCACATTGCATGTTTGGTTACTCCAAGTGGAGGTCTTTTCTTGATCCACGTGATTATAAATTTGAGCCGACTTTTGAGATCATCACTATCAAAATCTCGAGACATCCATTGTGGTGTTGTGACTTTAGGACCGACATGCTCACATTACGGATCATGATATCTTCTCATCGAGTTGCGGAAGCTTTAGTTGATTCATGATATTGGCGTGATAGCGAAGCATGGAGTGAAAATATCGAGTCATTGATGCACTAATCATGATTTCTTTTGAGATGAATGTGTTAAGTGAGCATGCGGCTATGGATTGACCGCTTCATTACGATCATTACAAGCGTCCAAATGTACCGCAAACAACGATTAGCAATAAAACACGAAAGTGTCTTTGATCACTTTTGTTGAATTAAGGTACATGGCCCACGGTTCCCGTTGATCGATACAAGTCTTGCTGTGATCGGTAGGATTCCTAAGAATCTCCTTGACATGGTTTCGCAATGTTGTTCTAGTTGTTCTCAAACCGGAACGTCTCAAAGAAGACAACACGGAGTGAGTGAACCAAATAAGTTAAGTCCAGCGATTGATGAAAAGAGATTTGAAAAACAATCGTGTATTGCTCAATAGAGATTGTTTTTGCAATACAACGAAGGTTTTATTGAAAATCAATTATCAATCATAAAAACACTTTTGGTTTGAAAAATTAGTACACGGTCGATGTGCTAAAGAAAAGAGTTATTAAGCACAAAGATCGGTTTTCAAAGGTATCCGTCAATCCATAACTCGAACGAGATTGATTCAAAAGATTGAATCTCCCATTGTTTACATTCGGTTGTCACATGGTTGATCTATATAATAGATCTCACATGCCACCTACCGAGAGCTTGTTTGATGTTGGCTCGAGGCTTTCCATCTTCATAGTGAATATGTATACACATCACTCGGATGTTACGGCAATACCGCAAGGATAATGCGTGGGACTCAAGATATAATCTCTCTTTCCACATTGTGTGAAGCAGAGAGTCTTCATTGAAAGTGTCCTAATGAGATTTATTGATGATCTCGTGGCTCTAGACTCAATTTTGTGCATATTTGGATCTGTGCGGAGACTAGGAGAGGTCTCCTTCTTCAATATCAACAATCTCTAAGAGAAATTCGATAGATAATGTTGGTTCCCGTGAGAATGAAACAAGTCCTTTTAAGAGGAACTTGAGTGGTTTGGAAAGTTGAAGTGCGGTCGTCCTTTGGGTCCATGACATCTTGTCTTCAATACCGATGTTACCATCGATGGTATATGAATTGAACCGGTTTACGCCTAAGGTTGAATAAATGGAGGGCTATTTGTTTTCACCCTTTTCTCATTCAATTCTTTTCAATTCTTCAACCCCTGATGCTTACCGAGACTTCATAGCTAGAACCTTGTTGGGTTTATTCGATTACTAGCTCGATCGAGTCCGCACTCTTCCCATATCTCATTTTCTCCTTTTATCATCATATCTAAGAACTCTACACTAACTAGTGGATTGTCCCTGGGTAGATCCCTCCGGCTCTGGCGGGATCGTGGGAACGAATACCTAACCTTATCATCCTTATATCACCGTACATAAAGTACAGTTGGTCGGTCTATTTGGTATTGTTCATCTGCCATTGGAACCAATTGAAAACCATTTGAAAATCAATTCAGATACTTGTGATATATTATCAAAGCATTTTGTACCTGAATTGTTTTTGATAATTTTAGAACGAGAACTCCCCCTCAACATGTGCATCAAGTATTTGAAAATGTTTTGCACACGGAGGCAAGAGAAAGAATTAACTTCTTTGATTACCATTTTCTAAAAGATATCAACATCACTTCCCACATCAAATCAAGTAGATAGAGCATTTCCGAAGGATGGTTTTCATGATTTTGCTCCCCTCAATATGTGCCTCGAGTTTTGAAAAGAGTTTTGCATATACTAGAGCGAACCTGCACATTGAGATAAGTTGATCACATTTCAAATCATAGGTTTAAGATAGATGCTCCCCCTCAACATGTGCATGGAAAATTTGAAATCGTTTGTCACATGTGGGAAGGATAGCATGTACATCCTTATAAAACCATTTACGTACATCCTTATAAAACCATTTACCGAATTATCAGTTTAAGTCCAATTTAAATCACACATTCTCCCCCGATCACAATTATCAAATCATTTGAGATTTGTGATCTCTTATTGATTTAAATTGATTTTGAAAACTTTAAGGGAATTGTGACTTGATTATGAAAGCGTTTTAGCGATAATGATCGGATTTTAAGACTTTAAACTCCATTGAAAAACATGCATGTACATCTTTTGAAAACAATTTAATGCCAAATAACTTTTAATTTAATTGAAATCATTCTCCCCTCAATCAATGACATAGGTTGTTGATTGAGAGATAGAGATTTGACAAATAAGTCACGATGATTATCAAAAATGGAGACCGAGGTTATTTTTCAAAGCATTTAGTTTTCAATGAGATAAATGTTTATAGAATTAGAGCATGGAATTTTGAAAGCATGATAAAACATGGCTCTGTTCTTTCATTTAAAACCGGTTATTGCACGAAAATGACAATAAACCATTGTTTCTCTTTCTCTCAAATTATTTTTTTTTATTTATTTTTTTTTAATATAATATAAAAATTCGAACAACATCTAAAGTCCTGTGTCATTCTTTGAATGACAACATCAAGACCGTAGATATTATCGAATCGAGAGAAACATGACAAAATGACAATGTTTTTTGAAGATTTTTCGAATTTTACAAATTTTTATGGATTTTGAAAATTTTATATTTTTCTATTTGATTTTTGAAGGTTTTATAATTTTGTATTTTGTTTTTCAAATAAATATTTACAATAGATAGATGAAGATAGACCTTTACTCCTCGTCTTCCTCCACGAAGACATTTGAGTGTTTACGATTGAAGGCTTTTCAAGCCAAGTCGTGGAAGAATAAACTCAAAACGTTCTCTTGGAAGAGCTTTGGTAAAGATGTCGCTAGCGATATTCATACCTCACAAAATAGAGTTCCACCACACCTTTTCCACTTGTTCCCGATGAAATGATGTCGAATGTCCATATGCTTTGCTCTTGAGTGTTGAGCGTTGTTGCATGAGAGAGCAATAGCACTTTATTATCACGATCTGAGAGGATTTTGTTGAATTCAAAGCCATAGTCGGATAATTGAGATCTCATCCATAAGATTTGAGCACAACAAGATGACATGGCTATGTATTCACCTCTGTAGAGGAAATAGAAGTACTCATTTGCTTCTTTGAGGACCAGCTAACAAGCTTATCTCCCAAAACGAGCACCTCGGATGTACTTGACGAGTATCTTGACACCTGCATGATCGGCATCTGCATAGGATATTAGTGACATACCGGTGTCCTTGGTGCAAAGACCCATATTGATGGTTCCTTGGAGTACCGAAGACCCGTTTAACCGCTTCAAGGTGATTTTAGTAGGCTTAGCACGGTATCTAGCACACATGCAAGCAATGAACAAGATGTCGGTCTACTAGCGATGAGGTACATCGGGGATCCAATCATACTACGATATTTCGTTTGGTCAATCATGATCCACGAGTGGTCCTCATCTAGTTTGGTTCGATCAATCATGGGGTGTCAACATGGTCACTTGAATCAAATCCAAATTTCTTTAATATCTACATTGCATATTTAGATTGATTTATGAAAATGCCTCCAGGACTTTGTGAAATTTGTAATCCCAAGAAAATGACATTTGTCCCATCATTGACATTTGAAATTTTGAACTCATTTCATTTGAAAACGATCACATTCCATTGGGTGCATCGAGGCAAAATAATATCATCAACATAAATTTGAACATGAATTAAATGTTTGCGACTTCTTGGTGAACAATGTTGGATCAATGCTCCTTTGCTAAATCCGGTAGATAGAAGAAACATTGACGATGTATCATACCATGCCCTTGGAGCTTGCTTTAAACCGTAAAGAGCCTTCTTCAAGCGATAAGCGTGAGTAGGATGCTCTTGATTTACAAATCCTTGAGTTGGATGGCGTGAGCGACTTCTTTAAGGTCTCCGTTCGAAATGCCGTCTTCACATCCATCGATAGACTACCATGTTCTTACTAGCGGCATTAGCGGAAAGATTACGATTGCCTCGATTCGAGCAAGCGGAGCAAAAGATTCTTCAAAGTCAATACCTTCCTCTTGGCGGTATCCTTTAGCAACTAATCGAGCCTTGTTCTTCAATACATCACCATGCTCATCTAGTTTCACTTTGAAGATCCATTTTAGAGCAATAATCATGGCACATTCTTGAGCGGTACTAATTCCCATACATCAAGTCGATCAAACTCATGAATTTCATCTTGCATAGCATTGAACCGATGAGTCTTCGTTCATGGCGGTTTAACATCCTTTGGTTCGATCTTTAAGAGTACGGAGTTGAAGAAGCACCATAAGGCATCGGTTACAAGTTGTTTTCGTGTTGATACAGACGAGAGGATTTCCAATGATGTTATCTAATGGATGATCGTGAGTCCATTTTACGAGGTGTTCATGTGGCGGTTGTTGAGGGACCGAGGTAGGCGAGTCGATGTCTCTGAAGAAGATGGTTCGATGATGATTTAGGAGCAAATATGTTTTCAAATGGAGCATCTTGAGGAGTAGCAAAGGATTAACTTCATCATTGATGCGAAACATTTCCATGATGTACATTTGAAGAATGATGATTTGTTGATGAGGCGAAGGATCGGCGACGCTTCTTGACTTAAAGATATTGAGGCGAGGATTGACTTCATTCACGGGAATATGAGCAGCCTCTGTTGTAGGAATCGACACCTCATTAGTACTTGGATCATAAAGTTCATCAAACATAGGATCAAACAATTTCTTTAAATCATCTTGGATGGAGGTACATATGGAGTTTCTTGAGAAGAGTTTGGAATAAGGGATGAACCAATGGGATTGTTTTGAAGTGTGGGTCAGGCGGGTTGTCCAGGAGCCATTTGACCGGTCGACTCATCAAGCGTAACGTGAATTGTTTCCATGATATTTCGGGTTCTTTTGTTGTAGATTCGGTATCCCTTTTGTTTGGTGCATATCCTACAAATACTCCAATGTCGACTTTAGCCCTAAGTTTGCCTAAGTCTTGACCTCATTAGTTGGATAACACAATGCACCAAACACACGAAGGAAAGAGATTAGGTTTTCTGTTGTGGACAAGTTCATATGGAGTTTTCCATGAGCAGTGTGAATTAGGGAATGATTTTGTGTGTAGCATGCGGTGGCAATTGCTTGACCCGAGAGAAATATTGGAACCTTTGAGTAAATCGGCATTGTTCTAGCGGCTTCAACGAGAGTTCGATTTCGTCTTTCAACTACACCGTTACATTGAGGAGTTCGTGGAACACTTCTTTGATGGTTGATTCCAACGCTTTCATAGAATTCACTAGGTTGTTTGTTGACAAACTCGGTTCCATTATGCATTACGATAATTACGGCGGTTTTGTTAAGGCGAACTGCGGTTTGTTTGATGAGTTTGATGATGATATCGGGAGTTTCATCCTTTGTCCTTAAGAACTTGACCCGGTGAATCTAGGTAATCATCAACCACAACTAACACATATTTCTTCCCAAATATATTCTGCACCTCATTGGTCCACATAAATCCATATGAATCATATGAAGAACACGTGACGAGTTAGTAGGTTTTGGTTTATGGGCATACTTCTTGCTTTTCCCAATTGACATGTTGAACAAAGATGATCCTTTTCGTACTTGAGTCTAGGTAAACCTACAACTAAGTCCTTTACGGTGAGATCATTGATGGTGCCGAAGTTCGGTGATTGAGATGACGATGCCATAACCATGACTTTGTTTTAGAAGCCTTTGACGACAAGCAAATTGGAGAAGACTTCATCATATCTTCGATGGAGATGGTGTATAGATTTGAACCCGTGAGCCTCTTAAAAGTTCCTTGCCATCAAGTTCTCTAACGAAGCGGTATGTTTTACGAAGGCTACTTCTAGATCCGAATCGCAAAATTGACCAACAGAGAACAAGTTGTGACCAAGACCTTCTACATAGTAAACTCGGAGATCACACTTTTGCCAACAACATAGTCTCCATAACCCATAATAGCACCAAAATGATCATTCCGAATCTAACAGATCCGATGAATTTGCTCACGAAGTTCATGAGCGTGACTGTCGCCAATCGTATGCTTGGAGCGACTGAGTCCGGTACCACAAAGCGATTTGAGCGATCTGCGGTTGAACACAGACAAGAATGGATAAGCGGATAATTGGGATCCCCATGCGAATGGGTTCCATTTGGTTAGTAACAATGGTTGGAACACCCACATCGAAATAGAAGCATTTATATCGGAAAATGAGGCAATGGAATCATTGTGAATAGATGCGATACTAGTGTGAATTAGCCACATTCTCGGTGTGCTCACTTCTTAAGGAATAGTTCTACCGTGGGCATCCATTTTCTAGTGGGCATTATCGATTAGTCTTATGACCAATGGTATCCAATAATGGCCTATTTTATTGAATGTTCTTCCCGTGGTTTTTCTTTGTTTTCTAACTTTCTTTCGTTTTGCCTTTTAGCCTTCTTAGCATGAATTTTAGCATTAACAATATTAACTTGACAATTAACATCATTAGGTAGAACATTAACACCACATTCATGATTAGAAAGCGAATTCAAGCGGACATCAATACAAGGTTTGCAAATAGTATCGAATTGAATTAATTACAATGCGCCTATGGCAAATACTAGAATCAACACGATTCATTTTATTCGGTTCAAACTTAAAGTTCCTAGATTGTTCTTCTACTCTTTTCGATGCACATTCTTAGCTTGCAAGGTCCTATCATTCCTTGTATTGTCTTGAGACTTTGACACGCTCCCTTTATTGTCATGATTACTCTGTAGAGGAATGGGAACATTAGTTGGTTTAACTACTCTTTGCATCACTGTTTAGATGTCTTGGGATCTGAACTACATGCAGCACACTAAGGTTCACTTTCTTAAAACTAAATCTTGAGATTTGTACTCCTAAAAGGCACACTTGAGTTCTCTTTCTTAGCATTGCGGATCTGGAATCTGAACTACTTAAAGGCACACTACGGTTCACATTCAAAGCATTGGGAATCGAATGAATATCATACTTGGCATTAGGCATCGAGCATGGAATCAAAGGATTAACTCTCTCACCTAATGACTTTGGGCATATTGTGATCAAGCATTCTAAGATTTCTTGAGATCGTTTGGCATATAAGCATGCATGTCCAATTGCATTATCATGAGGTTTCTCTAACTTATCCTCTTCAACAATCTCACGCAGACATTCTAGGCAATCCTTAAGGGATGAGAAGTATGTTTGAGCAACAAGTTTGTTGTTCCTTAGATGAGGAGGGACATATGTCATGACAAAGCATATTTATTACAAGAGTGAACCTTTGATACACCATTCTCCCCATTAGTCATTGGCATTTTCCCTTTTACGACTCTTGATTCTCAATTTCCTTTTGCAATGAAGCTATTTGTTCGTTATTTTTATTCGAGTGACCTTTATTAATTCAAATAATTCATTGAAATGACGTTTAACCTTTTCATTTTCTTTTAGAAAACTTTCGTTTTCCTTTTGTAATGCATTTACTAGGTTTTGAAGATGAAACGTTTGAGAATTCGAGAATCTAAAGGAGGAGGCATTTGGGAGCTGTCATATTGTTCGTTTGACCCTTTAATTGAGAGATTTGGGCTTTCAACTTTCGATCGTGTTGCAATGAGCTTGAATTTGTTCATCACGTTTGTTAATTTGAAAAGCGCATCAAACTCGGAGCATCGAGGATGTCTTGATATTTGAAGTTTTGACATTTTCTTTAAGATGTTGATATTTTAGTTGTAAATTAAAATGCTCAACTTCTAGTTTAGAAAAATGTTTAACCAAATTGTCGTGATCATCGGTTCAATTTTCTCGTTTAGTTTAGAATTAGTTTTTCAAGCTCAATGATACGATCATGGGAGACTTTCGAGGCAATAGATAGTTCATGAAATTGAGAAGCATTAATAGAGCGGTTTGAAGCGTTGAAAAACATATCTTGAGCAACACATTCGGTGATAAGAGTCTCATTTAATGTATGCAAGTTCTTCCTCTCAATCTCATTATATCTTAGTGCGCTCATAGTCACTAACTTCAACTATCATTGCATCAAATTCCTTTTCCATTCCCTTAATATCGGTTTCTATCCCTTTTAAGACTCTCAAAGTGATCTTTTAGAAGTTTAAAGAAATGCATGACCTCGGTTAAGTAACATTCTTTCATTTGCTCAAAACCCTTTCTCCTTCATTTATACCGATGGGTGTGATCCTTTTCTTGCAAGTTTTCTCAAAATCAACAAATAGTTGAAGTATAACATATTGGCTAATTAAGGTGTTGATTTTAGTGGCAATTGTTCTCGGAACAAGATGCATTGGTGTATTAGGAGGATACCACGATCGCTCTAGGCATTTTCCAAAGGGAGGTTTGTTTCAACAATATTTTCGACTTTACCTTATCTAAATCCATTTTCGAGAAGACTTGTTCGGAGTCAACAATGTCGAGGCTTAAACTTGTTCAAGGAAATCCAGGTTTTCCTTCTTGTAGTCATGGGGAGTGATAATAATTTTTTCTCTTTGCATTTAGGATCATTTAGTTTCTTATTCATCTTCTCCTAGTGATTTCATCTAATTTCTTATCATCCTCGGTGCACTCAACGCAACTAGGTTTTGTCTAGGTTTAAGAATCTCATTGCCATCATAGATCACACTTTGAGTCGCTTTTGCTATCTTTCCGTACTCGGGGTTGGGTTTATCTATAATGGGAACACTATGCTTATCGCTTAGAACTCTATGCTTAGTGATCATGTGAGCGATCGAATGGTGTTTCCTTGTATGTACAACTTGTTTTCAAGTTTGTTTTCAAAGTTTTAGATTAGAAAAGTCTCTCAAGAGTTTTGATTCCTTTGCATTAAATTCTTGCTTAAGCATTTTCACATTTTCTTGAAGTTCTTGTTTTGCTTAATTTTTTTAGAAAGCTTTTCTTGCAAGGAATTTAATTCTTGTTTCAATACTTCTTCTCTAAAATTACTTTTCTAATGATTTGTCACGCACTTGGTCATCCATTTCACGCTCACGAGTGGTCAACTCAAAATTTGCACGTTGTTCATAAATAACAACACGTTCTTTATAGGCATTTAGTTCGAAATTACGGAATCATCGAGGGTACATGCGGTGTATTCATAAAAATATAGTCATTGTTGATGCGGAAGATGCATCACTTGGTACAACTTCACTTTCACTTTGTTTCACATATTGATCATATGGGACAATATTGATATTACCCATATTTTCAACATTTGATTCAATAGTTTCGATTGATTGTACTTTGTCATGCATCTGTTGCACATCGACATCATCGTATAGTTTTAATACCTCCGAGATGAGTTTGTCTTTGGATGGGCCAGACTTGTGGTGAAGAAGAGACCTTGGGAGAAACCTTTGGAGAAATGCTAGCCATAAAAATTGTGTGTGCGATGGGTCCATCATCCACATCAGTCGTATGCATCACAATCGGCGACTTGCAAAGGCATTCGATGATTGTGACCTATCTCTGAATAAATTGCTCATCCACATCTCGCATCATAGGTCTTGGCATTGCCTCGGCTAAACAACAATTCCTCTTCATCCAAAGCGGCACCATTATCTTGAGCTTGAACAAGCGACATCTTATCTCTGAAATGTCGGCATTCTATGGGCGCTTTGGAGATGTGCGGTTCCTTGCAATGTGTCCCTCACCACCATAGTTATAGCATTTGATCGGCTTAGCTTGACCTTGATTACCATTCCTTCCTCGATTTTGATTACCCACATAACCTCTACCACTCCACCTCTTCCTTGATCAAACTATCTTTCTTGAACCGCCCCATAATTTTCCCATCTCGATCAAAGCATGGTTGTGAAGATTGGAGGCGATTCGGATCTCATTACAGTGTGAAGTTTGTTGGTGTGAGGTGAAAGTGTCTGTTCTCTTTAACCATGAGTGTCGGTTGTTTAATGAAATGTTCCATGACATTTGCATCGGGTTCTTGAACCTTGGATCGAAATGGGTTTGTGATTATCATCTTCCGTGGGTACAACTTGAGGAGCATTGGTGATAATCCCATCATTTGAGAAAAAGCGGTTGACACATTTGTAGAGCTTGTTTCTCACGACCTTTGAACCGATCAAGAATCCTCTTTTCAAACATGGCATGTCTCTCATTACGAAGGAGGAAGGCATAGAGTTGCTCATAGTTTGTATTCTTCAATCCTTTAGTGAGCTTCACGAGGTGACAAACTTATGCCATTCGGGATTCATGTTGTTCACAAATTTTGAGTTCAATTTGAATGTTAGGCATAGTCATTCGATGTTCCTCATATCATTCACCAACTTATGAAATCTCACATAGTACTCATAGACACTCTCATCGGTTTCATCTTGAAGTGTTCAAATTCGTCATAGAGTTGTGATTCTCTGTCTTCCATAGTTAATTGAACACGAGAGAAGCATCTTGACATTATCCCATCGCCTTTGCTTGATGTTGTGATTGATCGACTTGTAGATGTCTTTAGGAAGACCTTGAAGAACAATGTTAAAGCCACGATATCGCATCATATCTCTTTTCTCCTTATCATCAAGCTCATCATACATTTTAGGTCATCCATTCCGTAAATAGGGTTCCATCTTCATTAGTATCAAGTATATCTCTAGTCGTCTCAACTCGATACGGTCCTTCATCAATGGATTTGAGAATGTTGACACCATTTTCCTTTCAAGGAAGTACAATCGATTCGTTGAGCCCAAGAATCGTAGTCGATTATGTCAAGCATGGGTGGGCAGTATCTGAACCATTGCTTGAACATCCTCGACAGCGATGGAGATGATAGTAGGAACGTTGGTAGACATGTTAACAGTTATACGGGTTTTATAACTCTATGATTAAACCGAAAATAGATTCTTTCACGGATTTTACTAAATCAAGAGAAAACCGTAAACAATCACCCAAGTCGCTGAAGATAATGCACCAAGTCGCTAACACCTAATTCGCTACACCCCAGTCGCTAAAGTCCCAGTCGCTAGACAAATGCAAGTCGCTAAGTAGTAACTCGCTAAGCCTCAAGTCGCTAGCAAAATTTTGGCGACAATTAAGCTACTCAATTAAGCTAAAGAGCAACTCGCTTCTGAGACCAAGTCGCTACCACCAAGTCGCTACCACCAAGGAAAGTCCACTACTTGTCTTCCACTAGTCGCTAGATCCAAGTCGCTAGATCCAAAGCGTAACTCGCTACAAAATTGCAAAGCAAGTCGCTACGAAGAATGAAGTCCGTATGTCAAGTCGCTAGCAAGAAAAACCACCTAAACATCACTTTTCAATCCAAAACAACCCAACCAAGATGATTCAAGCTTACCAAATGAAACCCTAAACACTTGTGATGATTCTAAACATAAAAGTACTAACAAAATCCAAGCTTTAACACAAGAAATCAACCAAATGATGCACAAACCACAAACTTTTCAAACTCAAAACCACCTAAAACCACTAGAAATCCAAAGATGTGCAAGATATGATCTAGCCATGGCTCTTGATACCAATTGTAGGATATTAGTTTTCACATACACATCAAATCATAACATAAAGTGGCGTATGAATGGAATTCTAGAGAGAAAGTTAGAGGTTTAGGGAACTTAGTGAGAGAAAGTGAAAGATATTATTATGAGCTCCAACTCTCTACCTTGGGAGGTAGAGAGTATTTATAGTCTTACATAAGCGCCACACATCGGTGTGGATCGGGCATACGATGGGTAAAGACCGTCCGTCCTCCACGGTGTTACTTAACTAAATACTACTTAACTTAAAATAACTACGACTACGAGCTTTCTAACGATTACATATACTTGAGGTGACCGACTCTTTAATACCTGGAATTTCTAATTCCTAACTGGTGTTTTAGTATGTTTCTATAAAGCGATTTGTGTCTCGGATTACTTCTCTAGTAAGTGATTTGTCCTTATTTCTATGCGATTTGTCACTCAAAGGATTGCTTATTGAAGCTATTTGTCTA
The DNA here is from genome assembly GCA_022545495.1 of Chrysanthemum lavandulifolium. NCBI lineage: Eukaryota > Viridiplantae > Streptophyta > Magnoliopsida > Asterales > Asteraceae > Chrysanthemum > Chrysanthemum lavandulifolium. The sequence goes on from CM040245.1 coordinate 126,192,925, forward strand.
ATTCTGGGAAGCGATTTGTACTCTATGTGATTTGTCTCTTGAGACAAAACTGTTGGAATCACTCCTAAACTGTATTTCAAGTATTTATATTTCATATGTAATAGGTAGCTTAATATGGCCTTTATGTTTGTTTAAGGTCTAGCTTATGTAGAAGGCTCATAAGCTTAGGCCCAAGCCCATATAAGAAAGGATGGGAACTAGGAGTGTTGCCCTAGCTTCCCTCCTATAAATACCCTTGTAAACCCTCATTTGAGGGTTGGTTGTTCAAGTTACTCTTTCACATACATCTACGCTTAAGCTTTCTCTTTTATACGTGTGTGTGTGTTTGGTATTTGTTCATCCGCCTTTATCTCTTTCTCTATATTACTTGTGTTTGTAAAACTAGTGACCTAACAGTGGTATCAATCGCCTAATAGTTGGGTGAATCATTATTGCTTTTGAAGTGGGTTTTGGTCCTACGCGTAAGGCTAACGAAGGATACTTTGGTTCGCTTAAAACTTGTTTTTACACTTTTAATCCAAGATTCTTGTACTTTCAATGTTTTAAGGTGTTAAAATACTTGTTTTGAAAAACGTTTCAACCTTTACGGCGTGGATATCGTTTTAAGCTTGTTTTTGTTCTTGGGTGTCGTTCTACGCGTAACCCGTTTAGCGCTTTTGGTACATCAAGTTTCACACTTTTGTGTTCTTTTGGTACTATTGAAGCTATTCCATAACAAAAATGGGTTTAGAAACAGATTTGGGCAAAATCAACATTACGAGTAATCCTACGCGTATTGAAACCCTAAAATTACAGCGTAAGATTTTCCTTGGTTTGATCTTCATTTTGTGGTTTATTCCGTGTTTTCTTACTTGGATAAGTCCGAAAATCGTCGACTTTGGATATCTTTTGCCTTTGTGATAGTGTAAAAGATCATTTGAGCAAAAACCTAAAATTACGCATAAGCATAAGCTTCGGCGTAGAAATCCCTACGATAAGATTCACTTTACGCGTAAACTTAGGTCTCACGACAAGGTAATCCTCGCCTAACTTTCTACGCCTAACTTTTGTCTACGCATAACTTTAGTGCTTTTATCCTACTTACGCGTAAGCTAAATCCTACGCGTAACTCCTTATTGTTACGCGTAACTTTTGGTGTTTTTACGCATAAGTGCTACTTGGTTTCTTGTCTTTTCTATGCCTAAGGACACTTCATCAACAAAGGTTCATTCGACTACAAAGATCCATTTTTACTACACAAGTATAACATTATGTCTCAACCACCATACTCTAACTATTTTCCTCACACTTATAATCATCAACAACAACAATTAACTCCACAACATCAACAATGGAATCAACAACAAGCAATTTATCAACAACAATTTAATCAGCAACATACTCCACAAATTGGTGCAATTCCACCACCACAAATGGTTCAAACACCGCCAAGTTTTCAAGCTCAATCCTACACAAATGATTTCAATCAACATCCATCAAGGAACACTATGAAGGAACCCACTTGGTTTGCAAAGATGTGTGAAGCTTTAAGCGACCAACAATCAATTCATGAAGTCGGATCACTTGATCGACCTCCAATGCTCACTCCGAAACTACGATCAATGGGTGATAAGGTTCTTTAGGTTTTGTGATCCAAAGAAGCCACATGGAAAGTTCTTAAAGAAGGTTATCTTGGAAGGTCCATTTGAGATGCCTCGTCATTGTACCGGAGATCCAAGCGCTATTCCACCAAGAGATGAACAAACAAACATTGCTACTGTTGCATCTAAATCCAACGAACTTCTACACTATGAAGGCGATAAGCTTGCAATGCAATATATCCTTTTAGGATTACCTAACCCAATTCTTGAAGTGTTGATGGTCAAAAGGCGCAAAGGAAATGTGGGACCATCTTCATCTCCTTATGGAAGGATCGATTACTCAATCGGGAGGATTTGGAATCCAAAATTTACTTGGCTTATGAACACTTCATGATTGAACACGGAGAGATACTAGAGTCCTATCATCATCGATTTCCGGACATCATCAATGATTTGGATAAACACAACATCATAATGCCACGAATTGCGGTGAATACTAAGTTCTGAGTAGTCTTGGTCCCGAATGGGAGAAGTATGTCATCTTTCTCCGTCAGCGAAGAATATGCATCATTCTACTTATGGATTGTTGTACGATTACTTGAAGCCTCATGAAAAGGAAGTTGATCGGAAAGGATTCTCCGTGCTCAAATTGCTAACATCACATCCGGATAATCAACAACTTGCCTTGTATGCTCAATAGAATTATCCTCTCAACAAGCAACTCAACCAATCGCTTCAAACACACTTCACAAGAACAACCTCAACAAAATCAATTGGTTCCATACGGCAACAATGCTCAAGCATATGTCGATGAAGCGGCGAGGAAATCGATCCATTGAAGCATTGCAACAAGGATTTGTGATGATTGCTAATGCTTTTGGCCATTACACCAACAAATCCAACAATCGTATTCGTTCCTCATCTAACACACGGACTCAAGCTGTTGTGAACAATGGACGTGTTGAAGTTTAGAATCGTGATTATGGTCGTCGGATGGGCGGTGGTCAAGGGTTTAATCTTTGTGGGTAGGAATAACAACAGAGCTCAAGTGGTGGAGCAGGAAATGCTCGAATTGGTTAAATGGTCTTAGATGCTACAAGCGCAATGAGAAGGGACACTGGCTAATGCATGCCCAAAGCCAAGGACTAGGGCGGTGCTTATTTCAAAGAGGCTTTACTTTTGGCTCTTAAGGATGAAGTCGGTGGATCTCTCACGGACAAAGAACGAGCTTTATGGCGGATCTGAGACTCGAGATGATGATATGGAGGACTTGCGGTGCCAATGCAAATATTATGTTGATGGCTAATATGCAAGAGTTACACATGAGTGAAACAGGCCCGAGTGTATGACAACGATGGCTTGTCTCGGTGCCGAACAAACCATCATCATATCTCGAACTAATATCTCCGTCAATATCCGAATCCGCACGGCCCGAATGTTCAAAATGAGTCATCTACATCTCATTCTTGATTTTCAAATAAACCCGTAGTCACATTTGACGATCCAGATGACCTTATGGTTTCCTTGATAATCAAATTAACTCGTGGTTATGCTTGAGGATCTAAATAATGATCATGTTGGGACTCGCGTTGAACACGATGAACCTTTGCCTCATCCGGATCTTGTTACATTGCTTAAAGACCAACAATCCCAAATTCTTGAATGTGTTGCATTAAATCAAACCTTAAAAGTAAAATGGATTTGTAACCAAGGATTTTGAATGCTTACAAATGCAACTCAACTTTTTCAAAACTCAAGAAAACCGTGAAAAGGTTTTGAAGCGCTTTGCAAAATCTCATCAAAGCGAAAAATATTTAGAGACAGATCGTGATCTAGCCGCCTCGAAGAATGCTTTGTTATGCGAATTAGAACAAGCGAAACATGAAGATAAAAAGCAAATTAACGCTCTCACCTTGGAAAATCAAAAGCTAAGGTGAGTTGTTAACTTGTCAAAAGCAGTTCTCCGATACAAAAGCATTCAACGAATCGGGTGGATGACCTTCTTGAAGAAATTATCGACTTGCAAAACAAACTTAAAGAGTTTAAAGCATTGTTTACAAACATGGTGAATCGATATGACTATTGAAATGTTTACCTTAAAACCCAATCCAAAAGGGTATGGAAAAAATCTAGTCGATTACAAACCTAAGCTTTCACTAAAAACATTCAAACCAACTCCTGAAGTTTCCGGTCAGAATACAAAATTGATAATCTTGTTATGAGTGTTGTTGAATATCATCGTCAAGAGGAATTAGATGCGAGAAGGCGAGTCGATCAAAATTAAAAACGTTGTTTACAACAAACCTTTTAATTATAAAAACGCGGTCACTTTCATCACACCAACGGATTCTTTTAACACACCAAGGGTTATCATCAAAACACACGAGTCTTCTATTGTTCATCCCCAACGGATTATGCACAAACTTATGGTCCTTTACCTTCCATTAGTGAAGTAAATTCAAAACACGAAAATCGAAAAATTCTTGATATTTTGACATTTTCATGGTGACCTCGAAATTTTACAACATGAGATAGAATATCACTCACGAAATCAAAGTTGAACATTTTCAATCGCCTCAGTGCGCGAGAACAAAGAGACATTTTTCGGAAAAATCTTTTACCTAATGTTAAAAACTTGAAAAGTTGTGCAATTGCACAGGAAAAGGATTTTCATAAGGAACTTGGGGTAATGAAAAGCGTTTTCGAGAAAGCGAAACATCTATTTCTAATACTAAGCGTAAAAGAAACTCTTGAGAAAAGATGTTGATCGACTCTTGGAAGATGTTATCATCTTGATATCCATAATGTTGTGTTACTTCATGCTTTGCCATTTGCATCGATTACATCTCTGGCGATATTGTTGAAAATGTTATAGCTGTTGAGAACACCGATAATGTGCTTCAGATCGAGTCTTTAAAAGTCGAAAATAAACGATTACTCAATGAAATCTACAATGCAAAGCGTCGTCTTCATTGGTGTGAAAAGATATTCACAATCATCAACTTAGTTTTCAAAAGAAAATCGCTCGGTTGAGTGAAAATCTTCGATCCTAAAATTGAGAAGCGGATGATCAAAACGTGTCTTTGAAAAGTCAAATCTCAAAATATGAACAAGAACTTTCAAAAGTTAAGCAGAATATGGTTTCATATTTGATTTGCTCAATAAGACTCGTCATGAAGCATCTAACGAACTTGATCACTATCTTGCTCACACTAGAGAAGTCATGAATTTTCTTTGGTAATATTCGATCGAAAATCGATTTGATTCACACTATCTCTAAGTTAAGAGAAATGTTAGGAAAGTATGAACAACTTCCGCCTACCGTGATTAAGAGATTAGCACCAGTCACACTTAGTAATCGTGAACCTAGAATTCCTCTTGCCAAATCACAAGTTGCTAATGTGTTTCCTCTCTTGAAACAGAATAGTTGCTTCTTTTCCAAGCGTCCGCACTTCACCTAGGAGCACTCAATCGAAGAATAGGAAGTTGCGACCTAAGAAAAGAACAATAAGGAATGCTAAAGTAGAAGAACACCCTAGGACTCGAATAAGACTCATGTTGCGTCCACTATAGATGTTGCGTCGGCAAATGTAATAGAAATAGTGATGTAACGAATGCTAAACCGTTAAGTACTTTTGATATTGATGATGATGCACCTTGTGTTATTTGTCGAAAGAGTATGAATTCGATTGTCATGACAAATGTGTTGCTAAAGCTATAATCTCTTGATTACGGAATCCTAAGAATCGGAATATCTCTAGGCCCACTAATCATTCTAAGTCTGCTTGGTAGACCGCCTTCTTTAGATTCTAAGGCAAGCGTTCTTTGTCATCTGTAGCTCAGTTTCACCTCCTAAAAATGTAGTACCACCTAGTGCTTTCACTAAGACTAAAGCAAAGAGTAGTTATAGATGGCGAAATGGATATATAACACACTAGGATTTAAATGGATGCCTAAAATTATTAATGTGTGTATATCTAATATACCTTGGAACCCTCTAACATTTCGGGTTCCACATCTACTTCTATTCCATCCGTGTCGCGCTGTGTAATGCAGTGATCTGAATCATTCTGGATTGTTGATAGCGGATGTTCACGACACATGACAAGCAACCTTAAGCATTATCAAACTTTATTGCAAAGTTCATTGGCATTGTCGGGGTTTGGAGCGATCACTTGCACTATCATGGGTGTTGGAATCACTCCTAAACATATTTCAAGTATTTATATTTCATTTGTAATAGGTAGCTTTGTTATGGCCTTTATGTTTGTTTAAGGTCAAGCTTATGTAGAAGGCCCATAAGCAGATCCAAGCCCAATAAGGAATAGGGAAGGAGAGGAGTGTTGCCTAGCTCCTTGCCTATAAATACATTGTAATAACCTTCATTTGAAGGTTGGTTGTTCAAGTTTTTCTCTTTCACTACACTCTACGCATAACCGGTCAAGTATACTTGTGTGTGTGTGTTTGATTTACTTGTTCAATCGCCTTATCTCTTTCTCTATAAGCTTGTGTTGTAAAACTAGTGACCTAACAGTGGTATCAGAGCCAAATAGTTGGGTGTACTCGTTTGTTTTTGAAGTTTTGGTTTTGGGTATTACGCGTAAAGATAACACAATCTTTGAGTGCGCTTAAAACTAATTTTTACACTTTTGAATCCAAGATTCTTGTACTTTCAACGTTATTAGGTGTTAAACTATTGGTTTTGGCAAAAGTTTGGAACTTTACGTGTTTTCCTTGTTTTAAGCTTGTTTTTGTGCATGAAGTGTTATCCTACAGCATGCTTGTTTTAAGTGCTTTGGATCATCAAGTTTCACACTTTTGTGTTATTTTGGTGTTATTGAAGCTATTTCAACACACAAAAGCGGTTTAGAAACACATTTGGATAGAATCAAAGTTACGAGTAATCTTACGCGTAACAAAACCCTAAAATTACGCGTAAGACTTTCCTTGGTTTGATCTTCAATTTTCGGTTTATTCCGTGTTTTCTTACTTGGATAAGTCCGAAAATCGTCGACTTTGGATATCTTTTGCCTTTGTGAAGTGTAAAGATCACTTGAGATAAAACCACAATCTTCGCTTAAGCATAAAGCTTACGCGTGAAAATCTTACGCTTAAGATTCATCTTACGCGTAGACTTAGTCCCACGCATAAGGTAATCCCACGCCTAACTTTCTCGCCTAACTTCATTTTTACGCGTAACTTTAGTCTTTTTCACCTTCTGCGTAAGCTAAATCCTCTGCGTAACTATTCTTGTTACGCGTAACTTTTGGTGTTTTTACGCATAAGTGCTACTTGGTTCTTGTCATTTCTACGCCTAAGGATACTTCATCAACAAAGGCTCACTCGACTACAAAGATCCATTCATACTACACAAGTTTATCATCATGTCTCAACCACCATACTCTAACTATTTCCCTCACACTTATAATCAACAACAACAACAATTAACTCCACAACATCAACAATGGAATCAACAACAAGCCATTTATCAACAACAATTTAATCAAGAACATACTCCACAACTTGGTGCAATTCCACAACCACAAATGGTTCAACCACAACCAAGCATTCAAGTTCAACCCTACACAACCGATTTCAATCAACATCCATCACGGACCACTATGAAGGAACCCACTTGGTTTGCTAAGATGTGTGAAGCTTTAAGCGACCAACAATCAATTCATGAAGCTGGATCACTGATAGACCTCCAATGCTCACTCCGAAAATTACGATCAATGGGTGATAAGGTTCTTTAGGTTACGTGATCCGAAGAAGCCACATGGAAAGTTCTTAAAGAAGGTTATCTTGGAAGGTCCATTAGAGATGCCTCTTGTCATTGTGCCCGGAGATCCAAGCGGGTTCCACCAAGAGATGAACAAACCAACATTGCTCTTATTACAGATTTAAATCCTCTGAACTTCTACACTATGAAGGCGATGAACTTGCAATGGAATACATCCTTTTAGGATTACCAAACCCATTCTTCGTAGTGTTGATGCTCAAAAGATCGCACAAAAATGTGGGATCATATTAGTCTTCTTATGGAAGGATCTGTACTCAATCGGGAGGATTTGGAATCCAAAATTTACTTGGCTTATGAACACTTCATGATTGAACACGGAGAGACACTTGAGTCATATCATCACCGATTTCGGACATCATCAATGATTTGGATAAACACAACATCATCATGCCAAGAATTGCGGTGAATACTAAGTTCTGAGTAGTCTTGGTCCGAGAATGGGAGAAGTATGTCATTTTTCTCCGTCAGCGAAGAATATGCATCATTCTACTTATGGATTGTTGTACGATTACTTGAAGCCTCATGAGAAGGAAGTTGATCGGGAAAGGATTCTCCGTGCTCAAATTGCTAAACAATCACAACCGGACAATCAACAACTTGCCTTGT